>NC_069449.1:18764642-18779642 GCF_026875155.1 Cherax quadricarinatus
AAATATGCTTGTACAGTGAATGTGTTCAGTGCTGTGTTACAGTGGTACAGTGACGGTGTTCAATACCATGTTACAGTGGTACAGTGACTGTGTTCAGTACTATGTCACAGTGGTACACTGACTGTGTTCAGTACTGTGTGAGAGTGGTACACTGACTGTGTTCAGTACTATGTTGCAGTGGTACACTGACGGTGTTCAGTACTATGTTACAGTGGTACAGTGACGGTGTTCAGCGATGTTACAGTGGTACAGTGACGGTGTTCAGTACTATGTCACAGTGGTACAGTGGTGTTCAGTGCTATGTTACAGTGGTACAGTGAAGGTGTTCAGTGCTGTTACAGTGGTTCAGTGATGGTGTCAGTGCTGTGTTACAGTGGTACAGTGATGGTGTTCAAGGCTGTGTTACAGTGGTACAGTGATGGTGTTCAGTGCTGTTACTCTGATACAGTGATGGTGTTCGGTACTATGTTACAGTGGTACAGTGATGGTATTCAGTGCTATGTTGCAGTGGTACAGTGATGGTGTTCAGTGTCGTGTTACAGTGATGATGTTCAGTGTTGTTACAGTGGTTCAGTGATGGTGTCAGTGCTGTGTTACAGTGGTACAGTGATGGTGTTCAAGGCTGTGTTACAGTGGTACAGTGATGGTGTTCAGTGTTGTGTTACAGTGGTACAGTGATGATCTTCAGTGTTGTGTTACAGTGGTACAGTGATGGTGTTCAGTGTTGTGTTACAGTGGTACAGTGATGATCTTCAGTGTTGTGTTACAGTGGTACAGTGATGATCTTCAGTGTTGTGTTACAGTGGTACAGTGATGGTGTTCAGTACTGTTACAGTGGTACAGTGACGGTGTTCAGTGCTGTGTTACAATGGTACAGTGGCAGTGTTTAATGATATGCCACAGTGGTACAATGGCAGTGTTCAGTGCTGTGTTACAGAGGCGGTGTTTCAAAGCTTTAAAGGCTGTGCTTACAACTCTGAATTACAGAGGTACAGCGTCAGCAACTCCAGAAACGCCAGTAGTGTCAGCAACTCCTGCAGCTCCAGCAGCGTCAGCAGACTGGCCAGCATTTTATCTCTGAATAAAATATTTGCTTGTGAGAAACCAGGTGTGTGTGTGTGTGTGTGTGTGTATGTGTGTGTGTACTCACCTATTTGTACTCACCTATTTATGGTTGCAAGGGTCGATTCATAGCTCCTATCCTCGCCTCTTCACTGATTACTACTAGGTCCTCTCTCTCCCTGCTTCATGAGCTTTATCAAACCTCGTCTTAAAACTATGTATGGTTCCCGCCTCCACTACGTCACTGCCTGACAACTCTATGACTAAAGAAATACTTCCTAACATCTCTTTGACTCATCTGAGTCTTCATCTTCCAATCGTGACCCCTTGTTTCTGTGTTCCATCTCTGGAACATCCTGTCTTTGTCCACCTTGTCTATTCCGCTCAGTATTTATATGTCGTTATCATGTCTTCCCTGACCTTCCTGTCCTCCTGTGTCGTCAGGCCAATTTCCCTTAACCTTTCCTCGTAGGACAATCCCCTTAGTTCTGGCAATAGTCTTGTTGCAAACCTTTGCACTTTCTTTAATTTCTTGATGTGCTTGACCAGGTGTGGATTCCAAACTGGTGCAACATACTCCAGTATGGGCCTGACGTATTTGGTGTACAGTCTTGAACGATTCCTTACTGAGGTATCGGAACGCTATCCTTAGGTTTGCCAGACGCCCGTACGCTGCAGCCGTTATCTGACTGATGTGCACCTCAGGAGATGTGCTCGGTATTATACTCACCCCAAGATCTTTTTCCTTGAGTGAGGTTTGCAGTCTTTGGCCACTATACTGTGTCTGCGATCTTCTTTGCCCTTCCCCGATCTTCATGAGTGCATTTGACAGGGTTAAATTCAAGGAGCCAGTTGCTGGACCATGTGTCCAGCCTGTTCAGGTCTCTTTGTTCCTGCCTGATCCTCGAACGATTTGATTCTCCTCATTAACTTCACATCATCTGAAAACAAGGACACTTCTGAGTCTATCCCTTCCGTTATGTCCTTCACATATACCAAAAACAGCACAGGTCCTAGGACTGACCCCTGTGGAACCCCGCTTGTCACAGGCGCCCATTCTGACACCTTGTCACGTACCATGATTCGTTGTTGCCTCCCTGTCAGGTATTCTCTGATCCATTGCAGTGCCTTTCCCGTTATGTGTGCCTGATCCTCTAACTTTTGCAGTAACCTTTTGTGAGGAACTGTGTCGAAGACCTTCTTGCAGTCTAAGAAAATGCAGTCTAACCACCCCTCTCTCTCTCTCTCTTGTCTTACTTCTGTCACCTTGTCATAAAACTCCAGTAGGTTTGTGACACAGGATTTTCCTTCCCTGAAACCGTGCTGGTTGTCGATTATACACTTATTTCTTTCCAGGTGCTCCACCACTCTCCTCCTGATAATCTTCTCAATGACTTTGCATACTATACACGTTAATGGCACAGGTCTGTAGTTTAATGCCTTGTGTCTGTCTTCTTTTTTAAAAATTGGAACTTCATTTGCGATCTTTCATACCTCAGGGAGTTGCCCAGTTTCAATGGATGTGTTGAAGCTCTTTGTTAGTGACACACACAGATCTCTGCTCCCTCTCTAAGGACTCACGGAGAGATGTCTGATCCCACCGCCTTTGAGGTATCACATAGCAGCTATTCACCTACTCCTTGGTTATGTATACCTCATCCAGCACTTGTTGGTGTACGTCTCTGTTCTGATTTCTTGGAGTCCTGCCGGCTTCCACTGTATCTCGTGTTGAGCTCCTCACATACCTCTTGGTTGTTTCTTGTGAACTCCCCATCATCCTTCCTCAGTCTGATTACCTGATCCTTGATTGTTGTTTTCCTCCTGATGTGGCTATACAACAGCTTCGGGTCAGACTTGACTTTCGATGCTATGTCATTTTCGTAATGTTGCTGAGCCTCCCTTCTCATCTGTGCATATTCATTTCCAGCTCATCGGCTGATCTCTTTATTTTCCTGGGTTCTTTGTCTTCTGTACCTTTTCCATTCTCTAGTACACCTAGTTTTTGCCTCCCTACACCTTTGGGTGAACCAAGGACTCGTTCTGGTCTTCCCAGTATTTCTGTTTCCCTTGGGAACAAACCTCTCCTCTGCCTCCTTGCATTTTGTTGTCACATAGTCCATTTCTTTTACTGGTTTTCCTACCAGTTCTCTCTCCCACTGAACGTCTTGCAGGAAGTTCCTCATGCCTGTGTAGTCCCCCCTTTTGTAGTTTGGTTTTTCCCATCCTATTCCTGCTGCTCTCTCCACTTGTAGCTCAACTATGTAGTCAAAGCACAGAACCACATGATCACTAGCTCCTATGGACCTTTCATACATGATATCCTCAATGTCCGAACTACTCAAGGTGAATACAAGGTCCAGTCTTGCTGAATCATCCTCACCTCTCTGGTAGTGTCTCTAACATGTTGATGCATGAGGTTTTCCAGTACCACATCCATCATCTTGGCATTCCATGTTTTAGGACCCCCATGGGGTTCTAGGTTTTCCCAGTCAACCTCCTTGTGATTGAAATCACCGATAACTATTAACTTTGCTCCCCCCCCATGTGAGCTCTTCTGGCTACCTCGGCTAGTGCTCTCGTCGTATTCTTCTCTTGGCTTCCTGCAGTTCTGTGGCGGGTTGTTCATTACTGCAATTACCACCCTACGGCCCTCAGACTGGATTGTTCCTACTAAGTAGTCTCTTTTTCCCATGCCATCCATTCCTTCCATTTTCTCAAATCCCCACCAGTTTGTAATGAGCAGTGCAACGCCTCCTCCCTCTCTCCTCCCTCTATCTTTCCTGAGGATTTGATATCCGGGTAGAAAGATTACATCTGTTACCATCCTGGTGAGTTTTGTTTCTGTGAGTGCTATTATGTCTGGGGATGTCTCCTTGATTCTTTCATGCCACTCCTCGCACTGATTTGTGTGTGTGTGTGTGTGTGTGTGTGTTACCTAGTTGTGGTTACAAGGGTCAATTCACAGCTCCTGACCCTGCATCTTCAATGGTGTATGTGTGTGTGTGTGTGTGTGTGTAGGAAATGTAAAGAAGACATTTGTCATCACTGCTACACCTGCTTTTGTATACACCCCCCTCCCACCTCTCAATCCTCCTGGGGTTGTGGGATGCTGGGGAGAAGTAAAGAAGTTCTGGAGAGATGAGGGAAAACACCCCGAGGTAGGGAAACGTCCTGGTAGAGGAAGGAGGACACCTCTCTGTGAGAGAGGATGAGAGAGAGAGAGAGAGAGAGAGAAAGGGAAGAAAGAAAGGCGATAAAGTTGTTGTCACACATCTCTGGAGGACAGACGGTAATCAGTCTTGATCCAACCATCATTCATCGTCCCCCTCTATCCTTATCCCTCTCTGCCGTCCAACCATCCATTTTGCCCTCTCCTATCTCTCCTCCTACCCTGGCCTATACTTCAAGGGCAATACTTAAATCGAACCCTCTCTCTCCTCTCTCTCTCTCTCTCTCTCTCTCTCTCTCTCTCTCTCTCACACACACACACAGAGTGTAGTGACACACGCAGACTGGGCCACAAGGCTCCGAGAACCTTAGTGTTTTTAGGGCGTGCATTAGCTGCTAGCAGCAACGAGTGGTAGTGACAATGTCAGTGAACAATTCTACGAGTGATAACCAAAGTTATTAGTTAAAAAAAGACGAGAGGAAGCCTGAAATCATACAACAAAACTTCAAAGTGCCAATTTGTTAGGGGCCTAGTAGGCACCTGTTGCCACACAGTTACAAATATACAAAGATCAAAGCGAGTGTGAAAGAAGGTGTTCAAGAGTTACGAGAGGTTGGTTAACAAGTGAAATGGGGGGCAGCATACAGTGAGAGTGAAAAAGTTAATATATAAAGGGAGAAAAAAATATATATAACTAGGGAAGGTGGCAGGAGTAGGCTTTCTTGAAGCAGTGACGTCATAACATGTTGTATGCCATTATAAATAAAAAGTTTAGCTTACCGAATGTGAAGTGTATTCTACCAAAACTGAAAAGTGAAAACACTTGAGGAGCGCGGGATGCATAAGCATAAATGGATATAACTATCGCGGGTGAAGGATTTTCAAAATAGTGTTAGAAGGCCTACCAATACGACAATGGATCAGCAACTGGCAACTTGTCATCACCCCACTGCCACCACCGCAAGTACTTCTCACATATTGTGGTTGCATGTTGTTAGATTCTGGTCTCTGCACACTGTTAGATACTTGTCACTCCTGCAAGCTATTACCAGAATTAGAGTAGAAACAGCATAGATAAGGTGGAGATAGGTTTTGATGGGTGCGTGAGGAGAGGTAGGTGGGTAGCTAGCGAAGTGTAACCCTCAGACACATGCACACACATACACACTAGCACAAGTGTAGACACTTGTAGAAGCTGAGAGAGGCTAAGTTTTTGAATCACTAGTATCAATATTGGTATTTTACTAGTAGTATGGATAAGTTTAGAATCTAACAATATCCATATTGGTTTCTCTTACCTACCTTCATCCATCATCTCTACTTCAGGAGCCATTTCATTCTGTCTCACACTCTCCATCTCACACACATCCAGCCTTACTGGTCCCTTCACTACCTACCTCCCCCTAGCCCTCCCTCTTTTTACTTCCTGTCCCACTCTTCATCACTTTTCCCCCCCATCTTACATCTCTCTCCACTCTCTAACTCCCCCACACTACCTAAAACACTCCTCCTACTGCTTTGTCTCTCTCTCTCTCCTCACCTTGCCATCCATCTTCCCCTCTCATCATCTCTCTCTCCCTCATTCTCTCTCTTTCTCTCTCTCTCTTCTCTCTCTAATCCTCATCTAACCATCTCTCCCCTCTCATAATTCCCCCAAACGCACGAACACAGATACATACACACACACAACACCTCCATAGTGTAAGCTTTGTCTCTCTCATCCTCACCTTCCATCCATCGTCTCTCTCTCTCCCCCCTCCTCTCCCCCTCCCTCTCCCTCTCTTCCTTTCTCTCATCCTCACCGGCCATCCTCTTCCTCTCTCTCTCTCCTCTCTCTCTCTCTCTCTCTCTCTCTCTCTCTTCTCTCTCTCTCTCTCATCCTCACCTTACTTATTCCATCCACCTTCCCTCTCCCCAGTCTCTTACCCCCTACTCTCTCTCTCTCCCTAGCCTCTCCCACACTCCCTTTCTCCTCCCTCCCTATACCCTATTGTAACCTCTAAAACTCTCCTTGATGCTGCCCCCCCCTCCCACCCCATATCCTCTCCCCCCTGCCCTACCTCCCTCCCCCTCCCCCTACCTACAACACACTTCCTCACAGAAACTTCGTTCTGTGGTACAATGGGCCAAAAACAAGGCCGAGAGCTGGGAAGGATGATTGGGAAGCAGAGCTCAAAAAATGGGAAGACTGGGGAAGGAAGCTAGAAGAGCTTGGAAGGAAGATGGAGAAGATGATAGCTGCAGAGAGAAGGTGGGAGCAACATGCCGTAGTAGCAGAAGCCAAGATACAGCACTTAGAAGAGTAACTGAGCAATCTGAAACAGCCTAAAGAAAGAAATAACAGAACAGATATAACATCAGGAACTTCTACATCAGACACAGACAAGGGGACTGGAGGGAGCAAGGAAACTATACTGCATGCTAAAGGTCCAGTCAGACCCACATGGGGCCAAGGCAATGACAAGGAGCACACTAGGAGCAAATGAGAGGTCGGGAGACATTGAAGGAGCTAGGATATATGCAGGGACTCTACCAGACTCCTGCAGGGGCCAGGAACAGCTGAGAGGAAAGACAAACCAATGAACAAAGGGGCCTCAGATAGGGAAGGGATTGAAGGAACACTCCAAGGGAAGGAACTAAAACACCTCAAAGGATGCAATGGGAGACACAGTGTGAGGAAGAAAGTGAGAGATCAGTTTTTGTTTGTGGGCTCCAGGAAGCTGACGGGGAAACCTGAGAGATAAAAGCGATTGAAGGTATCATGAAGTCAATAGGCGAGGGCAACATGACCCAGGTGGCAAATTTTCGGAGAACTGGGTGGTTTGCAAGGAGAAGGAAGTGGCCTCTCAAAGTAATTTTCAAGGCAGAATCAACTCAAACCATGATCCTTCAGGAGAAAACACGGCTGAGAGACAAACTAGAATTCCAGAGTGTGTACCTCGATCGAGACAGAGCAAAAGAGGAAAGGAGGACACTGAAAGAGAAAATGCAAAAACGAAAGGAGGAATGGGAGGAAATGACAAAGAACAGCAGAATAATGCAGACATAGGTGGAAGGGCAAACACCTCCCCCCAGAAACACCCGCAGAAGGACTCCAACCACGACAACCCCAAGGCAACTGAACAATCTAAGCCAACACTCACACCCGATCCCTCTGTCCCCACCCCTACACCACAAACCCCAACCCTACAGCAACCCCTTATGGGAACTCTGCCCCCACCACAACCACCCCATAGGCCCCCACAAAGGTTCCTGCTCTCCCAACCACAATATCCTCCCAGGACCATTGTTTTGGAGCAGAAGTTGAAGTTTGATACACGATTGTGGATGGAATAACGAACAAATATGAGGAGTGGCATGAAAGAATCAATGAGAAGTCCCCAGACATCATAGCAGTCACAGAAACGGAAACTCACTGAGATAATAACAGATGCAATCTTCCGCAGGATATCAGATCCTGAGGAAAGACAAAAGGAGCAGAGGAGGATGAGGGGTTGCATTGATCTTAAAACATTGATGGCAATTTGAGGAAATGTGAGGCATGGACGAGATGGAGGAGGAGAATACACAGTAGGTACACTTCAGTCTGGGGAGCACAAGGTAGTCATTGCAGTGATGTATAATCCACCGCAGAACTGCAGGCGGCCAAGAGAGGAATATGAAGAGAGTAAGAGAGCAATGGTGGACACACTGGCTGAGGTGGCAAGAAGAGCTCACTCGAGCAGAGCAAAGTTACCGGTTAATGGCGATTTCTATCACAGGGAGATTGATTGGGAAAACCTGCAGCCACACGGAGGTCCCGAAACATGGAGAGCCAAGATGATGGATGTGGTACTGGAGAACCTCATGCATCCTCATGTTAAGGAGAGAGAGAGGGGAGAATGAACCAGCAAGACTGGACCTTGTGTTCACCCTGAGCAGTTCAGTGACCACATGGTTCTGTGCTTTCAATACATAGTAGAGTTACAAGTGGAGAGGGTAACAGGAGTTGAATGGGAAAAGTCAAACTGTAAACGCGGGGACTACATAGGTTTGAGGAACTTCCTGCAAGAGGTTCAGTGAGACAGAGAACTGGTAGGAAATGAAATGATGGAACACGTAACAAAATGCAAGGAGGCAGAGGAAAGGTTTGTTCCCAATGGTAACATGAATAATGGGAAGACCAGAACGAGCCCCTCGTTTACCCAACGGTGTAAGGAGGCGAAAACGAAGTGCAATAGAGAATGGAAAAAGTACAGAAGGCGAAGAACACAGGAAAATAAGGAGATTAGTCGAGGAGCCAGGAACGAGTATGCACAGGTAAGGAGGGAGGACCAGCAAAAGTATGAAAACAGCATAGCATCGAAAGTCATTTCTGACTAGAAACTGCTGTACAGCCACATCAGGAGGAAGACAACAGTCAAAGACCAGGTGATCAGACTGAGGAAAGAAGGTGGGGGAACTCACAAGAAACGATCACGAGGTATGCGAGATTTAAAGAAGTATTTACAGAAGAGACAGGAATGGCTCCGAGAAGACAGCACAGAGGGGAACACCGACAGGATATATACCAACAGGTGCTGGATGATATACAAACAATGGAAGAAGAGGTGCAGAAGCTGCTAAGTGACCTCGATACCTCAAAGGCGAGGGGTCTGGACAATATCTCCCCATGGGTCCTTAGAGAAGGAGCAGAGATGCTGTGCGTGCCACTAACCACAATCTTCAACGCATCCTTTGAAACTGGGCAACTACCTGAGGTATGCAAGACGGCAAATGTTGTCCCCATTTTTAAGAGAGGAGACAGAAACGAGACACTAAACTACAGACCAGTGTCTGACATGTATAGTATGCAAAGTCATGGAGAAGATTATCAGGAGGAGAGTGGTGGAGCACCTGGAACGAAACAGGATTATAAACAACAACCAGCACGGATTCATAGAAGGTAAATCCTATGTCACAAACGTTCTGGAGTTTTATGACAAGGTAACAGAAGTAAGACACGAGAGAGAGGAGTGGGTTGATTGCATTTTCCTGGACTGCAGGAACGCCTTCGACACAGTTCCTCACTGGAGGTTAGTGCAGAAGCTGGAGGATCAGGTGCACATAACAGGAAGGGCACTGCAATGGATCAGAGAATACCTGACAGGGAGGCAACAACGGGTCATGGTACGTAATGAGGTATCATAGTGGGCGCCTGTGGCGAGCGGGGTCCCACAGGGGTCAGTCCTAGGACCAGTGCTATTTTTGATACATGTGAATGACATGGTGGAAGGGATAGACTCTGAAGTGTCCCTGTTCGCAGATGATGTGAAGCTAATGAGAAGGATTAAATCAGATGAGGACCAGGCAGGACTACAAAGAGACCTGGACAGGCTGGACACGTGGTTCAGCAACTGGCTTCTCGAATTCAACCCTGTCAAATGCAAAGTCATGAAGACTGGGGAAGGGCAAAGAAGACCGTAGACAGAGTATAAGCTAGGTGAACAAAGGCTGCAAACCTCACTCAAGGAGAAAGATCTTAGGGTGACCATAACACCGAGCACGTCTCCGGAGACACACATCAACCAGATAACGGCTGCAGCATATGGGAGCCTGACAAACCTAAGAATAGCGTTCCGATACCTTAGTAAGGAATCGTTCAAGACACTGTAAATTGTGTACGTCAGGCTCATACTGGAGTATGCAGCACCAGTTTGGAACCTACATCTGGTCAAGTATGTCAAGAAATTAGAGAAAGTACAAAGGTTTGCAATAAGGCTAGTTCCGTAGCTCAGGGAAATGTCCTACGAAGAAAGGTTGAGGGAAATCGGACTGACGACACTGAAGGATAGGAGGGTCAGGGGAGACATGATAACGACATACAAAATAATGCGTGGAATAGGCAAGGTGGACAGAGACAGGATGTTCCAGAGAGTGGACACAGAAACATGGGGTCACAATTGGAAGCTGAAGTACTTTTTCAGTCACAGAGTCGTCAGGAAGTGGAATAGCCTAGCAAGTGATGTAGTGGAGGCAGGAACCATACATAGCTTTAAGACGAGGTATGACAAAGCTAAGGAAGCAGAGAGAGAGAGAGAGAGAAGAGAGAGAGAGGACCTAGTAGCGATCAGTGAATAGGCGGGACCAGGAGCTGAGTCTCAACCCCTGCAACCACAATTAGGTGAGTATACACACACACAACACACACACACACACACACACACACACACACACACACACACACACACACACACACACACACACACACAAAGCTTTAAGAAGAAGTACCATAAGGCTCTTGGAGCAAAAACAGGGTGGACCTAGTAGCCACTAGCAAAAAGCCAGGACCAGGAGCTATAACTTGACCCCTGCAAGCACAAATAGTATAAATATGTGACTAAACACACTCGTGCGTTGTTATTGAACAACTAGATAAACTATAGTCAGGGGAGTCGATAGAGATCAAACTTGCCTGAAGGTGAAGATGATCTTGGAGCCAGAGGATACTAAGCTGTCTTCTCACCTTTCATTAACGCCTCTTGTAGGATCACTTCAGTGGAGTTTTTTATGGCCTTTGAAGTGGTGGTTTAACCTTCGTGGAGTTGGTTCTGTCTGCTCAGTTCTTGTTCCAAGTGGAGGGTCTCCCTTCTAAGTTGTGGTTCGGCATTGTAAGTGGAGGTTCTGCCTTCTAAGTGCAGATTCTGCCTTCTAAGTTGCTTTTCGGCATTGTAAGTGGAGGTTCTGACTTCTAAGTGAAGGTTCCGCATTCTAAATGGAGGTTCCGCATTTTAAGTGGAGGTTCCGCATTTTAAGTGGAGGTTCTGCATTCTAAGGGGAGTTTCTGCATTCTAAGTGGAGGTTCCGCATTCTAAGTGGAAGTTCCACATTCTAAGTGGAAGTTCCGCATTCTAAGTGGAAGTTCCGCATTCTAAGTAGAGGTTCCGCATTCTAAGTGGAGTTTCCGCATTCCAAGTGGAAGTTCCGCATTCTAATGGGAGGTTCCGCATTCTAAGGGAAGGTTCTGCATTGCAAGTGGAGGTTCTGCATTGTAAGTGGAGGTTCTGCATTCTAAGTGGAGGTTCTGCATTCTAAGGGGAGGTTCTGCATTCTAAGTGGAGGTTCTGCATTCTAAGGGGAGGTTCTGCATTCTAAGGGGAGGTTCTGCATTCTAAGTGGAGGTTCTGCATTCTAAGGGGAGGTTCCGCATTATAAATAGTAAGTGGGAATTCTGCATTCTAAATGAAGGTTCTGCATTCTAATTGAAGGTTCTGCATTCTAATGGAAGTTCTGCATTCTAATGGGAGGTTCTACATTCTAAGGGGAGGTTCTACATTCTAAGGGGAGGTTCTGCATTCTAAGGGTTGATTCAAGGATGTTCTAATCTAAGGGGAGGTTCTGCACAAGAGGTCACACAAATTCTGCACGTTTCATTTTAATTTTGTAGAGAAAAAGTGTTATATTAAGATACATTTCAGCCTCCACTTCCACCCCACCTTCCACCCACATCACCCACTCCATCGAAACTTTACCCACAACACGCCCACGCCCACCTACGCTGAATCCTCCCTCACCTCGCCTCCCTCCTGGCACTCCCTGGCACCCTCCTAGGTAGTGCCAGGCACCGGGGAGCTGACACACAGCTACTGACACTCCTCTCAATTCTCCCGGACATTCACAAATTAACACAGGCATTGTTATTCGCACCTGACAATTATACGAGTGTGGCCAGTCCTCGATACTTCATTGTGGAGCTGGATTATAGGATTTGCTGCTACCCCCTGCTGCAGCCCCTGCTGCCACCCCGTCTGCTGCCCAACTGCTGCTACAACTTGCTGCTACCCCCTGCTGCTACCCCTATTGCTACCCCTGCTGTTACCCCTTGCTGCTACCCCTGCTGTACCTACTGCTACCCCTTGCTGCTACCCCTGCTGTACCTACTGCTACCCCTTGCTGCTACCCCCTGCTGCTACCCCTTCTACAACCACTGCTGCAGCCCTACTGCTACCCCCTGCTGCTACCCCCTATTTCAATCCCTGCTGCATCCCCAGCAACAGTGCAAGAGTGTTAGTTACGTATACATCGTCATCATAGTGCATAAGAGGCTTATATTTCAAAGAACTATAGCTGATTACCTGCTGACTAACACACACAACACAGCTGACTAACACACACAACACAGCTGACTAACACACACAACACAGCTGACTAACACACACACACACCAACAACCAGTTGACTAACACTACACACTACTAACACAACACAGTACTAACACACACACAGCTGACTAACACACACAACACAGCTGACTAACACACACAACACAGCTGACTAACACACACAACACAGCTGACTAACACACACAACACAGCTATAAACACACACACACTACTAACACACAACAACTACAACACACACAACACAACTAAACACACAACACAGCTCAACACACAATACATCTAACACACAACTAACAAGCTAACACACACAACATATAAATAACATGTAACTAACATAAAATACTAACCACACAATAAGTGACTAATATTAAATATAATAACATACAATCATATACTAATACATACACAAAATAAATCTATCATACATAGTAAATTGAACACATAACATATTTAACCCAGCACAACCCAACCAGACAAACAAAACTTAGATAACAATAAACACACACAGCACACCACGATACATTTCAGCCTGTAGAAATGGAACTGTTACACTAAACATTATATTATATTTATTTTTTGATGTATATTATTTTTTGTATTAATTTTTTGCGTTAATTTGGTTTTGTAATTATTGTATGAGTACCGACGCAGGACGTGAACATAAAATTTAGATATAATATTTATGATTTTAGCGCCGGGCATCACCCTGTGTTGTGTGTTGTGTTGCCTTGTTAGATGTATTGTGTGTTAGCTGTGTTGTGTGTTAGTTGTGTTATGTGTGTGTTAGTGTTTGAGTGTGTTACTTGTGTTGTGTGTTAGTTGTGTTGTGGTTTAACTGTGTTGTGTGTTAATTAGCTGTGTATTGTTAGTTGTATTGTGTGTGTTGTGTATTAGTCAGCTGTGTTGTATTTAGCGTGTAGTGTTAGTCAGCTGTGTTTATTATTTAGCAGTGTGTGTGTTAGTCAGCTGTGTTGTTGTTAGTCAGCTGTGTTGTGTGTTAGTCAGTTGTATTGTATGTTAGTCAGTTGTTGTGTGTTAGTCTGCTGGTTATGTGTTAGTCAGTTCTTTGTTCTCTCCTGCTCTTCATCTCTGTCACTCTCGTTCTGTTTATCACTTTTGTCATGTCTATCATCTCTTCTCTGTGTTAGTCAGCTTTTATGATGTACTCAGTATCTCGCACGAAGTATATCAACTTGTTGTTCTGTTACTCCACTATGCTTCCGTTATTCATTTACCAGCTCCATTGATGTAGTAGTGCTTCCGGTACTGTTTGTAGTTCTAGGTACAGTGTGTGGTTACGCATGTGTTCATATGTAGCTGCAGACTCTCTTTTGTCCTCCTATCCTCTTCTCTCCTCCTTCGTATCTATCTCTCCTATTTTCTCGTCTCCTCTCTTCTTCTCCCTCCTCTCTCCTCTCCTCTTTCCATTCCTCATCTACCTTCTATCACATCAGCATCGAAAAACCACACAACACCAATCTTCATTGTCATTATCAATCCTTCATCAACATACATGATCGCCCCTTCCCATTACATTCCCTCATACCCAACCCCTCCCATCTCTAGATAGTCCTTTCCCCCCCGTCTCCTTCTTTATGTGGAGTCTCAACTCGACTGGTACTAGTCATAGCGTGTGATGTCCGCACTCTGCTCACCACATTTGATGAACGCTTGCATGTACACTCTTTTGTCCTCCTGATCCTCTTCTTCCTACGTTTCGTATCTTATTTTCCTCTTCCTAAATGTTTCTCGTCTCCCTCTTTCTTCTCCCCCTCCTCCTCCTCCTCCTCCTCCTCCTCTCTTCCACCTCCTCCTCCTTCTACATCTTCCTCACAGTCTATCATCGACAAACCCACAGCAACACCAACGTCTTCCTTTGTCAATTATTTTCCAATCGCTTCCATGGCAGACAATGAGAGGAGCTCCCCCATCCCATCCCTCACCATACCCCCATCCCAAACCTCCTCCCTCTCTTCCTTCTTTCCCTCCCCCCTCTCCTTCTTTTAATGCCCTGGGAGGCTCTTGCAAGACGTCGATGGGTGATATTGACTATCGCGTGTGCATTACCGGCGACCTCGGCACCACACATCTCTCTGTGATGAAGAGAAGTATAGCTTCGTCACAGTACAGTTTCAGGAAAACAGTGACCAGTGTTATCAAAGCTGGGGGGTCTGAGGCCTCATTTCAAGGCTGAGGGACTGACTCAAACTGCCTCTTCACGTCTTCCACCTCTTTTGGACTGATGAAGTTGGTGAGACGTCTCCACAGCACAAGTTACACGAGTGTTGTCCAAGTGTGTTATTGATCACGTCAACACTAATACTGCTTCTAGTGTTTTGTTCAGCTGTATTACTGAAGAAGTCTGTTGTGCAGGCGAAACCTTTCCACTATATGGATACCCGTATGTCTCATTCTTCTACCTGTCGGCATTGTTTACCATCAATCGTGTAGTATGTGACTCTCTCATCTAGTGATCACAACATTCGATTTAGATCTCAGTACGAGTGAAGTCTAAACCCTGGCACAGGAGTAGTGCAATTCCTTGGCCATTGAGTTTCAAGTCTCACTTGCCACGGGTTGGGGTCACCCGCTCTGTGATTTGTGTGCAGTCGCGTATGTACGTAGTAG
>NC_069449.1:18784642-18835468 GCF_026875155.1 Cherax quadricarinatus
TAGTAATTTTAAGAATAATAACAGTAATGATAGTAATTAGGAACCAAGGAGTTAGTTTGCTTACACGTGCTGCCACTGTCAGTCTAGCAGTAAGTATGTACCAGGAAGTTAGTCTGCTGTCGTGGGTTGCATCCTGGGGAGGAGAACCCATGGAAGTTTGAGTCTTTCTCTGCGTATTATTTTGGTTAAATAATTTTCCGGGATTAGTAATCTTCCAGGGATAATATTACCAAGAATTTCTCCTTTTTCTTTTTATTCTTCCTCTTTTTCTCTTCTTATTTTTGTTGTTGTTGTTAGTGTTTTTGTTTTTGATCTTGTTCTTGTTCTTATTTTTTTCTCTCTCTCATCTTCTTCTCCTTCTCTACCTTATCTCACCCGCTGCTTCTCTTAGTCTCTCTTCCACAAATACAGATCCTCGTCACTGGCTGTGAGATGCACTAACGAGAGAGACTTTCCTGCCTCTCATCTGGAGGGATGCCGCTCAAAATGTTGCTGCTTCAGGGATCACAAAGATGTGTGTTGTTAAGCCAATACTGGCGTCTTAAAGATGTATGTTGTGGTGACAATGGTGGCGTCTTAAAGATGTATGTTGTGGTGACAATGGTGGCGTCTTAAAGATTTATGTTGTGTTGACAATGGTGGCGTCTTAAAGATTAGGTTGTGGTGACAATGGTGGCGTCTTAAAGATTATGTTGTGGTGACAATGGTGGCGTCTTAAAGATTTATGTTGTGGTGACAATGGTGGCGTCTTAAAGATTTATGTTGTGGTGACAATGGTGGCGTCTTAAAGATTTATGTTGTGTTGACAATGGTGGCGTCTTAAAGAGTTAGGTTGTGGTGACAATGGTGGCGTCTTAAAAATTTATGTTGTGGTGACAATGGTGACGTCTTAAAGATTTATGTTGTGGTGACAATGGTGGCGTCTTAAAGAGTTATGTTGTGTTGACAATGGTGGCGTCTTAAAGAGTTAGGTTGTGGTGACAATGGTGGCGTCTTAAAGATTTATGTTGTGGTGACAATGGTGGCGTCTTAAAAATTTATGTTGTGGTGACAATGGTAGCGTCTTAAAGAGTTAGGTTGTGGTGACAATGGTGGCGTCTTAAAGATTTATGTTGTGGTGACAATGGTGGCGTCTTAAAGATTTATGTTGTGGTGACAATGGTGGCGTCTTAAAGAGTTAGGTTGTGGTGACAATGGTGGCGTCTTAAAGATTTATGTTGTGGTGACAATGGTGGCGTCTTAAAAATTTATGTTGTGGTGACAATGGTAGCGTCTTAAAGAGTTAGGTTGTGGTGACAATGGTGGCGTCTTAAAGATTTATGTTGTGATGACAATGGTGGCGTCTTAAAAATTTATGTTGTGGTGACAATGGTAGCGTCTTAAAGAGTTAGGTTGTGGTGACAATGGTAGCGTCTTAAAGAGTTAGGTTGTGGTGACAATGGTAGCGTCTTAAAGAGTTAGGTTGTGGTGACAATGGTAGCGTCTTAAAGAGTTAGGTTGTGGTGACAATGGTGGCGTCTTAAAGAGTTAGGTTGTGGTGACAATGGTAGCGTCTTAAAGAGTTAGGTTGTGGTGACAATGGTAGCGTCTTAAAGAGTTAGGTTGTGGTGACAATGGTGGCGTCTTAAAGAGTTAGGTTGTGGTGACAATGGTGGCGTCTCGAAGGTCTGTGTGTTACATCCTTGCTGACATGTTGACGTTTTGTGTTACATCAGTGCTGACATCTCGAAGATTGTATTGTTGTAACACTGCAGCCTTCTTCTTCTTCTTCTTCTTCTTCTTCTTCTTCTTCTTCTTCTTCTTCTTCTTCTTCTTCTTCTTCTTCTTCTTCTTCTTCTTCTTATTCTTATTATATTATTATTATTATTATTTTTAAATATTATTATTATTATTATTATTATTATTTTATTTATTTATTTTTATTGTTATTATGGGGGGAAGAATAAAGAGAGGCGGAATTTAGAATGAGAAGGGGAGAGATAGGAGAGAAAGAGAGAGGATGAAAAAGAAGGAGAGGAAGGAGGGGAAAGCAACACAATTCACACAGTGGGGAAACACCACCACAAAAATCGAGCTCTCCCCCTCCCTCTCCACCTCCCCTAAATTTCAGGTTCATTTGGTGTCGGGTTGGGGCGAGATTGGAGATCTCTCAATCCGATACAGGAGGCGGCTAGTGGCATTGTGTATCTCCCAGGGTGTAGCCGAGCCTCTGCCGCCTCCATTACCTAGATGAGGCGCTGGTGATCGATGGTAGCGGGGGAGGGGAGAAGATGGGGGTATTCATTCCCTGCTCGACCCCCCCCCTCCATCTCTGTTCTCTAGGTACCAGAGCGGGAGAAGTGAAGAGGAGGATGAGGTGGAGGAGGAGGAGGATAAGGAGGAGGAGGAGGATAAGGAGGAGGAGGAGGAGGAGGGGGAAGTGATAGAGGTCACGTGGGGAAGAAGGTAGTATGGATTAGTTAAGGGGTTGGATAGGTTTTTCTGCCTCAGCTTCGGTAAGGAAAACACGTTTGTTTACCATCTGTTCCATCTTTTCTTCTGGGAGACTTGATCGAGGGAGAGCATCAGGTGGGTCGTCCTCTGGGAGACCCTGAAGTGTGACTTACTGTGGGAGATGCTAAAGGAGGCTGGGAGCATCAGGTGGGCCGTCCTGTGGGAGATGCTGAGGTGTGACTTACTGTGGGAGATGCTAAAGGAGGCTGGGAGCATCAGGTGGACCGTCCTGTGGGAGATGCTGAAGTGTGACTTACTGTGAGAAATGCTAAAGGAGGCTGGGAGCATCATTTGCTCCGCCTTAGAAAAATTCTCTAACGCGTCATCCGCTGTGAAGATCGTAACTGCCAAGGAGATGCTGGAGGAGACCTGGAGGAGATGTTGAAGGAGACCGGGGAGGAGATAAGTGGTACTGGGATTCTTGAGGATTGAGGAGTGAAGAGGAGGTGTGCTAATTGTTTGAGAGGGAGGAGGATGCATTAAGATAATGTATGTGGCTCACCTTAAGAGCAAGATGGATGCTGCAAGATGCTCTGCTCACACCGCCACCATTGCCACCTGGATGCTTCAGGTGGCGCCTGGAGGAGGACGACGAGTAGGAGGCACCACCTGGATTCCGTAGGTGAGGGCATCACCTGGATGATCATTAGAGAGATGTTATCTCGCGGTGAGAGCGATTATTGCAGCCTCAGGTGAGCGCTTTGTCCAGAGGTAATCTGCGGCGCCTCTGCTGCCTCCTCCAGGAGTCAACAGGCACATGAATGGGTCAAAACATCAAGGGTCGATAGATGGCTCCAGGAGTCAAAAAGCACCTCCTGTTGCCTCCTGAGTGCAACAGACGCCTCTTGCTCCTTGACCTACCAGACTGTGATGGTTTGCTCGTAGTGCTCAAAACAACGAATAAAATTACCATATTCACAGCTAAAGCCACTATGGATCATGTACAACTTTAGGTTGGCGAAAGACTTTCACAGTTGATCCGAGGAGAGGGAAATGTAGCTCCAGTTGCTTTGAGGGATGAAAGTTATCAGCCGAACTGAAGGGTTTTCTCTGGTTATCTCGCTGACTACAACAGTTAGGTGAACGGGAACAGCAGGTGTAAGGAAACTCGCCCAACGATTCTACCCGACTGGGGATCGAACCACGGATGCTCAGTGTGTGTGAGACGAGAATGTTGCCTACCAGGCCATGGGACACTGCAATTCTTTTATCATGCGAGGTCTATTATTGCGCACCATACAACCAGTGGAATGCATGATTATCGAATTCCTTTCAAACGAGTTGATGGGAAGTGATCTGTTATCAGCCAAACATCTTCCAATTCACCTTCTCCCGTTCACCTTCTCCCAGTTCATCTTCTCCCAGTTAACCTTCTGCTTCGTTTATTTGGCTTAAATCCTACACGAGGGTCATCAAGGCTACGATGTAACCTGTACAACACTAGTTAACGATACTTATATCACTGAAAGAGCAATTATCGTTGAGAGAGAGAGAGAGAGAGAGAGAGAGAGAGAGAGAGAAGGGGGGGATGTTCGGTGTATATAAGCTGAGAGATACACACGTCTTGGTGTATTCTGCGTTTCTGTTTTGTTGTCCCAGTATGTGAAGAACTGTCAGCTGTATGTCATAGATAATGACCTGCTGAAATACACGATCTCACGAAAGGAGTTTTGAGTTGGCTTGAGTTTACACAAGCACTCATGAACGAGGTCTGAATTGGCTTGGATTCAGACAAGCACTCATGAACGAGGCTCTCAAATGGCTTGGGCTCTCATATACATACATGAACGATCCTGTGAACTGGCTTGGGCTCACACAAGCCAGCTCAAAACCCTGTGAGCACCAGCAGAAAAAGCCTCCCTCAGAATTTTGCGTGGGCAGCGAGTGACCTCACGCGACCCACTAAGTAAGACTCACTAACTTTCTAAACTGTTAAGTAATTACCTCCAGTGATTGGAGGAGGAGGAGGAGGAGGGAGAAAACATTGTGGTGGGGAGGGACTTGCAGCTTGTCGGGGGGAGAAAGAGTGGGGAGGAAAGGAAAGGAAGAGAAAAAGATTTCGGAAGGAGAGGAAAGGGAGAAGCAAGTGAAACATGAGAGAGAGAAGGAGAATAGGTAAACTGTGCGAAAGGAAGAATAACAACAACGGGAATAGAAATTGGATAAACTTGGTGGTTAAATGGAAAAAAAGAAGGAAAATGGAAAGCAATAAATCAAATAATTAACCCAGGAGGGTTATTAAGTCTGGATATCCCGAGAAAGCCACTCAGTGTGGCTTAATTCCCTTACTGTCTTGAGGTCTTGCCGATGATGGTAACCACAACAACCCAGTAACTACCAGATTTACTGCTACCTGGACATGAGCAGCAAGTGTAAGGAGAGAGAGAGAGAGAGAGAGAGAGAGAGAGAGAGAGAGAGAGAGAGAGAGAGAGAGAGAGAGAGAGAGTGGATGAGTGAGAGAGTGTGTGTGAGAGAGAGTGGAAATAGGTTAAGTTGTAGGTTGAGGAAGAGAGTGGCTGAGATGATTAGATATTGATTCCTCTCTGGGCCAGGAGGCCACATTATAAAACTTTCAAGATGAACACCCCACCATCACCCCCACCTTCACCCCCACCTTTACCCCCACCTTCACCCCCACCTTCACCCCCACCTTACCCCCCACATACCCCTCCCTGCCCCCGGTAACGTTATCAGTGCCACTGGTGTCTGCCTGATGCCCATGACGTCACAAGGTGACTGGAGACAGACACTCTTTTTCCTCGTCAATTTACGAAAAAAAATTGTTGTGGGTTGGTAAACATGAAGTTTGTAAACAGTGATGTTCGTCGTGTTTACAACTGAAACACTCTGGAGAGGAAACTTTAGACGACGTTTCGACCCAACCTGAACCATTATCACGCCAAAACTGTTGCGTCTTGGAAAGCTCTTAAACCTTGCTGCTCAAAAGTGCGAGTTGTTAGTAAATTTGGTTTAGCCACGTTATTGTGTTATTAACTAATTAGTTTAGCCTCGGAACTGTGACTATTATTTTTCATTTATCGTATTCTACAATTGCATTGTTTCGTAAGTGATGTGTGATGGTAAGTCAGGTGGCATCAGAAACTGGAGAATTAATAACTGGAACAGAGAATTAAAAACTCTTACCACATGACGAAAAGGAAGAGGAATGTGTGGGACCTGGGAGCAACCATGTAGGGAACTCTTAAGAAAATAAAACCACAAGGAGCACTGAAGAAGGCCTACTGGCCCATGCTAGGCATATTTAAGTCACACTCACTTAAGAAGGAAGAAGCACTGCTGCAGGCCTGCTGGCCCATGTGATAAATGGTTTATAAAAAACGACAGCCTGAAAAATGAGATATTTATGCAATACATAGCAATCTTTATTGAGGAAATGTTTCGCCACACAGTGGCTTCATCAGTCCAATACAAAGAAGAACTGTGTGAGGAGAGGAGGAGTTTGAGGTAATCAGTTCTTCAGCCTGGAATCGATGTGTTCAATTCATTAGTCTTGAAGAAAGTATAGAATATGGTCGGACACTCGAACATTATGGGATCTTGAGGAGGAACGGAGGAGAAAGAGATACTCGAGGGTCTGGTCCCAAATCTGCACACTGCCAAAACAACATACTGGAATGAGAGATATGGGAGGAAGTGTAAAATAAACCCAGTGAGGAGCAGGGGTGCGGTGGGCACGATAGGGGAGCACATCAACATCCGGGGTCCCAGACTATTCAACATCTTACATTGGCTGGAACAAGTGTAGAAGCTTTCAAGAGGAAACTGGACAAGTATTATCACCAGGTCCCAGATCAACCAGGCTGTGATGGATATGTGGGGCAGCTGGCCTCCAGCAACAACAGCCTGGTTGACCAGACAAACGCCAGACGAGCCTGGCCCATGGCCGGGCTTAGAAAGTAGAGAAACTCTTCAAAGGTATATCAAAGATATTCTTCAACACTTGTTCAATCTTGGGACGAAGACCTACTTACACAAGTGGATGGTTCCAGTGTGACTCCGCCTCCTCCTGCTTCCACTCACCTGACTACGGTATATAAGACGCTTCTCCGACTATATTCTGTACTTTCTTCAAGATTAATTATTTTAACTCGTATATTCCGGGCTGAGAGACTGATTACCGCAAACTCATTCTGTCCTTACACTGTTTTCCTTTGTATTGGACTGATGAAGCCACTGTGTGGCGAAACGTTTCCTCAGTAAAGATTCCCATATGTTGCGTAAGCGGCTCATTCTCCTACTGGCGAATGCTAGGCAGGTCTAAGTCACACCCACTTAAGAAGGAAGGAGCACTGCTGCAGGCCTACTGGCCCATGTTAGGGAAGTTCAGCTCACACCCACCCACACCCACTCATGTACTTACCTAACCTTTTCTTGAAGCTACGTAAGGTTTTAGCTTCAAGTAACACAGGAATTAGACTATAATAAAGAAGGAACACTGTCCCCATTCATCAATCTGTCTCCCCTCTCTCACCTCTCCCTTTCTAATTTCATTTCCCCCTATTTTTAAGGGTTTCCCCTTTGCCCTCTCTAACATCATGTTACCCGCGACACTAATTTTTTTCTCTTATTCGTCAATTACTCTCCCTCTTTATCTCACTCCAATCATTCCCATCTCTCTCTCTCTCTCTCTCCTCTCTCTCTCCTCTCTCTACCTCCCTTTCATCACCCTCTCTGGCGCTTCCATGCCATTCCTCTCACCCCTTCCACTTGTCCATCTTCATCCACTACATCTTTCCCTCTCTCTTTCCCTCTTTCCTTTTCCGGTTCATTCCAGAATCCCAAAATAAAATTGAAAAGATATATGCTACATTAACAGTGAAAAACCAGGACTTAGCGGCTTATGTGAGTACGCAAGTGGGAGTGGAAGGCAGCGTAGCTGACCCTGTGTGGGAGTGGAAGGCAGCGTAGCTGACCCTGTGTGGGAGTGGAAGGCAGCGTAGCTGACCCTGTGTGGGAGTGGAAGGCAGCGTAGCTGACCCTGTGTGGGAGTGGAAGGCAGCGTAGCTGACCCTGTGTGGGAGTGGAAGGCAGCGTAGCTGACCCTGTGTGGGAGTGGAAGGCAGCGTAGCTGACCCTGTGTGGGAGTGGAAGGCAGCGTAGCTGACCCTGTGTGGGAGTGGAAGGCAGCGTAGCTGACCCTGTGTGGGAGTGGAAGGCAGCGTAGCTGACCCTGTGTGGGAGTGGAAGGCAGCGTAGCTGACCCTGTGTGGAGTGGAAGGTAGCGTAGCTGACCCTGTGTGGGAGTGGAAGGTAGCGTAGCTGACCCTGTGTGGGAGTGGAAGGTAGCGTAGCTGACCCTGTGTGGGAGTGGAAGGCAGCGTAGCTGACCCTGTGTGGGAGTGGAAGGCAGCGTAGCTGACCCTGTGTGGGAGTGGAAGGCAGCGTAGCTGACCCTGTGTGGGAGTGGAAGCAGCGTAGCTGACCCTGTGTGGGAGTGGAAGGCAGCGTAGCTGACCCTGTGTGGGAGTGGAAGGCAGCGTAGCTGACCCTGTGTGGGAGTGGAAGGCAGCGTAGCTGACCCTGTGTGGGAGTGGAAGGCAGCGTAGCTGACCCTGTGTGGGAGTGGAAGGCAGCGTAGCTGACCCTGTGTGGGAGTGCAAGGTAGCGTAGCTGACCCTGTGTGGGAGTGGAAGGCAGCGCAGCTGACCCTGTGTGGGAGTGGAAGGTAGCGTAGCTGACCCTGTGTGGGAGTGGAAGGCAGCGTAGCTGACCCTGTGTGGGAGTGGAAGGTAGTGTAGCTGACCCTGTGTGGGAGTGGAAGGTAGTGTAGCTGACCCTGTGTGGGAGTGGAAGGCAGCGTAGCTGACCCTGTGTGGGAGTGGAAGGCAGCGTAGCTGACCCTGTGTGGGAGTGGAAGGTAGCGTAGCTGACCCTGTGTGGGAGTGGAAGGCAGCGTAGCTGACCCTGTGTGGGAGTGGAAGGTAGCGTAGCTGACCCTGTGTGGGAGTGGAAGGCAGCGTAGCTGACCCTGTGTGGGAGTGGAAGGTAGCGTAGCTGACCCTGTGTGGGAGTGGAAGGTAGCGTAGCTGACCCTGTGTGGGAGTGGAAGGCAGCGTAGCTGACCCTGTGTGGGAATGGAAGGTAGCGTAGCTGACCCTGTGTGGGAGTGGAAGGCAGCGTAGCTGACCCTGTGTGGGAGTGGAAGGTAGCGTAGCTGACCCTGTGTGGGAGTGGAAGGTAGCGTAGCTGACCCTGTGTGGGAGTGGAAGGCAGCGTAGCTGACCCTGTGTGGAGTGGAAGGCAGCGTAGCTGACCCTGTGTGGGAGTGGAAGGTAGCGTAGCTGACCCTGTGTGGGAGTGGAAGGTAGCGTAGCTGACCCTGTGTGGGAGTGGAAGGCAGCGTAGCTGACCCTGTGTGGGAGTGGAAGGTAGCGTAGCTGACCCTGTGTGGGAGTGGAAGGCAGCGTAGCTGACCCTGTGTGGGAGTGGAAGGCAGCGTAGCTGACCCTGTGTGGGAGTGGAAGGTAGCGTAGCTGACCCTGTGTGGGAGTGGAAGGCAGCGTAGCTGACCCTGTGTGGGAGTGGAAGGCAGCGTAGCTGACCCTGTGTGGGAGTGGAAGGTAGCGTAGCTGACCCTGTGTGGGAGTGGAAGGTAGCGTAGCTGACCCTGTGTGGGAGTGGAAGGCAGCGTAGCTGACCCTGTGTGGGAGTGGAAGGTAGCGCAGCTGACCCTGTGTGGGAGTGGAAGGCAGCGTAGCTGACCCTGTGTGGGAGTGGAAGGTAGCGTAGCTAACCCTGTGTGGGAGTGGAAGGTAGCGTAGCTGACCCTGTGTGGGAGTGGAAGGCAGCGCAGCTAACACTGTGTGGGAGTGGAAGGCAGCGTAGCTGACCCTGTGTGGGAGTGGAAGGTAGCGTAGCTGACCCTGTGTGGGAGTGGAAGGCAGCGTAGCTGACCCTGTGTGGAAGTGGAAGGCAGCGCAGCTAACACTGTGTGGGAGTGGAAGGCAGCGTAGCTGACCCTGTGTGGGAGTGGAAGGTAGCGTAGCTGACCCTGTGTGGAGTGGAAGGCAGCGCAGCTAACACTGTGTGGGAGTGGAAGGTAGCGTAGCTGACCCTGTGTGGGAGTGGAAGGTAGCGTAGCTGACCCTGTGTGGGAGTGGAAGGCAGCGCAGCTAACACTGTGTGGGAGTGGAAGGCAGCGTAGCTGACCCTGTGTGGGAGTGGAAGGCAGCGTAGCTGACCCTGTGTGGGAGCGGAAGGTAGCGTAGCTGACCCTGTGTGGGAGTGGAAGGCAGCGCAGCTAACACTGTGTGGGAGAGGAAAGCAGCGTAGCTGACCCTGTGTGGGAGTGGAAGGTAGCGTATCTGACCCTGTGTGGGAGTGGAAGGTAGCGTAGCTGACCCTGTGTGGGAGTGGAAGGTAGCGTAGCTGACCCTGTGTGGGAGTGGAAGGTAGCGTAGCTGACCCTGTGTGGGAGTGGAAGGCAGCGTAGCTGACCCTGTGTGGGAGTGGAAGGCAGCTTAGCTGACCCTGTGTGGGAGTGGAAGGTAGCGTAGCTGACCCTGTGTGGGAGTGGAAGTAGCGCAGCTGACCCTGTGTGGGAGTGGAAGGCAGCGTAGCTGACCCTGTGTGGGAGTGGAAGGTAGCGTAGCTGACCCTGTGTGGGAGTGGAAGGTAGCGCAGCTGACCCTGTGTGGGAGTGGAAGGCAGCGTAGCTGACCCTGTGTGGGAGTGGAAGGTAGCGTAGCTGACCCTGTGTGGGAGTGGAAGGCAGCGTAGCTGACCCTGTGTGGGAGTGGAAGGTAGCGTAGCTGACCCTGTGTGGGAGTGGAAGGTAGCGTAGCTGACCCTGTGTGGGAGTGGAAGGCAGCTTAGCTGACCCTGTGTGGGAGTGGAAGGTAGCGTAGCTGACCCTGTGTGGGAGTGGAAGGCAGCGTAGCTGACCCTGTGTGGGAGTGGAAGGCAGCTTAGCTGACCCTGTGTGGGAGTGGGAGGCAGCGCAGCCGACCCTGTGTGGGAGCGGAGGGCATTGCAGCTGACCCTGTGTGGGAGTGGAAGGCAGCGCAGCTGGCCCTGTGTGGGAGTGGAAGGTAGCGTAGCTGACCCTGTGTGGGAGTGGAAGGTAGCGTAGCTGACCCTGTGTGGGAGTGGAAGGTAGCGTAGCTGACCCTGTGTGGGAGTGGAAGGCAGCGTAGCTGACCCTGTGTGGGAGTGGAAGGTAGCGTAGCTGACCCTGTGTGGGAGTGGAAGGTAGCGTAGCTGACCCTGTGTGGGAGTGGAAGGTAGCGTAGCTGACCCTGTGTGGGAGTGGAAGGTAGCGTAGCTGACCCTGTGTGGGAGTGGAAGGTAGCGTAGCTGACCCTGTGTGGGAGTGGAAGGTAGCGTAGCTGACCCTGTGTGGGAGTGGAAGTAGCGTAGCTGACCCTGTGTGGGATTGGAAGGTAGCGTAGCTGACCCTGTGTGGGAGTGGAAGGTAGCGTAGCTGACCCTGTGTGGGATTGGAAGGCAGCGCAGTTGACCCTGTGTGGGAGTGGAAGGCAGCGCAGTTGACCCTGTGTGGGAGTGGAAGGCAGCGCAGTTGACCCTGTGTGGGAGTGGAAGGCAGCGCAGCTGACCTTGTGTGGGAGTGGAAAGCAGCGCAGCTGACCCTGTGTGGGAGTGGAAGGCAGCGCAGCTGACCCTGTGTGGGAGTGGAAGGCAGCGCAACTGACCCTGTGTGGGAGTGGAAGGCAGCGCAGCTGACCCTGTGTGGGAGTGGATGGCAGCTCAGTTGATCTTGTGCGGGAGCGAAGGGCAGTGCAGCTGACCTTGTGTGGGAGTGGAAGGCAGCTCAGCTGACCCTGTGTGGGAGTGGAAGGTAGCACAGCTGACCCTGTGTGGGAGCGGAGGGCAGTGCAGCTGACCCTGTGTGGTGGTGGAAGGCAGTGCAGCCGACCCTGTGTGGTGGAGTAAGGCAGTGCAGCTGACCCTGTGTTGGAGCGGATGGCAGTGCAGCTGACCTTGTGTGGGAGTGGAAGGCAGCTCAGCTGACCCTGTGTGGGAGTGGAAGGTAGCACAGCTGGCCCTGTGTGGGAGCGGAGGGCAGTGCAGCTGACCCTGTGTGGGAGTTGAAGGCAGCTCAGCTGACCCTGTGTGGGAGTGGGAGGCAGCGCAGCCGACCCTGTGTGGGAGCGGAGGGCATTGCAGCTGACCCTGTGTGGGAGTGGAAGGCAGCGCAGCTGGCCCTGTGTGGGAGTGGAAGGCAGCGCAGCTGACCCTGTGTGGGAGTGGAAGGCAGTGCAGCTGACCCTGTGTGGGAGTGGAAGGCAGTGCAGCTGAGCCTGTGTGGGAGCGGAGGGCAGTGCAGCTGACCCTGTGTGGGAGTGGAAGGCAGTGCAGCTGACCCTGTGTTGGAGCGGATGGCAGTGCAGCTGACCTTGTGTGGGAGTGGAAGGCAGCTCAGCTGACCCTGTGTGGGAGTGGAAGGTAGCACAGCTGACCCTGTGTGGGAGTGGAAGGCAGTGCAGCTGACCCTGTGTGGGAGTGGAAGGCAGTGCAGCTGACCCTGTGTGGGAGTAGAAGGTAGCACAGCTGACCCTGTGTGGGAGTGGAAGGTAGCACAGCTGACCCTGTGTGGGAGTGGAAGGTAGCACAGCTGACCCTGTGTGGGAGTGGAAGGTAGCACAGCTGACCCTGTGTGGGAGTGGAAGGCAGTGCAGCTGCTGGGATTTACTTTCCTTTGCTAAATGAAAGAAGTGATGAACGAAGGAAGTGAAGAAAGCAAGAGTGGTTATAGGACGCAACAGGGAAGTCTAACAGGTGGGAGCAACAGGTGAGGCTAACAGGTGAATAGCAACAGGTGCTGGGAGGTACGAGGGTGATGGTGGTGTTGCTGGTGTCTTGTCGGTGATGGTAATGGTGTTGGTGATGGTGGTGATTGCGAATTTGTAGGTGGTGGTGGTGGTGTGGTGGTGGTGGTGGTGGTGGTAGTGTTTGTGGTTGTGGTGATGGTGGTGGTGTTGGGTTGGTGTTGTCGGAATTGGGGTTGATTGTGGTTGTGATGTTAATATTGTATTGCTACTATTTTTGTTGTTGGTGGTGGTGGCTGTTGTGGTAATCGGAATGATTATGGTATTGATGTTGTTGTTGTTGTTGTTGCTGATGTTGGTGTTTGTGGTGGTGGTGGTGGTGGTGGTGATAATGGTGATATTGTTGTTGTTTTTGGTGTTAATGGTGGTGGTGGTGGTGGTGATAGTGGTGGTAGTGTTGTTATTGTTGTTGTTGGTGGTGGTGATAATGGTGTTTTGTTGTTGTTGTTTTTGGTGTTAATGGTGGTGGTGGTGGTGGTGGTGGTGATAGTGGTGGTAGTGTTGTTATTGTTGTTGTTGATGGTGGTGATAATGGTGTTGTTGTTGTTGTTGATACTGTTGATGGTGATGGTGGTGATAATGGTGGTGGTGGTGGTTGTAATAATAATAATAATAATAATAATAATAATAATAATGGTGATAGCAATCATTCAACACAAGGAATAGTGAAGGCTCGACCCTTTGTCCTCAAATAGTTATCTGATCTGTGACCTGTCTGTGTGTGTGTGTGTGTGTGTGTGTGTATGTGTGTGTGTGTGTGCGTGTGTGTGTGCGTGTGTGTGTGTGTATTCACCTAACTGTACTCACCTAATTGTGATTGCAGGGGTCGAGACTCAGCTCCTGGTCCCGCCTCTTCACTGATCGCTACTAGGTCCTCTCCCTCTCTGCTTCCTGAGCTTTTTCATACCTGTTCTTAAAACTATGTATAGTTCCTGCCTCCACTACTTCACTTGCTAGTCTATTCCACTTCCTGACGACTCTGACTGAAGAAATACTTCCTAACGTCCCTGTGACTCGTCTGAGTCTTCAGCTTCCAGTTGTGACCCCTTGTTTCTGTGTCCCCTCTCTGGAACATCCTATCTCTGTCCACCTTGTCTATTCCCGACAGTATCTTGTATGTCGTTATCATGTCTCCCCTGACCCTTCTGTCCTCCAGTGTCGTCAGTCCGATTTCCCTCAACCTTTCCTCGTACGATATTCCCCAGAGCTCTGGGACTAGCCTTGTTGCAAACCTTTGTACTTTCTCTAACTTCTTGACGTTCTTGACCAGGTGTGGATTCCAGACTGGTGCTGCATACTCCAGTATAGGCCTAACATACACAGTGTACAGTGACTTGAACGATTCCTTATTAAGGTATCGGAACGCTATTCTCAGGTTTACCAGGCGCCAGCATGCTGCAGCAGTTATTTGGTTGATGTGTGCCTCCGGTGACGTGCTCGGTGTTATGGTCACCCCAAGGTCTTTCTCCCTGAGTGAGGTCTGTAGTCTTTGTCCACCTAGCCTATACTCTGCGGTGTTCTTTGCCCCTCCCCAATCTTCATGACTTTGCATTTGGCAGGGTTGAATTCGAGAAGCCAGTTTCTAGACCACATGTCCAGCCTGTCCAGGTCTCTTTACAGTCCTGCCTCATCCTCATCCGATTTAATTCTTCTCATCAACTTCACATCATCTGCGAACAGGGACACTTCAGAGTCTATTCCTTCCATCATGTTGTTAGCATATATCAAAAATAGCACTGGTCCTAGAACTGACCCATGTGGGACCCCGCTCGTCACAGGCGCCCACTGTGATACCTCTTCACGTACCATGACTCGTTGTTGCCTCCCTGTCAGGTATTCCCTGATCCATTGCAGTGCCCTCCCTGTTATATGCGCCTGATCCTCCAGCATCTGCACTAATCTCTTGTGGGGAACTGTGTCAAAGGCCTTTCTGCAGTCTAGGAAAATGCAATCAACCCACCCCTCTCTCTCGTGTCTTACTCCTGTTACCTTGTCATAAAACTCCTGAAGGTTTGTGACACAGGATTTGCCTTCCATGAACCTGTGCTGGTTATCATTTATAATCTTGTTCCGTTCCAGGTGTTCCACCACTCTCCTCCTGTGTGTGTGTGTGTGTAACTGTGTGTGTGTACCTGTGTGTGTGTATATGTGTGTGTTTGTGTGTGTGTGTTTGTGTGTGTGTGTGTGTGAGAGAGTGTGTGTGTGTATGTGTGTGTGTGTGTGTGTATGTGTGTGTGTATCTGTGTGTGTGTACTCACCTAGTTGAGGTTGCAGGGGTCGAGTCCGAGCTCCTGGCCCCGCCTCTTCACTGATCGCTACTAGGTCACTCTCCCTGAACCGTGTGTGTGTGTGTGTGTGTGTGTGTGTGTTTGTGTTTTGTGTGTGTGTGTGTGTGTGTGTGTGTGTGTACTCACCTATTTGCACACACCTAATTATGGTTGCAGGGGTCGATTCACAGCTCCTGGCCCCGCCTCTTCACTGGTCGTTTCTAGGTCACTCTTCCTGCTCTATGAGCTTTATCATACCTCTTCTTAAAGCTATGTATGAATCCTGCCTCCACTACATCACTTCCCAGAGTGTTTCACTTCCCGACAACTCTGTGACTGAAGAAATACTTCCTAACATCCCTGTGATTCATCTGAGTCTTCAACTTCCAATTGTGACCCCTTGTTGCTGTGTCCCATCTCTGGAGCATGCTCTTAGGACATGCCCCTTAGCTCAGGGACTAGTCTTGTAGCAAACCTTTGCACTTTCTCTAATTTCCGTACGTGCTTGGCTAGGTGTGAGTTCCTAACTGGTGCTGTATTCTACAGTATAGGCCTGACATACACGGTGTATAAGGTCTTGAACGATTCCTTACTGAGATGTCGGAATGCTATTCTTAGGTTTGCTAGGCGCCCATATACTGCAGCAGTTATTTGGTTAATGTGCGCCTCAGGAGATGTGCCCGGTGTTATACCCATCCCAAGATCCTTTTACTTGAGTGAAGTTTGTAGTTTAACCCACTTAGACTGTACTCCGTTTGCGGTCTTCCTTGCCCTTCCCCAATCTTCATGACTTTGCACCTGGGGCTGAACTCCAGGAGCCAGTTTCGGAACCAGGTGTATCCCACCTCTCCGTCTTTCTGTGAATACTTCTTTGAATCTCATGTTGAGCTCCTCACATACTTCGCTGTTGTTTCAATTGATCTCTCCTCCTTCCTTCCTCAGCCTGATAACCTGGTCCTTGACTGTTGTTTTCCTCTTGATGTGGCTGTACAACAGCTTCGGGTCAGATTTGACTTTTGCTGCTGTGTCATTTTCGTATTGTCGTTGGGTCTCCCTTCATACCTCTGCATATTCGTTTCTGGCTCTACGAATGCTCTCCTTATTCTCCTGGGTTCTTTGCCTTCTATACTTCTTTCATTCTCTAGCACACTTGGTTTTGACCTTTCTACACCTTTAGGTGAACCAAGGGCTCATCCTGGCTTTCTCGTTACTTCCGTTACCCTTGGTTACAAACCTCTCCTCAGTTTCCTTGCATATTGTTGTCACGAATTCCATCATCTCATTTACTGACTTTCCTGCGAGTTCTCTGACCCACTGAACCTCGTGCAGGAAATTCTTCATGCCTCTGAGGTCCCATCTCTTGTAGCTTGGTTTCATTTATCCTGCCCTTCCTGCTGTGTGTGTGTGTGTGTGTGTGTGTGTGTGTGTGTGTGTGTGTGTGTGTGTGTGTGTGTGTGTGTGTGTGTGTGTTTGTATACCTTTATATATTCAGAGCATACAAATGATGTAAACAGTTTCCCTGTATGGTTTATGTCGAGACTTATTTGGTTTATTGTGTGCAGAAATAAATTTATGTATGACTGTGTGTGTGTATAAATATGGTAACAGGCAGTACACACACACACACACACACACACACATGATAAAGCTCATGGAGCAGGGAGAATGTTTATATATATAATGTATGTATATTAAATAAAAAACGCTCTTCTTGCTGAAAAGGAAACAAAAAATTTTTTTATGCAATAATTTGCAAAAATTTTTCTGGCCTAACGAAAAAATCTTTTCTTTTTCTTTCTTTTATTAAATTACGTAAATTTATCTAAAATAATTTGTTGAATTAGGCTTTTTTTTAAAAATTGCGCTTGTTATAAAAAAAAAGGTTAGGTAAGTTTTCTAAATTCTTTTGATAAATTTTTTAAATTTTTTAATTAACAAAAAAAATATATACTTTTAAACGTAACGGGAAAAATTTTTTAGAAAGGGCTTTTTTTTTAAGGTTTTCTTTTGTTTTTTGTAATTTTCCTTTTGGATGTTTTTTTACTATTTTTTTAAATCTTTACATTTTTTTCCCTTTTTCCCCCTTAAATTTTTCCCCCTTTTTTTTTTTTTTTTTTTTTTTTCTTTTTTTTTCCTTCCCCCCTATCGTATTTTATCGAAGGGGAGTATCCCGGGCCTTTAAATGGGGGGGTTCATGTAACTACCTTTTTTGTGGGAAAAGGTCAAAATTTTCTTTAATTTTTTGGTTTTTTAGGGGTAGGTTCGGGGTATGTTGTTGTTTTGTTTTTTTTTTGTTTTTTGTTCTTATTGTTTTTTGTTGTTTTGTTGTTGTTGTTTTGTTTCCATGTTTTTTTTGTTATTTTATTTTATTCTTGTTCCTTTTGCAATTATTGCATTTTTCAGTTAATCATATCTTTTCTCTTCCCTTTAAATTTTCCCTTTTATTGGCCTTGCATTTTCCTCCTATTTTTCTTCTTCCCTGTCACTCCCCCTTTCCCTTTTTTTGCTCTCCCCTTTTTCTCCCCATTTTTTCTTTTTTTTCTTCCCCCTCTCCCTTGTTGTGCCCCTCTTTTCCCTTCCCTTTTCCCCCTTCCTTTCCCTTCATTTGTTCATTTTATTCACGTTGGCTTTTTCTCCCTTCCAGGGCCATTTCCTCTCATTTATCTCCCTTCTTACCCCCATCCAGTCCCCCTCTCTTTTCTCTCTCTCTCTTCTTTCCCCCCCTCTACTCTTCTCTCTCTCTCTCTCTCACTTCACTTCCCCCCTCTCTCTTTTTTAAAAGCGTTTTTTTTTACACAGGGTTTTGACAAGGGTTAGGTTAAGGGTCCTAGCTTTATTTACAAGCTAAGGCTGTTACCTACATTTGAAAGTTTTTTATTGTTATGAGTACAAGTAGGGAACAGGGTGAAATTGGGGGCCATCTGTGGGCCACATTTCTCTGTCAATGATTATTCGTTGAAACATTATGCTGTACTTTTGGTCCTACCCAGTCATCCTGGGGAATATGATCTCAGTGAATGATGTTCGGGAAGGGTACAGCCAGGTGAAATTGCTGCTTTTTGCCCGTCTTGTGGTGTGGCTTGCTTTATCTTCCTCTCTCTCTCTCTCTCTCTCCCTCTCTCTCTCTCTCTTCTCCCCTCTCTCTCTCCACTATACAAAGCAACAAGGGTGGGGGGAAAAAATTTTTCACCAACCCAGGAAAAATTTCCCGCAGGAAAATTATGGTAGTGTGTTTCCCTTTCACGGTAGGGGGGAGGAAAAGGACGGGGGAATAGGGAAGGGTTAGAAAAAGAGGGGGAAGGGGTTCGGGAAAAGGGGAAGGAGGGGGTTAGAAAAGGGCATGTTTTGGAGGGTGTTTGTCAAAAGAAATGGGGGTTTCTTTTCATTGAGATGGAAAGGAAAGGGTGGAAAGGGAGGGAGAGAGAGAAAGGGGATGAAAATGAAATTTTAAGGGGAAAGAGTTGGGGAAAAAGAGAGGGGAAAAAGAGAACAAGGCGGGGTTCCCCTCTTGTCTCCTCCCCAACGACCCCCCAACCTCCCCAACCTTAACCTCCCAACTTTCAAAACCAAATTCAAACTTCAACCTCCCCATCCCCACTAACCTCCCCAACTTCAACCCCCAATTTTAACCTTCCCAACCTTCAACCCCCCACAACCTTCAAACTTTTTTAACTTCCAACCTCCAACCTTCAACCACCCCAAAATTCAACTTCCCAACTTTCAGCCTTCCCCCCTTCAACCCCCCAACCTTCAAACCCCCAACCCTTTAAACTTCCCAACCAAATAACCCCTCCCCCAAATTTCAACCTCCCAAATTTTAAACTTCCCCAACCCTTTACTTTCCCCCAAACCCTTCAACCTCCCCCCTTCTCCCGGTGAAAAGAAGGGATGACTAAAAAGCACTAAGGGAAAACCAACAAAGGGGAGGGGGCCAAGACTCTCAGGCCTTCGCACTACTTAAAGGGGGTTACCAACAGCCCCGTTGTTGTCTTCAAGAAAAAGACAAAATTTCTCAAGGCTTTGCCGAAGGGGCCCTGTGTGTGCTTTCTGACCATCGTACAGCTAGCTAGCACGGGAGGCCTGGTCTGGGCCGGGCCGCGAGGGGGTTACCCCCCGAACACTCTCCCGGCAGACTCCAGGTTCGGAGTCGCCTGGAGACGGAAAACGAACCTTGACATTCTCGTAAGGGTAAATTAACCTTTGTCGCCACGGCTGTCATGACAGGTGTAAGTAAAAAAGTAAGTAAGAATGTTTATTTAGGTAAGGTACACAAATTTCAAAAAATATACTTAGTTTTTAAAATATATGTAAATTACCAGGTTTTAACCCCGAAAGTCAAAAGGGGATATTTTCCCCCGGGACTTGGTCGAGGCCCCTCAAAAACGGGAAACACATTGATTACTGAAGTAAAACTAATTTTTCTGCTATTTGCATTGAATGCAGGGAGGGGAAGCGAGGAAGGCAGTGTGTGGTGACACAACACCAGTACCCAGGTGGGGGAAGCGAGGGGAGGCGTGTGGCTGCACACAACACCATCCCCGAGTGGGGGAACTGAAGAGAGCAGTGTGTGGCTGCCCAACACCAGTACCCAAGTGAGGGGGGGAAACTGAGGAGGCAGTGTGTGGCGCACACAACACAGACCCCGAGGGGGGAACTGAGGAGAGGCTGTGTGGTGCACACAAAACCCTACCCCGGTAAGGGAGCTAAGAGAGGCAGTGTGTGGTGCAACAACACCCTACCAGAGTGAGGGGAACTGAGGAGAGGCAGGGTGGTGCACACACACCGGTACCCAGAGTAAGGGGAAATGAAGAGAGGCAGTGGTGGCTGCACACAACCCGGACCCGGGGAGGGGAAGCTGAGGAGAGGCGTGTTGGCTGCACACAAACCGTACCCAGGTGAGGGGGGGCTGAGGGGGAGGGAGTGTGTGGGTGCACAAACACCCTACCAGAGTGAGGGGGAAACTGAGGAGAGACAGTTGTGGTGCCACAACCCAGTACCCCCGAGTGAGGGAATGAGGAGAGGGAGTGTGTGGCTCACACAACACCGTACCAGAGTGGGGGGGGAAACTAGGAGAGAAAGTGTGTGGTGCACACAACACCCGTACCCAGAGTGGGGGAAGCTGAAGAGAGGCGTGGTGGCTGCACAAACACCCGTACCCCGAGTGAGGGGGAAACTGAGGAGATTCAGTGTGTGGGTGCCACAACACCATACCCCGGGGGAGGGGAAAGTGAGGAGAGGCAGTGTTGGCTGCACACAACACCAGTACCCAAAGGGGGGACTTATTTTTGGGGGGGTTTAAAAAATAAAAAAGTTTTAAAATACTTTGTGGGGTGTGGTGTGGTTTAAAGTAATTACCCGCGCAATTACTGGGTACATATTCCCTGGTGTTTTTATCTTCTGGAAAGTTTTCTGGTCCCTTTTTTCCAAAGGTTTGTTGGTTCGGTTCCTTCAGCCAGAGTTCAGTGTTGTGTTATTTAGCTGCTCTTGCGAATTCCTTGATATACATATTTATGGTAGTAGGTTGGTGACAGCAACCGCCCCAAAAAGGTACTCCCGTCCTACCAAGGGAGTTTTTTAAAGGGAAAAACCTGTATTTTTTTTTAAATGAGGGTTTTGGATGGTTTGGTTGTTTCTCTGTTCAAAAAAAGAAAAAGATTTAGGTAGTCTTGCTACTTCATTACATTATGTCACACTACACATACCTGTACAAGCGTATTATACCCCCCTTGGTTTTTTTTTTTTTCTTTCTGTTCTTGTTCTTGTTTTTTCCTCTTACCTCCGGGGGAAGTGGAACAAAATTCTTCCCCCGTAAGCCGTGCGTGTTGTAAGAGGCGACTAAAATGCCGGGAGAAAGGGGGCTAGAAAACCCCCTTCCTGTTAAATTACTAATTTTAGAAAAGAGAAACTTTTTTTTTCCCTTTTTTTGGGCCCCCCCTCCCTTGGTGCAAACGGCCGGTTTGTTTAAAATATATTTATATATATATATTTTATATATTATATATTTATATATATTATATTATATTTTTATATTTTATTTATTTTATTTGTTGGTGTGTTGTGTGTGTGTGTGGTGCGAAAAAAAAAACCTGTGAAAGGATAATGAAATTAAAAGTGTTTCGTGACTTTCCATTACAAGGAATTGTTGATGTTCTTGAAAATGTGAAAGTCACAAAAAGCGCTTTAAATTTCATATCCTTTCACAGTAGTTTTTTTTGAATTTTCTGATATCACCTGTTTACTGTGATTTATTGCATATATATATATATATATATTTTATATATTTATTATATTATTATATTTATAATATTTTTATATATATATATAAGTATACAAGATATGATTTTAGGGCGAAATGACGTAGTTTTTGGTTATTTTCGTAGACAAAAGACTGATGAGTAGACTTCAGGATGTACATGTTTATGAGGGACCACAGATAATCAGATCACTTTCTAGTTGTAGCTACACTGAGAGAAAAAGGTAGGGGGGATAAAAGGGGGAAAATAGAAGCATGGGAAAAAGGGAGAGGTGAAGGTTTATAAACTAAAAGAGGAGGCAGTTGGGGAAAACAAAACGTATTGGGGATAGATGGGCTAATGAGAGCATGGGCAATGGGGTCGAAGATTTGGGGGGTAGGTTTAAAATGTAGTGTTAAAGGTTTTTGCAAAAGTTTGGGGTTACAGGAAAGTGGGGGGGGGGAAGAGGAGCGTTGGTGGAATGATGTAAAGGAGAAGTTGCATTGAGAAGTTTTTTTAAAGTAGAAGTGAGCAAGGGGGAAGAGTAATTTTTAGAAAAAAAGAGAGGTTTAAAAGGTGGTGAAGCAATGTAAAAAGAGAGCAAATGGGGATGGGGGGGAGAGTTATCAAAAAATTTTGTTTAAAAAAAAGAAAAAGTTTTGGAGTGAGATTAACAAGTTAAGAAAGCCTAGGAACAAAAAGGATTTGCAGTTAAAAAAAAGGAGAGGGAGTTATTAAAAGGAGAGTTGAGGTATTGGGAAGTGGGGGGATATTTGGGGAATTTTTAAATGTTGATGAAGTAGGGAAGCTGTGATTTGTTTTATGGGCAAGGGGAAAAAACCTGTAGGGTGGGAAGAGCCAGTTTGGTGTGGGGGAAGTTCGTGAGGCAGTAGTAAAATGAAAGGGGGTAAGGCAGCCGGGATTGATGGGATAAAGATAGAAATGTTAAAAGCAGGTGGGGATATAGTTTTGGAGTGGTTAGTGCAATTATTTAATAAATGTATGGAAGAGGGTAAGATACCTAGGGATTGGCAGAGAGCATGCATAGTTCCTTTGTATAAAGGCAAAGGGGATAAAAGAGAGTGCAAAAATTATAGGGGGATAAGTCTGTTGAGTATACCTGGTAAAGTGTATGGTAGAGTTATTATTGAAAGAATTAAGAGTAAGACGGAGAATAGGATAGCAGATGAACAAGGAGGCTTTAGGAAAGGTAGGGGGTGTGTGCACCAGGTGTTTACAGTGAAACATATAAGTGAACAGTATTTAGATAAGGCTAAAGAGGTCTTTGTGGCATTTATGGATTTCGAAAAGGCGTATGACAGGGTGGATAAAGGGGCAATGTGGCAGATGTTGCAGGTGTATGGTATAGGAGGTAGGTTACTGAAAGCAGTGAAGAGTTTTTACGAGGACAGTGAGGCTCAAGTTAGAGTATGTAGGAAAGAGGGAAATTATTTCCCAGTAAAAGTAGGCCTTAGACAAGGATGTGTGATGTCACCGTGGTTGTTTAATATATTTATAGATGGGGTTGTAAGAGAAGTAAATGCGAGGGTCTTGGCAAGAGGCGTGGAGTTAAAAGATAAAGAATCACACATAAAGTGGCACTGTGCTCTTGGGAGATTCTGAAGAAAAGTTGCAGAGATTGGTGGATGAATTTGGTAGGGTGTGCAAAAGAAGAAAATTGAAAGTGAATACAGGAAAGAGTAAGGTTATGAGGATAAAAAGATTAGGTGATGAAAGATTGGATATCAGATTGGAGGGAGAGAGTATGGAGGAGGTGAATGTATTCATATATTTGGAAGTGGACGTGTCAGCGGATGGGTCTATGAAAGATGAGGTGAATCATAGAATTGATGAGGGGAAAAGGGTGAGTGGTGCACTTAGGAGTCTGTGGAGACAAAGAACTTTGTCCTTGGAGGCAAAGAGGGCAATGTATGAGAGTATAGTTTTACCAACGCTCTTATATGGGTGTGAAGCATGGGTGATGAATGTTGCAGCGAGGAGAAGGCTGGAGGCAGTGGAGATGTCATGTCTGAGAGCAATGTGAGGTTTGAATATAATGCAGAGAATTCGTAGTTTGGAAGTTAGGAGGAGGTGCGGGATTACCAAAACTGTTGTCCAGAGGGCTGAGGGAAGGGTTGTTGAGGTGGTTCGGACATGTGGAGAGAATGGAGCGAAACAGAATAACTTCAAGAGTGTATCAGTCTGTAGTGGAAGGAAGGCGGGGTAGGGGTCGGCCTAGGAAAGGTTGGAGGGAGGGGGTAAAGGAGGTTTTGTGTGCGAGGGGGCTTGGACTTCCAGCAGGCATGCGTGAGCGTGTTTGATAGGAGTGAATGGAGACAAATGGTTTTTAATGCTTGACGTGCTGTTGGAGTGTGAGCAAAGTAACATTTATGAAGGGGTTCAGGGAAACCGGCAGGCCGGACTTGAGTCCTGGAGATGGGAAGTACAGTGCCTGCACTCTGAAGGAGGGGTGTTAATGTTGCAGTTTAAAAACTGTAGTGTAAAGCACCCTTCTGGCAAGACAGTGATGGAGTGAATGATGGTGAAAGTTTTTCTTTTTCGGGCCACCCTGCCTTGGTGGGAATCGGCCAGTGTGATAATAAAAAAAAATATATATCAATAACAACACTGCGACTAGCCGGGGATCAAACCCGTGTTGTTTTAGCCCGCCTCATAGCGAGCGAAAATTCCACGATTCTCTAACCCACTGGACCATACACTCCTACAAGAATCACGCACCCAGCAGAGCTAGGTGCTGTGCCGTGATCCGAGGACATACGATGGTGTGGATGCTTCAAAGCTAATTTCGTTCTACTCCTGTTTGGTGTACTTGCCTTCACAAGCAGTATATATTTTATTGTAACCACGAACGAGTGGTATTTAATCAATCAAGGTACAACATTTAGCTCTGCTGGGTGCGTAATTGTTATAGGATTGTTTGGTCGCATGGGTTAGAGCGTTATGTACTTTGCGCTCACCATGAGGCGGGCTAAAACAACACAGGTTCGATCCCCCGGCTAGTCGCAGTGTTGTTATTGATTAAATACCTATATATATATATATATATATATATATATATTATATATATATATATATATATATATATATATATATATATATATATATATATAATATATATATATATATATATATATATTATATATATATATATATATATATATATATATATATATAAAAATATATATAATGTGTGTGTGTGTATATATATTTTACTATATGCGTGTGTGTCGTGCCGAATAGGCAAAACTGATCAATTAGCAAGAACTTTCTAAAGTTTTCTCTAATACATTTAAAGATATTTTTTTTTCATTTATGTTAATATAAAAATTAATGATTTTGTACCAAAAGCACCTTGGGAAACTTACCTAACCTTATTATAACAAGCGCAATTTAATTTATCCTTATCTAACTAAATACATTTTAAATTAGTTTGCATTAATTTAGTAATAAGCAAACACAATGAAATATATTTTTTTCGTTTGGTTCAGAAAGATTTTTGTGAAATTATTGCATACACAAATTTTCGCTTGCCCTATTCGGCAAGAAGAGCGTTGCTATTTAAGCCAAAATCGCGTGTTTTACTTATTCGGCACGACATATATATATGATACACACACACACACACACACACACACACACACACACACACACACACACACACACACCTACAACAGGCCTAGTGTCTAATCGACATGTGCCTGGGACAAAATGGTAACTAAACACACACACACACACACACACACACAACACACACACACCTACAACAGGCCTAGTGTCTAATCGACATGTGCCTAGGACAAGATGGTAACTAACTAACTAACTAACACACACTCACACAAAGCAAGACTAGTCCCAGAGCTAAGAGGTATGTCCTACGAGGAGATGTTAAGGGAAATCAACCTGACGACACTGGAGGACAGGAGAGATAGGGGGGACATGATAACGACATACAATATACTGAGAGGAATTGACGAGGTGGACAAAGACAGGATGTTCCAGAGATGGGACACAGCAACAAGGGGACACAGTTGGAAGTTGAAGACACGGATGAATCACAGGGATGTTAGGAAGTATTTCTTCAGCCACCGAGTAGTCAGGAAGTGGAATAGTTTGGGAAGCAATGTAGTGGAGGCAAGATCCATACATAGCTTTAAGCAGAGGTATCATAAAGCTCACGGTTCAGGGAGAGTGACCTAGTAGCGACCAGTGAAGAGGCGGGGCCAGGAGCTTGGACTCGACCCCTGCTACCTCAACTAGGTGAGTACACACACAATACACATACACACACACACACACACACACACCACACACACACACACATACACACACATAACACACCACACACACACTCATATACACACACAACACACACATACACACACATACACACACACAACACACACACACACACACACACACACACACACACCCCACACCACACACACACACACACACACACAAACATGCACTCCCTCCCCACCGACATCTCACCCTTCCCCTGATCCCTCAACTCCCTCTTTCACCCTCCCCCTCCCCCACCTCTCCCTCCTTCCCCCCTCCCCCCTCCCACTCACCCACTTGCTTCTCCCTCCTTCCCACTCCCCCTCCCCACTCCTCTCCCACATAGCCACAGTTCCTCCTCACCTCCCCCCCCACACTCTGACATACACAATACTAACCTAACACACAGAATTACATAGGTTTCCCACTATGAGGCAATCAGGATAAAACAAAAATGGGTTGCCAGAGAGCAACAAGAAAAAACCAAGGGACAGGAGGAGGAAGCTGCAAAGGAAGATTGGGCAGCAGAGCTCATAAAAAGGGAACATGAATGGGAAAGGAAACTAGAAGAACTTAGCATGAGAATGGAAGAGAGGACAGTGATGGAAAGCAGGAAGTGGGAGGTGCAAGTCAAAGCAGCAGAGGCCAGGATACAGAGTTTAGAAGAGGAACTGAAAAATCTGAAACAGCCTAAAGAACTAAAGAACATTTTGGGATTGACAACAGAGACTGCTACCTCAGTCACAAATAAGGGGACTGTAGGGAAAGAAGGAGCAAAACTGCATGTAAAAGCTCTATCAGTGGAGACTATAGTAAATGAAAGAGCTTAGCTATATGTGGAGGCCCTAACAGACCACAGCAGAGCCCTGGGAAAGCCGAGAAGGGAAAAGTGACAGGCCACTGAGCCCAAGTACAGTAGCTAGTGAAACTGAAGAAAGGAAAGCTGCAATGGAGGAAATCAAATTGAATGAGGGGATACACAGGGATATGCAGTGGGAGAATGAAAGGGTGAGGTCAGTCTTTGTGTATGGGCTACAGGAAGTTGAAGGGGAAACATATGAAGCCAGAAAACAAGGGGAAAAAAGCAATTGAAAGCATCATGAAAGTAATAAGAGAATACGACATGACCCAGCTGGAAAATTTTAGGAGAATAGGGGGGTCTGTAAAAAAAAGAACACGGCCAGTGAAAGTGACCTTCAAAGCAGAATCGACTCGGAACAGGATACTGCAGGAGAAAGCACGATTAAGGGACATGCCGGCATACAGGAAGGTGTATCTCGACCGCGACAGAACACAAGAAAGGCAGAAACTGAGAGAGATGGTACAAAGGCTAAAGGAGGAAAGAGAGGGGATGGAGAAGACAGACAGGAGATCCCAGACACAGGAAGAAGATCAAATACAACCTCCCTCACAGCTTCCTATAGAAGCCTCCCAACCAGGTCAACCCCAGTGCAGCCAAACACTCTAAACCAAACACCCATGCCACATCCAATGCCCCCACCCACACATTACAAACTCCACCCCACAGCAACCACCCATAGTTCCTTATCAGGTCTCCTACTTCCCCAACACCAATACACCTCCCAGACCACAGTCTTAGAAAAGAAGTTGAAGGTGTGGTATACAAATGCAGATGGAATAACAAATAAGTATGAGGAGTGGCACGAAAGAATTTAAGGAGACATCCCCAGACATAATAGCACTCACAGAAACAAAACTCACCAGAATAATAACAGATTCAATCTTTCCACCAGGATATCAAATCCTCAGGAAAGACAGAGGGAGGAGAGGGGGAGGAGGAGTTGCACTGCTCATTAAAAACCAGTGGGGTTTTGAGAAAATGGAAGGAATGGATGGCACGGGTGAAAGGGACTACTTAGTAGGAACATTCCAGTCTGAGGGACATAAGGTGATAATTGCAGTAATGTACAACCCACCACAGAACTGCAGGAGACCAAGAGAAGAATACGATGAGAGCAACAGAGCAATGGTCGACACACTAGCCGAGGTGGCCAGGAGAGCACACATGGGGGGAACAAAGTTACTAGTTATGGGTGATTTCAATCACAAGGAGATTGACTGGGAAAACCTGGAGCCCCATGGGGGTCCCGAAACATGGAGAGCCAAGATGATGGATGTAGCACTGGAAAACCTCATGCATCAACATGTTAGAGACACTACCAGAGAGAGAGGAGAAGATGCACCAGCAAGACTGGACCTTGTATTCACCTTGAGTAGTTCAGATATCGGTGATATCTTGTATGAAAGGCCCCTGGGAGCTAGTGATCATGTGGTTCTGTGCTTCGACTACATAGTTGAGCTACAAGGGGAGAGAGCGCGGGAATAGGGGGGGGAAAAACCAAATAAAAAAGGGGGAACCCGGGTATGGGGAACTTCCCTTTAAAAACTTTCAGTGGGAGGGGGGAACTGCGGGGAAAAACCAGTACAAAAAATGATGGACTATTGGAAAAAAATGCAAGGAGGCAGAGGAGAATTTTTTCCCCAAGGGAAACAGAAAAAAAGGGGAAGAACAAACGGGCCCCTTGGGTTCCCCCCAAGGGTTTTGGGGGAGGCAAAAATAGGTGAAGAGAATGGAAAAGGTACAAAAGACAGAGAACTCAGGAAAATAAAGAGATTACCCGAAGGCCAAAAAAGAATATGTCAGATAAGAAGGGGGTCAGCGACAATATGAAAATGAATAGCATCGAAAGTCAAGACTGACCAAGCTGTTTACGCCACTCAGGAGGAAAACAACAGTCAAGGGCCGGTAATCAGACTGAGGAAGGGTGATGGGGAAACCACAAGAAACGACCGAGAGGGATGTGAGGAGCTCAACACGGATTTAAAAAAGTATTTTCGTGGAAACCCGTGGCCCCAGGAAATCAGAACAGTGGGGGGGACCCACAAGTGTGGATGAGGTCATAAACCAAGGAGGAAATGAAAAGCGCATCGAAAATGACACCTCAAGGCGGTGGGACCAGACAACATCTCCCGTGGTCCTTAAAGAGGGGGCAGAGATTTGTTTGGCCCTTTAAAAAGAATTTAACACTCATTTAAAATGGGGAACTCCCCGAGGTATGGAAGATGGCAAAAAGTAGCCCTTTTTAAAAAGGGAGACGCATAGGGACTAAACTACAGCCTGTATCACTAAGTGTATAGTATGCAAGGGCATGGGGAAAATCTGGGGGGAGAGTGGGGAGCACCTGGGGAAAAAAACAAGTGTATAAATTTAAACCAGCCGGTTTCAGGGGAAAGGAAAATCCGTGTACAAACTACTAGAGTTTTATGAAGGTGACAAAATAAAAAAAAGAAAAGGGGGGTGGAACGACTGCATTTTTTTGGGTGCAAAAGGCCTTCGACACAGACCCCCACAAGAAGTTTACTGCAAAAAAATAGGGACAGGCCACATAAAAGGAAAAGGGACTGCAAAAGGATCAGAGAATACTGACAAGGAGGCAACAACGGTCATGGTACGTGACAGGTGTCAGAGTGGGCGCCGGAAAGCGGGGTTCCCCAGGGGTCAGTCCCAGGACCGGCTGTTCTTGGTATATGTGAACGACATAACGAAGGGATAGCTCGAAGGTCCTTGTTTGCGGACGATGTGAAGTTAATGAGAAGAATCAAATCGGATGAGGATCAGGCAGGACTACAAAGAGACCTGGACAGGCTACAAGCCTGGTCCAGCAACTGGCTCCTTGAGTTTAACCCTGCCAAATGCAAAGTCATGAAGATTGGGGAAGGGCAAAGAAGACCGCAGACACAATATAGTTTAGATGGCCAAAGACTGCAAACCTCACTCAAAGAAAAAGATCTGGGGGTGAGTATAACACCGAGCATATCTCCTGAGGTGCACATCAATCAGATAACTGCTGCAGCATACGGACGCCTGGCAAACCTACGGATAGCGTTCCGATACCTCAGTAAGGATTCGTTCAAGACTTTGTATACCATTTACGTCAGGCCCATACTGGAGTATGCAGCACCAGTGTGGAATCCACACCTAGTCAAGCACGTCAAGAAATTAGAGAAAGTGCAAAAGTTTGCAACAAGGCTAGTCCCAGAGCTACGGGGATTGTCCTACGAAGAAAGGTTGAGGGAAATCGGCCTGACGACACTGGAGGACAGGAGGGTCAGGGGAGACATGATAATGACATATAAAATACTGCGCGGAATAGACAAAGTGGACAAAGACGGGATGTTCCAGAGAGGGGGACACAGTCATAAGAGGTCACAATTGGAAGTTGAAGACTCAGATGAATCAAAGGGATGTTAGGAAGTATTTCTTCAATCATAGAGTAGTCAGACCGTGGAATAGCCTAGAAAGTGACGTAGTGGAGGCGGGAACCATACATAGTTTTAAGGCGAGGTATGATAAAGCTCATGGGGCAGGGAGAGAGAGGACCTAGTAGCAATCAGCGAAGAGGCGGGGCCAGGAGCTATGAATCGACCCCTGCAACCACAAATAGGTGAGTACAAATAGGTGAGTACACACACACACACACACACACACACACACACACACACACACACACACACACATTGTCAGTAATGGTTGGAGAGCACTGACAATATTCACCCCCACACCAAGAGAAGCGAGGGGCTACTAGCAACCGTCTTGGAGCACCTCAAGTTATTCCTGAGTTTTGATTGGCACGACACGTCATTCTTCTGGATTTTCGGCAAATAAGTTAATTCAGATACATAAATACAGTTACATAAATTATCATACATAACAGCACATGTGTAGATTACCTAGGATAACCCAAAAATAGTCAGCATCACTCCTCCATTATTGGTGTTCTACTCTAGTCTATAGCTTCACCTGGCGAACCTTGCCAGTTTTCCTGACGTGGTTTCGAATCCTGGTGACTGCGATCCTTCTGTGTGTGTGTGTGTATATATATATTATTTTGTTTGTGTTTTAAAGTCATATAGTATTCGTAATAAATGTATCACAAAGTCCGGAGTAATATTTTTCCGGTTGTAAGTAAATGTCTCCCAATCCGGTCCATTTTTGAATCATGTGATATTCCTTCGGTAATCCGTCATTTTGAATCACAGGTAAATCCTTCACGGCGATAAATCTGCATTCTTCCCTCCGCTCTAATCCTCTGTGCCCGGCCATAAATCCCCATTCTTCTCGCAGTCCCTCATTCTATCCTTCGCTCCCGATCCTTCGTTAGATTTTTCGAGCGTTCCTTCGCCTCGTCTTGTATCTTGTACTTGTTGTCGTGGTTGCTGTATTAGTTGTGGTTCCTGTATTTTTCATTGTAGTTGCTGCATTTAATATCAGTGCATAGAAGAATAATAATGTCCTAAGACAGAAAGGCATTCATTTGCCATGACTCACGAAATCGTAATGACACGATTGCAAACAAACCATACCACGGGCGGGATTGAACCCGCGGTCAGAGAGTCTCAAAACTCCAGACCGTCGCGTTAGCCACTAGACCAGCTAGCCACAGAAGATACCTAGTTGGACGAATTTTATTGTGGCTAGCTGGTCTAGTGGCTAACGCGACGGTCTGGAGTTTTGAGACTCTCTGACCGCTGGTTCAATCCCGCCCGTGGTATGATTCATTTGCCATCTTAATACATTTATGCCGTGGTATCTCTCATATGAGGAGATATGAGTTTAACATCCCCGTGTTTTAGGAAGTTAAGAAAGGGGCCGTCTAGTTGGCGAGAAAGCCACTTTTAGAGGGACCCCTCTAGTGGAGGTAGAGGCCCTCTAGTGGAGAGAGGGCCCCTTTAGTGTAGGTAGGGATCCCTCTAGTGGAGGGAAGGGCCCCTCTAGTGGAGGGAAGGGGCCCTCTATTGAAGGGAGGACCCTCTATTGGAGGGAGGGGGCCCACTCTAGTGGAGGGAGAGCTTCACTCTATTGCTAATTGCCAGGTGGCCGGAAGTCCATGACGTGTTTAAACAAGATGGAGCCAGATGAAACACGATACGCCGCTCACCACCAGGTTTTGAGATAGGACTGTAACCCTTGTTACAACTACCTGGCTTACCTATCAGCAATTCTAAGTTAGACGTAGGCACGGGATGCTGGAAGATGTAATAATGTTGGTAGAATTACCGAAAGCCTTTTCGGCTTGACAAAGTTCCTGGTGAGCGAATCTTTGTCGCAATAAAAATGTCGCATTTAGCTGCACATGTCTACCTGGGGTATACCTGGAGGATGTTCTGGGAGTCAACGTCCCCGCAGTCCAGTCCTTGATTAGGCCTCCCGGTGGATCATGGCCTGATCAATCGGGCTGTTACTGCTGGCTGCACGTAGTTCAACGTACGATAAACAGCCCGGGTGGTCGGGTATTGACTTTAGCTATCTGTCCAACTCCCTCTTGAAGACAGCCAGGGGTCTATTGGTAATTCCCCTTATGGCTGGTGGGAAGCTGTTGAACAGTCTTGGGCTCCGGACACTTAGTGTTTTCTCGTAGTGTACCCATTGCTCCCTTTTGCCTAACATTGTGAAAGATGTTTGTCCTGGTTTATAAACACTGAGAATATGATATAATCCCTCACTTTTTTTAAGGGTTTAAAAAATTCTTTGACTGAAAGTGTCGTGCAGACGATATGCTTGAAACCCAGCAAGTAGATGTGTCACTGGGTCTCTGAATACCAGTCTGTGACGGTCCACGTGTCCATCAATACAATGATTGTGTATAATATGAAATTAAGACACATGTCCAACACTAGAGTATATTACTGAGAGATGCTTGTGTGTCTTATTTGACAAGTGCACCCATCTCTGACCTCTGATTCCGTACCTCTTACCTCCAACTACCCCTCCTACCTCCGACTACCCTCCTACCTCCACACTACCCCTCCTACCTCCCACTACCCCTCCTACCTCCCACTACCACTGCTACCTCCCATACCCCCTCCTACCTACTCCCACTACCCCCTACCTCCCACTACCCCTCCTACCTCCCACTTACCACTGCTACCTCCCACTACACCTCTACCTCCCACTACCCCTCCTACCCATCCCCTCTACTCCCACTCCTGTTCCATCCCTACCTCCCACTACCACTCCTACCTCCCACTACCACTGCTACCTCCCACTACCCCTCCTACCTCCCACTACCACTGCTACCTCCCACTACCCCCCTACCTCCACTACCACTGCTACCTCCCACTACCCCCCTACCTCCCACTACCACTGCTACCTCCCACTACCCCTCCTACCTCCCACTACCACTGCTACCTCCCACTACCACTCCTACCTCCCACTATCACTGCTACCTCCCACTACCACTGATACCTCCCATACCACTGCTACCTCCCACTACCCCTCCTACCTCCCTCCACGCTGCCTCCCACTACCCCTCCTACCTCCCTACACCTACTTCCCACTACCATCTCCTCCCACTCCTCACCCCCTCACAGCTCCTCCCACTTCCTTACCATTACACCCTGTTACCTCCCACATCCCTGTTACCTCCCACACCCCTCAAATCTCCCATACCCCTCCTACCCCACATTCCCCTACTTCCTCCCACACGCTACCTTCCACACCCCTACCTCCTCCATCACCCCTCCTTCACACCCCTACTTCCTCCCACACCCTACCTTCCAAATCCCACTCATCTTCCACACCCCTCCTAAGTCCCTCACCCTTCCTCCCGAACCCTACCTCCCACACCCCTCCCACCTCCCACACCCCTCCCACATCCCACACCCCTCCCACCTCCTGAGAAACCAGGAGAACCTTGTAATTAAGCCAAAGATTAAGACATGAACTATAATTGCCAACATCTTGCTGGGCGTCTCAGGAGTACTGTGGTGTGTTCTATACTGAAGCAATATTTCTTACCGCTTCGGCCGTCTCCCACCAAGGTAGACGGCGTTAGAAGAAAACGCACGCACCATCATTCGTTCAATACCTCTCCAAGACAATCCTTCAAATTGCAGACATGGTTAGGATATTTATTGCTCTCCAGTTCCTCAGGAATGAAGGGTGAAAACTATACACAACTCGAACACTGAAAACGATGGTCTGTTATGAGTCAGTATCTACTCCTGGGGTACAGGATAGACCGGAATGTCTGGTTTTCTTAACTAATTTGTGCGTTGGGAAGTGTTGCAGTCGCGGTAGTGTTGGTTGGGAAGTGTTGCGGTCACAGTACTGTGGTTGGGAGGTGTTGCAGCCACGTTTGTGCGGGTTGGGAGGTGTTGCAGTCACGTTAGTGAGAGTTGGGAAGTGTTGAAGCTACGTTAGTGTGGGTTGGGAAGTGTTGCAGCCACGTTAGTGTGGGTTGGGAAGTGTTGCAGCCACGTTAGTGTGGGTTGGGAAGTGTTGCAGCCACGTTAGTGTGGGTTGGGAAGTATTACAGCCACGTTAGTGTGGGTTGGGAGGTGTTGCAGCCACGTTAGTGCTGGTTGGGAGGTGTTGCAGCTACGTGAGTGTGGGTTGGGAGGTGTTGCAGCCACGTTAGTGTGGGTTGGGAGGTGTTGCAGCCACGTTAGTGTGGGTTGCGAGGTGGTGCAGCCACGCTAGTGTGGGTTGGGAAGTGTTGCAGCCACGTTAGTGTGGGTTGGGAAGTGTTGCAGCCACGTTAGTGTGGGTTGGGAGGTGTTGCAGCCACGTTAGTGTGGGTTGGGAGGTGTTGCAGCCACGTTAGTGTGGGTTGGGAGGTGTTGCAGCCACGTTAGTGTGGGTTGGGAAGTGTTGCAGCCACGTTAGTGTGGGTTGGGAGGTGTTGCAGTCACGTTAGTGTGGGTTGGGAAGTGTTGCAGCCACGTTAGTGTGGGTTGGGAAGTGTTGCAGCCACGTTAGTGTGGGTTGGGAGGTGTTGCAGCCACGTTAGTGTGGGTTGGGAGGTTTGCAGCCACGTTAGTGTGGGTTGGGGAAGGTGTTGCAGCCACGTTAGTGTGGGTTGGGAGGTTTTGCAGCACGTTAGTGTGGGTTTGGGAGGTTGTTGCAGCCACGTTAGTTGTTGGGTTGAGTTGGGCACGTAGGTGTGCAGCCACGTTAGTGTGGGTTGGGAGTGTGGCAGCCCACGTAGTGTGGGTTGGGAGGTGTTGCAGTCCGTTAGTTGGGTGAATTCTAGCCACTTAGGTGAGTGGCGTTGGGTATCAGCAAGTTAGTGTTGTTGGAGGTGTTGCACCACGTTAGTGTGGGTTGAGTTCAGCCAGTTAGTGTGGTTGGGAGTTGCATGCAACCTCTCCCACCACCTGAGCCACGCAGTTGCACTCGCCATGTCACAGTCTCCACGTAGAGGTCGTGACACCGTTCACCCACTCAGATTCTTACAGCCATGCGCACTGTTTCTCAAAGCCTCACCGAGCAACCTGTCACACCCCAACGCACCCTCACCCACCCCAACACACCCTCACTCCACCAAAACATTCAACCCACCCAACACACCTCACACACCCAAACATCTACCACCCAACACACCCTCACAACCCAACACACCCTCACCACCCCATATACACCTCACCCACCCAAAAGACCCTCACCACCCCAAAAACCTCAACCACCCAACAACCCTCACCCACCCAAAACACCCTCACCCACCCAACACATTCCTACACCCAAATACCTCACCCACCAAACACCTCACACCCCAAACACCCTCACCCACCCCAACACACCTCAACCCAACCCCAACACACCCTCACCACCCAACACACCCTCACCCACCCCAAACAACCCTCACCCACCCAATCACACCTTCACCCACCCCAACACTACCCTCACCCACCCCAACACACCCTCAACCCACCCCAACACACCCTCAACCCAACACCAACACAACCCTCAACCCACCCAACACACCCTCACCACCAACACCCCACAACAACCACTAACCCACCCCAACACACCCTCACCCACCCCAAAACACCCTCACCCACCCCAAAACTAACACAACACACTCACCCACCCAAACACACCCTCACCCACCCCAACTACACAAAACTCACCCACACCCAACACACCCTTCACCCACCACAACACACCCTCACCCACCCCAACACACCCTCACCCACACACCAACACTACCCTCACCCACCCCAACACACCCTCACCCACCCCAAACACCCTCACCCACCCCAACACACCTCACCACACCCAACACACCCTCACCACCCCAACACACCCTCACCCACCCCAACACACCTCACCCACCCAACACACCCTCAACCACCCCAACACTACCCTCACCCACCCCAACACACCCTCACCCACCCCAACACACCCTCACCCACCCCAACACACCCTCACCCACCCCAACACACCCTCACCCACCCAACACACCCTCACCCACCCCAACACACCCTCACCCACCCCAACACACCCTCACCCACCCCAACACTCCCTCACCCACCCCAACACACCCTCACCCACCCCAACACACCCTCACCCACCCAAACACACCCTCACCCACCCCCAAAACACCTCACCCACCCCCAACACACCTCACCCACCCGCAACACTCCCTCACCCACCCCAACACACCCTCACCCACCCGCAACACTCCCTCACCCACCCAACACACCCTCACCCACCCCAACACACCCTCACCCACCCAACACACCCTCACCCACCCCAACACACCCTCACCCACCCCCAAAACACCCTCACCCACCCCGACACACCCTCACCCACCCCCAAAACACCCTCACCCACCCCCAAAACACCCTCACCCATCCGAACACACCCTCACCCACCCCCAACACACCCTCACTCACTTCCAACACACCGTCATCCACCCCAAACACACTCTCACCCACTCCCAAGACACCCTCACCCACCTCAACACACCCTCACCCAACCCTCACACCCTCACCCACCCCAACACACCCTCACCCACCCCAACACACCCTCACCCACCCCAAACACCACCCCTCACTCACCTCCAACACACCGTCATCCACCCCCAACACACCCTCACCCACCCCAACACACCCTCACCCACCCCAACACACCCCTCACCCACCTCAACACACCGTCACCCATCCCCAACACACCCTCACCCACCTCCAACTCACCCTCACCCACCCCCAACACACCCTCATCCACCTGCAACACACCTCATCCACCTCACTCTCAACACATCTCTGTCTCAGCAGTAAGATTCCTAACGAAGCCATTTAGGTATTTCGTTTCACCAAATAAAGCGAGTAACAAAGCCATTTAGTAACTTTCTCCAGACACAGCACAATGGAAAAGAAGACCATTTAGTTACTTTTTTTTCCCTCGACATAGATGCTACAAGACCTTAACGCGCCACATTTACAGGTGCGCCCAACAGCAAATTTACAAGAGCACCAAAGCCATTAAACTCCATCTGGAAACCTCGACCGTAAGAGGAGTTACGAAGCTATTAAATCAACCTCTCACGACATCGGTTATTAGTCATGTAAGTAAGCCTTTAAGTCATGAGGTTTGGTCAAGGTATGCGGAGGTTTCATTAAGAGGGTCTGGCTATCACTCTCAGGCTACAACCTTCACTCAAGTCGCTTGAAATGGTCGTAAAACGATACCAAAAGTGTCCATAAACACGGTGGCCCTACACTCGTCTCGCAGGATTTAATGCTGCGTCTCAGGCCAGCTGGTCAGGCTCGCCTGCCAGCGATGTCACCATTTGTGTGAGTGTATGTAGCGGTATTAAGTTCCTGGCTATTACGTTCCTTCCCTCGCCTGCTGCGGAGGGGAGAGGTGATGTGAGGGGAGGAGTGAGGGTGCGAGGGAGAGGGTTGAGGTGAGGAAAGAGGCTGTAATAAGCAAAGAGGGGATGACACAAGACACAACACCCCCCCCTATACACAGCACACCCCGAGACACATGACACCCCCAGACACAGCACACTCCGAGACACATGACACCCCCAGACACAGCACACCCGAGACACACACACCCCAGACCCACACCCCAGACACAACACCCCCAGACACAGCACACCCCGAGACACATGACACCCCCAGACACAGCACACCCCGAGACACATGACACCCCCAGACACAGCACACCCGAGACACATGACACCCCCAGACACAGCACCCCAGAGACACATGACACCCCCAGACACAACACACCCCAGAACACAACACCCCAGACACAACACACCCCCAGACACAACACACCCTCAGACACAACACACCCCAGACACAAACACCCCCAGACACACACATCCCCAGACACAAACACCCCAGACACAACACACCCCAGAACAGCACATCCCCAGAGACAGCACCACCCCAGACACAGCACACCCCCAGACACACACATCCCAGACACAAACACCAACAGACACAACAACACCCACAGACACGCACACCCACAGACACACACCCCCAGACACAACACACCCCCAGACACAACACACCCCCAGACACAACACACCCCAGACACAGCACACCCCCAGACGCAACACACCCCGAGACACAGCACACCCCCAGACACAGAACGCCCCCAGACACAACACACCCCCAGACACAACACACCAACAGACACAACACACCAACCCAACACAACACACGCCAGACACAACACACCAACAAACACAACACATCCCAGACACAAACACCAACAGACACAACACACCCAGACACAACACACCAACAGACACAACACACCAACAGACACAACACGCGCCAGACACAACACACCAACAAACACAACACAACCAAGACACAACACACCAACACACACAACACAACCAAGACGCAACACACGCCAGACACAGCACTCCCTCCCATTCGTAATCAACATAATTTGCACGCGTGTGATTTTTCACATTCCTACATCCTGGCGCTGGGCAGGAGCACATCCCTGCATCCTGGCGCTGGGCAGGAGCACATCCCTCATCTGGCGCTGGGTCAAAACATCCCTGCATCATGCGCTGGCAGGAGCACATCCCTGCATCCTGGCGCTGGGCAGGAGCACATCCCTGCATCATGGCGCTGGGCAGGAGCACATCCCTGCATCCTGGCGCTGGGCAGGAGCACATCCCTGCATCATGGCGCTGGGCAGGAGCACATCCCTGCATCCTGGCGCTGGGCAGAGCACATCCCTGCATCATGGCGCTGGGCAGGAGCACATCCCTGCATCATGGCGCTGGGCAGGAGCACATCCCTGCATCCTGGCGCTGGGCAGGAGCACATCCCTGCATCCTGGCGCTGGGCAGGAGCACATCCCTGCATCCATCCTGGCGCTGGGCAGGAGCACATCCCTGCATCCTGGCGCTGGGCAGGAGCACATCTTTGCATCCTGGCGCTGGGCAAGAATTATAGATTTAAAATTAGAAAAGAGATTTTTTTGGAGAAATTTTTGGAGAAATTTTTTGCGGAATTTTTTGGCGAAAATTTTGGAGAAAAATTTTGTCTACATTTTTTGGCGGAATTTTTTTTTAAAATTCTGGAGAAATTTTTGGAAGCTATTGAGACGAATGAAGGGTGATGTTCTTTATGGATGGCGAGCGAAACATTGCTTCTGGGATGGAGGGGGAGGAGAGGTCGAAATGTAACCTTTCACTGTTTCGTATTCGGCGAAATGTCGCTTATGAATACTTCAGGTCAACCTATTGATTACCATGCTACAGAGGTGCCATCACTCATGCCTGCATTCCTGCCGTTACGTGTGTTCCAGAGGTGCCTGAAGCCTTCCTGCATTGCTGCCTTCACCTGTGTTCCAGAGGTGCCCGAAGCCTCCCTGCATTCCTGAGTTCACATATGTTCCAGAGGTGCCCGAAGCCTCCCTGCATTCCTGAGTTCACATATGTTCCAGAGGTGCCCGAAGCCTCCCTGCATTCCTGAGTTCACATATGTTCCAGAGGTGCCCGAGGCCTCCCTGCATTCCTGAGTTCACATATGTTCCAGAGGTGCCTGAAGCCTCCCTGCATTCCTGAGTTCACATATGTTCCAGAGGTGCCTGAAGCCTCCCTGCATTCCTGTCTTCACATGTGTTCCAGAAATACGTTAAACCTCTATGAACGAGTATCCCTGCTGGGTATCGTGCATGCATCTCTGCAGGGCATCGTGTATGTATCCTTGCAGGGCATCGTGTATGTATCCCTGCAGGGCATCGTGTATGTATCCCTGCAGGGCATCGTGTATGTATCCCTGCAGGGCATCGTGCATGTATCCCTGCTAGGCATCATGCATGTTTGTATACCTTCCTGGACTGGCTGGCTGTATAAATATACGCGTTACGCTGTGCATTAATCCTCGTTGCGTTACACATAGATATTGTTTACCTACGCACAACAAACTCTTGTTGACATGAACGCGATGTTGCGTCGACACTGCCCGACAAAAACATGTATTTCATACTTGTTTAGGTCCGCTTTAACTTGTTCTGAGGGTGAAACAGAGTGTGAGGGTTAGTTGTGTCCAGATAGACTTATTCCGAGGGTTAGTTGTGTCCAGAGACTTATTCCAAGGATTAGTTGTGTCCGGATACTTATTCCAAGGGTTAGATGTGTCCAGATAGACATTTTCCGAGGTTAGTTATGTCCAGAGTCTTATTCCAAGGGTTAATTGTGTCCAGATAGACATTTTCCGAGGTTAGTTATGTCCAGAGACTTATTCCAAGGGTTAGTTTTGTCCAGAGACTTATTCCACGGATTAGTTGTGTCCGGATACTTATTCCAAAGGTTAGATGTGTCCAGATAGACATTTTCCAAGGTTAGTTATGTCCAGAGACTTATTCCAAGGGTTAGTTGTGTCCAGATAGACATTTTCCGAGGTTAGTTGTGTCCAGAGACTTATTCCAAGGGTAGTTGTGTCTAGACAGACTTATTCCAAACGTTAGTTGTGTCCAGGTACAATTATTTCAAGTTGTGTCCAGAGACTTATTGCAAGCGTTAGTTATGTCCAGAGACTTATTGCAAGCGTTAGTTGTGTCCAGAGACTTATTGCAAGCGTTAGTTGTGTCCAGAGACTTATTGCAAGCGTTAGTTATGTCCAGAGACTTATTCCAAGGGTTAGTTGTGTCCAGATAGACTTATTCCGAGGGTTAGTTGTGTCCAGATAATTCCGAGTATTAATTGTGTCCAGAGACTTATTCCAAGGGTAGTTGTGTCTAGACAGACTTATTCCAAGCGTTAGTTGTGTCCAGATAATATTTTTCATATGCTTTTACAGATTCTGATGGTTTGTAGTTAGCACATACACAGTTTCAAAGGGTTGTTTGCAGATAGATATTCTGAGGGAGAGTTGTGCCTAAATAGGTGACAATCCTTGGGATGTCAAGCGGCATCGGGACAGCTTCATGAACAACTAAGAACGTCCTTGGATCTCACCATGGCAACGTCCCCTCACGGCAACAGCAGCAGAGAAGCCAGTGACTTCACCATAGCAACAGTGACATCAAGACTCCGCCTTAACAACCTCCTGACAGCGAGAGTGATGTCAGGGTCAGTCGTGACATCAATCTTTGTTGGATAAGACAATTCCGTGGTTGCAACAATTCACAACTAACCGTTACCCAGACTAAGGGTCGACTATCCAAATGAATTCTTTATGAACGAGGCCCAAAATTTGGTCTCTGCCCCAGGCCCAGACTCATGAAACTCAGTGTTCATCAAGAACTGCAAGAAGTCCCTGTCACGTGCCTTCAGCATTCTATGGAGAGGGAGCATGAACACAGGGGTCATCCCAAACATACTTATTAAAACAACAGACACAGCCCCACTCTACAAAGGAGGCAGTAAAGCAATTGCAAAGAACTACAGATCGATAACACTAACATCCCATATCATAAAAATCTTTGAGAGGTTTCTAAGAAGCAACATCGCTAACCACGTAGATACCCATCAATTACATAACTCAGGGCAACATGGGTTTTGAGCAGGTCGCTCCTGTCTGTCCCAGCTACTGGATCACTATGACAAGGTCCTGGATGCTGTAGAAAATAAACAAAATGCAGGCGTATTATACACAGACTTTGCAAAAGCCTTCGACAAGTGTGACCATGGTGTAATAGCGCACAAAATGCATGATAAATGAATAACAGGAAAAGTTGGTAGATGGATCTATAACTTCCTGACAAACAGAACACAATGAGTAATAGTAAACAGAGTAAAGTCTGAGTCAGCTACGGTGAAAAGCTCTGTTCCACAAGGCACAGTACTCGCTCCTATCATATTCCTCATCCTCATATCTGACATAGACAGAGAAGTAAGCCATAGCTCCGTGTCTTCCCTTGCGGATGACACTCGAACTGCCATGACAGTGACTTCCATCGAAGACACCGCGAGACTCCAAGCGGACATCAACCAGATCTTCAAATGAGCCACTCGAAACAATATGAAGTTCAATGAAAAGAAATTTCAACTACTCAGATATGGAAAACTTGAGGAAATTAAAACTGTATCAGGGTATACAACAAATTCTAACTATAACATAGAGCGAAAAGTAATGTGAAGGACCTGGGAGTGATAATGTCAGAGGATCTCGCCTTCATAGACCACAGCAATGTATCTAGCGCATCTGCTAGGAAAATGATAGGATTACCTGGAGGTTACCTGGAGGTTATTCCGGGGATCAACGCCCCCGCGGCCCGGTCCATGACCAGGCCTCCCGATGGATCAGGACCTGATCAACTAGGCTGTTACTGCTGGCCGCACGCAGTCCAACGTACGAGCCACAGCCCGGCTGATCCGGCACTGACTTTAGGTATCTGTCCAGCTCTCTCTTGAAGGCAGCCAGGGGTTTATTGGCAATTTCCCTAATGCTTGATGGGAGGCTGTTGAACAGTCTTGGGCCCCGGACACTTATGGTGTTTTCCCTTAGTGTATCAATGGTGCCCCTACTTTTAATTGGGGCATTTTGCATCGCCTGCCCAGCCTTTTACTTTCGTAGTGAGTGATTTCTGTGTGCAGATTTGGGACCATTCCTTCCAGGATTTTCCAAGTGTAGATTATGATATATCTCTCCCTCCTGCGTTCCAACGAGTACAAGTCAAGTGCTTCCAAGCGTTCCCAGTAGTTAAGGTGCTTGACAGAACTTATACGTGCAGTAAAGGATCTCTGTGCACTCTCTAGATCTGCGATTTCACCTGCTTTGAATGGAGATGTTAATGTACAGCCTAGAGAGAACAAGTGATTTGAAAAAGGATCATTAATGGCTTGGCATCTCTCGTTTTGAACGTTCTCATTATCCATCCTATCATTTTCTCTGCACGTGCGATCGTGGCACTGTTGTGATCTTTGAAAGTGAGATCCTCAGACATTACTACTCCCAGGTCCCTTACATTATTTTTCCGCTCTATTGTATGGCCAGAGTCAGTAGTATACTGTTCTAGTTATTATCTCCTCCGGTTTTCCATAACGGAGTAGTTGGAATTTGTCCTCATTGAACATCATATTGTTTACCGTTGCCCACTGGAAAACTTTGTTTATATCTTCTTGGAGGTTAACCGCGTCCTCAGCAGATGACAGCCTCATGCAGATCCTAGTATCGTCCGCAAAGGATGATACGGTGCTGTGATGTATATTTCTGTCTATGTCTGATATGAGGATGAGGAATAAGATGGGGGCGAGTACTGTGACTTGTGGAACAGAGCTCTTCACTATGGCAGCCTCCGATTTAACTCTGTTGACCACAACTCTGTGTTCGATTTATTAGGAAGTTGAAGATCCATCTCCCCACTTTCCCAGTTATTCCTTTAGCACGTATTTTATGGGCTATTACGCCATGATCGCATTTGTCAAATGCTTTTGCAAAGTCTGTGTATATTACATCTGCATTCTGATTTTCTTCCAGTGCATCCAAGGCCATATCATAATGATCCAGTAGTTGTGAGAGGCAGGAGCAACCTGCCCTGGACCCATGTTGCCCTGGATTGTGCAGATTTTGGGAATCCAGGTGATTTGCAATCCTGCTTCTTAGCACTCTTTCAAAGAGCTATTGGTCTATAGTTCTTAGCTAATGCTTTGCTGCCACCTTTATGGAGTGGGGCTATATCCGTTGTTTTAAGTGACTGTGGAATTTCACCCATGTCTAAGCTCCTCCTCCATAGTGTACTTAGGGCACGCGAGAGGGGTTTCTTGCAGTTCTTAATGAAAACAGAGTTCCACGAGTCTAGGCATGTTGTCAATGGCTTTTTCGAAATCTGTCGGAGTTATGGAGGATGGATAATGAGACCCTTCAAAACTAGGGACGCCAAGCCCATGATGATTCTCTTCAAATCGCTTGTTCTCTCTAGGCTGGAATACTGCTGTACACTAACCGCTCCCTTCAAGGCAGGCGAAATTGCTGACATGGAGAGTATACAAAGAACTTTCACGTCACCTAAATTACTAGGAATAGTTGGAGTCCCTTGATTTGTATTCCCTGAAACGCAGGAGAGAGAGATACGTGATAATATATCCTTGGAAAATCCTAGAGGGATTAGTACCAAACTTGCACACGAAAATCACTCCCTATGACAAAAGACTCGGCAGGAGATGCAACATCCCTCCAATGAAAAGCAGGGGCGCTACGAGTACACTGTCTGGGGCCCAAGAATGTTAAACTGCCTCCCAGCATACATAAGGGGGATTACCAATAGACCCCTGGCTGTCTTCAAGAAGGCGCTGGACAGGCACCTAAAGCCAGTACCTGACCAGCCCGGCTGTGGTTCGTACTTCAGTGCGTGCGGCCAGCAGTAACAGCTTGGTTGATCAGACCCTGATCCACTACGAGGCCTGGTCTAAGACCGAGCCGCGGGGGCGGTGACCCCCGAAACCCTCTCCAGGTATACTTCAGGTATACAATACCGTGTTTGGAACAGTTCACAACTTACCCAGAATACCGCACTTAAAACACCTAACTAACTCACATTTGGGAGAGATTGTTGTCGACGTATCGGTCATTTCTGGATTATTATACACCTTCTACACACACTACAGAATAGCCTCAACTTCGTCATTACAAAGGAAAGCAATAGATAAAACTGGTCAATTAGCAAGAACTTATTTAAAATTAAGTTCTCTTTAAATTTTCTCTTATACATTTAAAGATATTTTTTTTCATTTATGTTAATATAAAAATTAATGATTTTTTACCAAAAGAACCTTAGGAAACTTACCTAACCTTATTATAGCAAGCGCAATTTAATTTATCCTAATCCAATTAAATATAGTTTATATAAGTTTACAATAATTTAATAATAAACAAACACAATGAAATATATTTTTTTCGTTAGATTCAGAATAATTTTTGAGAAATTATTGCATATATAAATTTTGGCTTGCCCTATTCGGCAAGAAGTGCGTTGCTATTTAAGCCAAAATCGCAAATTTTACCTATTCGGCACGATTATATATATATATATATATATATATATATATATATTATATATATATATATATATATATATTATATATATATATATATATATATATATATATGGAGGTACCACCTCTGGTACTGTCCTGGGAACCCTCATCCTCAGAGAAAAGAATCAACTTACTTCAGGGAAAACTCGAGATCCTCCCCGGAGCTGTTTGAATATTTTCTTCTCTTACCACCCCTTATATTCTATATTCTATGTAAACTTTATTTAAAAACAAAATGCGTTAACAAAAATATATTATGTCTCAAATACTTCATCCATCTCCCCGGCAGTCGGCCGCGTGCCCAGAATGCTGCACGCATTTCCCTTCTGGATCGCGACACTGGGTCTCTGAGAGAGAAAGCTGGCTCTCTGTGATCCTTGGTTTGTGTGATGAGTGTTTTTTTCCCAACTCTTTGAGGAACTGTAGAGCACACTTGTCCCATGCTCCAGGGGTCTCCGACCCCCCTGGGATGAAGTTATAGCAACTGGGCAAGCTGTCATATGCTATTAGCAGGCAGCAGACTATGTAATATAAATGAGGCGTTAATCTTCATTTACCTCACTGAACTTCATCATCTTCCCCCTGCTCTTCCCACCTTCCCAACCTGTTGTTCTCTTCCTCTTCCTTCCCCACCATTCACACCACATCTCCCTTACCAACCTTTCCCAAAAATTTCATTCTTACCTCTCCCTTTATCTCATGTCTACATTCATATTTTTTTTGTAATAAAGGCCGTCTCCCATCAAGACATTGACCCAAAACAAAGAAAAAAAAATCAGCTAACGCACTTAAAATATGTTTTGTTGTTTTAAAGTTAACTTTTAAGTTACTATAAACAATTCTACTAATTAGTAATTATTACGATAATCTACAGCTGATAAATTGGTCAATAGATAATGCAGTAAAATATTTAATAACACAGTGTTTCACCCGCGAATAAAGACAAAAGACCTCGAGTTAAGACAAAATAATACAAAGTAAATACTTTATCCTGAGCAGGTGGTGGTCAGGTGTGGCTTTCTTAAAAAAAAGTTAGACAAAGCCCCAATAAATGCTTAATAGCATTAAATGCTCGGGGAATTTACGGCATTATGACGATTGAGACACTTATGCAACATATGGGAATCTTTATTCAGGAAACGTTTCGCCACACAGTTGCTTCATCAGTTCAATACAAGTCTGATGAAGCCACTGTGTGGCGAAACGTTTCCTGAATAAAGATTCCCATAAGTTACATAAGTGTCTCAATCTTCAACCTGTCGGTTTTTCAAACCATTCATCACATTACGGCATTATGTCTTTATTAGATACACTTGAAGGTTGGCGAAAATGTTAAGTGGAGTGAAGTACTGAGTGCTTGTACTCCTGGTTGTGGTCACACACTTCAGTATCACTCTGGAGTCTCTAACAAGCTGGGTTACAAAGATGGCGACTTGCCTGCCGCTGTAATATCGCTTCCTGGGATATTCTTCCTTCCTCGCGGAACAGAATATCGCAAGAATTTTTTAAACACATCGGCTGTTTTCCACCAAGGGTGACCAGATAAAGAAGAAACACTTTCATCATCATTCACTTCACCACTGTCTTGCCAGAGGTGTGCCGACACTACCGTCCGCCCCTCCTTCAGAGCGTAAGAACTGTACTTCCCACCTCCAGGACTCAAGTCCGGCTAACCGGAAGAATATCGATGTAGAATACAGAAAAGGATATTCTTCTTGAATTCAACTAATCTTCAGCATCTATTTGAGAACAACCAACCCTGAGAATCAGCTCATCTGGACACAACTAATCTTGATTAGTTCATCTGGACACAACTAATCTTGATTAGTTCATCTGGACACAACTAACAATTATATGTTGACGGGACTAGTTGGACTTGAAAAAGACCTGTCCAGGTATGAACCAGCAGTGATCCTCTCCCCGTTCAAGCTGCCAGTGATCCTCTCCCTGTTCAAGCTGGCAGTGATCCTCTCCCAGTTCAAGCTGCCAGTGATTCTCTCCCTGTTCAAGCTGACAGTGATCCTCTCCCCGTTCAAGCTGCCAGTGATCCTCTCCCTGTTCAAGCTGGCAGTGATCCTCTCCCTGTTCAAGCTGCCAGTGATCCTCTCCCTGTTCAAGCTGGCAGTGATCCTCTCCCTGTTCAAACTGGCAGTGATCCTCCTTGTTCAGGCTGCCAGTGATCCTCTCCCTGTTCAAGCTGACAGTGATCCTCTCCCCGTTCAAGCTGGCAGTGATCCTCTCCCTGTTCAAGCTGGCAGTGATCCTCCTTGTTCAGGCTGGCAGTGATCCTCTTTGTTCAGGCCTGCAGTGATCCTCCTTGTTCAGGTTGACAGTGATCCTCCTTGTTCAGGCTGGCAGTGATCCTCCTTGTTCAGGCCTGCAGTGATACTCCTTGTTCAGGCTGGCAGTGATCCTCCTTGTTCAGGGCTGCAGTGATCCTCCTTGTTCAGGCTGGCAGCTGTATGATTGCCCATTCTAGGCGCGGTATCAGTGCCCTCTATCATATTTGCTGTAGTGTTATGGATGGTTATTGCTGCTGCTGCTCCTTCCTTGGCTGAATCACAACACCACCACCACCACCACCACCACCACCACCACCACCACCACCACCAACTCCACCACCACCAACACCACCACCACCAACACCACCACCACCAACACCACCACCACCAACACCACCACCACAAACACCACCACCCCCAACACCACCACCACAAAAACCCCCACCACCACACCACCCCCAACACCACAAAACCCCAAACCCCACCACCACAAACACCACCACCACCAACACCACCACCACAAACACCACCACCACCACCACCACCACCCACCACCACCACCAACTCCACCCCACCAACCCACCCCCACCAACACCACCACCACCAACACCACCACCACAAAAACCACCACCACCAACACCACCACCACAAACACCACCACCAAAACAACACCACACCAACACCACCACCACCACCACCACCACCACCACCCCCACCACCACCACCACCACCACCCACCACCCCAACCACCACCAACACCACCACCACCAACACCACCACCCCACACCACCACCACCAACACCACCACCAAACCCACCCCCCCACCAACACCACCACCACCAACACCACCAACACCCCCCCACCACCAACACCAACCACACCCACCACCAACACACCACCCACCACCAAACCACCAAACCAACACCACCAAACACCACCACCCCACCAAACCCCCACCACCCCAACACCACACCACCACCAACACCACCACCACCACCACCAAAACCACCAAACACCACCAACACCACCACCAACACCCACCACCACCAACACCACCACCAACACCCACCCACCAACCCCCCACCCCACCCCCAAAAACACCCCCACAACCACCACCACCACCACACCACCACCAACACCACCAACCCCCACCACCAACCACCACCACACCACCACCACCACCAACACCACCACCAACCACCACCACCACCCCCAACACCACCACCAACACCACCACCACCACCAAACACCACCACCACCACCAACCACCACCACCAACACCCCCACCACCACCAACACCACCACCACCCCAACACCAACCCACCACACCAAACACCACCACCACCACCAACAAACCCCCACCACCACCAACACCACCCACCACCAAACACCACCACCACCACACCACCACCACCACCCCCACCACCAAACCCCCATCAAACCAACCCAAAACCACCACCAACACCACCACCACCAACACCACCACCACCACCAACACCCCCATCCCCACCAACCCCACCACCACCACCAACCACCACCAACACCCCCACCACCACCACCCCACCACCCCACCACCACCACCACCACCACCAAAAACCACCACCCCCACCAACACACCACCACCACCACCAACACCCCCACCACCACCACCAACACCACCATCACCACCAACACAACACCACTACCTCCACCAACACCACCACCAACACCACCACCACCATCACCACCAACACCACCACCAACACCACCACCACCACCACCACCACCACCACCAACACCACCACCACCACCCCCATCACCACCACCACCACCACCAACACCACCACCACCATCACCACCAACACCCCCACCACCACCAACACCACCACCAACACCACCATCACCACCAACACCACCCCCAAAACCCACCACCACCACCAACACCACCACCAACACCACCATCACCACCAACACCACCACCACCAACACCACCACCACCATCACCACCAACACCCCCAAACCACCACCAACACCCCCCCAAACCCACCCACCATCACCCCCCAACACCACCACCAACAACCCCCACCAACACCACAACCACCATCACCACCAACACCACCACCACCACCAACACCACCACCAACACCACCACCACCAACACCACCACCACCACCAACACCACCACCACCACCAACACCACCACCAACCCCACCATCACCACCAACACCACCATCACCACCAACACCACCAACACAACCAACACATGGTGGTCATATCCAAGTGTGCCTTCTCCCCTCCCCACACACACTAACTCACCGACCTACCCACCCACTCACTCTGCCTCAACCCTCGTCTATTGCCCATCTGAGAAGCTCCTACGCCATTGGTTAATATCCGATTTTGTTCCTAAAGGCAATATACCTTTGCTTTATTAACACATCGGCCGTCTCCCACCAAGGCAGGGTGGCCCGAAAAAGAAAAGATTTCACCATCGTTCATTCCATCACTGTCTTGCCAAAGGCCCGCTTACACTACAGTTATAAAACTGCAACATTAGCACTCCTCCTTTAGAGTGCAGGCACTGTACTTCGCTCATATCTAACAAGCTTTCACATGGTTTCTGGAAGTTCAAGCCCTTCACTCACAAAACCTCCCCTGCCAGTTTGGATTCAGGAAAAATAAAAGCACTAATGATGCAATCATAAAAATGCTAGATCTGCTTTACACAGCATTGGAAAATAAGGAATATCCACTAGGAATTTTTATTGACCTAAGAAAAGCTTTTGACACAGTAAACCACCAAATCCTACTCCACAAACTTGACCACTACGGTATAAGAGGCCATGCGCTTGCTTATTTCAAATCTTACATTACTAATAGGTATCAGTACGTCACCATTAAAGACACAGCATCAGCAACACGGCCACTTGATACTGGAGTTCCGCAGGAAGGTCCTTGGTCCCCTGCTCTTCCTCATATACATCAATGACCCTTCCAAACGAAACCCAACACCTGAAACCCATTCTCTTTGCGGATGACACGACTTATGTCATCTCTCACCCTAATCTTGCCACCCTCAACACCATTGTGAATGAGGAGCTGATTAAAATATCGACTTGGATGACAGCCAATAAACTTACGCTTAACACTGACAAACTTACTATATTAGGGTTTGGTAGCAAAAGCAGGAGATGCACAAATTAACATTAAGTTTTGACAACACTCTAATTACCAAAATAATGGGGAAAATTCCTAGGCTTATACCTTGACAACAAACCTAAATTTCAGCACCCATATCCAGCATATAGCCAAAAAAGTATCCAAACGGTTGGGATCCTCTCCAAAATACGATACTACGTGCCGCCAAATGCCCTTCTCACACTATACCACTCACTTATTTATCCATACCTCACCTATGCTATTGTGCTTGGGGGTCAACTGCAGCAACACACCTAAAGCCAATAATAAACCCCAACAAAAAGCTGCAGTAAGAATAATCACTAAATCCCATCCCTGGCAGCACACCCCCCCACTCTTCAAAGATCTAAACTTACTCCCAGTTCAGTACATCCACACTTACTACGTGCAATCTATACTACAGGGCCTTAAACTCTAATATCAACCTTGACCTAAAACGCTTTCTTTATAGTTGTGACCGAACCCACAGCATAACACCAGACACAAAACATCTCTACGACATTCCCCCTGTCCGACTAAACCTTTACAAAAATTCAATGTATGTCAAAGGCCCTAAAATCTGGAATACCCTACCTGAGAACTCTAGAACTGCAGACACATTCATCACCTTCAAAACTACCATTAGAAAACATCTTATCTCCCTGATACACCCCGTCAACTAACTACACGAATACCACCTGGTGGTTCACACTTACACTTTGCTCACTCATTTGACCATAAACAGAAATATTAATCTCAGTCTTAAAATAATGAATCCTGTGATACTCCAATACTGAAACTATATACTGTGGCAAAACAAAAGCATTCACATTGCTAACTCATAAACTAGTATTTATCACTTTGCCATAAGACCAACTTACCTCATAATTTGTATTATTTTACAATTAAGAATTTAAAAATAGTATGCCCGAAATGCCTAGCCATGCTAAGCGTTCTAGTGGACCTCTGTAATCACAATTTTACTACATGTAACCAAAAATAACCAAACT
>NC_069449.1:18835968-18856139 GCF_026875155.1 Cherax quadricarinatus
AAAAGAAGGGGGAAAAATTTAGGGGGAGGAGCAAACAGGGATAGGAGGGGAGAATAGAGGAAGGAGAGAGATAGGGGAACAATTGGGAGAGCGAAAGACAAGTGGATAGGAGCAATGGGGTAAAGGGAGGGAGGGAAGGGCGCAAGAGAGGTAAATAGGAAAGAAAGGGGGAGGGAAGGGAGGGAGGGCAGGGACGACAAAACGAAAAAATAAAAAAAAAGGAGAGGGACAAGTAAAATCCACGGTGAGTTTACTATACCAGAAACTCCAAACTTATTATAAATCAAAAGAAGGACCTACGACAATACCATCTCACCCTGCACTATTACTATCAACCATCTCCAGAGGTGCTTTATTGGTATTTACCACACAGCAGTCACCCAGCCGGAGCCGCACCCATAACATCCACACAACAATACTAATAAGTCTGTGCAGTAGGTGCTTTTATATCTATTTCCATGGAGTCTGCAGGCAGTGCTGAGCAGGGAGGCGGCAGTATGACTGTGATGGAAAATACTAAGCATAGTGCTGGTGTCAGGGTGTGTGTGGTGCTGTGTCATGGGAGTGCTGGTGTCATGGGAGTGCTGGTGTCATGGGAGTGCTGGTGTCAAGGGGTGCTGGTGTCAGGGAGTGCTGGTGTCATGGGAGGTACTGGTGTCAGGGGAGGTATTGGTGTCAGGGGGTATTGGTGTCAGGGGAGGTATTGGTGTCAGGGGGTGCTGGTGTCAGAGAGTGCTGGTGTCATAGGGGTGCTGGTGTCATGGGGGTGCTGGTGTCAGGGAGTGCTGGCGTCATGGGGGTGTTGGTGTCAGGGAGTGCTGGTGTCATGGGGTTTGGGGGTGCTGATGTCAGGGAGTGCTGGTGTCATGCGGGTGTGGGTGCTGGTGCCAGGGAGTGCTGGTGTCATGGGGTGGGGGTGCTGGTGTCAGGGAGTGCTGGTGTCATGGGGGTGGGGGTGCTGGTGTCAGGGAGTGCTGGTGTCATCGGGGTGGGAGTGTTGGTGTTGTCGTGGGGGTTCGTGAGAAGATACTGGAGTAAGAAATACACACGTTGGATGTCTTTGAGGTGTATAATTAAGGGAGTCTTGTAGGGTAGCCCAGGAGCCTGCCTGACTTGTCTATGCCTACCGAGTGGGGCGAGGATGACTGGGGGAGACGGCCTCTAGCCTATCGCTTACATATGATGGGTCTCGTGACGTCACGGCTAGCAAGGCAGCATATCTGTACAGTAGCTGGGAGTATCTAAGTATACTATACAGTACACAGTAACAACACTATTAACAGTGTCAAGGGAGTGCTGGTCTCAGAGGGTGTTGATATCAGGGGGTAAGTAAGTTTATTCAGGTATACACAAATACAGTTACATAGATTATCATACATAGCAGCATATGTGTAGAGAACCTGGGATAACCCAAAAAAAGTCAGGGAGTGACTTATTTCCATTGGAGTGCTGGTATCAGGGGGTGCTGATGTCAGGGGGTGCTGATGTCAAGGGGTGCTGGTGTCAGAGGCTAATGGTGTCACGGGGGTGCTGATTTTAGGGGTGCTGGTGTCAGGGGTTACTAGTGTCAGAGGCTACCTGGTGCCAACGGGTGCTGATGTTAGGGGGAGCTGATGTTAGTGGGAGCTGATGTTAGTGGGAGCTGATGTCATGGGGTGCTGGTGTCAGGGGGTGCTAGTGTCAGAGGCTACTGGTGTCAAAGGCTACTGGTGTCAAGGTGTCAATGGGGTGCTAGTGTCGAAGCCTACTGGTGTCAGGGAGGTACTGGTGTCAGGGGGTTTTGGTGTCAGGGGGTGCTGGTGTCAGGGAGTGCTGGTGTCAGGGAGTGCTAGTGTCAAAGGCTACTGGTGTCAGACAAGGTGTTGGTGTCAAACGCTAATGGTGTCAGGGGGTACTGGTGTCAGACGCTACTGGTGTCATGGGGTGCTGGTCTCAGAGGCTACTGGTGTCGGGGGTGCTGGTATCAGAGGCTACTAGTATTATGGGGTGCTGGTGTCAGAGGCTACTGGTGTCAAGGGGTGCTGGTGTCGGAGGCTGCTGGTGTCAAGGGGTGCTGGTGTCTGGGGGTTCTGGTGTCAGGGGGGTGCTGGAGTCATGGGGTGCTAGTGTCAGGGGCTAATGGTGTCAGGGGGTGCTGGTGTCAGACGCTACTGGTATCAGACGCTGCTGGTGTCAAGGAGTGCTGGTGTCAAAGGCTACTGGGTCAGGGGGTGATGGTGACAGAGGCTGCTGGTGTCAAGGGGGGTGCTGGTGTCAGACGCTACTGGTGTCAGACGCTACTGGTGTCAGAGGCTCCTGGTGTCAGAGGGTGCTGGTGTCAAGAAGGGTGCTGGTGTCGGGTACTGTGTCTGACGCTACTGGTGGGGGTGCTAGTGTCAGAGGCTACTGGTGTCAATAGGTGCTGGTGTCAGAGGCTACTTGTCAAGAGGTGCAGGTGTCAGAGGCTACTGGTGTCAGGGGGTGCTGGTGCCAGAGGCTACTGGTGTCATGGGGTGCTGGTGTCAGAGGCTACTGGTGTCAGGGGGTGCTGGTGTCAGAGGCTTCTGGTGTCAGGCGGGGTGTTTGTGTCAAAGGCTACTGGTGTCAAGGGGGGTGCTGGTGTCAGACGCTACTGGTGCAAGACGCTACTGGTGTCAGACGCTGCTGGTGTCAAGGAGTGCTGGTGTCAAAGGCTACTGGTGTCAGGGGGTGCTGGTGACAGAGGCTGCTGGTGTCAAGGGGGTGCTGGTGTCAGGCGCTTCTGGTGTCAGGCGGGGTGTCAGTGTCAAAGGCTATTGGTGTCATGGGGTGCTGGTGTCAGACGCTACTGGTGTCAGAGGCTCCTGGTGTCAGAGGGTGCTGGTGTCAAAGGCTACTGATGTCAAGGGGTGCTGGTGTCAGAGGTTGCTGGTGTCAAGAGGGGTGCTGGTGTCAGGGGTACTGGTGTCAGACGCTACTGGTGTCGGGGGTGCTAGTGTCAGAGGCTACTGGTGTCAGGGGGTGCTGGTGTCACAGGCTACTGGTGTCAAGGGGTGCTGGTGTCAGAGGCTACTGGTGTCAAGGGGTGCTGGTGTCAGAGGCTACTGGTGTCAAGGGGTGCTGGTGTCAGAGGCTACTGGTGTCACGGGTTGCTGGTGTGAACTCAACAAATACTTTCAACGGAGAGGTCAGCTGTGGCCTCCACCAGCTGTGGGTATCACATAGCTGGTGTGGAAATACCGTGGCCACCCAATTTGCATACTTTGAAACATAGAAACTGGTGAGAGTTGTTGTCGTTGTTGTTGCTATTGTCGCTCTTGTCGTTGTTGTCGCTGTTGTCGTTGTTGTCGTTGTCGCTGTTGTCGTTGTCGCTGTTGTCGTTGTTGTCGCTGTTGTCTCTGTTGTCGTTGTTGCCGCTGTTGTCGTTGTTGTCGCTGTTGTCGATGTTCTCGCTGTTGTTCGTTGTTGTTGTTGTTGCCGCTGTTGTCGTTGTTGTCGTTGTCACTGTTGTCTTTGTCGTTGTTGTTGCTGTTGTCGTTGTTGTTGCTGTTCTCGCTGTTATTGTCGTTGTCGCTGTTGTCGTTGTTACCGCTGTTGTCATTGTTGTCGTTGTTGTCGCTGATGTTGTTGTCGTTGTTACCGTTGTTGTTGCTGTTCTCGCTATTGTTGCTGTTGTCGTTGTCACTGTTGTCGTTGTTGTCGCTGTTGTCGTTGTTTGTCGTTGTTGCTGTTGTGCGGGCGCTGTTGTCGTTTCGCTGTGTCGCTGTTGTCGCTGAGTTGTTGTCGCTGTTGGTCGCTGTTGTGCTGTCCGTTGTCGTTGTGTCGTTGTTGTCGCTGTTGTCGTGCTGTCGCTGTTGTCTCGCTTGTTGTTGTCGCTGTTGTCGTTGTTACCGTTGTCATTGTTGTCGTTGTTGGCGCTGTTGCCGTTGTCGTCGTTGTCGTTGTAGTCTCTGTTGTTGTTGTCGTTGTTATCGTTGTTGTTGCTGTTCTCGCTATGTCGCTGTTGTCGTTGTTGTCGCTGTTGTCGTTGTTTGTCGTTCTTGATGTTGTCGCTGTTGCCGCTGTTGTCATTGTTGTCGTTGTTATCGCTGTTGTCGTTGTTGTCGTGGCCACCCAATTTGCATACTTTGAAACATAGAAACTGGTGAGAGTTGTTGTGGTCGTTGTTGTTGCTGTTGCCGCTGTTGTCCGTTGTTGTCCGTTGTCGTTGTTGTTCGCTGTAGTCGTGTTCGCTTTTTGTTGTCGTTGTTGTCGGCTGTTGTCTTTGTCTGTCGCTGTTGGTGCGTTGTTGTCGTTGTTGTCGTTGTTGCTGCTTCGCTGTTGTTGTCGCTGTTGTCGTTGTTGCCGCTGGTTTGTCGTTGTTGTCGCGTTGTTGTCGTTGTTTTGCTGTTGTCGTTGTCGTTGTGTTGTGCCGCTGTTGTCGCTTTGTCGTTGTCGTTGTTGTTGTCGCTGTTCTCGCTGTTGTTGCCGTTGTTTCGTTGCTTGCTGTTCTCGCTGTTGTTGTGTTGTCGTTGCTGTTGCTGTTCTCGCTGTTGTTGTCGTGTTGTTGCTGTTCTTGCTGTTGCCGTTTGTCGCTGTGTTGCATTGTTTGTTGTTGTTGCTGTTGTTCGCTGTTGCCGCTAATGTCATGTTGTCGTTTGTCGTGTTGTCCCAATTTGCATACTTTGAAATAGAAACTGGTTGTGATGTTGTTGTTGTCGTTGTTTCGTTGTTGTCGTTGCTGTTGTTGTTGTCGCTGCTTGCGTTGTTGTCCGCTGTTGTTGCGTCTTGTTGTTGCCGCTGTGTTTATCGTTTTGTCGCTGTTGTCTGTTGTTGTCCGCGTTGTTGCTTTGCTGTTTGGCTGTTGTCGTTGTCGCTATGTCGTTGTTGGCCGCGTGTTGTCGCTTGCTGTCGCTGTTGTCGTTGTGTGTTGCTGTTTCTCGCTGTTGTGCGTTGTGTGTTACCGCTGTTGTCGTTGTTGATGCTGTTGTCGTTGTTGTTCGCTGTTGTCGCTGTTGTCTTTGTTGTCGTTGTTGTTGCTGTTTCGCTTTGTGCTGTTGGTCGTTTGTCGTGTTCTCGTTGTTTTTGTCGTTGTGTTATCTTGTCGTTATTGTCGCTGTTGTCGATGTTGTCGTTGTTGCCGTTGTTGTCGCTGCTGTCGTTGTTGTCGCTGTTGCCGCTGTTGTCACTATTGTCGTTGTTGTCGATGTTGTCGTTGTTGTCGCTGTACTGTCCCAGCACTCGGGAAATATCTATTTTCTTCAATACTGTGGGAAGATTTCTGCAATAAATACAGTTAATTCTGGAAAATAATGTCTCCTGCGGGTTTAGCGCTTAGTTATGATTATAATAATAATGTTGTCTCGTGGCTACACGTGCACGTGCACGTACGCGCACGCACGCGCACGTACGCGCACGTACGTACGTTATAAAATATTGAGAAATCTTAGTTATAATTTTAGGTGTCAGTTCAACTTTCGCTTTTCTTATAAGTGTCGCCTCACGTATTTGACGATGATTTGATTGTTGATGATTGATTATCGTCATCAATCACCAAATTCGTGAGGCGATGTAAGCGAAACGAAAGCTGAATTGATACACAAATTTATTAAAACAAAAATTTCTCAATATTTTAAATATACCGTAGATATGTGTGTGTGTGTGTGTGTGTGTGTGTGTGTGTGTGTGTGTGTGTGTGTGTGTGTGTGTGTGTGTTGAGGCTCGATCCTTCGTCGTCTTGTGACGCTGCTCTTGCAGCCAGGCTCACTCCTTGCTGTCACTGCTAACCAGGATGTAGTAAATTCACTGCAGTGTGTGAAATCTTCGTTTTCACTGACAGGTGTGAAGGGGCTATGAATTAATTCCTACGCTGCGTGCCGAGTATTGCGGAGAAGTGTGTAGAATGTGAGTTTTAGCATCAGTCTGGACTCCGGGTCTGTCATGATCAACGGAGAGCTACAGTTCATTATTCCGTTACTTGTGTGGCTTTCATATACCAGAGGAAACATGTGAGAATATTATCAAACACTTCTGTTCCACTCGATTACAATGTCGATTGAACCAGCGCTTCTCTTGTGTATACGCAAGACTGTGCGTCTTATTGTATATACTCTGGGAGTTTGTTGTCATCCCAGTTTTAAGGATTAAAGTATTCTTGACTTTCGGCATACAGGTGACATGCAGTCTTAATGGCCCTTTGAGCAGTTGATAAGCCTTTAGAGTAATTAACCAACCAACGGAATTTCTTTGTGCAGTTTATTGTGTATGAGGATAAATGTCTGGCACTTCTTGTTAGGGACGCCTTTTTTTCTGCTTCCCTTTTATATACTGCTTTCTTGGTCCCTATTTCCATCATTTCATATTATATTTTCGCCTTATAGAAGCACTTCAAACATCAATATTCTGAAATTGCTTGTCCTTGTAGGGACTCTGTATTCTTCAATTTCCGAGTTACTTCATGAGAATCCTGGGTACAGCCCAGGCACATTTCTCTTTACCTCATGAAAAGAAGGCAATATCTTAGCATATTATCTTGGTCTTTGTGATCATGATTATATCTAGGTGTTCCTCCTCCACTCTGTTACATGAGCTTTCTCACTTGGTGTGAATTCCCTCATTGTTGGTGTATATTTACTCAATGTACATTCCATGTAGTGGAGCTACACTTCATAACTTTCATAGTCTTTTGTCTGGCTATTGATTTTGTGGTAATATTTAGTTGGAAGCCGGTGAAATTAGGTAGAGGTTAGCAAAGTTCAAGTGGGAATGCTTTGAGGTGGAAGAAGTGAAGGAAATGGTTGTGAAGAAATTGAAGAGATGGTTGTTGGGAAAGTGATTGATTTTAATGGATGTGTAGGAGATAAGAGGGGCGGGGAAGAACCTTCAGCTGCCTGCATGGAGTGAGGGCCTGGTTGTGTGATGGAGGGGGGGAGGGTTGAAGTGAGATTGAATGGTAGTGGTGGGGTGAGTAGTATTGTGGTGGGGGTGGTAGTCTGGGGGGGGGTTTGTAAAGCGAGCATTGATATTCTTATTGTTCGGTAGTAAGTTGTGATATTATGGATATTAGTGTGAGTGTGTGTGTGTGTGTGTGTGTTGTGTGCGTGCGTGTTGTGTGCGTGCGTGTGTGTGTGTGTGTGTGTGTGTGTGTGTGTGTGTGTGTGTGTGTGTGTGTGTGTGTGTGTGTGTGTGTGTGTGTGTGTGTGATAAATATACACAGATAACCCACACACATGAAAATGAAACTTAAGACAACTTTTCGGTCCGACTTTTATCATTAACAAGTTACACGTGACTAGTTAATGGTCCAAGTCAGACCGAAACGTCGTGAGGAGTTTCATTCACCAGTGTGCTGGTTATACATGCATTGTTCCAGTCACGGAATTGTGCCTATTTATTCTTCTTGACAGACAGAAAGATAGATTTGTGTTTAATCTCCAAGTTATCCCTGCAGGGGTCGTGACATCGACTCTTGACCTACAGTTGATCAGTATTATTGGTGGGTCAACAGTGTTAAAGGTTACAGGTCAGGAGAGACACCCAGGTCATGTCTGACATACTAGAGTTGTCGTCACTGAAATTGTTTTACCTCCTCCTCCTCCTCTTCTTCCTCCTCCTCCTCCTCTTCCTCCTCCTCCTCCTCCTCCTCCTCCTCTTCCTCCTCCTCCTCCTCCTCCTCCTCCTCCTCCTCCTCCTCCTCCTCCTCCTCCTTCTGCTACTGCTGCTGCTGCCGCTGCCGCTGCCGCCGCCGCTGCCGCCGCCGCCGCCGCCAGAGTTAATACTATTTTTAATGTTATATTTAAACTATGTATAGATGTGTAGATCAAGTGTTTACATTGAAGCATATATGTGAACAGTATTTAGATAAAGGAAGGGAAGTTTTTATTGCATTTATGGATTTAGAAAAGGCATATGATAGAGTGGATAGAGGAGCAATGTGGCAGATGTTGCAAGTATATGGAATAGGTGGTAAGTTACTAAATGCTGTAAAGAGTTTTTATGAGGATAGTGAGGCTCAGGTTAGGGTGTGTAGAAGAGAGGGAGACTACTTCCCGGTAAAAGTAGGTCTTGGACAGGGATGTGTAATGTCACCATGGTTGTTTAATATATTTATAGATGGGGTTGTAAAAGAAGTAAATGCTAGGTGTTCGGGAGAGGGGTGGGATTAAATTATGGGGAATTAAATACAAAATGGGAATTGACACAGTTACTTTTTGCTGATGATACTGTGCTTATGGGAGATTCTAAAGAAAAATTGCAAAGGTTAGTGGATGAGTTTGGGAGTGTGTGTAAAGGTAGAATGTTGAAAGTGAACATAGAAAAGGGTAAGGTGATGAGAGTATCAAATGATTTAGATAAAGAAAAATTGGATATCAAATTTGGGAGGAGGAGTATGGAAGAAGTGAATGTTTTCAGATACTTGGGAGTTGACGCGTCGGCGGATGGATTTATGAAGGATGAGGTTAATCATAGAATTGATGAGGGAAAAAAGGTGAGTGGTGCGTTGAGGTATATGTGGAGTCAAAAAACGTTATCTATGGAGGCAAAGAAGGGAATGTATGAAAGTATAGTAGTACCAACACTCTTATATGGGTGTGAAGCTTGGGTTGTAAATGCAGCAGCGAGGAGACGGTTGGAGGCAGTGGAGATGTCCTGTCTAAGGGCAATGTGTGGTGTAAATATTATGCAGAAAATTCGGAGTGTGGAAATTAGGAGAAGGTGTGGAGTTAAAAGTATTAGTCAGAGGGCTGAAGAGGGGTTGTTGAGGTGGTTTGGTCATTTAGAGAGAATGGATCAAAGTAGGGGTTGGATTTGAGTGGGACTTGCACATCAGAGCTTATTTCTTGGGTAGCATTGAAAATTGGGTTGGTCAAATGTTTGTTAGTGGGATGAATTGTAAGGACCTGCCTAGTATGGGCTAACAGGCCTGCTGCAGTGTTCCTCCTTTCTTATGTTCTTATGTAGAATCACATGGAGAGCATTTAAATCTGTAGGGGAAGAAAGGTGGGGTAGGGGTCGTCCTCGAAATGGTTGGAAGGAAGGGGTGAGGGAGGTTTTGTGGGCGAGGGGCTTGGACTTCCAGCAGGCGTGCATGAGCGTGTTCGATAAGAGTGATGAATGGTATTTGGGACCTGACGATCTGTTGGAGTGTGAGCAGGGTAATATTTAGTGAAGGGATTCAGGGAAACCGGTTATTTTTATATAGTCGGACTTGAGTCCTGGAAATGGGAAGTACAATGCCTGCACTCTAAAGGAGGGGCTCGGGATATTAGTAGTTTGGAGGGATATGTTGTGTATCTTTATACGTATATGCTTCTAAACTGCTGTGTTCTGAGCACCTCTGCAAAAACAGTGATTATGTGTGAGTGTGGTGAAAGTGTTGAATGATGATGAAAGTATTTTCTGTTTGGGGATTTTCTTTCTTTTTGGGTCACCCTGCCTCGGTTGGAGACGGCCGGCTTGTTGAAATATATATATATATATATATATATTATATATATATATATATATAATATATATATATATATATATATATATTATATACATATATATATATATATATATATATAATATATACATATATATATATATATATATATATATATATATATATTATATATATATATATATATATATATATATATATATATTGCCGAACAGGTAAAAACTGGTCAGTTAGCAAGAATTCATTTCAAATTAATTCTTTTCTAAAATTTTCTCTTATATGTTTACAGATATATTTTAGATAAGTTTACAGTAATTTAATAATGAACAAACACAATGAAATTTATTTTTTTTCATTAGTTTCAGAATGATTTTTGCGAAATTATTCGGCAAGAAGAGCGTTGCTATTTAGGCCAAAATCTCAAGTTTTACCTATTTGGAACAACATTTATATATATATATATATATATATATATATATATATAATATATATATATATATATATATATATAAATTTATTGTGTGTGCAGAAAAATCAAAATCATGTGACTGAGAACAGAATATACAAAACTGTTTTATCTGTGTTTGATTTTTCTGTCAAACTTTTATTTTGTTATTCATCATTCAATTTTTTTCATCCATTTTTTCATCATTTATTTTAGCTGTTCATGGCACTTTAATCGATGCTCAGGCACATGTGTACCTGTGTACTGTATAGTAGACGTGTATGTTGCTTTTGGTAGACATGCTTGTTATTTCTCATAGTAGACATGTATATTGTTTCTCGTAGTAGACATGTATATTGTTTCTCGTAGTAGACATGTATGTTTCTCGTAGTAGACATGTATGTTTCTCGTAGTAGACATGTATGTTTCTCATAGTAGACATGTATGTTTCTCGTAGTAGACGTGTATGTTTCTCATAGTAGACGTGTATGTTTCTCATAGTAGACATGTATGTTTCTCATAGTAGACGTGTATGTTTCTCATAGTAGACGTGTATGTTTCTCATAGACATGTGTGTTTCTCATAGTAGACATGTATGTTTCTCATAGTAGACGTGTATGTTTCTCATAGTAGACATGTATGTTTCTCATAGTAGACATGTATGTTTCTCATAGTAGACATGTATGTTTCTCATAGACATGTATGTTTCTCATAGTAGACGTGTATGTTTCTCATAGACGTGTATGTTTCTCATAGTAGACATGTATGTTTCTCATAGTAGACATGTATAGTTTCTCATAGTAGACATGTATTTTTCATAGTAGACAATGTATGTTTCTCATAGTAGACATGTATGTTTCTCATAGACATTATGTTTCTCATAGTAGACGTGTATGTTATCTCATAGACGTGTATGTTTCTCATAGTAGACATTGTATGTTTCTCATAGTAGACATGTATGTTTCTCATAGTAGACATGTATGTTTCTCATAGTAGACATGTATGTTTCTCATAGTAGACATATATGTTTCTCGTAGTAGACGTGTATGTTTCTTATAGTAGACATGTATGTTTCTCATAGTAGACATGTATGTTTCTCATAGTAGACATGTATGTTTCTCATAGTAGACATGTATGTTTCTCATAGTAGACGTGTATGTTTTCTCATAGTAGACATGTATGTTCTCATAGACATGTATGTTTCTATAGTAGACATGTATGTTTCTCATAGTAGACATGTATGTTCTCGTAGTAGACTGTAATTTTCTCATAGTAGACATGTATGTTTCTCATAGTAGACATGTATGTTTCTCATAGACATGTATGTTTCTCATAGTAGACATGTATGTTTCTCATAGTAGACATGTATGTTTCTCATAGTAGACATGTATGTTTCTCATAGTAGACGTGTATGTTTCTCATAGTAGACATGTATGTTTCTCATAGTAGACATGTATGTTTCTCATAGTAGACATGTATGTTTCTCATAGTAGACATGTATGTTTCTCATAGTAGACATGTAGTTCTCATAGACATGTATGTTTCTCATAGTAGACATGTATGTTTCTCATAGTAGACGTGTATGTTTCTCATAGTAGACATGTATGTTTCTCATAGTAGACATGTATGTTTCTCATAGTAGACATGTATGTTTCTCATAGACATGTATGTTTCTCATAGTAGACATGTATGTTTCTCATAGTAGACGTGTATGTTTCTCATAGTAGACATGTATGTTTCTCTATAGACATGTATGTTTCTCATAGTAGACATGTATGTTTCTCGTAGTAGACATGTATGTTTCTCATAGTAGACATGTATGTTTCTCGTAGTAGACGTGTATGTTTCTCATAGACATGTATGTTTCTCATAGTAGACATGTATGTTTCTCATAGTAGACATGTATGTTTCTCATAGTAGACATGTATGTTTCTCATAGTAGACATGTATGTTTCTCATAGTAGACATGTATGTTTCTCATAGTAGACGTGTATGTTTCTCATAGTAGACGTGTATGTTTCTCATAGTAGACATGTATGTTTCTCATAGACATGTATGTTTCTCATAGTAGACATGTATGTTTCTCATAGTAGACATGTATGTTTCTCATAGTAGACATGATGTTTCTCATATAGACTGTATGTTTCTTTCATAGACATGTATGTTTCTCAAGTAGACATGTATGTTTCTCTATAGACATGTATGTTTCTCATAGTAGACATGTATGTTTCTCATAGTAGACTGTATGTTTCTCATAGTAGACATGTATGTTTCTCATAGGACATGTATGTTTCTCATAGTAGACATGTATGTTTCTCATAGTAGTAGACATGTATGTTTCTCGTAGTAGACGTGTATGTTTCTCATAGTAGACATGTATGTTTCTCATAGTAGACATGTATGTTTCTCGTATAGACGTGTATGTTTCTCATAGTAGACATGTATGTTTCTCATAGTAGACATGTATGCTGTTTATAATAGTAGACATGTTTGTTATCTCATACTAGACATTTAATTGTTTCTCCAGTATACCTGAGAGGTTTCGGGTCAACCCCGTGGTTCCCATGAGGCCAGGCCACATAGTGGATCAATTGATCCATACCAGCTTACTGCTGCCGTCTCAAACTGACGTACAACCACACCCGCTGTCAGGTACTGACTTTTTGTGCCTGTCCATGTCCTTCTAGAAGACACCAGGAGTCTGTTGGTAATCCTCCATAGTGTGCTGGGAGCAGTTTACAGTCTTGGCCCCAGACAGTGTACTCATAGCGCGCTGCTTTTCATTAGGGAATGTATGCGTCTCCTGCCGACATCTTTTTCATAGAGGACTGATTATCGTGTCAAGTTAGACCATCCCATAGATTTTCCAAGTGCATATTATCATGCATCTTCTCTGCCTCCTTTCAGGATACAATCGAGAACTCAACGTTCCAGTGATTAGTGTCTGTATTACCCATGTGATCTGTAAAGTTCTTTGTATAACTCTTCCAGACAGAAATTTCGCCTGCCATTGAGGTGCCTTATGTATCAGCAGTATTCAGCTAGATAGAACAGCGATTGAAGAGATATATCATGGGCTATGGCTCCCTAGTTTTGAAGTTCTCTTTAACCGCCTATCATTTTTCTCAGATGCGGTAATACATTGTTGTGTCATGTAGACAGTATTTCTCTTGACGTGTATGTTCCCCATAGTAGACGTGTATGTTTCTCATAGTAGACATGTATGTTTCTCATAGACATGTATGTTTCTCATAGTAGACATGTATGTTTCTCATAGTAGACATGTATGTTTCTCATAGTAGACATGTATGTTTCTCATAGTAGACATGTATGTTTCTCATAGACATGTATGTTTCTCATAGACATGTATGTTTCTCATAGACATGTATGTTTCTCATAGTAGACATGTATGTTTCTCATAGTAGACATGTATGTTTCTCATAGTAGACATGTATGTTTCTCATAGTAGACATGTATGTTTCTCATAGTAGACATGTATGTTTCTCATAGTAGACATGTATGTTTCTCGTAGTAGACGTGTATGTTTCTCATAGTAGACATGTATGTTTCTCATAGTAGACATGTATGTTTCTCGTAGTAGACGTGTATGTTTCTCATAGTAGACATGTATGTTTCTCATAGTAGACATGTATGCTGTTTATAATAGTAGACATGTTTGTTATTACTCATACTAGACATTTATATTGTTTCTCGCAGTATACCTGGAGAGGGTTTCGGGGGTCAACGCCCCCGTGGCCCGGTCTGAGGCCAGGCCTCATAGTGGATCAGAGTCTGATCAACCAGGCTCTTACTGCTGGCCGCACGCAAACTGACGTACGAACCACAGCCCGGCTGGTCAGGTACTGACTTTGTGCCTGTCCAGTGCCTTCTAGAAGACAGCCAGGAGTCTGTTGGTAATCCCCCTTATGTGTGCTGGGAAGCAGTTTACCAGTCTTGGGCCCCAGACAGTGTACTCATAGCGCCCCTGCTTTTCATTGGGGGAAGGTTGCGTCTCCTGCCGACTCTTTTTTCATAGGGACTGATTATCGTGTGCAAGTTTGGTACCAATCCCTCTAGGATTTTCCAAGTGCATATTATCATGCATCTCTCTCGCCTCCTTTCCAGGGAATACAAATCAAGGAACTTCAACCGTTCCCAGTGATTTAGGCGCCTTATCGTACCCATGTGATCCGTGAAAGTTCTTTGTACACTCTCCAGGACAGAAATTTCGCCTGCCTTGAAGGGGCCAGTTAGTGTACAGCAGTATTCCAGCCTAGAGAGAACAAGCGATTTGAAGAGAATCATCATGGGCTTGGCGTCCCTAGTTTTGAAGGTTCTCTTTATCCGTCCTATCATTTTTCTAGCAGATGCGGTAGATACATTGTTGTGGTCTTTGAAGGTGAGATCCTCTGACATTATCACTTCCAGCAGTGTGCCCAGACATGCATGTATTTTATCTTAGAAGATATGTATGTTGTTTCTCGTAGTAGACATGTATAGGAGTAACTGTCGGTGAACATGTATGAATTCACATTATTACCGCCCTAACTTGGTACCTGAGGGTAGAAACTGGTAACTGTGACGATGTTTATAAGTGTCTCCAACACTGCCCTGTGGAAGGCAGTGTAATGGTATCTGCCGACAGTGTTTAGTAACTAAGGAAAGCAAAAAAAAAAAAATAAAAAAGGAAGGCGACATATTTAATTGCTGTACAACTTAGTGATGGAATAAAGCAAAATAATCTGCAATACACTTACTAGAACAAAATCACACAAATCAGTAGATTGCATAAAAATAATGGAGAGATAGTATATTGTGTGGTGGTAATGGTAGCAGCGGGAATGGTTGATTGGTTAATGGGTAGGTTAAGCCTTTCGACTACACTAGGGGTCATGAACGCCGGATGTCGCCTGTTCACCAATGACCAAGAATACTTCAACCCATAAATTAGGGATTATATACACTGAGAGATGTGCACCTCACAGTGTATTTGTTGACTGGGTGAACAGTCAAGTGGTGTCCCACCGCTGAAACATTCACCTGTTCACTGGTGGTGGTGGAAGTGGTACTGGGGATGGTTGGGGTGGTGGTGGTAGAAGTGGTGGTTTGGTGGTGATGGATGTGGTGGGGGTGGTGGTACTGGTGGTAGGCGTATAGAAGGTGTATGTTGGTGGGCGTGGTGGTGGTAGGTGTAGTGGTGGTGGTAAGTGTGGGTGTGGTGGTGATAGGTGTAGTTGTGGTGGTGGTAGGTGTAGTGGTGATGGGTATGGTGGTGGTGGTAGGAGTAGTGGTTGTTGTGGTAGGTGTAGTGGTGGTAGTGGTAGGTGTAGTGGTGGTGGTGGTAGGTGTAGTGGTGGTGGTGGTGGTAGGTGTAGTGGTGGTGGTGGGTGGTAGGTGTAGTGGTGGTAGTGGTAGATGTAGTGGTGGTAGTGGTAGGTGTAGTGGTGGTGGTGGTAGGTGTAGTGGTGGTGGTGGTGGTGGTGCAACAATCAGGTGTGTGCCTCCCAGCAGCGCCACAACACTAAAACATTCACCTGCTCACCACTCAACATCGAAGCCTACTTAAATCTTGATTCCCTGCTGACTCTGAACAAAACCTCATTTGCTGGTTACAGGTCACTCATTACCCGAGGTAAATTGTCCTCCTCTGCCTAAATCTACAGCTTTTGTTCAGTGAGTTTTGTGTTTTTTGTATGAGGAACTTGCAGCCCTGACTTGCACAGCAACGATCGATTTGACAGAGGCGCATGCAAATTGAAGGATGTCTTCTTATCGTCTGTTAAATAAATTAATATATATATATATATATATATATATATATATATAATATATATATATATATATATATATATATATATATATATATGCCGAATATGTAAAACTGGTCAATTAGCAAGAACTCATTTAAAATTAAGTCCTTTCTGAAATTTTCTCTTATACGTTTAAAGATATATTTTTTTCATTAATCTTAATGTAATTTTTTTTAATTTTGCACCAAAAGAATCTTAGAAAACTTACCTAACCTTATTATAACAAGAACAATTTATTTTAGCCTAACCTAACTAAATATATTTTAGATTTGTTTACAATAATTTAAAACTAAAAAAACACAGTGAAATATTTTTTTTTCGTAAGGTTCAGAATGATTTTGGCGAAATTATTGCATACACAAATTTTCAATTGTCCTATATGGCAAGATGTGCGTTGCTATTTAAGCCAAAATTGCAAGTTCTGCCTATTCGGCACGACATTATATATATATATATATATATATATATATATATATATATATATATATATATATATATATATATGTCGTGCCGATTCCCACCAAGGCAGGGTGGCCCGAAAAAGAAAAACTTTCACCATCATTCACTCCATCACTGTCTTGCCAGAAGGGTGCTTTACACTACAGTTTTTAAACTGCAACATTAACACCCCTCCTTCAGAGTGCATATATATATATATGCATATATATATATATATATATATATATATATATATATATATATATATATTATATATATATATATATATATATTATATATATATAATATTCTTTCTTTCAACACACCAGCCGTATCCCCCCGAGGCGGGGTGGCCCAAAAGGAAAAAAAAAAGTTTCTCCTTTCACATTTAGTAATATATACAGGAGAAGGGGTTACTAGCCCCTTGCTCCTGGCATTTTAGTCGCCTCTTACAACCACGCATAGCTTACGGAGGAAGAATTCTGTTCACTTCCCCATGGAGATAAGAGGAAATAAACAAGAACAAGAGCTAGTAAGAAAATAGAAGAAAACCCAGAGGGGTGTGTATACATATGCTTGTACATGTATGTGTAGTGTGACCTAAGTGTAAGTAGAAGTAGCAAGACGTACCTGAAATCTTGCATGTTTATGAGACAGAAAAAAAAAGGACACCAGCAATCCTACCATCATGTAAAACAATTACAGGCTTTCGTTTTACACTCACTTGGCAGGACGGTAGTACCTCCCTGGGCGGTTGCTGTCTACCAACCTACTACCTAGGATATATATATATATATATATATATATATATATATATATATAATATAATATTATATAATATATATATATATATATAATATAATATATATATGCAAAACAATCGCAGACTGGCAGTCTTAAGAATGTAAGACAAGCCACGGGATGGGGGTGGAAATCTCTAGCTCAAGCACTTGCACACTTCTCAGTGCGTCATCAGGAGCTGTGCAGTGTTGAAAAGGCAGCAACAAGTAGGGTAAGTTTTCAGGGTATGGTAATGAGAATGGTAGTGTGTACGTACCAGCCAGACTCTGAGAGGCAAGCGGGATACCAACCATACACTGGTCTTCCCATACCTAATACCCCATACCTAATATCGACGTACACGCGCGACGGGCGTACTATGATGTTCTGTCTGCCGACTCTGTTCGAACATAACCGAAACATCATGAACCCCCTGGCTTTTGTTTAATATTGTTGTTTAAGGTTGTGCACAATTGACTCCACTAAATAACTATCGAGTTTGTAGAACCCATAATTTGAGTTATATATGGCATTCCTATCATGTTTCAGGAGGGAGGACTCTATTATGTTTCTTTCCATGATGGAACTGTTGGGTACAATTATCTGGGCGGCAGCCTAACCCGGTGAGTGATTGCACGAGCTGACATGGTTAAAGATAGCATTCGTCACCTGGCCTGTCCTAATTGAGTACCAGTGTTGGGATAATCTGGTTTCCAGGGGTTTACCTGTCTGACCAATGTATGAGAGTGGGCAAGGGACCTTGCAGACACCACCGGCATTATTAGGCGGTGTGTTTCTTTTAACCAGTCTCTGTTTCATTGTCCCAGTGTTTTTGAAAGTCAAATTTTTACTGAGTTTCTTTAGTGCCTCCCACAGGCAGACTAAATTGTCATTGTATGGCAAGACCAATACATTTTTCCTGTCAGACATTTCCTCAGGCTCAGTCCTGTAGAAAGTCTTCCTAGCTGAAAGTAGGGTCTTCTCAACGAAATCCCTGGGATATCTCAGTTTTGTGGCTGTGTTAAATGTCTAGTGGATTTCATCGTCTAAATACTCAGAAATGCAGATACGCAAAGCTCTCAGGAACATTGTAAGGAAAACACTCCTTTTAATCCTAGATTCGTGATTGGAATAATAAAGAATGTAGGATGACACATTGGTGGTCTTCCTGTAGACTGCAAATATGAAACTTCTGTCGACGCGATGGATTAAAACGTCTAGGAAAGGTAATGTGTTATCTATTTCATGCTCTACTGTGAACTTAATAGAAGGTACCAGACCATTAAGTCTAGGTAGGAACTCATCAGTGTTATGATCTCTAGGACAGAGGCAAAGCACATCATCTACGTATCTGAGCCACCTTGCATTATTTGGGAGAATGTCTTTAAGTAGTGTAGTCTCATGAAATTCCACATACAGGTTGCTGAGTAAGGGGCTGAGGGGAGGGGATTTCCCACAGGCATACCTTGCTTCTGAGCATAGTACTTCCCTTCAAACACAAAATTGCAATCCATGACACAATGTTTAATCAGTTCAATAATTATATTATATTCAATAATTATATTCTTTTTGATAATAACATAACATCCAGTGGAAGTAAGTCCTAGTGTTGCTACACTGAGTAAGTATACTTGGTGTAACACCATCTGGTTGGTGATATACACTACGCTTTAGATATATCGTGAGTATAACTGTAGACTGTCTATTGTAACCGAGTCATGAATTCTGTGCCACTGCATCCTTCCCTCCCTTCCTCCCTTGATTTTATCCTCTCCCTCCCTTCCCCTCCGTTTGCTCCCTCCGTCTCCAAAGCGCCTGCAGTCTGCGATATTAGGGTGTGTTGCTCCAGCCCTTATACGTAGGGGAACAGGACACTGAACCCCATCAACCGAGTCCGAATAATGAAGCAAGGATAGCTGGCTGTATAATGGAACAACAGTAGTTGGTTGGATTGGTAGAACAAGGATAGCTGGTTGGATTACTGGGACAATGATAGCTAGTTGGATTAATGGGATAATGATAACTATATGGATTAATAGAACAATGATAGTTATTTGTATTAATGGAACAAGGATAACATTTTGGATTAATGGAAAAAGGATAGCATTTTGGATTAATGCTCTGGGATAATGATAGCTAGCTGGATTAATGGAACAAGGATAGCTAGTTGAATTAATGGAACGAGGATAGCTAGTTGGAGACAACGGGAGACAGCGCCCAGAAAGATCACCTACTCCCTTTCATGTCTCTCCTCCCATGAGAGTTCATTATGCGGTTCGCCACAGTTTAGGGTCTTCAGCAGTTTCACAAATTTATCCAACTTCTTCTGTAATAATGATCTACGTGAAGTGCAATTTCAATCTATTTGGGATTTTACTTTGGTTGAAAAGTTGGAGGCAACAGTAGTAATCGACTTTCGTATTGTCATAGATGGTACAGTGGTATGCAGTACCGACAAGATGAGGAATTAGACAGGTGTATTACACCTGGGTGTGAAGAATTAGTCACATGTGCAGCACCTGGGCATTTTTAATTTGTCGACGTCCTTGCACTGATAAAGCCACTGGATGGCGAAACATCTACAAATTAATGATACCCAGATGCTGCACATGTCTAATTCTTGTCTGTATTGTATACCATTCATGTACCCACCTGATTATGCTCAGTAATAACCCACGTGGAGACAGAAACTCGGGAAATTAATTGATTTATATATTTCGACCCCCTTCTGCTGAAGAGGATCCCAGATGGGGATCGAAATGTACAGATCAATTAATCTCCCGAGTTTCTGCCTGGGTTATTATTGAGCATTGACAAGTGTTCATCATACTTTCGTTATTCACACTTGGGTATGTTTATTTGGTGGCCCCGGTGGGCGAAACGTCATCGAATAAAGGTACTTCCGAACGAGCAGCTCTGTACTGAACGAGAGTAGCTGGGATCACTTGGTACTGGCGGGAGTATCGCTTCTGGCACCAATACGGTTGTTTTGGGTTCGGAGAAGGCTGCGTTGGGACCGGAATAGGCTGCTCAGAGCCGGAATAGGCTGCTCCGGGGCCGGAATAGGCTGCTCTGGGCTGGAGTCTGTCCGCCCTGGGCCGGAGTAGGCCGCTCGATAAGATTTATCGATCGCCCGAGGGGGAACGGGTAGGAGAGTCGGGTGTGTTCTCTCTTAGTACGACTCCAGGTTCGTACTCAGCTGCTGGTAGCTTGCTGGTGCGAGCGTACTTAGCCTTTGTGCGTAGGCTGGTCCCGTGCGTAACTACGGTCGTGCATAAGCCGTGCTATGCGTATCTTATGTTCGTGCATAAGGGCCTGC
>NC_069449.1:18856639-18869139 GCF_026875155.1 Cherax quadricarinatus
ATGTTAAATCAGTTCAATAATTATATTATATTCAATAATTATATTCTTTTTGATAATAACATAACATCCAGTGGAAGTAAGTCCTAGTGTTGCTACACTGAGTAAGTATACTTGGTGTAACACCATCTGGTTGGTGATATACATTACGCTTTAGATATATCGTGAGTATAACTGTAGACTGTCTATTGTAACCGAGTCATGAATTCTGTGCCACTGCATCCTTCCCTCCCTTCCTCCCTTGATTTTATCCTCTCCCTCCCTTCCCCTCCGTTTGCTTCCTCCGTCTCCAAAGCGCCTGCAGTCTGCGATATTAGGGTGTGTTGCTCCAGCCCTTATACGTAGGGGAACAGGACACTGAACCCCATCAACCGAGTCCGAATAATGAAGCAAGGATAGCTGGCTGTATAATGGAACAACAGTAGTTGGTTGGATTGGTAGAACAAGGATAGCTGGTTGGATTACTGGGACAATGATAGCTAGTTGGATTAATGGGATAATGATAACTATATGGATTAATAGAACAATGATAGTTATTTGTATTAATGGAACAAGGATAACATTTTGGATTAATGGAAAAAGGATAGCATTTTGGATTAATGCTCTGGGATAATGATAACTAGCTGGATTAATGGAACAAGGATAGCTAGTTGAATTAATGGAACGAGGATAGCTAGTTGGAGACAACGGGAGACGGCGCCCAGAAAGATCACCTACTCCCTTTCATGTCTCTCCTCCCATGAGAGTTCATTATGCGGTTCGCCACAGTTTAGGGTCTTTTAGCAGTTTCACAAATTATCCAACTTCTTCTGTAATAATGATCTACGTAAAGTGCAATTTCAATCTATTTGGGATTTTACTTTGGTTGAAAAGTTGGAGGCAACAGTAGTACTCGACTTTCGTATTGTCATAGATGGTACAGTGGTATGCAGTACCGACAAGATGAGGAATTAGACAGGTGTATTACACCGGGGTGTGAAGAATTAGTCACATGTGCAGCACCTGGGCATTTTTAATTTGTCGACGCCCTTGCACTGATAAAGCCACTGGATGGCGAAACATCTACAAATTAATGATACCCAGATGCTGCACATGTCTAATTCTTGTCTGTATTGTATACCATTCATGTACACACCTGATTATGCTCAGTAATAAACCCACGTGGAGACAGAAACTCGGGAAATTAATTGATTTATATATTTCGACCCCCTTCTGCTGAAGAGGATCCCAGATGGGGATCGAAATGTACAGATCAATTAATCTCCCGAGTTTCTGCCTGGGTTATTATTGAACATTGACAAGTGTTCATCATACTTTCGTTATTCACACTTGGGTATGTTTATTTGGTGGCCCCGGTGGGCGAAACGTCATCGAATAAAGGTACTTCCGAACGAGCAGCTCTGTACTGAACGAGAGTAGCTGGGATCACTTGGTACTGGCGGGAGTATCGCTTCTGGCAGGAATACGGTTGTTTTGGGTTCGGAGAAGGCTGCGTTGGGACCGGAATAGGCTGCTCAGAGCCGGAATAGGCTGCTCCGGGGCCGGAATAGGCTGCTCTGGGCTGGAGTCTGCCCGCCCTGGGCCGGAGTAGGCCGCTCGATAAGATTTATCGATCGCCCGAGGGGGAACGGGTAGGAGAGTCGGGTGTGTTCTCTCTTAGTACGACTCCAGGTTCGTACTCAGCTGCTGGTAGCTTGCTGGTGCGTGCGTACTTAGCCTTTGTGCGTAGGCTGGTCCCGTACGTAACTACGGTCGTGCATAAGCCGTGCTATGCGTATCTTATGTTCGTGCATAAGCCGTGCCCATGCGTATCTTATGTTCGTGCGAAGGTGTGAGACATCCTTTACCCCCCCTACCCCTCAACCATGTGTTTCTCCTCTCCCCTCCCCTCAACCAGCTCTTCCTCCTGCTCCCCTCAACTAGATCTTCCTCCCCCTCCCATCAATCAGCTCTTTCTCCCCTCAATCAGTTCTTCCACCCCTTCCTTTTAACCAGATCTTCCGCCCCCTCCTCAAATAGATCTTCCTCCACTCCTCTCAACCAGTTTTTCCTCCCCTCCCCTCAATCGGATCTTCCTCCCCCTCCCCTCAACCAGATTTTCCTCACCTCCCCTCAACCAGATCTTCCTCCCCCTCCCCTCAACCAGACTTTCCTCACCTCCCTCAACCAGATTTTCCTCACCTCCCCTCAACCAGATTTTCCTCACCTCCCGTCAACCAGATCTTCCTCCCTCTCCCCTCAACCAGATCTTCCTACCCCTCCCTAAACCATCTCTTCCTCCTCTTCTCTCAACCAGACCTTCCTCCTCTCCCCTCAACCAGATCTTCCTCCCCCTCCTCTCAACCAGCACTTCCTCCCCTCTCCTAAACCAGATCTCCCTCCCCCTCCCCTCAACCAGATATCCCTCCCTCTTCCCTCAACCAGATCTCCCTCCCCTTCCCTTAACCAGATCTTCCTCCCCCACCCCTCAATCAGATCTCCCTCCCCTCCCCTCAACCAGATCTTCCTACCCCTCCCATCAACCAGATCTTCCTCCCCCTCCCCTCAACCAGATTTTCCTCACCTCCCCTCAACCAGATCTTCCTCCCTCTCCCTCAACAAGATCTTCCTCCCCCTCCCCTTAACCAAATTTTCCTCACCTCCCCTCAACCAGATCTTCCTCCCTCTCCCCTCAGCCAGACCTTCCTACTCCTCCCTTAAACCATCTCTTCCTCCCCTTCTCTCAACCAGAACTTCCTCCTCTCCCCTCACCCAGCACTTCCTCCCCTCTCCTAAACCAGATCTCCCTCCCCCTCCCCTCAACCAGATATCCCTCCCCCTCCCATCAACCAGATCTCCTTCCCCCTCCCCTTAACCAGATCTTCCTCCCCCACCCCTCAATCAGATCTCCCTCCCCTCAACCAGATCTTCCTACCCCTCCCCACAACCAGATCTTCCTACCCCTCCCATCAACCAGATCTTCCTCCCCCTCCCCTCAACCAGATTTTCCTCACCCTCCCCTCAACCAGATCTTCCTCCCTCTCTCCCCTCAACAAGATCTTCCTCCCCCTCCCCTTAACCAAATTTTCCTCACCTCCCCTCAACCAGATCTTCCTCCTCTCCCCTCAGCCAGACCTTCCTACTCCTCCCTTAAAACCCCTCTCTTCCTCCCCTTCTCTCAACCAGACCTTCCTCCTCTCCCCCCCTCACCCAGCACTTCCTCCCCTCTCCTAAACCAGATCTCCCCTCCCCCTCCCCCTCAACCAGATATCCCTCCCCCCTCCCCTCAACCAGATCTCCTTCCCCCTCCCCTTAACCAGATCTTCCTCCCCCACCCCTCAATCAGATCTCCCTCCCCTCAACCAGATCTTCCTACCCCTCACATCAACCAGATCTTCCTACCCCTCCCATCAACCAGATCTCCCACCCCCTCCCCTCAACCAGATCTCCCACCCCCTCCCCTCAAACCAGATCTCCTTCCCCCTCCCCTCAATCAGATGCCCTCCCCCTCCCCTCAGCCAGATCTTCCTCTCCCTCCCTTCAAACCAGATCTCCCTTCCACTCACATCAATCAGATCTCCCTCCCCCTCCCCTCAACCAGATCTCCCTCCCCCTCCCCTCAACCAGATTCCCCTTCCCCTCCCCTCGACCAATTCTCCTCTCACCCCCTCCCCATCAACCAGATCTCCACCCCCCCCTCCCTCGACCAGATGTCCCTCCCCTTTCCCCCCAACCAGATCTTCCTCCTCTCTCCCTCAGCCAGATCTTCCTACCCCTCCCCTAAACCATCTCTCCTCCCCTTCCTCTCAACCAGACCTTCCTCCTCTCCCCCTCAACCAGCACTTCCTCCCCTCCCTAAACCAAATCTCCCTCCCCCTCCACCTCACCAATATCCCTCCCCCTCCCTTCAACCAGATCTCCTTTCCCTCCCTTAAACAGATCTTCCTCCCCCACCCCTCAATCAGATCTCCCTCCCCTCCCATCAACCAGATCTTCCTACCCCCCCATCAACCAATCTCCCACCCCCTCCCCTCAACCAGATTCCCCACCCCCTCCCCTCAACCAGATCTCCCTCCCCCTCCTCTCAATCAGATGCCTCTCCCCCTCCCCTCAGCCAGATCTCCCTCTCTCCCTCCCCCCCCCATCAACCAAATCTCCATTCCCCCTCCCCTCGACCAGATGTCCCTCCCTCCCCCTCCCCTCAACCAGATCTCCCTCCCCCTCCCCTCAACCAGATCTCCCTCCCCCTCCCCTCAGGGCCCGATACCCCTCCCCCTCCCCTCAACCAGATGCCCCTCCCCCTCCCTTCAACCAGATGTCCCTTTCCCTCCCATCTACCAGATCTCCCTTCCCCTCCCCTCAACCAGATCTCCCCTTCCCCTCCCCTCAACCAGATGTCCCTCCCCTCCCCTCAGCCAGATGCCCCCCCCCCTCCCTCGACCAGATTTCCTTCCCCTCCCTTCAACCAGATCTCCCTCCCCCTCCCCTCAACCAGATGTCCCTCCCCTCCCCTCAGCCAGATGCCCCTTCCCCTCCCCTCAACCAGATTTCCCTTCCACTCCCCTCGACCAGATCTCCCTCCCCCTCCCATCAACCAGATCTCCCTCTCCCTCCCTCAACCATATGTCCCTCCCCCCCCCCTCAGCCAGATGCCCCTCCCCCTCCCCTCAACCAATTTCCTTCCACTCCCCTCGACCAAGATCTCCCTCCCCCTCCCATCAACCAGATCTCCCTCCCCCTCCCCTCGACCAGATGTCCCTCCCCCTCCCCTGAACCAGATCTCCCTCCCTCTCCCTTCAACCAGATCCCCTCCCCCCTCCCCTCAACCAGATCTTCCTCCCCCTCCCTCAGCCAGACGTCCCTACCCCCTCCCCTCAGCCAGATGCCCCTCCCCTCCCCTCAGCCAGATGCCCCTCCCCATCCCCTCAACCAGATCTCCCTCCCCTCCCCTCACCAGATGTCACTCCCCCTCCCCTCAGCCAGATGTCACTCCCCCTCCCTCAGCCAGATGTCACTCTCTCCCCTCCCCTCAGCCAGATGTCACTCCCCCTCCCCTCAGCCAGATGCCCTTCCCCCTCCCCTCAGCCAGATGCCCCTCCCCCTCCCCTCAACCAGATCCTCCTCCCCCTCCCTCAACCAAATCTCCCTCCCCCTCCCCTCAATCAGATGCCTCTCCCCCCTCCCTCAGCCAGATCTTCCTCTCCCTCCCTTCAACCAGATTTCCCTTCCCCTCCCCTCGACCAGGTCTTTCTCCCTCCTCCCATCAACCAGATCTCCATCCCCCTCCCCTCGACCAGATGTCCCTCCCCCTCCCCTCAGCCAGATCTCCCTCCTCCTCCCCTCAACCAGATCTCCCTCCCCCTCCCCTCAACCAATTTCCCTTCCCCTCCCCTCGACCAGGTCTTTCTCCCCCTCCCATCAACCAGATCTCCATCCCCCTCCCCTGACCAGATGTTCCCTCCCTCCTCCCCCTCAGCCAGATCTCCCTCCTCCTCCCCTCAACCAGATTCTCCCTCCCCCTCCCCTCAACCAGATTTCCCTTCCCCTCCCCTCGACCAGGTCTTTCTTCTTCTCCCCCTCCCATCAACCAGATCTCCATCCCCCTCCCCTCGACCAATGTCCCTCCCCCTCCCACTCACCAGATCTCTCCTCCCCCTCACCCTCAACCAGATCTCCCCTCCCCCCTCCCCTCAACCAGATCTCCTTCCCCCTCCCCTCAGCCAGGTCTCCCTCCCCCTCCCCTCAGTCAGATCCCCCTCCCCCTCCCCTCAGCCAGATCCCCCTCCCCCTCCCCTCAACTTTGTTTACACGGTCAAGTTCCATTAATTTTTAGGATATTAAATTTTTTTAAATCGAGGAAATTCAATCCCATTATTTGACCCGAATGTTGAGCTGGTCTACTGGAGGTCCTCTTCCTCCTCTTCCCTCTTCCTCCTCTTGTTGAGCTGGTCTACTGGAGGTCCTCTTCCTCCTCTTTCCTCTTCCTCCTCTTGTTGAGCTGGTCTACTGGAGGTCCTCTTCCTCTTGTTGAGCTGGTCTACTGGAGGTCCTCTTCCCTTGTGAGCTTGAGTCACTGGAGGTCCTTCTTCTCCTCTGTTGACTGGTCTACTAGTCCTCTTCCTCCTCTTTTCCTCTAGTCCTCTTCCTCCCTTTTCTTCTCATCCTCTTCCTCTTCCTCTCTTCTTCTCTTCTTCCTTTCTCTTCTTCCTCTTCTTTCCCTCTTCCTCCTCTTCCCTCTTCCTCTTCTTCCCTCTTCCTCCTCTTTCCCTCTTCCTCCTCTTCCCCTTTCTCTTTCCTCTTCCCTCCTCTCCCTCCTCTTCCTCTCTTCCCTCCTCTTTCCCTCTTCCTCTTCTTCACTCTTCCTCTCCTTCTTCCTCTTCCTCTTTTCCTCTTCCTCCTTCCTTTCCCTCTTCTCTCTCTTTCCCTCTTCCTCATCTTCCCTCTTCTTCTTCCTCTTCCTCTTTTCCCTCTTCTCTTCCTCCTCTTCCCTTCTCTCTCCTCTCTCTTCTTCCTCTTCCCCCTCTTTTTCTTCCCTCTTTTCCTCCCTCTCTTTCCCTCTTCCTCTCTCTCTTCCCCTTCCTCTTCTTCCCTCTTCCTCTCTTCCCTCTTCCTCTCTTCCTTCCTCTTCTTCCCTCTCTCCTCTTCCCTCTTCCTCTTCTTCCTCTTCCTCTTCTTCCCTCTTCCTCTTCTTCCCTCTTCCTCCTCTTCCCTCTTCCTCTTCTTCCTCTTCCTCTTCTTTCCCCTCTTCCTCTTCTTCCCTCTTCCTCTTCTTTCCTCTTCCTCTTCTTTCCCTCTTCCTCCTTCTTCCTCTTCCTCTTCTTCCCTCTTCTCTTTTTTTCTCTTCCTCTTCTTTCCTCTTCCTCTTCTTCCCTCTTCCTCTTCTTTCCTCTTCCTCTTCTTTCCTCTTCCTCTCTTCCCTCTTCCTCTTTTCCCTCTTCCACTTCTTTCCTCTTCCTCTTATTCCTCTTCCTATTCTTTCCTCTTCCTCTTTCCCTCTTCCTCTTCTTCCCTCTTCCTTCTTCTTCCCTCTTCCTCTTCTTTCCTCTTCCTCTTCTTCCCTCTTCCTCCTCTTCCCATCTTCCTCTTCTTCCCTCTTCCTCTTTTTTCCTCTTCCTCTTCTTCCCTCTTCCTCTTCCCTCTTCCTCCTCAACGAACCTAAACAACTTTTTCATGACTACCCGTTTACCCCATCCCCTCTATTCCTTTACTCTCCCCCTTCCCCCTCCCTTCTCCCCCCCCTCCCATTCTCCCCTCCCCCTTCTCCCCTCCCCCTTCTCCCCTCCCCTTCCCCTCCCCTTCCCCCTCCCCCACATTCTGACAGCTCACTGACGCATACAGAAATATGATTGAATACTCCTCGTGATGAACCTGTTTCAGAGTTTTTTTTTTCGTTCTCATTCTTTCAGCTGGGCTTGGTACTTTAGGCTTGGCACTCTGAACTTGGCACTCTGGCACTCTGAGCTTGTCACTCTGGGCTTGGCACTCTGGGCTTGACATTCTGGGGTTGGTACCCTGACACTCTAGGCATGGTGCTCCGGCACTCTGGGCTTGGAACTCTTGCATTCTGGGCTCTGCACTTTGACATTCTGGGCTTGGCAATATGGGCTTGGCACTCTGGCCTTGGCACTCTGGCACTCTGAGCTTGGCAATATGGGCTTGGCACTCTGGCCTTGGCAATATGGGCTTGGCACTCTGGGCTTAGTACTCTAGCGTTCTGGGTTTGGCGCTTTGGCACTCTAGGCCTGGCACTCTGGCATTTTAGGCTTGGCACTCTGGGGTTTGCAGTCTGGCACTCTGGAATTGGCACTCTAGGACTGACAGTCTGACACTTTGATCTTGGCACTCTGGGATTGGCACTCTGGGATTGGCACTCTGAAATTGGCACTCTGGGATTGGCACTCTGAGATTGGCACTCTGGGTTTGGCACTATGGGTTTGGCATTCTGAAATTAGCACTCTGGGATTGACACTCTGAAATTGGCACTCTGAGATTGGCACTCTGAGATTGGCACTCTTGGTTTGGAAGTAGAGGATAGCTCAATTCCTTGGATCAAGAGCTCTTCACTAACATCAGCCACCCCTCACCTCCTATCCCTTCCCCAGGAAGGGAGGGGAGAACCGGGTTAGAGTGAACCAGGAGCTGTGAGTGCAAGCACTCTACCAACCTCCCCTCTTTGTGTCCCCCACTCCCCTCGCAGTGTTGGGAGTGGATGAGGGGAGTAAGGGGTGGGGGAGGGAAAGGAGTTGGTTCCCCTTCCCCTCTGTATCGATCTTCCGGTTTTGTTTACGTCAAAGAACTTTAATCGATATTTGATACTACCTGGCAGGTACCTGTGCTCCCTGGGTGGTAGCTGTGCTCCCTGGCAGGTACCTGTGCCCCCTGGCAAGTACCTGTGCTCCCTGGCAGGTATTTGTACTCTCTGACAGGTTCCTGTGCTCCCTGGCAGGTACCTGTGCTCTCTGACAGGTACCTGTACTCTCTGACAGGTTCCTGTGCTCCCGCAGGCACCTGTGCTCTCTGACAGGTTCCTGTGCTCCCTGGCAGGTACCTGTGCTCTCTGACAGGTTCCTGTGCTCCTTGGTAGGTACCTGTGCTCCCTAGTAGGTAACTGCACTCCTTCGTCGGTAGTTTGGCTCCTGGCAGGTACCTGTGCTCCCTGGTAGGTACCTCTGCTCTCTGGCAGGTGCCTCACTATCCTGGTATAAACCTGTACTTCATGGCAGGTACCTGTGCTCCTGACAAGTTCATGTGCTCCCTGGCAGGTAACTGTGCTCCCTGGCAGGTAACTGTGCTCCCTGGCAGGTACTTCTGCTCCCTGGCAGGCACTTCTGCTCCCTGGCAGGTACTTGCCACGGAGAAGGTAAGTGGGCTAGGTTCGGTAAGCCAGTGGAAGGCTTCTGTACAATGACCAAATAAAGCTCTCTCTCTTTCTCTCTCTCCCTCCTGTCAGATAGCATGAGGGGAGAGACAAGAGCTTAGTAATGGTGGTGTCGGGCTGCAGGCCTCTTTCCCCTCGTCTCCCCTCTCCGTCTACCCTATTTTTCTCTCCCCTCTTCCAATCCCTCTGCCTTCCTATTCTCTTTGTCCCCACCCCTTCCATCTCTAATTCCCTCCTATCTATCCCTCTGTTCGTTACCTTCTCCCTCCACCCTCTCTTCTTTCCCCTCTGTTTCTTACAATCTCATCCTCTTCCCCCCATACCTCCCCCCTCCCCTCTTTCACCATCCCCTAAAACCTCCCAGTTCACCACCTCCAGCCTCCAACCATCCCCTGTTACCCTCAATCATCCTCTACTCCCTTTCATTCTCCCCCCTCCATTTTCACCCCTCTCCCCTCTTTTCCATTTGACCCCCCTCCCCCTGGCCCACCCTCCCCTCTCCTCCCTCATAACACTCTCTCCCTTAATCGAAAATTGTGATACGCTGACAGTTTTCCCCTTTTAAACAGCAAGTTGGCAATTTTGTCCAGCATCTTTATTGACAAAAATAAAAGATCTATCTTTATGATTTCTTGACTCGACACTTTTGCTTTATTAGTTTTAGCACGTTTTTTCTGTATTTTTAAATATTTCGCATATTTATAAAAAATCGTAAGAAAATTCCATAAAAATATATATTTTTATTGTATATTTCATGTGATTTTTTAAAAATACGTGAAACATCAAAAAAAAATAATAAAATTGAGTTAAAACGTTACTTTTTTGTATAATTTATAGGCTCCTTCATTTAATTCCTTTATTACAATTTAACAAGGCCTATTGGTGTATTTTTTTTTTTAATAAATAAACTGTCATTGTCATATATGAAAAAAACATTTTTTTATGAAATTGGGAGAGCCATTCCTCGATTTCCTACTCTATTTCAACAACATTGTAAGCTCCTGATGATGCGTTGATTGCAACACTAAAGGCCTAGAGCTAACATTCAACTACCACCTGTGGATGTTTTGCGTCTTGTAACACTTACACAGGGTTTGACAAGGTTGGGTTAAAGATCCCTAGCTTTATTGACAAGCTATTTATTGGCAAGCTAAGAGCTGTTACCTACATCAGCTCATTTGAAAGCATTTTTATTGTTAAGAGACATACAAGTAGGAAACAGGATGAAGTTGGAGCTATCTGTGGGCCAGCATTTTCGTCTGATCAACTGACTTTATCTCGTTGACATCATTATGCTGTACGAATGTGTTCCATACTCGAGTCATCCTGGGTATATATGATCTCAGATGGAGTGATGTTCTGGAGAAGGGTACAGCCAGAGTGAAGTTACTGCTTTCTGCCCTTCTTGTGGCATAAAAGCTTGTTTCACGCTGTCCTCGAAGTGGATCCAAGTGTGGTATTTTGACAATATTGGCCTTGTACATAACAGTAAGGTCACCCACATCCCTCCTGTGTTGAAGGCTCTGCTGAAATGACAGATCTATCCAGGATGGGTCCAGGCGAGAGATGAGACGTCTTGCTCTGTTCTCTACTCTGTCAAGCAGTCGCAGATGATAAGGGGGGCAGGCGAACCAAGAAAGTGGAGCATACTCAAAGTGTAAGCACACTTGTGCCTCGTACAAAATCTTGCAACCCCTACTGTCAAGCAGATGCGAGATATGGCGAAGTGCTGTAAGCTTCCTGGCTGCCTTGTTTGCAAGATTTACAACGTGGTTTTTCATGGTCAGTTTGGAGTCAAATTTCACGCCAAGGATATCAATTTCTTCCCCAGGTGCCAACACCCTCCCATTTATCCTAACTACTGCACCGGCATTACCATCATGGTGCCTAGAGATCATCATCATTTGTGTTTTCTCAGGTGCGAATGTTACTTGCCATCTATTTCCCCAAGCTGATATAGCTCTTAGCTGTGATTGATGTAACTTAGAGCAGCTGGCATTTCTTCTCTTGGATAAGTGAATATTAGTGTACAATCGTCTGCCCATGCATGGGATTCTGGGATGAGATGAAGAAGGTCATTGAAGTAGACATTCCTTAACAATGGTCCCAGAACACTTCCTTGTGGAACACTTGCCCCAATAGGATGTCTTGATGATTCTGTTCCATTGAGAACTCTCTCTTTATCTCTATCTATCTATCTATCTATTTATCTCTCCCTCTCTCTCTCTCTCTCTCCTCTCTCTCTCTCTCTCTCTCTCTCTCTCTCTCCAGCAGGCCGTGTTAAGAGCTTCGCCACGCTGATTATGAGGCAATTTAACGCAAGAGAATGAAGGTTTGATAGAGGAAGCAAATACCAGAGGAAGAGGGAGAACAGAAAGTTTTGTGAGAAAGTAAGAGAGAGAGAGAGAGAGAGGAAGAAAGAGAGAGAGAGCACGCACGGGGTTATGCCTTTACTGAAAGTCTCTGATGCCTTCAGATACATTAGCACAGGTTCAGAGCCTTCTGCCCTCTTCCTTCTCACCTCTCGCATCTCCCCTCTCACCTCTTCCCTCTCCCCTCTCAAAACTCCCCTCTCACCTCCCCAACTTTACAATACTTCCAGTGCTCTTCCCTGCTTTGGCTGGTTTAAACTGGTTGTACTCACCTATTTGTGGTTGCAGGGATCGATTCATAGCTCCTGGCCCCTGGTTTTGTGTGTGTGTGTGTGAGTGTGTTTGTGTGTGTGTGTTGTGTGTGTGTGTGTGTGTGTATGTGTGTGTGTGTATACTCACCTAGTTATATTCACCTAGTTATTGTTGTAGGGGTCGAGTCACAGCTCCTGGCCCCGCCTCTTCACTGTGTGTGTGTGTGTGTGTGTGTACGAGTGGGTCTGTGTGTGTATGTTGCTCTGTTTCCTTGAGTAAAGAGCTCTTTCTTAGCCTCGAGAGAAACCATAATTTAAAATAATGGAAATTCCCAGAGGAGGGCACAACCTCTGGGACCAGGGTTCGATCCTGCGGCAGGGGGAGAGGGAGGGGCGGTGTGACATGTTTTAGACACGTTTTCCTGCACTTCTTCCTCTTCAACAAGCTAGGAAATAGGTACCGAGATGTTAGGTACCCGCTTTTACTCTCATTTGTTTGAAGTATATTTGAAAATTTTAAATTTCCTGAAAAATATATTTCAAAAAATCTTTAAAAAAATATTGAAAATATTGGGAAATATGAAAGTAATGGACGGCATCATAGAATGGAGGGTCAAAATTCAATAATTATCTATACTTCTAAGCCGCATCGATAAGATTTAATAATATAATAAAAATAATAATGATAATAATAATCTTCATTTCTCCAAGTACATGATATAACTTCGTTAATGAAACAAGATAGTTTCACAATATATTCTTGCCTAACAGATTCAACTAATTCGTGAAAATAAGTCACAAAGAGAAAGTGACTTTCCTGGGTTAATAATCTTGTTAGTCTTCTTCAGGTGTTTCAGTCACGTGGTATGTGAGCGCGCGGCCATTGTTGTTGGCATTTAAGGGTCACCCCAGCTCTAGGAGCCGGACCGACTCCTCCAAGTGATATTAAATGTCCTTACTTCGTCTCGGTTGATGCTATAACTACTGCTGTCCTCCAGTGTTTACAGTCTACTAGTTTAACTA
>NC_069449.1:18874139-18904139 GCF_026875155.1 Cherax quadricarinatus
AGAGAGAGAGAGAGAGTGGTAAGAATAAAAGGGAGAGGAAGGGAAAGAGGAGAGGGAGAGAAAGATGAATGTTATGAGTGTACTACACAGTAGAATTATCATGTGATGATTATCCCGGTTTGACACACGTGTGTGTGTGTGTGTGTGTGTGTTGTGTGTGTGTGTGTGTGGTGTGTGTGTGCACTTTGCGTGTATACACACACGAAAGTGGCTTCTAAGCCATCTCACCCTGGGCAAGGCGACGTCTGCTGCCTGGCTTAGATAAGACATCACTGCCGAAAAAAATTATAATCCTGCTGGTTAACAGAGCGATATAGACGAGACTAATACGGAAATTAGACTGTTGGTCTTATTCCATATTGCGAGGCGACGCCAGGCGACGCCAGGCGACGCCAGGCGACGGGTCGTCTCACAGCTCCAAGGACCTGCTCGAAACGTCGCCTCCTCCAGCATCATCCCCGAAATGTCCTAAAACTCTCTCAACCTGCCTAATAATAAATCCAGGAAGAAGATAAAACGTCTTCTAAATTTTTCTCTCCAAACTGTGGATAATTTGGATTATTTTTTCCCTTCAGCGAGAATTTTGTGACTTTGTCTTGTTCACAAAATCAGGACGTACACGAAGTGTTCGATGATACTGGGCCTGGTCTCAGACCGGCCCGCAGAGGGCGTTGACCCCAAAACCCTCTCCAGGTAAAATCTCTCTCTCAGAGCGTCAACACATGCAACGCCTCTCTCAGAGCGTCAACACATGCAACGCCTCTCTCAGAGCGTCAACACATGCAACGCCTCTCTCAGAGCGTCAACACATGCAACGCCTCTCTCAGAGCGTCAACACATGCAACGCCTCTCTCAGAGGGTCAACACATGCAACGCCTCTCTCAGAGCGTCAACACATGCAACGCCTCTCTCAGAGCGTCAACACATGCAACGCCTCTCTCAGAGCGTCAACACATGCAACGCCTCTCTCAGAGCGTCAACACATGCAACGCCTCTCTCAGAGCGTCAACACATGCAACGCCTCTCTCAGAGCGTCAACACATGCAACGCCTCTCTCAGAGCGTCAACACATGCAACGCCTCTCTCAGAGCGTCAACACATGCAACGCCTCTCTCAGAGCGTCAACACATGCAACGCCTCTCTCAGAGGTCAACACATGCAACGCCTCTCTCAGAGCGTCAACACATGCAACGCCTCTCTCAGAGCGTCAACACATGCAACGCCTCTCTCAGAGCGTCAACACATGCAACGCCTCTCTCAGAGCGTCAACACATGCAACGCCTCTCTCAGAGCGTCAACACATGCAACGCCTCTCTCAGAGCGTCAACACATGCAACGCCTCTCTCAGAGCGTCAACACATGCAACGCCTCTCTCAGAGCGTCAACACATGCAACGCCTCTCTCAGAGCGTCAACACATGCGCACCAGCCAGTAAAACAGCGCCGACAAGTTCAATAAGATTCATATGTAGCATTTGGGTATTATTATGATGACTTTTCGCCAACTGTTATAAGATGAAGTAATCAGTCCCTCTACCTTGATAGGTGTTCAGTCCCTCTACCTTGATAGGTGTTCAGTCCCTCTGCCTTGATAGGTGTTCAGTCCCTCTGCCTTGATAGGTGTTCAGTCCTCTGCCTGATAGGTGTTCAGTCCCTCTGCCTTGATAGGTGTCCAGTCCCTCTGCCTTGATAGTGTGTTCAGTCCCTCTGCCTTGATAGGTGTTCAGTCCCTCTGCCTTGATAGGTGTTCAGTCCCTCTGCCTTGATAGGTGTTCAGTCCTCTGCCTTGATAGGTGTTCAGTCCCTCTGCCTTGATAGGTGTCCAGTCCCTCTGCCTTGATAGGTGTTCAGTCCCTCTACCTTGATAGGTGTTCAGTCCCTCTGCCTTGATAGGTGTTCAGTCCCTCTGCCTTGATAGGTGTTCAGTCCCTCTGCGTTGATAGGTGTTCAGTCCCTCTGCCTTGATAGGTGTTCAGTCCCTCTGCGTTGATAGGTGTCTAGTCCCTCTGCCTTGGCAGGTGCCTAATTCTTCAGCATTGACAGGTGTCCAGTTCCTCAGTCTTTTCAACTGATCAAAACTGAAAGATTGATTGCCTCATCTTCCCCTGTCTATATGTTATAATCTCCGTCTTGAATTGCAAAAAAAAAAAAACAAATGCCAGTCGTGCACGTACGTCTTCACATTAAAGATACCCAGGTGTTGTACGCGTCTCATTCGTCTTGCAGTAATCTACAAGAAGACAAGTATTACCACCAAGGAAAACAGTTTAGCTTTACAAGACTCTTGAAGAAACAAGGCGAAGAAAATGCGACTTCAGAGAATCTGATGAAAGCTCTGAGGACCAGACTCATGTCCAGTTTTGTGACCTTCACTCCAGCCAAGACGAAGCCTTGGACTAACGAAACAGAGGTTTTGGACCAACACACGAACGCAGTGGACCAACAAAGGGACGCTGCTTACCAATTATAGGACGTAATGGACCAACAAACGAATGCGATGGACCTCCAAATGGAAGCCATTGGTCAATAAAAGGACGTAACTGGACAACAAAGGACACAATGACTGAACAAATGAACCCCATGGACCCAAAAAAAAAAAATACCATGAACCAAAAAACGAACGCCATGGACCATAATTTCTACAATGCAGGAGTCGTAAATAGGATTTAATTCTCTTACGAAGACACGTTAATGAAAATAGTATCAACTAATGTTAAGTATATCTAGGAAGACTTCTTGGTACGAAATTAACATTAATATTAAAGAAGTAAATTCCGTAGATTTAAGAGTGTAACATGCCACTCGGATCACAAGAAGTGATCTGAGTTTGATTCCTGGGTGGGGGCAAGACGTAGGGGCTTTGTACCTGCTTCCAGTATTCACCAAGTAAATAGTTGGTTAGAGCATACCTGGCTACATAGCCATACACAAGTGTTGAGCAGAGAAGGCAGGACCTACTGCCTGGCTACACACCCAATACAGAACTGTTGGCCAGATAAGAAGTAAGAAGGTGCCGCAAACTACTACACAAGCTTTATGGCTAAAACAAACACACACACATACACACACACACACACACACACACACACACACACACACACACACACACACACACACACACACACACACACACACACACACACACACACACATACACACACACGGTGAATTTTTGTATAATTTGCAACAAACAGCTTCCTGAAGTAACACACGCAGGTCTTTACACTAAAATGAATGCACTTTAGATTCATCAAGACTGATGGACTGTACACGTTCTTCCAGGCTGAGAGATTCATCACCATGAACTATTGTTATCCACTTCTACCGTCACCCCTAGTGTTTTCCTTCACCCCTAGTGTTTTCCTGACTAAACTGATAAAGCCACTGTTTGGTGAACCATCCGAGAGTAAAGATACACAAGTGTTACACATGTATCTTAAACCTGACAGTTTAATAAACAACTAAACATCTGATGCACATACTTTAGTGACAACCTCGCAGACATAATCATAAAATGTAACTACTGGTTATGTTAATATTAATGAGTCACCCACACGATCTTCAAGACACAAGTTTCCCAAGCTACGTGTAATGTTACTTGCTAATTACCCTCAATTACACAACCCGCCATAATTACCTAGGCGCTTGTTTCCTCATTATCTCTAACACAGGCTCATGTAATAGAGCCAGAACAACAAGCGGAATCACTAACAACGATGGCTAATTGCACACCATCACAAACAAACGCCGAGATGTTTCTTATTACCCAAAAATGATTATATTCCACGAAGATGTGCATCAGTAATTATAAGCCTCTAGGTCTGAAATGTTTTACAGAGGGACTTAATGCTTCTTATCAGAGACCTCCGGGCTAAAAGTATCTAATGGGGCTTCTAGATACCTTTAGCCTCTTGGCCTAAGAGCATCTGGAGAACTTTCTCAGTACCATTCAGTCCACTGATCCTAGCACTGTCACAGGGTTAAAGTAGGCCCCACCCTCCAGCTTGTTCTTTTAATAATAATAATAATAATAATAATAATAATAATAATAATATCTTTACTTACTACAAGTACATGTACAAGGTATACAGGCCTAGCTGACATCAATGACATACTGCTATATAGAAAGCCCCTTGTTATGCTGAGCATTTCGGGCAAATTAGGTCAGTTTTGTCCCAGGATGCGATCCACATCAGTCGACTAACACCCAGGTACCCTCTTCAACTGATGGGTGAACAGGGACAGGGACAGCAGGTGTCTTATGGAAACACGTCACTAATGTTTTCCAGCCGTACTGGAGGAGATTTGAAACCCGGACCTCAGTGTGAGAGCTGAGTGCGCTCGCGATCGAACTACGGGACACCTGAACCTCGCTCGTAGTCACCGTCCGAAGCTCGTAGTCACCACTGTCCCCAGCTCGTAGTCACCACTGTCCCCAGCTCGTAGTCACCACTGTCCCCAGTTCGTAGTCACCACTGTCCCCAGCTCGTAGTCACCACTGTCCCCAGCCATGGTGCTGTCATAGAACTGGCGCCACTGGTCGTCAAGTTATTTTTCTCTTCCAGTTAACAAACAAAAATAACCACAACACAACAATAACCTCTGTTGTTGCAATAGCACTGGTAATAACTACCTCAGGTGGTGCAGTGGTAGTGGTGCTCTCAGGTGGTGCAGTGGTAGTGGTGCAATGGTAGTAGTGATCTCAGGTGGTGCAGTGGTAGTGGTGATCTTAGGTGGTGCAATGGTAGTGGTGATCTAAGTGGTGCAGTGATAGTGGTGATCTCAGGTGGTGCAGTAGTAGAGGTGATCTCAGGTGGTGCAGTGATAGTGGTGATCTCAGGTGGTGCAGTGGTAGTGATCTCAGGTGGTGTAGGGGTAGTGGTGATCTCAGGTGGTGCAGTGGTAGTGATGATCTCAGGTGGTGCAGTGGTAGTTGTGATCTAAGTGGTGCAGTGATAGTGGTGATCTCAGGTGGTGCAGTAGTAGAGGTGATCTCAGGTGGTGCAGTGATAGTGGTGATCTCAGGTGGTGCAGTGATAGTGGAGAGCTCTGGTAGTGCAGCAGCTGTGGAAGTGATGTCTGATGGTGCAGCAGCTGTGGTAGTGGTGAGCTCTGGTAGTGCAGCAGTTGTGGAAGTGATGTCTGATGGTGCAGCAGCTGTGGTAGTGGTGAGCTCTGGTAGTGCAGCAGCTGTGGTAGTGATGGCGTCTGATGGTGCAGCAGCTTTGGTAGTGGTGAGCTCTGGTGGTGCACAGGCTGTGGTGGCGGTGCAGCAGTTGTGGTGGTGGTGTGTGGTGGTGATGGTAGTGCAGCGGCTGTGGTGGAGGTGCAACAGGTGTGGTGGTGGTGGTGCAGCAGCTGTGGTGGTAGTGGTGCAGCTGTGGTGGCGGTGTAGCAGCTGTGATGATGGTGGTGGTGCAGCAGCTGTGGGGGTGACGGTGCAGCAGGTGTGTGGTGGTGCAGCAGCTGTGGTGGTGGTGGTGATGTAGCAGCTGTGGTGGTGGTGGTGATGCAGCAGCTGCGGTGGTGGTGATGCAACAGCTGCGGTGGTGGTGATGCAACAGCTGTGTGGTGGTGCAGCAGCTGTGGTGCTGGAGGTGCAGCAGCTGTGGTGGTGGTGCAGCAGCTGTGGCGGAGGTGGTGCGACAGCTGTGGTGATGGTGATGCAGAAGCTGTGGCCGTGGTGGTGGTTTTGCAACAGCTGTGGTGGTGGTGATGTAGCAGCTGTGTGGTGGTGCAGCAGCTGTGGTGGTGGTGTAGCAGCTGTGGTGGTGGTGGTGTAGTTCAGCTAAGCAGCACCACCGCTCCTGGTACAAGTCGAGCAGGCAGAGTAATTCCAACTGGAACATTAATTATCTTAATGTTGTTAGCGATGTTTAATCAAGAAGATCATTTAATTATTCTGTGCGTTGAATTGCGTGGTTGTTAGTCGTTGTTGCTGTTGTTGTTGTTATAGGCGTCGAGCGTGTGACGCAAGTTGCGTCATTCTGAATAGTGATGGGAGATGTTAGGTTAGCGACGCAAGTTGCGTCAAGGCCAGGGGCGGAAGGTAAACCCACGGGGGTAATCAAGGTCTTTTAAAGAGGGGAAAACAAAGTCACAATACAGGCTACAAAGGCACAACACCGTGAGTGGAACGACACACAAGGTCACAATATCTTGGCTGCCAGTGGTCCACCTACGGAGGCAGCGGTCCATCCACGGAAGTATCGGACCACCGGTACAGGCCTGTACCAAGACCTGTCAGCAACTACCATCTTCCAAGTGCAGTTTAATGACAACCAAAAAAATCTGCCGAATCTGCACTTGCTGGTATTCAGGCTATCGTCACCAACGTCACTGTATCACTTTCGCTATGAACTTCAAATGGGTGACTGTGACACTGTAATGGGTGACTGTGACACTGGAATGGGTGACTGTGACACTGGAATAAGAACGTCACTGTTTCGCTGAGTATTTTTTTTTTATTCGCCGGTATTATACTGTAATTCTCTTGCAAAACCTTGTTTGTTGGTATACCAAGGTAATCTGACTTAATCAAACCGAACCTAACTAAACATTGCCTGGCCTTTTCTAATATAGCCTAACCTAACCTGACCTGACCTGACCTGACCTGACCTGACCTGACCTGACCTGACCTGACCTGACCTGACCTGACCTGACCAAAATTTTGAATATCGATAAATTTGCTTAAAATTATGTACGAGAAATCTATGTTCTTAGGATGTTGCACAGTCTTACCCATTAACTCTCCCTGCTGTCATCCCTGCTGCCATCCCTGCTGCCATCCCTGCGCAATTTCTTCTCTAAAGCGTCCAGCTCGTCTCCCAATCTTTTCATAACTCAACTTCCTCCCGCACTCTTCTACCGTCTCGCACTCCCTCCGTCTCTTCCGTCCTTCCTCACCCCTACCGCTCTTCCGTCCTTCTCTCACCACCTCCCCAGCTATCTCCGTACTTATCCTCTCCCCTACCCGCATCTTCCCGTCCTTCCTCACCACCTTCCCGCATATTCCCGTCTTCTCAACTACCACCCTCCCCGCATCTTACCGTCCTTCTCACCCTTCCCCATCTTCCCGTCTCTATCCTACAACACTCCCCGCACTCTTCCGTACTCTCAACCACCTCTCCGCCTCTTACCGTCTTCCTCACTCCTCTCGCCTCTTCCCAGTCCTTCCTCACCCCTCCAGCTCTTCCCGTCCTTCCTCACCCTCTCCACTCCCCAGGCTCGTAGGTCCTCAATATGCATTGCAAATGTACCACTGATAGGCTCTACTCAGGGACCAACTCTATCATATTCTCATTTTGTCCTCTGGTGCACGGAGAAGTATGCTCTCCTTACCACCTTGCCACTGTCCCTGCTCCTGCCCCTACCCCTACCCCTGCACGACTCGCTACCCTGTACATCCAAAAGGTGTCTAAACTACTTTACACTACTACTTATATACTCCTATTAATACTATACTACTATAACAAAGTTACTACTAACTGCTACTACAACTACTGCTACTACAACTATAACTACTACTACTACAACTACTACAGCTACTACTACTACTACAGCTACTACTACAACTACTACAGCTACTACTACAACTACTACAGCTACTACTACAACTACTACAGCTACTACTACAACTACTACAGCTACTACTACACCTACTACAGCTACTACTACAACTACTACAGTTACTACTACAACTACTACAGCTACTACTACACCTACAGCTACTACTACAACTACTACAGCTACTACTACACCTACAGCTACTACTACAGCTACTTCTACAAACTACTACAGCTACTACTACAACTACTACAGCTACTACTACAACTACTACAGCTACTTCTACAACTACTACAGCTACTTCTACAACTACTACAGCTATACTACTACACCTACAGCTATCTACTAACCTACAGACTACTACTACAGCTACTTCTACAAACTACTACAGCTACTTCTACAACTACTACTAACCTACACAGCTACTACACTACAACTACTACAGCTACTACTACACCTACAGCTACTACTACACCTACAGCTACTACTACAGCTACTTCTACAACTACTACAGCTACTTCTACAACTACTACTACACCTACTACAGCTACTACTACAACTACTACAGCTACTACTACACCTACAGCTACTACTACACCTACAAGCTACTACTACACTACTTCTACAAACTACTACAGCACTACTTCTACACTACTACTACACACCTACTACAGCTACTACTACTAACTATAACTACAGACTACTACTAAACTACTACAGCTACTATTACAACTACTACAGCTACTACTACAACTACTACAGCTACTACTACTACTATTACAATAACAACAACACATGATAGTTCACTTTAAACTTCGACGGTTACACTACAAACTTCACTATCTCGCTGCCTGGTTCTTCTTCCCTGACCACAAAGTATTCTTTACACAAATAACCCGCACATAAAAGAGAGAAGCTTACGACGACGTTTCAGTCCGACTTGGACCATTGACAAAGTCCAAGTCAGACCGAAACGTCGTCGTAAGCTTCTCTCTTTCATGTGCGGGTTATTTGTGTATCGTTCCAGTCACGGTATTGTGCCTTTTTGTTATTTATGTATTCTTTACTTGGTTAATAGTCTTTACTTACGCTTGTGTTGTGTTGCTGGTCGGGTAGAACACTAACTGGGCGGGGTTTATTGCACTGGTTTAATAACATTCGTGGAAACGTGGGAAAACATATTATTATTTTTTACCAGGAGGTGCATTTATAATTAGTAGTCTGCTGAAACTCATGTATCAGATTACACCTGGTTTTTCAGCACCTGTTTCGGAGGTTTTTTAAACGGGTCTTCCAGGAGCTTTGTTGGTGTACTCCCAAATAAGGCATAGCCCTGTCTCCCTGTGTAGCCAGCTTCACTCCTCCCTGTCTCCCTGTGTAGCCAGCTTGACTCCTCCCTGTCTCCCTGTGTAGCCAGCTTACTCCCCCTGTCTCCCTGTGTAGCCAGCTTGACTCCTCCCTGTCTCCCTGTGTAGCCAGCTTCACTCCTCCCTGTCTCCCTGTGTAGCCAGCTTGACTCCTCCCTGTCTCCCTGTGTAGCCAGCTTCACTCCTCCCTGTCTCACTGTGTAGCCAGCTTCACTCCTCCCTGTCTCGCTGTGTAGCCAGCTTCACTCCTCCCTGTCTTCTGTGTAGCCAGCTTCTCTCCTCCTGTCTCCTGTGTAGCCAGCTTACTCCTTCCCTGTCTCACTGTGTAGCCAGCTTCATCTCCCTTGTCTCACTGTGTAGCCAGCTTTACTCCTCCCTGTCTCACTGTGTAGCCAGCTTTACTTCTCCTGTCTCACTGTGTAGCCAGCTTCACTCCTCCCTGTCTCACTGTGTAGCCAGCTTCACTCCTCCCTGTCTCCTGTGTAGCCAGCTTCACTCCTCCCTGTCTCACTGTGTAGCCAGCTTCACTCCTCCCTGTCTCACGTGTGTAGCCAGCTTCACTCCTCCCTGTCTCCTGTGTATAGCCAGCTTCACTCCTCCTGTCTCACTGTGTAGCCAGCTTCATCCTCCCTGTCTCACTGTGTAGCCAGCTTCACTCTCTCCTGTCTCCTGTGTAGCCAGCTTCACTCTCCCTGTCTCACTGTGTAGCCAGCTTCACTCCCTCCCTGTCTCACTGTGTAGCCAGCTTCACTCCTCCCTGTCTCACTGTGTAGCCAGCTTTACTCCTCCCTGTCTCACTGTGTAGCCAGCTTTACTCCTCCCTGTCTCACTGTGTAGCCAGCTTCACTCCTCCCTGTCTCACTGTGTAGCCAGCTTCTCTCCTCCTGTCTCACTGTGTAGCCAGCTTCACTCCTCCTGTCTCACTGTGTAGCCAGCTTTACTCCTCCCTGTCTCACTGTGTAGCCAGCTTCACTCCTCCCTGTCTCACTGTGTAGCCAGCTTCACTCCTCCCTGTCTCACTGTGTAGCCAGCTTTACTCCTCCCTGTCTCACTGTGTAGCCAGCTTCACTCCTCCCTGTCTCACTGTGTAGCCAGCTTCACTCTCCTGTCTCACTGTGTAGCCAGCTTCACTCCTCCCTGTCTACTGTGTAGCCAGCTTCACTCTCCCTGTCTCACTGTGTAGCCAGCTTCACTCCTCCCTGTCTCCTGTGTAGCCAGCTTCACTCCTCCCTGTCTCCCTGTGTAGCCAGCTTCACTCCTCCCTGTCTTCCTGTGTAGCCAGCTTCACTCCTCCCTGTCTTCACTGTGTAGCCAGCTTCACTTCCTCCCTGTCTTCCTGTGTAGCCAGCTTCACTCCTCCCTGTCTTCCTGTGTAGCCAGCTTCACTCCTCCCTGTCTCACTGTGTAGCCAGCTTCACTCCTCCCTGTCTCACTGTGTAGCCAGCTTCACTCCTCCCTGTCTCACTGTGTAGCCAGCTTCACTCCTCCCTGTCTCACTGTGTAGCCAGCTTCACTCTCCCTGTCTCCTGTGTAGCCAGCTTCACTCCTCCCTGTCTTCCTGTGTAGCCAGCTTCACTCCTCCCTGTCTTCCTGTGTAGCCAGCTTCACTCCTCCCTGTGTTCCTGTGTAGCCAGCTTCACTCCTCCCTGTCTCACTGTGTAGCCAGCTTCACTCCTCACTGTCTCACTGTGTAGCCAGCTTCACTCCTCCCTGTCTCACTGTGTAGCCAGCTTCACTCCTCCACTGTCTCACTGTGTAGCCAGCTTCACTCCTCCTGTCTCCTGTGTAGCCAGCTTCACTCCTCCCTGTCTCACTGTGTAGCCAGCTTCACTCCTCCCTGTCTTCCTGTGTAGCCAGCTTCACTCCTCCCTGTCTTCCTGTGTAGCCAGCTTCACTCCTCCCTGTCTCACTGTGTAGCCAGCTTCACTCCTCCCTGTCTCACTGTGTAGCCAGCTTCACTCCTCCCTGTCTCACTGTGTAGCCAGCTTCACTCCTCACTGTCTCACTGTGTATGCCCGCTTCACTCCTCCCTGTCTCACTGTGTAGCCAGCTTCACTCCTCCCTGTCTTCCTGTGTAGCCAGCTTCACTCCTCCCTGTCTTCCTGTGTAGCCAGCTTCACTCCTCCCTGTCTTCACTGTGTAGCCAGCTTCACTCCTCCCTGTCTCACTGTGTAGCCAGCTTCACTCCTCCCTGTCTTCCTGTGTAGCCAGCTTCACTCCTCCCTGTCTTCCTGTGTAGCAGCTTCACTCCTCACTGTCTCACTGTGTAGCCAGCTTCACTCCTCCCTGTCTCCCTGTGTAGCCAGCTTCACTCCTCCCTGTCTCACTGTGTAGCCAGCTTCACTCCTCCCTGTCTCACTGTGTAGCCAGCTTCACTCCTCCCTGTCTCACTGTGTAGCCAGCTTCACTCCTCCCTGTCTCACTGTGTAGCCAGCTTCACTCCTCACTGTCTCACTGTGTAGCCAGCTTCACTCCTCCCTGTCTCCCTGTGTAGCAGCTTCATCCTCCCTGTCTTCCTGTGTAGCCAGCTTCACTCCTCCTGTCTTACTGTGTAGCCAGCTTCACTCCTCCCTGTGTTCCTGTGTAGCCAGCTTCACTCCTCCCTGTCTCACTGTGTAGCCAGCTTCACTCCTCCCTGTCTTCCTGTGTAGCCAGCTTCACTCCCCTGTCTCCTGTGTAGCCAGCTTCACTCCTCCCTGTCTCACTGTGTAGCCAGCTTCACTCCTCCCTGTCTCACTGTGTAGCCAGCTTCACTCCTCCCTGTCTCACTGTGTAGCCAGCTTCACTCCTCCCTGTCTTCCTGTGTAGCCAGCTTCACTCCTCCCTGTCTCACTGTGTAGCCAGCTTCACTCCTCCCTGTCTCACTGTGTAGCCAGCTTCACTCCTCACTTCTCACTGTGTAGCCAGCTTCACTCCTCCCTGTTCCCTGTGTGCAGCTTCACTCCTCCCTGTTTTCTGTGTAGCCAGCTTCACTCCTCCTGTCTTCATGTGTAGCCAGCTTCACTCCTCCCTGTCTTCCTGTGAAACCAGCTTCACTCTTCCCTGTTTCATGGTATTAGACCAGCTTCACTCCTCCCTGTTTCCTGTGTAGCCAGCTTCACCCCCATGTTTCCTGTGTAGCCAGCTTCTACTACCTCCATGATTCACTGTTAGCCAGCTTCACTTCTCCTGTCTCCTATGTGTAGCCAGCTTCACTCATCCTGTATCATGTGTAGCCAGCTTACTCCTCCTGTCTCACTGTGTAGCCAGCTTCACTCTCACTGTTCTCACTGTTTTAGCCAGCTTCATATCTGTCACTGTGTAGCCAGCTTCACTAATCCTGTCTCATGAGTAGCCAGCTCACTCCTCACGTCTCAACTGTGTAGCAGCTTCACTCCTCCTGTCTCACTGTGAGCCAGCTTCACTAATCACGGTTCATTTTAGCAGCTTCACTCCTCACGTCTCACTGTGTACCAGCCAACATCCTCACTGTCTAACAGTGTAGCCAGCTTCACTACCTCCTGTCTCATGAGTAGCCAGCTTCAACCCCCATGTCCACGTAGTAGCCAGCTCACTCACCACTGTCTCAACTGTGTAGCCAGCTTACTCCTCCGTCTCACTGTGTAGCCAGCTTCACTACCTCATGTCTCACTGTGTAAGCAAGCTTCACTCCAACCTGTCCTCAACTGTGTAGCCAGCTTCCCTCTCCTGTCCACTGTGTAGCCAGATTCACACCTCCTGCTACAACGTGTAGCAGCTTCAAATCCTCCCTGTCTCACTGTGTAGCACAGCTCACTCTCACCTGTCTCAATGTGAGCCAAGCTTCACTCCCCTGTTCACTGTGTAGCAGCTTCACTCTCCCTGTCTCACTGTAGCTAGCACAGCTTCAATCCTCCTGCCCACTGTGTAGCAGCTTCACTCATCCCTGTCTCAATGTGTAGCCAGCTTCACTACTCCCTGCTCACTGTTAGCCAGCTTCACTATCCCGTCCCGTGTAGCCAGCTCACTCCTCCCTGTCTCACTGTGTAGCCAGCTTCATCATACACTGCTCACTGTGTAGCCAAGCAGTTCACATCCTCCCTGTCTCACGTGTAGCACTTACTCAGCCCTGTATCACTGTGTCAGCCAGCTTCAACTCCTCCTGTCTACTGTGTAAGCCAGTTTCACTCCTCCATGTCTCAACTGGTAGCACACATCACTCTCCATGTCTCACTGATGCATCCAGCCCACTCCTCCCTGTCTCACTGTGTAGCAGCTGCACTCATCCCTGTCTCACTGGTAGCCAGCTTACTCATCCCTCAACTGTGTAGCCCACATCACTCATCCCTGCCTCACTGTGTAGCCAGCTTCACTCATCCCAGTCCACTGTGTAGCCAGCTTCACTCCTCCTGTCTCACTGTGTAGCCAGTTTAACTCCTCCTGTCTCACTGTGTAGCAAGCTTCAACTCCTCCCGTCTCACTGTGTACGCCCGCTTTCACTCTCCCTGTCTCCACTGTGTTGAGCCAGTTCACTCCTCCACTGTCTCACTGTGTAGCCAGCTTCACTCCTCCTGTCTCTTCTGGTAGCCAGCTTCACTCCTCCCGTTCACTGTGTAGCCAGCTTTCACCCTCACTGTCTCCTGTGTAGCCAGTTCACTCCTCCTGCCTCACTGTTGTAGCCAGCTTTCTACATCCTTCCTGTCTCACTGTTGTGCCAGCTTCACTCTCCCTGTTCCTGTGTAGCCAGCTTTCACTCCTCCCTGCCTCACTGTGTAGCCAGCTTCACTCCTTCCTGTCTCACTGTGAGCCAGTTTCCACTCCTACCTGTCTCACTGTGTAGCCAGCTTCATCTCCTGTCTCAGCTGTTAGCCAGCTTCACTGCCTCCCTTCTCTCGTGTAGCCATGCTTCCACCCTCCCTGTCTCACTGTGTAGCCAGCTCACTCTCCTGTCTCACTTGTAGCCAGCTTCCACTTCTCCCTGTCTCACTGTAGCCAGTCTCCCACCCCCCCTCCCCCCCCCCCACCCCTGGGTAAAGACAGTCTGTGTTTCACACCATCTTGATTTCTGATTGAGTGGACAGGATTTTTCTGACTTATTTTTTATCTCTAACTTACATACGAAGTTTTAATACATGTCTTATTTCTAATTTAAAATGACATACATTTTCTATATCCACACATAAATTATTTCTTTGTTTGATCGCCTATATAAGATCTAAGACAAAACTGAGCATTTTTTCATGTCGTAACACACACACCACAACACAAATGTATATTTTATTTATATATATATTATATATTATATATTATTATATATATATATTATATATTATATATATATAATAAATATATATATATATATAATCAAAATTTAAGAAGAAAAGTTTAGTGATTTTTTCTAATTTCATGGCAATATTTAAAAAGTTTCTTTGATGTATGTTGAGAAAGACTGGGAGAACAAGAACAAGGGAAAATAACGCAAGAAAAGAAGCCCCAAAAGTGCGCTAACGTGATAAGACGGCAATGACAGCAACAATAACGCAACAATAACACAACAATAACGCAACAAAACGCAACAACAAAAGCTTACAGCAAAGCCCACTAACAAAAGCACCAAAAACAGCAACAACGCACCGCAACAGCAGCACCCCCAACAACGCACCAACAAAAACAGCACCAGCAAACAACAGCACCAAAACAACGCCCAGCAAAACGCAAACCCCAACAACGCACCAACAACAAAGACCAGCAACAAAGCCCCAAAACAACGCCGCAACAACGCCCAACAACGCCACCAAAGCAACAGCACCCAAAATAACAGCACCCGCAACAACAGACCAGCAACAACAGCACCCGCAAAAACAGACCAACAAAACAGCCCAAAAAAAACGACCAGCAACAACCCCACCCCCAAAAAACAACAGCCCACTAACAGCAACAACGCACCCCCAACAAAAAAACGCATACCACCAACAACAACAGCCCCCCAACAAACAGCAACAACAACAGCATTACCACAAAAACAGCACCTAAAAAAAAAGCAGCAACAATAACAGCAAAAAGACCCAAAACGAAAACAAAAACAGCCCAAAAAAAATAGCAATAAGAGAAGATAAACAAGAAAGGGAAGAACAAAAGGGGTCTTACAGAAAAATACAAATGGGTTCAGAAATCGCCTCCCCTCTCGGGGGTTCCATTCCCCCTTTTTTCCTTTCCCCAGACCCCCCTGTATGCAGTATGGTTCCTCTCTCTTTTCTCTCTCTCTCTCTCTCTCTCTCTCTCTTCTCTCTCTTCTTCTCTCTTCCCCTCTCTCTCTCCTCTCTTCTCTCTCTCTCTCTCTCCTGGAGTGCTTTGTTTGTCCCCGCATTTGATTTGCTCAAGTATCCCTCTTACCCAACATTCTTTGTTGCAATAGCCTTATTCAGCTTTCTTTGTCCAGTTGTTTTTTGTCCCCAGCTATTCTTTTTCAAAGCCCTTCCTTGTCTCGTATTCTTGTTCAGCTATTCTTGTCCCAGCATTCCCCGTCCCCGCTATTCCTTGTCCCAGATTCCTTGTCCCAGTATTCCTTTTCAAGAGTTTCCTTTCCCCCCTATTCCTTGCCCCCCTATTCCTTGTCCCAGTATTCCTTTCCCACCTATTCCTTGCCCCACCTATTCCTTGCCCCACCTATTCCTTGTCAAGAGCTATTCCTTGTCCCACCTATTCCTTGTCAAGAGCTATTCTTTGTCCCACCTATTCCTTGTCCCACCTATTCCTTGTCTCACCTATTCCTTGTCCGAGTTACCCCTGGCCCCACCTATTCCTTGTCCCACCTATTCCTTGTAAATAATACATTGTGGTTATCAAGGCGTTATCCGCTGTGTGCGTGCTTCATTCACTGACCAAAAATGAAAATGCTCTCTCTCTCTCTCTCTCTCTCTCTCTCTCTCTCTCTCTCTCTCTCCTCTCTCTCTCTCTCTCTCTCTCTCAATGCATTGTTGGGAAAAAATAGGAAATAGGAAATTTGCTTTAAAAAATATTAAAAGTTTGGGCAGGATAAGACTAGCTAAAATTATTTTTCTTTTGTTTCGTTGTGGCTGGTCAATGTTGGTTAATGTTCGTGTGAGATGAGTTGACCTGTGACGGACGGGTGGGTGGGTGGATGGCTGGGTGGATGGCTGGGTGGATGGCTGGGTGGATGGATGGCTGGGTGGATGGATGGGTGGATGGATGGATGGCTGAATGCTTTGACACACGGAATATGGCTAGGGTATGTTTAGACCCGCGATATTCTGGCAAGGGAATATGGGCCAAGATATTCTGGCCAGAGAATATCATTGGGTCAAGATATTCTGGCCAGGGAATATGGGCCAAGATTTTCTGGCCTGGGAATATCATGGGTCAAGATATTCTGGCCAGTGAATGTCTTGGGGCCAAGATGTTTGAATCAGCAAATAACCACAGGATGTATACAGAGATATGTATTTTCAGTATATATATACACTGAGTTTACATAAACACCTATTTTAGGTAATTGGCGGGTTTGTAATAGAATTTAAAGCCTATCGACTGTACAAGGGCCATTAAGGCTGCATGTTACCTATTTACCACCAGTTAAGAAATACCACAGGATATGTACAAAGATGTGTATTTTCACTATATATATACACTGAGTTTACATAAATGCCTATTTTAGGTATTTATGTAATTATGCATTTATGGAATTATGTATTTATGCATTAAAACACCCATTTTAGGCATTAGGATACCTATTTTAGGTATTAAATACCTATTTTAGATATTAAAATACTTATTTTAAGCATTGGCCAAATTAGGGATTTTAATGCCTAAAATAGATATTTAATGCATAAAATAGGTGTTTTAATACCTAAAATAGGTGTTTAATACCTAAAATAGGTGTTTAATACCTAAAATAGGTATTCTAATGTCTAAAATAGGTGTTTTAATACATAAAATGTGTAATTTAACATCTAAAATATGCGTTTTAATACTAAAATGGGTGTTTTAATACATAAAACGGGAATTTTAATGACTAAATTAGGTATTTGAATACCTAAAATAGGTATTTATGTAAATTCAGTGTATATATATATACTGAAAATACACATCTTTGTATATATCCTGTGGTATTTCTTAATTGGTGGTAAACAGGTAACATGCAGCCTTAATGGCCCTAGTACAGTCGATTGACTTTAAATTCCCCTATTACAAACTCGCCAGTTAGCTCACACTCTTAAAATAACCACCCAATCACAGCGTTTCAAAGACCCAAGAAGCTTATTGCCTAAGACTCCCTTCCCCCTTCCTCCACCAATCACAGCATTGGAATGTCCGTCCAATGAGAGCCTTTCTGGAAACTCTCGACCAGTCAGTGCACTCCCCAAGTGTGTTCTTGCGACACTTCACCAATCAGCGAGCTTCGGGAGATGGCTCTCGACCAATCAGCTCCTTGGAAGGACAGACAAAAGACTGATTAATATTTAATTGGGGTAATTAGCATTTTTTTTACAAGATAAATAAGTAGTCATTGTGATTGGTGGTGTTGGACCTCACACTTGTCTTGCGAATTAGTAGATCATCTTCAAGAGAGACAACGAAAGAGAGTAGATGGAAGAGAAGAGGGGAAGTCAGAGAAAGAGAAAAAAAGGAAAAGAGGAGCACAAGGAGAATAAGATGTGCAGGATGATGATGATTTTCTTGCCGATTTTCCTTCCGATTTTTCCTCCCCATTTTCCTTCCGATTTTCCTTCAGATTATCTGCTTATTCGTGTGTCTCGTCTTCACTTTCATGCATCTCTCATTGATTATTTACTTCATTCATCTCCTCCATTTCCGGTTGCTTTCATCCGATTTCTTATGTGAACATTGCTCTCTCTCTGTCTCTCTCTCTCTCTCTCTCTCTCTCTCTCTCTCTCTCTTATAGAAGGTAAATATGGTCAGCACTTCCATGCCCCCCTTTCAACCAACACCCCCTGCCTCCCTGCCATTTCTACTTCCCTGCCTCCCTGCCATTTCTACTTCCCTGCCTCCCTGCCTCCCTGCCTCCCTTGCTTCCCTGCCTCCCTGCCTCCCTGCCTCCCTTGCTTCCCTGCCTCCCCCTGGCAGTGTGGAAGGGGTGAGAGTGATGACGGTTCGTCTTTCCTAACGAATGTGATCCTGTTGCTGGAATCCTTTATAATGAAGCCTACATTCTGGTGGGGGAGGGTTGCAGGGGGAGGGGTGGAAAGTTTTGGGGAAGGGGAGTTGGGGAAGGGTGGTGGGGAGAGCTGCAAGAACTGTTGAATGTTACTCTCTTTCCCCCCCCCCCCTCATACTGTACATATGTTATATATATTATATATATATATATATATATATATATATATATATATATATATATATATATATATATATTATATATATATATATATAAAAGGACTTCAGTTATCCATAAATAGAGTTATCCATGATCTGCAGATACCCTGGACCAAGTTATCCATGGTCCGGTGATTTTAGGCAGCAACGGAGCGAGGAGTTTGCAGGTGGGTGGCCAGCCTTGCGTGAGTCAATGTCACCCATCTGGCTGTATCATGTGTCCAGCCTCCCGGCTCCATGCTGAGGAGATGAGAGGGATAGGCAGGGAGTGTTGGAGGGGTAGGATGGATAGTCAGGGAGTGTTGGAAGGGTAAGAGGGATTGTCAAGGAGTGTTGGACGGGGGTAGGAAGGGTAGTCAGGTAGTGTTGGAGAGATGGGATAGATAGGCAGGGAGTGTTGGAGGATACGATGGATAGACAGGGAGTGTTGGAGGATAGGATGGATAGACAGGGAGTGCTGGAAAGGTAGGATGGATAGGCAGGGAGTGTTGGAAGGGTAGAATGGATAGTGAGGGTGTGCTTGAAAGGTAGATGGGTAGTTAGGGAGTGTTGGAGGGGGAAGATGGATAGGCAGAGAATGTTGGAAGGGTAGGATGGATAGGCAGGGAGTGATGAAGGGGTAGGATGGTTTATCATGTAGTGTTGGAGGCTAAGATAAATAAGTAGAGAGTGTTGGAGGAGTGGAATGGATAGTCAGGAAGTGTTGGAGGGTATAATGGATAGTCAGGGAGTTTTGGAGGGGTAGAATGGATAGTTATGGAGTGTTGGAGGGGTAGAAAGAATAGTCAGGGAGTGTTGGAGGGTAAGGCGAGTAGGTAGGGAGTATTGGAGGGGTAGAATGGATAGTCAGGGAGTTTTGGAGGGGTAGAATGGATAGTATGAGGGAGGTTTTGGAGGGTTGGAGAATGGTAGTTATGGATGTGTTGGAGGGGTAGAAAGAATAGTCAGGGAGTGTTGGAGGGTAAGGGAAGGTATGAGGTAGGGAGTATTGGAGGGGTAGAATGGATAGTTATGGAGTGTTGGAGGGGTAGAAAGAATAGTCAGGAGTGTTGGAAGGGTAGAATGGACAGTCAAGGAGTGTTGGACGGGTAGAATGGATAGGCAGAGAGTGTTGGAAGATAAGACGGATAGACAAGACTTACCATGTTTCATGTATTTTTGAATGAATTACTTGTGCAAGCTTGGGCTGTTGAAAACATTACCTTAGCTGGTTCCTCTTGTGTGATGGCGACCAGGTCTGTGTTATGTCAGACTGGTACAGGTTATCTGAGGTGATGACGTTGAGACGTGCTGATGATGCTGTTGTGAAATGCTCTGCATAACCGGGTGCTTTCTATATACGTAGTATGTCAGTGATGTCAGGTATAGTCTGCAAGTTGTATCATGTACGTGTAGAAATAATAATTATCATTTATTATTATTATTATTATTATTATTATTATTATTATTATTATTATTATTATTATTATATTTTAGCTTTCAGCCTACACGATTCCCGCCATACCCCTCCATCGTCCTCCTCTCTCTTTCTCTTTCCCTCTCTATGCTACCCTCCCTGCTTTTCTCCTTCCTTCTACCACACAGTCGCAACAGGGAGGGAAGGAGGGAGGGAAGGGAAGGGAGGGAACTTGTCTCATGCAGGAGTGAGTTTATAGGTAGTTGTGGGGTGCTTGCAAGCACGACCCCTATCACACGCTCCAGGCGTCTCTTCCCCCTCCCCTCTCTTTCCCCTCATCTCGCTTCTCTCCCTGCCTACTCCCCTTCCCTTCCCTCCCCTCCCCCTCACCGCCTTCAACTTAACTAATTGAACTTCTGTATCGCCCTCACTCTGTGTTGGGGGGGGGTGACTGTGCTGTAGTGTGTGTTGCTGCTGCTACAGTGTGTTGCTGCTGCTACAGTGTGTGTTGCTGCTGCTACAGTGTGTGTTGCTGCTGCTACAGTGTGTGTTGCTGCTGCTATATTGTGTGTTGCTACTGCTGCTGTAGTGTGTGTTGCTGCTGCTGTAGTGTGTGTTGCTGCTGCTACAGTGTGTGTTGCTGCTGCTATAGTGTGTGTTGCTACTGCTGTAGTGTATGTTGCTGCTGCTATAGTGTGTGTTGCTGCTGCTATATTGTGTGTTGCTACTGCTGCTGTAGTGTGTGTTGCTGCTGCTACAGTGTGTGTTGCTGCTGCTGTAGTGTGTGTTGCTGCTGCTATAGTGTGTGTTGCTACTGCTGTAGTGTGTGTTGCTGCTGCTATAGTGTGTGTTGCTGCTGCTGTAGTGTGTGTTGCTGCTGCTATAGTGTGTGTTGCTACTGCTGCTGTAGTGTGTGTTGCTGCTGCTGTAGTGTGTGTTGCTGCTGCTATAGTGTGTGTTGCTACTGCTGTAGTTGTGTGTATGTGTGCTATAGTGTGTGTTGGCTGTAGTGTGTGTTGTGCTGTGCTTATTATTAGTGTGTGTTGCTACTGCTTGCTTATGTGTGTGCTGCTGCTATGTGTGTTGCTATGCTTATGTGTAGTGTGTGTTGTGCTGCTATAGTGTGTGTTGCTGCTGCTAGTAGTGTGTTTTTGCTACTGCTATGTGTGTGTGCTGCTATGTGTGTGCTGCGTATGTGTGCTGTTGTTGCTGCTGTTAGTTGTGTTGCTGCTGCTAAGTGTGTTTGTCTGCTGTAGTGTTGTTGCTGCTGCTATAGTGTGTGTTGCTGCTGCTATAGTGTGTGTTGCTACTGCTGTAGTGTGTGTTGCTGCTGCTATAGTGTGTGTTGCTGCTGCTATAGTGTGTGTTGCTACTGCTGTAGTGTTGTTGCTGCTGCTAGTGTGTGTGCTGCTGCTAGTGTGTGTTGCTGCTGCTATAGTGTGTGTTGCTACTGCTTGTAGTGTTGTTGCTGCTGCTTATGTGTGTGTTGCTGCTGCTATAGTGTGTGTTGCTCTGCTGTAGTGTTGTTGCTGTCTGCTATAGTGTGTGTTGCTGCTGCTATAGTGTGTTGTTGCTTGTGTTTGCTTGCTGCTATAGTGTGTTTGGTGCTGCTGTAGTGGTGTTGTGCTGCTGTAGTGTGTGTTGCTGCTAGTTGTTGTGCTGTAGTGTGGTGCTGCTATAGTGTGTGTTGTGCTGCTTATGTGTTTTACTGTATGTGTGTTGGTGCTGTTGTGTGTTGCTACTGTGTAGTGTGTGTGCTACTGCTATAGTGGTGCTCTTTGGTGCTGCTGTAGTGTGTGTTGCTGCTGCTGTAGTGTGTTCTGTATGGTTGCTGCTGTAGTAGTGTGCTTGGTGCTGCTGTAGTGTGTTGTTGCTGCTGCTGTAGTGTGTTGTGGTTGCTTGTTAGCTGCTGTAGTGTGTGTTGCTGCTGCTGTAGTGTGTGTTGCTGCTGCTATAGTGTGTGTTGCTACTGCTATAGTGTGTGTTGCTGCTGCTGTAGTGTGTGTTGCTACTGCTGTAGTGTGTGTTGCTGCTGCTGTAGTGTGTGTTGCTGCTGTATAGTGTGTGTTGCTAGCTGCTATAGTTGTGTCTTGCTGCCTTAGTGTGTGTTGCTACTGCTGTAGTGTGTGTTGCTGCTGCTGTAGTGTGTTTGGTGCTGCTAAGTGTGTGTTCTGTGTGTAGTGTGCTGTTGCTGCTGTATAGTGTGTCTTGTGTCTATAGTGTGTTGCTGCTGCTGTAGTGTTGTTGCTGCTGCTTGTGTGTCTTGGTGCTGCGTAGTGTTGTTGCTGCTGCTGTATGTGTGTTGGTGCTGCTGTAGTGTTGTTGCTGCTGCTGTAGTGTGGTTGCTACTGCTGTACTGTGTGTTGTTGCTGCTTGTTGTCTGTGCTGCTGTGTGTGTTGTGCTGCTGTAGTGTGTGTTGCTGATGTTGTTGCCTGCTGCGTATGTGTCTTGGTGCTCTATAGTCTTTTGCTGTAGTGTAGTGTGTGTTGCATAGTGTGCATGTGATGCTGTCTATAGTAGTGATGTTGCTAGCATGCTGTAGTGTGTGTTGTCGTGCGCTGTATAGGTGTTGCTGCTGTAGTGTGTGATCTGCGCTATAGTGTGGTCTTCTGCCTATATGTTTGTGCTGACTATCTGCTGTAGTGTGTGTTGCTACGCCTGTAGTGCTGTGTTGCTATGTGTGTGCGTGTGTGTGTGTTGTTGACTGCGTGCTGTAGTGTGTGTTGCTTTAGATTGTTGCTGTGCTGCATGTACTCGATTGTTGCATGTACTATAGTGTTGTTGCTGATGTTATACAGTGTGTGTGTCTGTTAGCGCTGTTGAATAGCTGCTGTATGCAATGTTCCTGTTGTAACAGTAGTCATGTTGATCTGCATGTATAGACATGTTTGTGTTAAGGTCTGTTGCTACTGTCAGATCGACTGATCTCTGCTGTAGTGTCTGTCTGGTTAGAACTGACCTAATGTCTGCTCTCACTTTGATTAAACTTGATGTTGAACTAGCTATTGTAGTGAATCTGTTAGTCTGCTTCTAGTGTTCTGTTATGCAGTACTTCTGCACTGTTGTAACTGCTGCTGTATTCTGCTGCTGTTGCTGTAGTCTGGTGTTGGCGGTGATACTGCCCCCGGCACTGGCTGGTCAAGCTCATATACAACAACAACAACATTATTTACTACAAGTACATGTAAAAGGTATACAGTCCTAGTTGACATCAATGACATACTACTATATAGAAAGCCACTTGTTATGCTGAGCATTTCCCGCAAATTAGGTCAGTTGTGTCCCAGGATGCGACCCACACCAGTCCACTAACACCCAGGTACCCATTTTACTGATGGGGAACATAGACAACCGGTGTAAGGAAACACGCCCAATGTTTCTACCCTCGCCGGGAATCGAACCCGGCACCTCGTCCTGTGAAGTGAGAGCTTTAGCCACCAGACCACGGGGCACCGTGCCCTGGTACTCACCTGGGTGTGTCAAGTCATTATTCAAACATAAATTTACTGACGTACACACTTCAATGTCAAAATATTTTTGTTAGACATTATTAGACACTGTTAGATGCTGTTAGACACTTTCAGATACTGTTAGACAATGTTAAACATTGTTGTTAGAGAATGTTAAACAGTGTTGGATACTGTTAGACGCTGTTAAACATTATCAGACGCTGTTAGACAATGTTAAACACTGTTAGAAACTGTTAGATATTGTTAGACAATGTTAGACATGTTTTCTAAGGGAGTGAAGGGTACTGTCAGAATCACTGAATCACTCTGCTGTCTTCTGGTTCTGGAGGTTCAGAATCTGTGAACCTTTAAATCATTCTGCACTCACTTTGATTTAAACGACTTTGAATGTTAGAAACTTAGCTATGTTTGAAGATTTGAATTTTATAGTCCTAGAAAAAATCAAGTTTTCCTGGAGATTTTGAACCTTCGATTTTTTTTAAACTTCTTTATATATGACGGTGATAGAAGGTTAGAACCTTTGAACTATTCATGTATTATGTTCGATTATTATTATTATTATTATTATTATTATTATTATTATTATTATTATTATTATTATTGTTATTATTATTATTATTATTATTATTATTATTATTATTTATTATTATTATTATTATTATTAATTATTATATATTATTATTATTATTATTATTATTATTTTAATAATTATTATTGTTATTATTATTATTATTATTATTATTATTATTATTATTATTATTATTATTATTATTATAGCCTAGATTCACGGGGGGAAAACAGTAAATCCATACGAGTCATTCAGCATCTTGGGAAACGAGAGGCTAGCTCCAATTCCGTAAATCAAGAGCCCTCCACCTACATCAAGGCACCCTCCTTGAAGGGGGTAGTGAACTAGCAACTGACAACCGTTTCAACCAGTATCACCTGGGCTTACTAGAACCCGGAAGCGACTAACCTGACTAGATTTACTCTATTTTGAAAAGATTCATTTTAAATAGGTCTTCCCTCGACATTTGGGAAAGGGTGGCCATTTAACTGTAGGCATTTCGGGGTATTTGAAGTTGAGGATTAGTTTTGAAAGGTTACTGGAGAAAGTTGTGTGTGGTAAAGGTTGGTATGTTGACCTAGCTGGATGGTGGGGTCGCATTAGTGGAGGGAGAGGGAGAGCATAGAGGGGGAGGGGATAGAAAGATGGAGGTGGGAAGGACTGGAGGGGCTAGGGTATATTAGTGGAGGAGGAGAAAGAGAGAGAATGGAGAAAAGAGTGTGGACCGAGGAAGGGGAGAAAGAATGAACAGGTGGAAAGGGGAGACTAGAAGAAAGGGAATTAAGAATAGGGATAGTCGCCTGAGGGGAGACACACACACACACACACACACACACACACACACACACACACACACACACACACACACACACACACACACACACACACACACACACACACACACACACACGTGTATACACTGAACGCAAGTAAATGTAAGATCTGTCATCTCTTGTATTCAGGAAGAAGGAGACCAACACTCAAATCTGCCCAGCCTACCTGGCCTGCGTAATTAGCCTACCCAGCCTACCTGGCCTGCGTAATTAGTCTACCCAGCCTACCTGGCCTGCGCAATTAACCTACCTGGCCTACGTATTAACTTAGTTTACTTGACCTGCGTAATGAACCTACGTATTTCACTGTCGACTAATAAGTATGCTGGGGCAGGTGGTGTTTTACTGTTCACACCAGTAGTACCTGCTGCACCTAACAGCAGTAGTACCTGCTGCACCTAACACCAGTAGTACCTGCTGCACCTAACAGCAGTAGTACCTGCTGCACCTAACAGCAGTAGCACCTGCTGCACCTAACAGCAGTAGTACCTGCTGCACCAAACAGCAGCAGTAACTGCTGCACTTAAAAGCAGTAGTACCTGCTGCACCTTACAACATCAGTATCTGCTGCACTTAACAGCAGTAGTACCTGCTGCACCTAACAGCAGTAGTACCTGCTGCACCTAACAGCAGTAGTACCTGCTGCACCTAACAGCAGTATTACCTGCTGCACCTAACAGCAGTAGCACCTGCTACACCTAACAACAGCAGTACTTGCTGCACCTAACAACAGCAGTACCTGCTGCTCCTAACATCAGCAGTACCTGCTGCTCCTAACATCAGCAGTACCTGTTGCACCTAACAGCAGCAGTACCTGCTGCACCTAACATCAGCAGTACCTGCTGCACCTAGCAGCAGAAGAACCTGTTGCACCAAACAGCAGCAGTAACTGCTGCACCTAACAGCAGCAGTACCTGCTGCACCTAACAACAGCAGTACCTGCTGCACCTAACAACAGCAGTACCTGCTGCACCTAACAGCAGCAGTACCTCCTGCACCTAACAGCAAGTGCCCCTTTAAATTATCCGTACATTGTATCTAGTTCACCCCCTACCCTCAGTTCCCCCTTCCCTCAGTTTCAGTTCCCCTCAGTTCCTCCTCCCCTCCGTTCCCCTTCCCCTCACCTCCCTCCCCTTAACTTCCCTTCTCTTCTTACTCTCTCCTACCCTCACCTTTCAATTCGTTCACCCTCCCTCTCTCTCTTTCCCTCCTCCCCCACCATCCCCAACACTAGCCTCTCCTCTCACCATCCCCAACACTACCATCTCCTCCCCACCATCCCCAACACTAGCCTCTCCTCCCCACCATACCCAACACCAGCCTCTCCTCTACACCATCCCCAACACTAGTTTTCCTCCCACCGTCCCCGGCACTAGACTCTCATCTCCACCACCCCCAACACTAGCCTCTCCTCCCCACCGTCCCTGATACTAGCCTTTCTTCTCCACCATCTCCAACACTAGCCTCTCCTCCCTACTATCCCCAACACTAGCCTCTCCTCCCCACTATCCCCAACATTGACCTCTCCTCTCCACCATCCCCAACACTAGCCTCTCCTCCCTGCTATCCCCAACACTAGCCTCTCCTCCCTGCTATCCCAACACTACCTCTCCTCCCCCACCATCCCAAACACTAACCTCTCCTCCCCCACCATCCCCAACACTAGCCTTTCTTCCCCCACCATCCCAAATGCTGGCCTCTCTATCCCCACCGTCCCCAACGCTGGCCTCTCTATCCCCTACCATCCCCAACGCTGGCCTCTCTATCCCCTACCATCCCCAACGCTGGCCTCTCCTCCCCACCTTCCCCACTATCTCGTATAACCCCCTTCTAAATGACCTCAAACAACCCAAATTGACAGTAATTGTTGTAGTGGAGGTGTTGGGGACGCAGCAGTGTAGTGACCATGTGTCTGCTGTGTTGCTTTGTTTCTGATGCACCTCTGCTCTCTGAGGTGCACGCCTGTCTGCTTTCTTAGGTGCACGCCCGTTGTCTGTTGTTCGAGGTGCTCGCCTTTTTTGTCTTGTTTGGTGTATGCCTATTATCTGCTGGATCTGTTGCACGTCTGCTGTCTGCTGTTTGTGAGCCATGCCTACTGTTTGTTGTTTATGGGCCCTGTCTGCTGTTTGAAGGCCTTGTCTGCTGTCTGTTGTTTGAAGATCTTGCCTGCTGTCTGCTGTTTGTGGGCCTGTCTGCTGTTTGAGGGAAATGCCTGCCGTCTAATGTTTGGAGGTCTTGCGTGCTGTCTGCTGTTTGGGGGCCATGTCTGCTGTTTCTAGCCCCGGTCCGCCGTTTGAGGGCGGACAGGGCCTGTTCGTGTGTACTGTATGCTGTTTGGAGGCCTTGTCTGCTTTTTGAGGGCCATACCTGCCGTCTGCTGTTTGAGGACAATGCCTACTGTCTGCTGTGTGAACTTTTGTCTGGTGTGTGAGGGGTTGCACCTGCTATCTGTTGTGTGAGGGGTTGCACCTGCTATCTGCTGTGTGAGGAGGTTGCACCTGCTATCTGCTGTGTGAGGAGGTTGCACCTGCTATCTGCTGTGTGAGGGGTTGCACCTGCTGTCTGCTGTGTGAGGGGTTGCACGTGCTGTCTGCTGTGTGAGGGGGGTTGCACCTGCTATCTGCTGTGTGAGGGGGTTGCACCTGCTATCTGCTGTGTGAGGGGTTGCAACTGTTTGTCTTGTGTGAGGGGTTGCACCTGCTATCTGCTGTGTGAGGGGGTTGCACCTGCTGTCTGCTGTGTGAGGGGTTGCACGTGTTGTCTGCTGTGTGAGGGGGGTTGCACCTGCTATCTGCTGTGTGAGGGGGTTGCACCTGCTATCTGCTGTGTGAGGAGTTGCACCTGCTGTCTGCTGTGTGAGGGGGGGTTGCACCTGCTATCTGCTGTGTGAGGGGGTTGCACCTGCTATCTGCTGTGTGAGGAGTTGCACCTGCTGTCTGCTGTGTGAGGGGTTGCACGTGCTGTCTGCTGTGTGAGGGGGGTTGCACCTGCTATCTGCTGTGAGAAGGGGTTGCACCTGCTGTCTGCTGTGTGAGGGTTGCACGTGTTGTCTGCTGTGTGAGGGGTTGCACCTGCTATCTGCTGTGTGAGGGGGTTGCACCTGCTTTTTGCCGTTTGTGGAGTATACCTGTTGTCTGCTGTAAACTGTACGCCTGCTGTCTTTACCTGCTAGGAGAAGGAGGGTTGAGAGAGGGAGTGAAGGAATGGGTTGGAACGAAAGTTGGAGAGAAATAGAAGTGAGGAGATACAGGGGAAGCAGGAGGAGGGGAGGACGAGGAATAAAGGAGGGGAAACAAAGCGAGTAACTGAGGAAGTAGGGGAGTTAGTGTGGGGGGAGCTGAAGCTATAAGAGGGAGAGAGGGGAGTAGAGGGAGAGGAAGGAGTGACGGATAGGGAGATGGGAAGGAGATAGGGAGGATAGGAGAGAAAAAAGGAAGGAAGGAAGGGAGGGAAGGAGGGATAATTATCTCATGTTTTTAAAGAAGAACATGAGTGAGGTTGAAAATTGCTTACCACCACCACCACTACCACCTACTACCACCACCCCACCACCACCACCACCACACCACCTACCACCACCACCACCACCACCACCACTCACCCACCACCACCACCACCACTACCACCACCACCACACCACCACCACACCACCACCCACCACCACACACCACCACACCACCACCACCACCACCACCACCCACCCTACCACCACCCACCACCACCACCACACTACCACCACCACCACCACCACCACCACCCACCACCCACCACCACACCCACCACACTACCACCAACACCACCACTACCAACCACCACCACCCCACCACCACCACTACCACCACACACCACCCACCACCACCACCCACCACCCACCCACCCACCACTCCACCCCCAACCACCACTACCACACCACCACCACCACCACCACCACTACCCACCCCACCACTACCACCACCACCACCACCACCACCACTCCACCACCACCACCACCCACCACCTACCACCACCACACCCACCACCACCCACGCCACACCACCACCACACCACCACCACCCACCCACCCACCACCAACCACCCACCACCACCACCACACCACTACCACCACCACCACCCCACACACCCACCACCACACACCACCACCACCTAACCCCACCACACCCACCACCACCACCACCACCCACCACCCACCACCACCTACCACCACCCCCACCACTACCACCACCACCACACCACACCCACCACCACCACCACCACCCCACCCCACCACCCACCCACTACCACCACCACCACTCCCCACCACACCACCCACCACCACCACCACCACCACCACACCACTCCACCCCAACCACACCACCACCCACCCCCACCACCACCACACCACCACCCACCACTACCACCACCACCACACCACCACCACCACCACCACCACTACCACCACCACCACACCACCACACCACCACCACCACACCACCACCACCACCACCACTACCACCACCACAACACACACCATCATCACCACAACCACCACCACCACTACCACCACCAACGCACACCACCACAACCACCACATCACCACTACCACCACCAACGCACACCACCACCACCACCACATCACCACCACCACTACCACCACCAACACACCACAGTCACCACAACCTCCATCACCGCTACCACCACCAACACACACCACACACCACACCACTCCGCTACCATCACCTCACACCACCACCACACACCACCACACACCACCACCACTCACCACCACCACTCACCACCACCACATACCAATACCACACATCCTAAGTTTCCTTCAACATCCCTAAGTTCCTTCAACATCCCTAAGTTCCTTCAACATCCCTAAGTTCCTTCAACATCCCTAAGTCCCTTCAACATCCCTAAGTCCCTTCAACATCCCAAAGTCCCTTCAACATCCCAAAGTTCCTTCAACATCCCAAAGTTCCTTCAACATCCCAAAGTTCCTTCAACATCCCAAAGTTCCTTCAACATCCCAAAGTTCCTTCAACATCCCTAAGTTCCTTAAGCATCCCAAAGTTCCTTCAACATCCCTAAATTCCTTCAACATCCCTAAATTCCTTCAACATCCCAAAGTTCCTTTAACATCCGTAAGTCCCTTCAACATCCCAAAGTTCCTTCAACATCCCAAAGTTCCTTCAACATCCCAAAGTTCCTTCAACATCCCAAAGTTCCTTCAGCATCCCAAAGTTCCTTCAACATCCCAAAGTTCCTTCAGCATCCCAAAGTTCCTTCAACATCCCAAAGTTCCTTCAACATCCCAAAGTTCCTTCAACATCCCAAAGTTCCTTCAACATCCCAAAGTTCCTTCAAATCCAAAGTTCCTTCAACATCCCAAAGTTCCTTCAACATCCAAAATTCCTTCAAATCCAAAGTTCCTTCGCACCAAAGTCCTCAACATCCCAAAGTTCCTTCAACATCCCAAAGTTTCCTTTCAACATCCCAAAGGTTCTTC
>NC_069449.1:18909139-18951639 GCF_026875155.1 Cherax quadricarinatus
CATGACATGTATCATCCAGCGAAGATACATACCAGAGTTTGTGTTTCATTATATTTTAGGATTTTTGTTAATCTCACCTAACTACAGAGTAAATTTCTATCACATTTGTGAAAGTTCAATTGATAATAAAATGGACTTTTTTTAATAACGTCCAAATTTTTTTGACTGATATGGAATCTTCAATTTTTTTCCCATGGATAGTATTGGAACATTTTCTTCTTTATTTTTCAAGCTTACCAAGAGAACAGCACAGGTGAGAAATATATTTTTTATATATCCTCTGCCAGAAGTTTGTATAATGCTTCAAGTTATTCACTGGTTGGTGTCACCCTAGTTAACACTGGCACTGGTGGCACTCTAGTTAACACTGGCACTGGTGGCACTCTAGTTAACACTGGCACTAATGGCACCCTAGTTAACACTGGCACTGGTGGCACTCTAGTTAACACTGGCACTGGTGGCACTCTAGTTAACACTGGCACTGGTGGCACCCTAGTTAACACTGGCACTGGTGGCACTCTAGTTAACACTGGCACTAATGGCACCCTAGTTAACACTGGCACTGGTGGCACTCTAGTTAACACTGGCACTGGTGGCACTCTAGTTAACACTGGCACTGGTGGCACCCTAGTTAACACTGGCACTGGTGGCACTCTAGTTAACACTGGCACTGGTGGCACTCTAGTTAACACTGGAACTAATGGCACCCTAGTTAACACTGGCACTGGTGGCACTCTAGTCAACACTGGCACTGATGGGACCCTAGTTAACACTGGCACTGGTGTCACCCTAGTTAACACTGGCACTGGTGGCACCCTAGTTAACACTGGCACTGGTGGCACTCTAGTTAACACTGGCACTGGTGGCACCCTAATTAACACTGTGACTGGTGTCACCCTAGTTAACACTGGCACTGGTGGCACTCTAGTTAACACTGGCACTGGTGTCACCCTAGTTAACACTGGCACTGGTGGCACCCTAGCTAAGACTGGCACTGGTGTCACCCTAGTTAACACTGGCACTGGTGGCACCCTAGTTAACACTGGCACTGGTGGCACTCTAGTTAACACTGGCACTGGTGTCACCCTAATTAACATTGGCACTGGTGTTACCCTAGCTAACACTAGCACTGACTGGTGTTACCCTAGTTAACACTGGCACTGCTGTCACCCTAGTTAGCACTGGCACTGGTGTCACCCTAGTTAACACTAGCACTGATGCCACCCTAGTTAACACTGGCACTAACAGATGTCACCCTAGTTAAAACTAGCACTGACTGGTGCCACTCTAGTTAACACTAGCACTGACTGGTGTCACTCTAGTTGATACTAGCACATGTCACTCGAGTTAACACCAGCACTGATTGGTGTCACCCTAGTTAACACTAGCACTGATTGGTGTCACCCTAATTAACACTAGCACTGATTTGTGTCACCCTAGTTAACGCTAGCACTTATTTGTGCCGCCCTAGTTAACACTTGCACTGACAGGGTCACCCTAGTTAACACTAGCACTGACATGTGTCACCCTAATTAACACTAGCACTGACAGGTGTCACCCTAGTTAAGACTAGCAATGACTGGTGTCACTCTAGTTGACACTTGCACAATTGTCACCCTAGTTAACACTAGTACTGACTGGTGTCACTCTAGTTGACACTAGCTCTGACTGGTGACACCCTGATTAACACTATCACTGACAGGTGTCACCCTAGTTAACACTAGCCCTGACAGGTGTCACCCTAGTTAACACTAGCGCTGACAGGTGTCACCCTAGTTAACACTAGCACTGAGGTGTCACCTTAACATAGCACTGACAGGTGTCACCCTAGTTAACACTAGCACTGACAGTGTCACCCTAGTTAACACTTGCGCTGACTGATGACACCCTAGTTAACACTAGCACTGAGAGGTGTCACCCAAGTTAATACTAGTACTGATTGGTGTCACCCTAGTTAACACTAGCACTGACAGGTGTCACCATAGTTAACATTAGCACTGACAGGTGTCACCATAGTTAACACTAGCACTGACAGGTGCCACCCTAGTTACCACTAGCACTGACAGGTGTCACCCTAATTAACACTAGCACTGACAGGTGTCACTCTAATTGACACTAGCACTGACAGGTGTCACCCTAGTTAACACTAGCACTGACAGGTGTCACCCTAGTTAACACTAGCACTGACAGGTGTCACCCTAGTTAACACTAGCACTGACTGGTGTCACCCTAGTTAACACTAGCACTGACAGGTGTCGCCCTAGTTAACACTAGCACTGACAGGTGTCGCCCTAGTTAACACTAGCACTGAGTGGTGACACCCTAGTTAACGCTAGCACTGAGAGATGTCACCCTAGTTAATGCTAGCACTGACTGCTGACACCCTAGTTAACACTAGCACTGACAGGTGTCACCATAGCACTAGCACTGACAGGTGCCACCATAGTTAACACTAGCACTGACAGGTGTCACCCTAGTTACCACTAGCGCTGACAGGTGTCACCATAGTTAACACTAGCACTAACAGGTGTCACCATAATTAACACTAGCACTAACAGGTGTCACCATAGTTAACACTAGCACTGACAGGTGTCACCCTAGTTACCACTAGCACTGACAGGTGTCACCCTAGTTAACACTAACACTGACAGGTGTCACTCTAGTTAACACTAGCACTGACAGGTGACAGGTGTCACTGACTGGTGTCACCATAGTTAACACTAGCACTGACAGGTGTCACCATAGTTAACACTAGCACTGACAGGTGTCACCATAGTTAATACTAGCACTGTCGGGTGTCACCCTAGTTAACACTAGCACTGACAGGTGTCACCCTAGTTAACACTAGCACTGACAGGTGTCACTCTAGTTAACACTAGCACTGACAGGTGACAGGTGTCACTGACTGGTGTCACCATAGTTAACACTAGCACTGACAGGTGTCACCCTAGTTAACACTAGCACTGACAGGTGTCACCATAGTTAACACTAGCACTGACAGGTGTCGCCCTAGTTAACACGGGCCAGGAAAATTTTATTAGCCGATTGTCCTGCCATAATCTCTGGCTATATAGTGTGGCACTCATACACACACAATTATATATATATATGACGACTTGGGATTTTTTAAAAAATTGACATACGCATGTTTGGGGTCAAAAAATTTAATTCTTTACTGAGGGATGATGAAAAAATTACGTTTGTTTTGAATATAAGAATGAAGGATCACTACAGTAGGCCTACCGGTCTATGCTAGGCAGATCGTTCTCATATCGCTAACATATTTGTACAATGTGCAGCCTATTCTTAAGGTATTCTTAATGTTACTTTAGATGATAGCTTCAGTGAGGATTGTACTTGGTAGATTGTTCCACTCGTCTACCGCTCGATTAATTTATTAATGAAAGCCTTTCTAAATCAATGTTTGTCCAACTTGAACCCATTGTCTGGCGTTTTATTATGGTTAGATATTGAGGACTTGTGTACTACAGCTGATTTTCTCGATCTGAAAACATTTCGCCAGGCAGTGTTTTTCTCGCTTCACTACACTGTTTGTACACGAAGACGGTACAATATGAATTTCAAATAGATACCTAGGTGTTGCACTTGTGTCTAATTCCTCATCATGTTAGTATTGTATATAATTATTGTATTGGTTAGATATTCTAAGCACACTATAACTTCCACTTACATACTTCAGTCACATCTCCCCTTTCATTCTACTTTTGTAGTAAGAGTGCAGGTTCTGGGATCTCATTCTGTGGTATAAATCTTGGCAATTGGCACTGACAGGTAGTTTAAAAGGACGCGTGAGTAAACACCAGGAGAAATTTGTTATAAAAAGTTGATGAGTCTTATTCCGCAAGTTTAGGCACTGCTGTCTTGGCTTCAGATGTTTGCTTACCATGACTGTCAGATCTTTTTTCACGTTTGTATGATCAAGCTCTGAATTATTTAGTTGAAGATTAGAATTACAACAAATATGTATGTTAGACACAACGTTACGGTTATGGTACTTCATTAGAAGACATGCCGTCCATCAGGGAGTTCATCAACTTGTACAGAGACGAAGAGATGAATATGAGAGGATACAATATACAGTGGTTGAGGAGAGGTTCCTGAAACGTAGTGGGCCGTAAGCCACCTGGAGCAATGTGATAGCTTCTTAGGGTTTAGTAAGAATTATAGCCAATACTTTTGAGACTGAGATTGAACCTAAGTTTTCTGTGATAGTTTTGGTTGTGGCTGTCAATGCTTATTTTAGATTTAAGTGCACATTGTCTGTCTGCTGCTTTAGTAACAAGTTTGGCTCCAGAGAAGTTCATAGTGTTTATCTGTGTAGTTATATATTGTACATCCATTGTCTGTGTCATTCCTCTGGCAGGCATATCCGTGTTTTCTGATCCTTTGTGTTCAAGTCCCTGGAGGATTCGTCTGTATAATACTTCTCACACCCTCCACAGATTAGTAAACATCATGACCAATAATGCTGGCAACCCGATTACCTGCCTCAGACGAAATAGAGATGAGATTTCTAGAAGAGAATCCTACTAATCAGATTGGGGTGAGTTATAGCGCTTTATATATCAGAGAAAACTTGAAGTAGTGTACTTAAAAACAGATGTGAAGATAAAAGGAACAGATAGAGAATCTATCTGGTTAGAACATCTATGTGATGAAAAAAAATTGGATGTTATATCGACCCCTGATCTTGGAAAGCAAATAAGCGAGGCTTCTCTTCGGATGAAACTGTTAAGGCTACGCAGTAATGTACTATTGGGAATCTTATTTTTTACCCAAATTGTCTGGAATTCTTTGATGGAGAATTTATAGTCCAACGACTTCCAAGCTGTAATAATACAGAACTGTTCTTTAAGGAGATTGTAACTGAACCATTTAGAGGTAACAACCTGCTTGACCTGCTTTTGATAAATGAGAACCTTGTAAATAACCTGAAGATTCAGGATGAGCTTGGCACAAATAATTACAAATATATTACCTCTTTATAATAGCTGGGAATATGATAAGGATGATGCAGCAAAGGGTCCAGGTATTCGCGTTGTACATTATCTGGGCCTTCGGAACCACCTTTCTAGCACTGGCTGGGGTTACCTGGCTAGTGGTTCTATCGACGATGACTTAACAAACATTAATGAAGGCAACTGCTCATACGACTTTATTAGTCTAAATAATATACAGACTGCACAAAGTGCATATATTTTCCAGAGAGAAATTAAATCAAATAAAAATGATCAAAAGTGGACGAATAGTAGATTAAAACGTTCTCTTGGGAGAGAGGAGAGAGATTTACAAGCACATCGAAAGTGGGAGAATCATCTTATAAACCAATAGGTTTATGTTAAAAGAGATGAAAAGAAAAGCTAAACAAAGCTGTGAAATTAAAGTTGCAGATGAATACAAGACAAAATGAATGCAAGCAAATATCAGGGGAAAATGTGTTCGTTTAAAGTTATATCAACACCAGACAAGACACCATACACAGCAGGTATATATTCCCACCTGTTAACAACAAACAGGAGCCTATCCAATTCTTGGATCAAAGCTAGAGGACCTGCTTACCAGGTGTAGGATAGTTATGAACGTAATTAGAAGGGAAGGAACCCTGTCATGTGCAACATTTTGGTGCTGAATGGTGATGCCAATGAAAGGTTGTCCAGAGCAATTAGTGTTTGACTCACGAAATCGTAATAACAAGATTGCAAACAAACCATAGAACGGGTGGGGTTCGAACCCGTGGCACAGAGTCTTAAGACTCCAAGCCAGTTTCACGACTCACTCGCCATGGCTTCAGACTCCACCCGTTCCATCGTTTGCTTCAACTGGTGTTAATTGCTGGCTGTACAAGTACTGCAAGAACACTACAGTACTATTTAATGATAACTGAGACCACCTCTGCAACAGGAATGACAAATCACATTAATGGAGGTATATTTATCTAGGGCAGGAGTAACAACCTTAGCTAGTTCAGTCGAGGGTGCTGTTTCAGCAGTGTATCAGGCTTTAAACCAGAAATAGTTATGGGTACAGAGGTTTATGGGAAAAAGGGATAGTAGAACTGTCGATTTATATTGTATAAATTATCAGAATTTTTATACAATGGATTTTATAAACAGCAACACAAAGGGAATAAAGCAAATCTAATAGTTAATCTTAACCAAGGTGATGCCAAAAGAAGTCCATTCAAAAAGATTGGGTAATAATTATAATAATAAAAGTATTCTTCATCCGTAAAGCATGTGTGTCGTAAGAGGCGACTAAAATGCCGGGAGCAAGGGACTAGTAACCACTTCTCCTGTATAAGTTACTAAATTTAAAAAAGAAAAACTATCGTTTTTCTTTTTAGGTCATCCTGCCTCGGTGGGATAAGGCCAGATCGTTTAAAATAATAGTAGATATAATGTGTTAGGCAAAAAAACACAAGAAAAACTAACAAGATCTTTACAATGCATATATATTAGCACTCTAGGAGTTTCATCAATAAAATATAAAAAGTGGGACAAAGAGGGTATAGAGAGATAATATATTGAGGTGCTGAAATAAATAGCCAGAGCACTGCAGTATGCCTACTGGCCCGTGCTAGTAGTAGTAATGATGGTAATAGTGGATTCATGTTAATATATCAGAGCTGAGGAAGCTACTTTGGCCCACATGATTCTTGTCAACACTTGTCCTGCCCAACATCTTGAGAAGCAGTCACGTAACCTCACTTCCACACTGCTTAACCTGACCATCACGTGATGAATCACGTCTCACCATATGATGAATAATATCTGACAATCACGTGATGAATTACACCTAACCGTCCCGTGATGAATCACACCCAGCATCACGTAATGAATCACACCCAGCATCACGTAATGAAACACACCAGGGCATCATGTGATGAATCACACCTCGCCATGTGATGAATCATATCTGACAATCACGTGATGAGGCACACCTGACCACAATTTCCTCACATGTACCTTCAAAAATAAATTTCGTTTAATACAAGAGAAAAAAGTCTCAGTCCTTTCCTAACAAGTGTCTTAAATACTTCATCAGATGTCTTCTCAATTTGTGGATTATTTCTGAGTTACCTTAACGGCATATAAGGCGCACGACACAAGTATATCATAACGGTAAATCAGTAATCATATACAAGGATTAATCAGCCTGTTAGTTTATGTTAAAGCATAACCCTAAACATTCCCTTGACCCTTAGCTTCAGCATATAAGGCGCAGGCTGTTTTTTCCCACGACTTTTTGTGGGGAGAAAAAGGCGCGCCTTATATGCCGGAAAATACGGTACCATCAGGCAGGTGGAAGGTGTTCGAGTTTCAAGAGATTGTTATTAATATAACTTGTCAGTCAACTCTAAAAAATAAAAATATTCCAAATAATTCTTCATTTAAAAAATGTATAAAAAATGTCTAAAAAAAAACATATTTCACACAGACATAAGCCATTATCGCTCTCCTTTGATGTTATAACAATAAACAAAGAATCCAATCCTCAGGAGACTCAGTTCTGGCTACAGCTCCGTGTTTCCCAATAAATATGTCGCTCCTGAATGATTGGCTAGTTGGTAGGATAATGGAGGGGGTTAAAGCCTACACTAGGGCTGCATACGACCTGTTCTCCACTAGTTACAAATACTTTAATCCCCGAAGTCGAAATTAAAATTAAAACTATGTTTGTGTGCACTGGTGGACATCAACCTCTCGGTGTGGCTGTGTTATGACTGGTTGGTCAATTGGGTTTGAAACCTATCGACTACACGACAGTCACGAGGCTGCATGTAATTTTCACCACTAGTCAAAAATACTTTGATGCCTAAAATTGGGGCTAAAGTTAGCTGCTGGTATACACAGAGAGACATACACCTCTGTGTATATATCCTGTTGTCTTTTTTTTACTGGAAAGGCTGTTAGTTTCACTTGCTGCCACAATTCAGTTTTGTGAATTTTATGGAATTGTGTAATTCTGGGAGGTTATATTAATTACAATTTCTGAGGAGTGAGTTAATTATATTTACTAATTAATTAACATGGAGATAATTGTTAAGTTTTATTTAGCAAGAATTGCAGTGTGTTGTGTGTGTGTGTGTGTGTGTGTGTGTGTGTGTGTGCGTTCCAAACCACCCATGTGTGAGAGGTGGAACGACCCGCTCACACCTCCCGTGGGCGTGAAAGACACACCCCGCCCACACCTCCCGTGGGAGTGAAAGACACACCCCACCCACACCTCCCGTGGGCGTGAAAGACACACCCCACCCACACCTCCCGTGGGCGTGAAAGACACACCCCACCCACACCTCCCGTGGGCGTGAAAGGCACACCCCGCCCACACCAACCATAAAACAGGCTGGTGGCAGGATGTCCACAGCAGGATTTATATAATGTTATCGTTGGAAAATATTTAATATTTCGTATACCTAACGGAAGACAACAGTACGTAATGCAAAGTCACACGGTCATCACCAACAGTCTGATTGGTCAGAAATAGCGAAGTGATTAGGGGAAAGAAGCCAGAACCTTCACCAGTTCTTTAGCTGAAGGATCAATCAACACTGTTTTAGCTTTTCATTAAATACAAGTTGATCTGACAGTACAGCCGAGGAGAGGATTGGTCTGACAGTACAGCCGAGGAGAGGATTGGTCTGACAGTGAAGCTGAGGAGAGGATTGGTCTGACAGTACAGCCGAGGAGAGGGTTGGTCTGACAGTACAGCCGAGGAGAGGATTGGTCTGACAGTGAAGCTGAGGAGAGGATTGGTCTGACAGTACAGCCGAGGAGAGGATTGGTCTGACAGTACAGCCGAGGAGAGGATTGGTCTGACAGTACAGCCGAGGAGAGGATTGGTCTGACAGTACAGCCGAGGAGAGGGTTGGTCTGACAGTACAGCCGAGGAGAGGGTTGGTCTGACAGTACAGCCGAGGAGAGGATTGGTCTGACAGTACAGCCGAGGAGAGGATTGGTCTGACAGTACAGCCGAGGAGAGGATTGGTCTGACAGTGAAGCTGAGGAGAGGATTGGTCTGACAGTACAGCCGAGGAGAGGATTGGTCTGACAGTACAGCCGAGGAGAGGATTGGTCTGACAGTGAAGCTGAGGAGAGGGTTGGTCTGACAGTACAGCCGAGGAGAGGATTGGTCTGACAGTATAGCCGAGGAGAGGATTGGTCTGACAGTACAGCCGAGGAGAGGGTTGGTCTGACAGTGAAGCTGAGGAGAGGGTTGGTCTGACAATGAAGCCGAGGAGAGGGTGGGTCTGACAATGAAGCCGAGGAGAGGGTGGGTCTGACAATGAAGCCGAGGAGAGGGTGGGTCTGACAATGAAGCCGAGGAGAGAGTGGGTCTGACAATGAAGCCGAGGAGAGGGTTGGTCTGACAGTACAGCCGAGGAGAGGGTGGGTCTGACAATGAAGCCGAGGAGAGGGTGGGTCTGACAATGAAGCCGAGGAGAGGGTTGGTCTGACAATGAAGCCGAGGAGAGAGTGGGTCTGACAATGAAGCCGAGGAGAGGGTTGGTCTGACAATGAAGCCGAGGAGAGGGTGGGTCTAACAATGAAGCCGAGGAGAGGGTTGGCCTGACAGTACAGCCGAGGAAAGGGTGGGTCTGACAGTACAGCCGAGGAGAGTGTTGGTTCTGACAGTGAAGCCTATGAGAGGGTTGGTCTGACAGTACAGCCGAGGAGAGGGTTGGTCTGACAGTGAAGCCGAGGAGAGGGTTAGTCTGACAATGAAGCCGAGGAGAGGGTGAGTCTGACAATGAAGCCGAGGAGAGGTTGGTCTGACAATGAAGCCGAGGAGAGGTTGGTCTGACAATGAAGCCGAGGAGAGGTTGGTCTGACAATGAAGCCGAGGAGAGGGTGGGTCTGACAGTAGGCGAAACAAAATGTAACTGGCTGCTGTCAGTCAGTTAACAAGTTGTCAGCATCAGCTCATTGTCAAGCGAGGCGGAGTATTTGCTTTCCAGTGTTTGTGAAGCTTTACCCCAGTTGTGACTGACATGTTGAGGGATTGTGTGTGTGTGTGTGTGTGTGTGTGTGTGTGTGTGTGTGTGTGCTCACCTAATTCACCTAACTGTAGTTGCAGGGGTCGATTCATAGCTCCTGGCCCCACCTCTTGACTGGTAGCTACTAGGTTCACTCTCTCCCTGCTCCACCAGCTTTGGAAATAAATGGTATAAAATACCGACACAATGGCAATATAAACACAAATGCAGTATAATGTGATCCTTTATTGACTACGTTTCGCCCACACAGTGGGTTTTTTCAAGTCACAAACAGAACTACCAGCTTTATCGTTCCTCTTCTGTGTGTGTGTGTGTGTTTGTGTGTGTGTGTGTGTGTGTGTGTGTGTGTGTGACATGACGTGACGTGATATGACGTGACGTGACGTGACGTGACGTGACGTGACCTGTCGTGTCGTGACAAGAGAGGGTTTCATCTGGACCAGTGATCAAAAAGTCGATCACACTAGAAAGGTTCAGAACTCCAGCCCCTGCCAGTTTCTGAAAGTGAAGAGCACTGCAGCAGGCCTACTGGCCCATACTAGGCAGGACTTTCTCAAAGCCAAACCCCATTTCAAGGCAAACCAAGGAATAAACTTTGGTAACTATACTCAACCCCCCTCCCCCTCATGTATTTATCTAACCTATATTTGATGTTTTAGTCACTCTTTTAGGTAGACTGTTCCACTCATCAACTACTGATTAACTGGAAACATGTGGAAACACTTTGGTATCTTCATTATAAAAACGTTTCGCCCCAACAGTGGCTTCATCAGTCCATTACAAAGAAGAATGGTGAAGATCAGGAGTTTGTGGCAATCAGTCCCTCTGTCTTATCAAGACTGATGGACTGATACCTCAAACTCCGTCTGATCTTAACCATTCTTCTTGCTATTGAACTGATGAAGCCACGATAAGGACACCCAAGTGTTTCCACATGTGTCTAATTTATCAACCTGTCGGTTCTCTGAACCATTTATCCCCAGTTACCCATAGATCCTGCCCTGCGTCCCTCTCCCTGACCAACCCCAGACCACACCCCCAGACCACACCCCCAGACCACACCCCCGACCACACCCCCAGACCACAACCCCCAGACCACACCCCCAGACCACACCCCCAGACCACACCCCCAGACCACACCCCCAGACCACACCCCCAGACGCCATTCCCAGGGTGACAGCTATTGTCACCCTGGACAGCTAGGGTTGGCGGCCTGGGTAGGCTGGGTCCCAGGCAGGTTAAAGCCTATATATTTAGCATTTAATTTGCAATATAAATCCTCTCCTCCCACCCTCTCTCCCTCCCTCCCTACCTCCCTCCCTCCTTTCCTCCCTCCCTCCCTCCCTCCCTCCCTCCCTCCCTCCCCCTCTTCCCTCCCTCCCTCCCTCCCTCCCTCCCTTCTTCCCTCCCTAAAAAATTAAAATCCAAAATTCAGAGCCTTAGTCCTTTCATCTATAATTTGGGTAACCCAAATTTTTATCAGCTTTTAGCTTTATTTAGTATTTTCTTAGTTAATATTGTTATTTAATAAGGATGGAGAGTTGCCACTTAATAATGGCGGTCGAGGAACTCAACAACAAAAAAAAATATATTTCATACGAGTCAGACGTTCAGTTTTGTGTGTCCGGCAGCGCCGCCTCGCACACATTTTTGAAACATTTCTGACACATTCCCCCCACACTGTGATCCCACATTTCTGACACATTCCCCCCACACTGTGATCCCACATTTCTGACACATTCCCCCCACACTGTGGTCCCACATTTCTGACACATTCCCCCCACACTGTGATCCCACATTTCTGACACATTCCCCCACACTGTGGTCCCACACTTCTGACACATTCCCCCCACACTGTGATCCCACATTTCTGACACATTCCCCCACACTGTGGTCCCACATTTCTGACACATTCCCCCCACACTGTGATCCCAGATTTCTGACACATTCCCCCCACACTGTGATCCCACATTTCTGACACATTCCTCCCACACTGTGGTCCCACATTTCTGACACATTCCCCCCACGCTGTGGTCCCACATTTCTGACACATTCCCCCCACGCTGTGATCCCACATTTCTGACACATTCCCCCACGCTGTGGTCCCATATTTCTGACACATTCCCCCCACGCTGTGGTCCCACATTTCTGACACATTCCTCCCACACTGTGGTCCCACATTTCTGACACATTCCCCCCACACTGTGATCCCACATTTCTGACACATTCCTCCCACGCTGTGGTCCCACATTTCTGACACATTCCCCCCACGCTGTGGTCCCACATTTCTGACACATTCCTCCCACACTGTGGTCCCACATTTCTGACACATTCAACCACACTGTGATCCCACATTTCTGACACATTCCCCCCACACTGTGATCCCACATTTCTGACACATTCCCCCCACACTGTGGTCCCACATTTCTGACACATTCCCCCCACACTGTGATCCCACATTTCTGACACATTCCCCCACACTGTGGTCCCACATTTCTGACACATTCCCCCCACACTGTGGTCCCACACTTCTGACACATTCCCCCCACACTGTGATCCCACATTTCTGACACATTCCCCCACACTGTGATCCCAGATTTCTGACACATTCCCCCCACACTGTGATCCCACATTTCTGACACATTCCTCCCACGCTGTGGTCCCACATTTCTGACACATTCCCCCCACGCTGTGGTCCCACATTTCTGACACATTCCCCCCACGCTGTGATCCCACATTTCTGACACATTCCTCCCACGCTGTGGTCCCACATTTCTGACACATTCCCCCCACGCTGTGGTCCCACATTTCTGACACATTCCCCCACGCTGTGGTCCCACATTTCTGACACATTCCCTCCCACACTGTGGTCCCACATTTCTGACACATTCCCCCCACACTGTGATCCCACATTTCTGACACATTCCTCCCACGCTGTGGTCCCACATTTCTGACACATTCCCCCCACGCTGTGGTCCCACATTTCTGACACATTCCTCCCCACACTGTGGTCCCACATTTCTGACACATTCCCCCCACACTGTGATCCCACATTTCTGACACATTCCCCCCACACTGTGGTCCCACATTTCTGACACATTCCCCCACACTGTGGTCCCACATTTCTGACACATTCCCCCCACACTGTGGTCCCACATTTCTGACACATTCCCCCACACTGTGGTCCCACATTTCTGACACATTCCCCCCACACTGTGGTCCCACATTTCTGACACATTCCCCCACACTGTGATCCCACATTTCTGACACATTCCCCCCACACTGTGGTCCCACATTTCTGACACATTCCGCCCACCTGTGGTCCCACATTTCTGACACATTCCCCCCACACTGTGATCCCACATTTCTGACACATTCCCCCCACACTGTGGTCCCACATTTCTGACACATTCCCCCCACACTGTGATCCCACATTTCTGACACATTCCCCCCACACTGTGGTCCCACATTTCTGACACATTCCGCCCACACTGTGGTCCCACATTTCTGACACATTCCGCCCACACTGTGGTCCCACATTTCTGACACATTCCCCCCACACTGTGGTCCCACATTTCTGACACATTCCCCCCACACTGTGGTCCCACATTTCTGACACATTCCCCCCACTCCGTGATCCCACATTTCTGACACATTCCCCCCACACTGTGATCCCACATTCCTGACACATTCCCCCACACTGTGGTCCCACACTTCTGACACATTCCCCCACAAATGTGATCCCACATTTCTGACACATTCCCCCCACACTGTGGTCCCACATTTCTGACACATTCCCCCCACACTGTGATCCCACATTTCTGACACATTCCCCCACACTGTGATCCCACATTTCTGACACATTCCTCCCACGCTGTGGTCCCACATTTCTGACACATTCCCCCCACGCTGTGATCCCACATTTCTGACACATTCCTCCCACGCTGTGGTCCCACATTTCTGACACATTCCCCCCACGCTGTGGTCCCACATTTCTGACACATTCCCCCCACACTGTGATCCCACATTTCTGACACATTCCTCCCCACGCTGTGGTCCCACATTTCTGACACATTCCTCCCACGCTGTGGTCCCACATTTCTGACACATTCCCCCCACGCTGTGATCCCACATTTCTGACACATTCCCCCACACTGTGATCCCACATTTCTGACACATTCCTCCCACGCTGTGATCCCACATTTCTGACACATTCCCCCCACACTGTGATCCCACATTTCTGAACAATTCCTCCCACGCTGTGATCCCACATTTCTGACACATTCCCCCCACGCTGTGGTCCCACATTTCTGACACATTCCCCCACGCTGTGGTCCCACATTTCTGACACATTCCCCCCACGCTGTGGTCCCACATTTCTGACACATTCCCCTCACGCTGTGCTCCCCATTTCTGACACATTCCCCCCACGCTGTGGTCCCACATTTCTGACACATTCCCCCCACGCTGTGGTCCCACATTTCTGACACATTCCCCCCACACTGTGGTCCCACATTTCTGACACATTCCCCCCACACTGTGGTCCCACATTTCTGACACATTCCCCCCACGCTGTGGTCCCACATTTTCGCACACTCTACCTATACATATTTTTTTTAGCAGACATGAAGTTGTCTGCTGGTGTGTGATTGTATGTGCGCGTGTGCGTTCGTGCGTACATGTTCATGCGTGTGTGCTGTGTATTTGAGCGTCTGTGTGTGTGTGTGTGTGTGTGTGTGTGTGTGTGTGTGTGTGTGTGTGTGTGTGTGTGTGTGTGTATGTGTGTGTGTCCTGCCTCTCAACCTACATTACTGGTTTCTGGGTTTTTGGGCTTACCGTACCTTCTCTTGAAACTGCGTATTGGGTTTGCCTTCAGGCAACACGTAGGTCACCATCTCCTCGTATGGCACGCCAGTGTAACCTCCCTCCCCTGTGACCTGCCCCTGTGAATCTCGCCTCTGTGATCTCCTGCCCCTGTGACCTCCTACCCCTATGGCTCTCCCCTCTGTGACCTACCGCCCTTGTGACCTCCCGCTCATGTGACCTCCCGCACCTGTGACTCCCGCCACATGACTCTCATTTCCATCCCATTTTTATCTGCCCTATAAAATCCACTAAGTATCTTGAATATTGGAATCATGTCTCCCTTAATCCTTCTCTAATGGAAAGTGGTCAGGTTCACTTCCTATAGTTTCTCACGTTTCTCAGCTCCAGTACTTGTCTTGCTGCAAATTCTTGAGTTTTCTAACATGCATGACTAGGAGGGGGGTTCCATGCTGGTGCTACATACTCCATGACACGCCTGACATATGTCGTGTACAGAGTCCTGAAAGATTCAGTGTTAGAATTGATGAAGATATTCCCGAGATCAGCCTAACTTCGGAGATGTTATGTGATTCACATGTTCCTCTGGTGATATGCTGGGTGTGATGTTCACTCCAAGATCTTTCTCCTCTCAAACTGCATTCCTTTCCTGATCCTATCCCCTCTCCAGTTATCGTGACTATGTGCTTATCGGGGTTGAACTCTAGTAGCCACTTGTTTGAACACCCTTGCACATTATTCGACTCCCTTTAACCTGTCTCTCTCTCTCCTCTTCCGTTTTTATTCACTGGCAAACAGTGATACATAGGATTCAGTTCTCTTCATCCTTGCCAGGTTATGTATCTATATTTACAATAATGATGATCGTAGTACTGATCCTTGGGGAACCCCACGCGTAACACTTTCCCATGTACGTGTGTGTGTGTGTGTGTGTGTGTGTGTGTGTGTGTGACGGTAGATTTAAAGACTCGTAAGAGCTATAATGGACTGATCACATTGATTCCAGGCTGAGGGACTGATTACCTTAAAGGCCTTCTAATCTCCAACTTTTTTCTCTTTATTGGACTGAGGAAGCCACTGGTTGGCGAAATATTTCCACAGCAAAGATACCTAAGTGTTGCATCATCCTGTCGCTTCTCTGAACCATTTATCTAGCAAGAAAGGTACTGTGTGAATGATGGTGGATGTAATTCCATTATCCGAGTCACTTTACTCGGTGTAAGACAACGTGTGTGGTCAAGAAATGAGTTTAAATTTTGTGAGGTTTGAAACCTAACTGAGAGCAAAGCTAGTTTTGTGTGGCGAGGGTGGCCAGTGTGTGGCGAGGGTGGCCAGTGTGTGGCGAGGGTGGCCAGTGTGTGGCGAGGGTGGCCAGCGTGTGGCGAGGGTGGCCAGCGTGTGGCGAGGGTGGCCAGCGTGTGGCGAGGGTGGCCAGCGTGTGGCGAGGGTGGCCAGCGTGTGGCGAGGGTGGCCAGCGTGTAGCGAGGTTGGCCAGCGTGTGGCTAGGGTGGCCAGTGTGTGGCTAGGGTGGCCAGTGTGTGGCTAGGGTGGCCAGCGTGTGGCTAGGGTGGCCATCGTGTGGCGAGAGTGGCCAGCGTGTGGCTAGGGTGCCCAGCGTGTGGCTAGGGTGGCCAGTGTGTGGCGAGGGTGGCCAGTGTGTGGCTAGGGTGGCCAGCGTGTGACGAGGGTGGCCAGCGTGTGGCGAGGGTGGCCAGCGTGTAGCGAGGGTGGCCAGCGTGGCGAGGGTGGCCAGCGTGGCGAGGGTGGCCAGCGTGGCGAGGGCGGCCAGCGTGGCGACCCTCGCCACGCTGGCGAATTATTTAGCAGGTGCAAAGGTAGACCTGAGAATAGGAATAGATGGGAATAGTGGTAACAGGAACGGAATGGGAATTGTAATGGTAGGAATGGAGTAGGAATGGTAATGGAAGGAATGAAGTGGGAACTGTAGTAATGGGATGTGAATGGTAGGAGTGGGGGTAGGAATAATTGTAGTAATGGGGTAGAAATGGTAGGAATGGGATGTGAATGATTATAGAAATGGGAGAAGGTGTGATAGGTGGAATAAAGGTAGGATTAAGAAGCGCAGATAAACAAAATAATAAATAGCAAAATTAAAACTGATGGGAAGCGCTAAGCCCGTGGGGGCATGCAACGGAGAAAGTAGTGTAGGCTCTATCCTCCGTCACCTAGAGCCAGGAACAAAGCTTGAAGAAATTATAAAAAATAACTTTATCACTGACATTAAGAATTTTGATGATAAGTGTCAGGGGCCCAGGACTGTTCAACTGCCTCCCAGGATGCATAGAGGGATTACCCATAGACCCCTGGCTGTCTTCCAGAAGGAACTGGACAGATACCTAAGTATCAGACCAGCCGGGCTGTGGTTCGTATGTTGGTTTGCTTGTGGCCGGTAGTAACAGCCTGGTTGATCAGGCCCTGATCCACGGCGAGGCCTGGTCATGGACCGGCCGCGGGGGCATTGACCCCCCGGAACACCCTCCAGGTAGCAATAACGAACGCAGGCGTAATAGTAGCAATAGTTTAGGAATTACGTCAAGGGATGATAATAGAAATGGAAGGAGGAATGAAAAAGGCATTCCAGTAGTAGTAGTAGTAGTAGTAGTAGTAGTAGTAGTAGTAGTAGTTGTTGTAGTTGTTGTTGCTGTTGTTGTTGTCGTAATAATAATAATAATATCTTTATTTACTACAAGTACATGTACAAGATATACAGTCCTAGTTGACATCAATAACATACTACTATATAGAAAGCCGCTTGTTATGCAGAGCATTTCCCGCAAATTAGGTCAATTGTGACCCAGGATGCGACCCACACCACTCGACTAACACCCAGGTACCTATTTTACTGATGGGTGAACAGTGTCGGCAGGTCTCTTAAGGAAACACGTCCTTATATTTTCAGCCGTACCGGGGATCGACCCCTGGACCACAGTGTGTGAGCTGAGTAGTGTAGCAGTCGAGTAGATTCCCAGCGCTGACAGCACTGAAAGAACTACGATAGCAGTGCGCTGTAAATAACTATAAGACTGAGAGCGGGGAAACCATTTGAAATAAGAATGATGTTAAGTAAGGGGAAAGTAGAGAGAAAAACACGATATCAATGATAATTTAAAGGTGTAAAAACATAAGGCTTAGAATGAGAATAGTAATAAGGTTAAGAATGAACACAGTAATAAGGTAGGAATGTACAGATCAAGTTAAGCAAGAAGAAAGATGGGAATAGCAAGAAGTATCAGTCTGTTGGAATGAGTACAAAATAAGGAATGAGAACAAAATAAGGAATATGGGAGTATGTTTATATAAGGAATGCAAACAGAAAGGTCATTAGAATGTGTTGTGTGTGTGTGTGTGTGTGATTAGTGTGTGTGTGTGTGAGTGTGTTGAGTGTGTGTGTGTGTGTGTGTGTGTGTGTGTGTGTTGTGTGTGTGTGTGTGTGTGTGTGTGGTGTTGTGTAAATATCACAGCAGTTCAGTTTCATTGAGAAAGACTTCAGTGAACAAAGTCGGAAGAAATGCAGTAATTTCTGCGTAATGGAGACATTGATTATTAAATGACGTGATAAAAATTTATGAAGTTTAAAGCACAAACCTTGAGTAATATTATGAGTCTGGGGGGGGGGAGTTATGTGACACACACACACACACACACACACACACACACACACACAACACACAACACACACAACCACACACACAACATTCACCCCTCACTCACCCACACCAATCACACACACACCACTCACATACACTCACCACACACACACCACACACACACACACAGGTACGTACGTAAGTAAGTAACCTTTACAAACGCGTTTATCTTAAATAATAGAAGCATGGTGGGCAGCCCTGGCTCCCACATCCTAATGTCACGGACTTGTACATTGTAACCTCTCACGTATACACCTACCACGTACACTACACCTTGTACACCCCACAACGTACTTCTCGTACTATCTATATATATATATATATATATATATATATATATATATATATTATAAAATATATATATATAAATATATATATATATAACTATTCTTCAGAATGATCTGTTAGCAGATATGTATGTTCATGCATATGTAAGTGCATACGCATATAGTAACGATGCATATGCATACACCCATGTACGTACGTGTTTATTTGTCGTGTGCATGTATTTATTAACACGTGTAAAGATTTCAGAGTAGTTTCACCTTCACCCACACGTTCACCCACACGTTCACCCACACGTTCACCCACACATTCACCCAGACGTTCACCCACACGTTCATCCACATGTTCACCCATACGTTCACCCACATGTTCACTCATACTTTCACCAACACGTTCACCCACACATTCACCTACACGTTCACCCACACTAGTCAAAGAGAACGTGTACCTTTTCACAGTATTCTTTATTGAATTTTATTTTACAGTTAAAGGTGATGGAGAATGTTCCTTTCCTTCCTCACACTGAATATTACCTCCCTCACACTGAATATTACCTCCCTCACACTGAATATTACCTCCCTCACACTGAGTATTACCTCCCTCACACTGAATATTCCCTCCCTCACACTGAATATTACCTCCCTCACACTGAATATTACCTCCCTCACACTGAATATTACCTCCCTCACACTGAATATTCCCTCCCTCACACTGAATATTCCCTCCCTCACACTGAATATTACCTCCCTCACACTGAATATTCCCTCCCTCACACTGAATATTCCCTCCCTCACACTGAATATTCCCTCCCTCACACTGAATATTACCTCCCTCACACTGAAAAATAACCTCCCTCACACTGAATATTACCTCCCCACTTGAATTTTAAACCTCCCTCTCACTGAATATTACCTCCCTCACACTGAATATACCTCCCTCACACTGAATATTACCTCCCCACACTAAATTTATTACCTCCCTCACCCCTGTAATATTTACCTCCCCCCACTGAATTTTTCCCTCCCTCACACTAAAATATTACCTCCCTCACACTGAATATTCCCCCTCCCCACACTGAATATTCCCCCCTCACACTGAATTTTCCCCTCCCTCACAACTGAAAAATTCCCTCCCTCACACTGAATATACCTCCCTCACACTGAATATTTCCTCCCTCACATTGAATATTCCCTCCCTCACATTGGATATTCCCTCCCTCACATTGGATATTCCCTCCCTCACACTGAATATTCCCTCCCTCACACTGAATATTCCCTCCCTCCCCACTGAATTTTTTCCCCCCCCTCACACTGAATATTCCCTCCCTCACACTGAATATTACCTCCCTCACACTGAATATTCCCTCCCTCACACTGAATATTCCCTCCCTCACACTGAATATTACTTCCCTCACACTGAATATTAAGTCCCTCACACTGAATATTCCCTCCCTCACACTGAATATTCCCTCCCTCACACTGAATATTACCTCCAGACAGATCTGAAAATAAAAAAAAAATATATATAACCAGGACAAATTTTTTATATGCTAAAATTATTCCTAAAAAATAAAAATTCATGTGATAATTTCAAAGGTGAAAAGTGATCTCTGTATCTAGAAAACCACCAGAAAACTTGAAAAATAACCAGGAAACTAGAAAAATCACCAGGAAACTAGAAAAATCACCAGGAAACTAGAAAAATCACCAGAAAACTTGAAAAATAACCAGGAATCTAGAAAAATCACCAGGAAACTAGAAAAATCTCCAGGAAACTAGAAAAATCACCAGGGAACTAGAAAAATCACCAGGAAACTAGAAAAATCACCAGGAAACTAGAAAAATCACCAGGAAACTAGAAAAATCACCAGGAAACCAGAAAAATCACCAGGAAACCAGAAAAATCACCAGAAAACTAGAAAAATCACCAGGAAATTAGAAAAAATCACCAGGAAACTAGAAAAATCACCAGGAAACCAGAAAAATCACCAGGAAACCAGAAAAATCACCAGGAAACTAGAAAAATCACCAGGAAACTAGAAAAATCACCAGGAAACCAGAAAAATCACCAGGAAACTAAAAAATTACCAGGAAACTAGAAAAATTATCTCAGAAATCCAGAACGTCGTCGGATAAGTAAAAAAAAAGTTACAGAACTGTAAGAAAATCGTCTGGAAATTAAAAGTTTTAAACTCTCTCAAAATCTAGAAAAACCATCTAAGAACTCGAAGATTTTCTAAAACCATCTAAAAAACTACTAGAAATTTGAATTAAACTAGAAGAAAAAGTGAAAATCTCATGAAATCTAGAAACTCTAACCTGGTGGAATTCTAAGCACATTCTCGACAGGTAAATTTATATATATATTTGTGTTTTGCAGAGTCAATATACTTTTCATTAAGGTCCAATTATACTCCAGACTGCAGTGGGTATATTTTATAATTAAAAAAATAATCATGGCCAAAATTGCTGTTTTTAATTATCATAAAAATTTAACTTTCTCTTTTTTCCTCCCACGTGAGATAAAATAAATTATGTTGTGATCAATATTGAGAAATTGATTGTAATCAAACATGGAAGGTGCTGGGAGCTAGCTAGTGCTGGGACCTAGCTAGTGCTGGGACCTAGCTAGTACTCGGACCTAGCTAGTGCTGGGTCCTAGCTAGTGCTGGGTCCTAGCTAGTGCTGGGACTTGGGTAGTGCTGGGACCTAGGTAGTGCTGGGATCTAGCTATTTATCTTGAGTTATACACACAGGTGTACCGTGAAAACTTCTGGGACTGTGGGAGGAAGCATTAGAGTCACAGTTGTTGCCGCTGGTAAAAACATGTCACAGAACTACTGTCACTGAAATCTTCCTATCTGAAAGCCTGGTAGCTGAGTGGTACAGAGCTGGACCTGCTAAGTGCCAGGACCGCGGATGGAGTGCCTCTCCAGTCTCCTGTTTTCTGATGACTTGAGGTTATGTAACTAAAATGCTTAGCTAAATCTTTCACAATTCGAACGGTTCATCATCTCGATACTAGATTTTTTCACTGTACAGAAACTTGCAGTTTCTATTACCGAGACTAAGTTAGTCAGTGAAGAATTAACAGAGTAGAAATTATTCACTGCCAAGAAATCGCTTCGAAAAAAAAAAGATAATTTAACCTTTTTCAAACGAAAATAAACGAAAATAGTATTAAGGAAAATAGTATTAAGGAAAATAGTATTAAGGAAAATAGTATTAACTGTGTGAAATCAAGGACAGATCATTGTCTCGGAAGAAAACGTACCAGCCGTTCTGAATGTAAATCAAGGGTCACTTCCTTCATCAGTCATGAATCGTTAATCCTGACAAATCCGACATCACCACTACAGACTATTCAAGAATCTGAGAAATCAAGGAACCTTGCCACAGACAAATCAAGAGACCACGCTTAAAATATTAATACAAAAATCCCACCGTGATCTAATCAAAAATAAATAAATCAAAGGTTATTACCCCCTACAAATCAAGGGTCACCATCTTAAGCAAATCAAGAGTCACTAATCCAGAGTTAATCAAGGAGCACTGCCACACACAAATCAACAAATCCTGCCAAGCACACACATCAACAAATCTTCAAATTCTGCCAAACACAGAGCAACAAATCCTACCACACACACAATTCAACAAAGCCTACCAACCACATAGATCATCAAATCCTACCACACACAAATTAGCAAATCTTGCCACTCACAAATCAACAAATCCTACCACACACAAATCAACTAATTCTACCACACACACTGATCAATAAATCCTACTTAACTACAAAATCAAAAAATTCTACACCCACAAATCACCAAGTCCTACCACATACAACTAATCAACAAATCCTACCCCCAACAAATCAACAAATCCTACCTCACAACAATCAACTAATTACACCCCAAACCAATCACAAAATCCTACCACATACAACCAATCAAAAAAAAACTTATCCTAACCACACAAATCAGCAAATCTTACCAACCACACAACCAATCAACAAATCTTACTCCACCACACAATCAACAAATCCTACCCAACACAACCAATCAACAAATCCTACCCACCACACAACCAATCAGCAAATCCTACCCCACCACACAACCAATCAACAAATCCTACCCATCAAACAACCAATCAACAAATCCTACCCCACCACACAACCAGTCAACAAATCCTACCCCACCACACAACCAATCAACAAATCCTACCCCCACAACACAACCCATCAACAAATCCTTCCACACCACACAACCAATCAACAAATCCTATCCCACCACACAACCAATCAACAAATCCTACCCACAACACAACCAATCAACAAATCCTACCCACAACACAACCAATCAACAAATTCTACCCCCGCAACACAACCAATCAACAAATTCTACCCAACAAACAACCAATCAACAAATTCTACCCAACAAACAACAATCAACAAATTCTACCCCTCCACACAACCAGTCAACAAATCCTACCCCACCACACAACCAATCAACAAATCCTACCCACCACATAACCAATCAACAAAATTCTCCCCATCACAAAACCAATCAACAAATTCTCTCCTCCACACAACCAATCAACAAATCCTACCCCCACAACACAACCCATCAACAAATCCTTCCACACCACACAACCAATCAACAAATCCTACCCACAACACAACCAATCAACAAATCCTACCCACAACACAACAATCAACAAATCCTATCCCACAATACAACCAATCAACAAATCCTACCCCACCACACAACTAATCAACAAATCCTACCCCCATATCACAACCAATCAACAAATCCTATTCACCACACAACCAATCATCAAATCCTACCCCACCACACAAACCAATCAACTAATCCTACCCCACCACACAATCAACAAAATCTACCAACCACACAACCAATCAACAAATCCTACCCCACCACACAACCAATCAGCAGATCCTACCCAAACAACAAGTCACCAAATCCTACCACCATACAGCCGATCAACAAATCTTACCCACCACACAACCAATCAACAAATCCCACCAAGTACAACTCAACAAACAGCGAGTCAGCACCTCCTGACTACCTCCCACATTAACCCTCGCTGATGGTGTCAAAGCTTCCCGCAAATTCCAGTCACCTTTTTTGTCTCGAAACTTGATAATGATCCAAAATCTGCCCAGACGACCCCCTCCCCCTGCTTCCCCCCCTCCCCCTGCTTCCCCCCCTCCCCAGTGCCTTTTTGAGGAAGAATTTTTGCCATAATCTGTCATCTGGGTAAGGAGAGGGATTTTTTTTTTTTTTGAACTGGGCGGCGGGTCAGAGAATCCAATTAATTTCTGAGAATCAGCTGGACATCAATAGTTGATGATGATTTTATCAGCTGATTATTTGATGGATTATTATTATTATTTATTATTATTATTATTATTATTATTATTATTATTATTATTATTATTATTGTTGTTGTTGTGATTTTGATCTTATTTCTGTTTATGATAATTTTTACCTATGTTATTTTTCTTATTGGTATTGCTCTGTCTAGTATTGGTCTAGTGGTACTGCTGTGTCTAGTATTGGTCTAGTGGTACTGCTGTGTCTAGTATTGGTCTAGTGGTACTGCTGTGTCTAGTATTGGTCCAGTGGTACTGCTGTGTCTAGTATTGGTCCAGTGGCACTGCTGTATCTAGTATTAGTCCAGTGGTACTGCTGTGTCTAGTATTGGTCCAGTGGTACTGCTGTGTCTAGTATTGGTCCAGTGGTACTGCTGTGTCTAGTATTGGTCCAGTGGTACTGTTATGTCTACTATGGGTCCAGTGGTACTGCTGTGTCTAGTATTGGTCTAGTGGTACTGCTGTGTCTAGTATTGGTCCAGTGGTACTGCTGTGTCTAGTATTGGTCCAGTGGCACTGCTGTATCTAGTATTAGTCCAGTGGTACTGCTGTGTCTAGTATTGGTCCAGTGGTACTGCTGTGTCTAGTATTGGTCCAGTGGTACTGTTATGTCTACTATGGGTCCAGTGGTACTGCTGTGTCTAGTATTGGTCCAGTGGTACTGTTATGTCTACTATGGGTCCAGTGGTACTGTTGAGTCTAGTACTGGTCCACTGGTACTACTGTGTGTAGTATTGGTCCAGTGGTACTGCCATGTCTAGTATGGGTCCAGTGGTACTTCTGTGTGGAGTATTGGTTCAGTGGTACTGCTGTGTCTAGTACTGGTCCAGTGGTACTGCTATGTCTAGTATGGGTCCAGTGGTACTGCTGTGCCTAGTATGGGTCCAGTGGTGCTGCTGTGTCTAGTATTTTTCCAGTGGTACTGCTGTGTCTAGTATTGGTTCAGAGGTACTGTTGCGTCTAGTATTGGTCCAGTGGTACTGCTGAGTCTAGTATTGGTCCAGTGGTGCTGCTGTGTCTAGTATTTTTTCCAATGGTACTGCTGTGTCTAGTATTGGTCCAGTGGTGCTGCTGTGTCTAGTATTGATACTGCTATCTAGTATTGGTCCGGTGATGCTGCTGCTGTGTTTAGTATTTTTCCATTGGTACTGCTGTGTCAAGTGTTGGTTCAGTGGTACTGTTGTGTCTAGTACTGGTCTAGTGGTACTGCTGTGTCTAGAACTGGTCCAGTCGTACCGCTGTGTCTAGTACTGATACTGCTATCTAGTATGGGTCCACTGGTACTTCTCTCCCTGGTATCGGTCCACTGGGCTCTTGTCTCTGGTATCGGTCCACTGGGTCAGTATCGGGCCAAGGGGTCTATCTTAACTGTGTTAAATTTTCCCGTCTCCCCTCACTACTCCTCTCTCTCTCTTTCCCCTCGGAGTATTTGAATATTATTCTCCTTCCTTCCCCTCACCTCCCCTTCGCAATATACAAAGGAGATTTTTGGCCTCTCTGACGCCCTTCGATCTAAGACCAGGCCGTGGGGGTCTCTGGTCAGTCAGTTGCCATCTCAGTTCCTTTCTTTTAGATCCGATTCCTTAAAATCAAGGGTGGAGAGCAACTTCTGTCGTACCCAGCCTTGAAACCATGTGCGGAAAGCTCTCTTATCAAGCTAGTCTGTACTCTGAGGTGGAGAACGGGGGTTGAAAGTGAAAAAGAGAGTCGGAAATTGAATAGGAGGTACTAGGAAGAATGTGAGGTACTAGAAAGAATGTGAGGTACTAGGAAGGAATGGGAGGTACAAGGAAGGAATGGGAGGTACTAGGAAGGAATGGGAGGCACTGGGAAGAACGGGAGGTACTAGGAAGAATGGGAGGTACTAGGAAGGAATGGGAGGTACTGGGAAGAACGGGAGGTAACTAGGAAGAATGGGAGGTACTAGGAAGGAATGGGAGGTACTGGGAAGAACGGGAGGCACTAGGAAGAATGGGAGGTACTAGGAAGGAATGGGAGGCACTGGGAAGAACGGGAGGTACTAGGAAGAATGGGAGGTACTAGGAAGGAATGGGAGGTACTGGGAAGAACGGGAGGTACTAGGAAGAATGGGAGGTACTAGGAAGGAATGGGAGGTACTGGGAAGAACAGGAGGCACTAGGAAGAATGTGAGGTACTAGGAAGGAATGGGAGGTACTAGGAAGGAATGGGAGGTACTGGGAAGAACGGGAGGTACTAGAAAGAATGGGAGGTACTGGGAAGGAATGGGAGGTACTAGGAAGGAATGGGAGGCACTGGGAAGAATTGGAGGTACTAGGAAGAATGGGAAGTACTAGGAAGTACAGCAGCTTCTAGGAAAAATTGCAGGTACTAGGAAAAATAGCAGGTACTAGGAAGAATAGCAGGGGCTAGGAAGAAAAAACAGGTACTAGGAAGAATAGAAGGTACTAGGAAGAATAGCAGGTGTTAGGAAGAAGAATAGCAGGTGCAAGGAGGAATAACAGACACAATTAGATTTTTAGATTTTGCCATCGACGTGGCTAGTTTATTGTGTACCTTATATCCATCCTGTGGAGGGCAGCGCAAGAACATATCCATCCTGTGGAGGGCAGCGCAAGAACATATCCATCCTGTGGACGGCAGCGCAAGAACATATCCATCCTGTGGAGGGCAGCGCAAGAACATATCCATCCTGTGGAGGGCAGCGCAAGAACATATCCATCCTGTGGAGGGCAGCGCAAGAACATATCCATCCTGTGGACGGCAGCGCAAGAACATATCCATCCTGTAGACGGCAGAGCAAGAACATATCCATCCTGTGGAGGGCAGCGCAAGAACATATCCATCCTGTGGACGGCAGCGCAAGAACATATGGATATACAAAAGGCCTAGGAACTAGGCAACCAAAGAGTTAGCAGGTGTACATCTGGATTTATATCTACAGTTCACTTATCTGTTGCAAGCAAATCTAGGAAACTTGCTTAATGTACATGGTATCTTATTTTCATTAATAGGATATCTTGACATGACACACAGGTTATTATACTATCTCTATATTCCTCAGTAAGTGGACAATTAAGCACATAGTGTTCAAGATAGCGACCATAGTGATGGTCACATAGTGTTCAAGATAATGACCATAGTGCTGGGCACATACTGTTCAAGATAGTGACCATAGTGCTGGTCACATAGTGTTCAAGATAGCGACCATAGTGATGGTCACATAGTGTTCAAGATAATGACCATAGTGCTGGGCACATACTGTTCAAAATAGTGACCATAGTGCTGGTCACATAGTTTTCAAAATAGTGATCATAGTGCTGGTCACATAGTGTTCAAGATAATGACCATAGGGCTGCTCATATAGTGTTCAAAATAATGACCACAGTGCTGATCACATTGTGTTCAAGATAGTGACCATAGTGCTGGTCACATAGTGTTCAAGATAGTGACCATAGTGCTGGTCACATAGTGTTCAAGATAGTGACCATAGTGCTGGTCACATAGTGTTCAAGATAGTGACCATAGTGCTGGTCACATAGTGTTCAAGATAGTGACCATAGTGCTGGTCACATTGTGTTCAAGATAGTGACCATAGTGCTGGTCACATAGTGTTCAAGATAGTGACCATAGTGCTGGTCACATAGTTTTCAAGATAGTGACCATAGTGCTGGTCACATAGTGTTCAAGATAGTGACCATAGTGCTGGTCACATAGTGCTCAAGATAGTGACCATAGTGCTGGTCACATAGTGCTCAAGATAGTGACCATAGTGCTGGTCACATAGTGTTTAAGATAGTGACCATAGTGCTGGTCACTGTGTTCAAGATAGTGACCGTAGTGATGGTCACATAGTGTTCAAGATAGTGACCATAGTGCTGGTCACATAGTGTTCAAGATAGTGATCATAGTGCTGGTCACATAGTGTTCAAGATAGTGACCATAGTGCTGGTCACATAGTGTTCAAGATAGTGATCATAGTGCTGGTCACATAGTGTTCAAGATAGTGACCATAGTGATGGTCACATAGTGTTCAAGATAATGACCATAGTGCTGGTCACATAGTTTTCAAGATAGTGACCATAGTGCTGGTCACATAGTGTTCAAGATAGTAACCATAGTGCTAGTCACATAGTGTTCAAGATAGTGACCATAGTGCTGGTCACATAGTGTTTAAGATATTGATCATAGTGCTGGTCACATAGAGTTCAAGATAGTGACCATAGTGATGGTCACATAGTGTTCAAGATAGTGACCATAGTGCTGGTCACATAGTGTTCAAGATAGTGACCATAGTGCTGGTCACATAGTGTTCAAGATAGTGACCATAGTGCTGGTCACATAGTGTTCAAGATAGTGACCATAGTGCTGGTCACATAGTGTTCAAGATAGTGACCATAGTGCTGGTCACATAGTGTTCAAGATAGTGACCATAGTGCTGGTCACATAGTGTTCAAGATAGTGACCATAGTGCTGGTCACATAGTGTTCAAGACAGTGACCATAGTGCTGGTCACATAGTGTTCAAGATAGTGACCATAGTGCTGGTCACATACTTTGCATTTGGTTTGATCATCATCTGTCTCCCAAACTGCAACTACAACATCAGTCAGTCTGTTCATATTGCAAGTTGCTCCATAAACGTACTTATCTACATGTACTAGGAAGAAGAGCAAGTACTGGGAAGAATAGGAGGTACTAGGAACGCCTATTCAAGTACTAGTCAGTTCCGGATCCACTTTTTTTACAATCGCATTTGCAAAAAATCTTGTTAGACGGGTATGAACGAGCTTTATAAGAGCTGTATATAGAAGAGATTTATAACAGAGCTGACTATGTATAGAGGGGCTTTGTAAAATAGGTTACTATACATAAAGGAGCTTTGTAAGAGAGTTGACTGTATAAATTTAATACGAAATATACTACATGAACAAAAGGTATATGTTTTCAAGAGGCAACCTTGATTCAATATGGAACACGTGTCTAGACAGCCAAGATGTTTGGAACAGTATGGACTTGTGTGTGTGTGTGTGTGTGTGTGTGTGTGTGTGTGTGTGTGTGTGTGTGTGTGTGTGTGCGTGCGTGCGTGTGTGTGAGTGTGTGTGAGTGTGTGTGAGTGTGATGAGTGTGTGTGTGTGTGTGTGTGTGTGTGTGTGTGTGTGTGTGTGTGTGTGTGTGTGTATGTGTGTGTGTGTGTTTCATCGTTTTTATTTTTTTCTCATCTTTTCCTCTTGTCAACCCCGAAGACTAATTAATCAGTCTGCCGAAACGAAAGAATTTTAACCTGCTCCAGGAGGACTTTTATCCCGGGATGATGATGAGAATGGGGGGGTTAAATTATGGGATGGAGGGAGGATGTGCTCACAGCATCCCATCTCGATGACGGGAGATGTTTACATCACGTCTCCAGCAGTGTAAATACACTAAGAGTACACTTAAAGCCCCAATTTTAGAGATTTAAGAGCATCCTTGACTAGTGGTGAACAGGTGACGTGAAGCCTTAATAACCCTCGTGTAGTCGATAGGCTTTAAACCCCCTGGCCCTCCATTAGCTAACACAAATTAGGTAAAATAAATCGAACCACGACTCTCACCTGGCATCAATGGTTGTGATAAGGTTTATTTTTGCTACAGATAACGTTTGACACAGTTGTCCTTGATCACGTTTGGCACAGCTGTCCTTGATCACGTTTGGCACAGCTGTCCTTGATCATGTTTGGCACAGCTGTCCTTGATCATGCCTGATACAGCTGCTGCAGCCATCTCACGGTTATAGCATCTTGTGGTTCGTGTGACTACACTGCTGTCAGTGTATTCTGAAGTAAAAGTAACATGCAGAATAAGCTTTCATTGCGACAACGTTTCGCTCTGTGTAGAGCTTTGTCAAGTCGTATTTTGTTCTGTGTAGAGCTTTGTCAAGTCGTATTTTGTTCTGTGTAGAGCTTTGTCAAGTCGTATTTTGTTCTGTGTAGAGCTTTGTCAAGTCGTATTTTGTTCTGTGTAGAGCTTTGACAGGGACTATCTATCGTGTTTTTAATAATTTCTATTATTATTATTATTATTATTATTATTATTATTATTATTATTATTATTATTATTGCTGTTACTACGACTACTGATAATTATAACAGCATAACTTAAGCGTCATACAGAGCGGAGCTTTGTGACAAGGCTCTAAAACTTTTTCTTCTCTCATGTAAGTTTAGGCTCTCTGGTCTTCCTTCAGCCAAGAAATGAAGGAACTTGAGAATGAAAATGCTTGGGGGATGAAAGAACTTGGGAAATGAAGGGACTTGGGGAAGGGAAGGACTTAGGACGGCTTTCTGTAAGGTTTAAGCAGAGAAATAGTCTTAGAAGTTTTTAAGGTTCTAAGGTCAAGCGATTGGAGAAAAGTTTTTAACAAGGTTTCACATTCTAAGATTGAAATTATCGTATTATTTTTAAAGATTCAAGGTGTAGGTACAAAGTTTTATAGATTTAAGGTGTTTGTTAAAAAGTTTTAAAGATTCAAGGTGTGGGTACAAAGTTTTATAGGTTTAAGGTGTTTGTAAAAAAGTTTTAAAGGTTCAAGTGTGGGTACAAAGTTTTATAGGTTTAAGGGGTTTGTAAAATAGTTTTAAAGGTTCAAGTGTGGGTACAAAGTTTTATAGGTTTAAGGGGTTTGCAAAAAAGTTTTAAAGGTTCAAGTGTGGGTACAAAGCTTTATGGGTTTAAGGTATTTGTAAAAAAAATTTAAAGATTCAAGGTGTGGGTAGAAAGTTTTAAAGTTCCTGAAAACGTAGAGAGAAAGTCTCACAGAAATGAAGGAAGGTAAAACTTACCCATGAAGATACAAGAAAGGCAGCTGGTACCTTCCTTTGGCTTAAATATTAAAAAATAAATTCTATATTTGTCTAAATTTACTCACACTGCTGGCTGATAGTATGGAACGATTTGTGGATATGGATTACAAATTGTGTAAAATCGATTTTGAATGGTTATACTGGCCTCGTGATATTGATTTATGTAAGGTGTGGCTTGGTCACCACGGTAGTATGTTGGTGTTGATGGTGTGAATTTCTTATATAGCGTTGGGTTATTGGTTTAAGGTGTTGAATGAGCTGCGTTGGGTTATTGGTTTAAGGTGTTGAATGAGCTACAGGTTTTAGTGTATCGATAAAACAAAAGAACATCAATAACTTCCTCTCGTGCCTTTCCAAATCTTTCTTCACTCCTGTACTTGCAACTTTTTCCTTCCTTCTCCCCTTTATCTCCCATATTTCGCCTTCCTCTCTCACATGTCTTCCATTTTCCTCTTGCACCCCTCACGTCCTCGTTCTCTTCCTCCTCCCTTCCTCCACTACCCTTCCTCCACCCTTCCTCCGCCACCCTTCCTTTTCCCTTCCTCTCCCACCCTTTCTCCTTCCTTCCTCTGCCACCCTTCCACCTCCCTTCCTCTGCCGCCCTTCCTCCTCCCTTCCTCTGCCACCCTTCCACCTTCCTTCCTCTGCCACCCTTCCTGGCCAGCTCCACTCTGGCGTATCTGCCAATGATCAAAACACTGTGAGTTGGGTGGTACTCGCTCACATGGATAAGTGGATAACAGTCTCTTCACTCTCTCTCTTCCTCTCTCTCTCTCTCTCTCTCTCTCTCCTCTCTCTCTCTCTCTCTCTCTCTCTCTCTCTCTCTCTCTCTCTCTCTCTCTCTCTCTCTAATTTGAAAACATTATGTGTTAAATGCTCATCGTTAGGTTTTAAGGATATAGTATTTTCTTTATCTTAAGTTAGGTTAAGTTCGTTCATGATGGGTTGGGTTATGGTGGGTCAGATTACGTTAGGTTGGGTTATGGTGGGTCAGATTACGTTAGGTTGGGTTATGGTGGGTCAGATTACGTTAGGTTGGGTTAGGGTGGGTCAGATTACGTTAGGTTGGGTTATGGTGGGTCAGATTACGTTAGGTTGGGTTATGGTGGGTCAGATTACGTTAGGTTGGGTTAGGGTGGGTCAGATTACGTTAGGTTGGGTTATGGTGGGTCAGATTACGTTAGGTTGGGTTATGGTGGGTCAGATTACGTTAGGTTGAGTTATGGTGGGTCAGATTACGTTAGGTTGGGTTAGGGTGGGTCAGATTACGTTTTGGTTGGGTTAGGGTGGGTCAGATTACGTTTTGGTTGGGTTAGGTGGGTCAGATTACGTTAGGTTGGGTTATGGTGGGTCAGATTACGTTAGGTTGGGTTAGGGTGGGTCAGATTACGTTTAGGTTGGTTAGGGTGGGTCAGATTACGTTAGGTTGGGTTATGGTGGGTCAGATTACGTTAGGTTGGGTTATGGTGGGTCAGATTACGTTAGGTTGGGTTATGGTGGGTCAGATTACGTTAGGTTGGGTTAGGGTGGGGGCAGATTACGTTAGGTTGGGTTATGGTGGGTCAGATTACGTTAGGTTGGGTTATGGTGGGTCAGATTACGTTAGGTTGGGTTATGGTGGGTCAGATTACGTTAGGTTGGGTTTAGGGTGGGTCAGATTACGTTTAGGTTGGGTTAGGGTGGGTCAGATTACGTTAGGTTGGGTTAGGGTGGGTCAGATTACGTTAGGTTGGGTTAGGATGGGTCAGATTACGTTAGGTTGGGTTAGGGTGGGTCAGATTACGTTAGGTTGGGTTAGGGTGGGTCAGATTACGTTAGGTTGGGTTAGGGTGGGTCAGATTACGTTAGGTTGGGTTAGGGGGGGTCAGATTACGTTAAGTTGGGTTAGGGTGTGGTCAGATTACGTTAGGTTGGGTTAGGGTGGGTCAGATTACGTTAGGTTGGGTTAGGGTGGGTCAGATTACGTTAGGTTGGGTTAGGGTGGGTCAGATTACGTTAAGTTGGGTTAGGGTGGGTCAGATTACGTTAGGTTGGCTTAGGGTGGGTCAGATTACGTTAGGTTGGGTTAGGGTGGGTCAGATTACGTTAGGTTGGGTTAGGGTGGGTCAGATTACGTTAGGTTGGGTTAGGGTGGGTCAGGTTACGTTAGGTTGGGTTAGGGTGGGTCAGATTACGTTAGGTTGGGTTAGGGTGGGTCAGATTACGTTAGGTTGGGTTAGGGTGGGTCAGATTACGTTAGGTTGGGTTTGGGTGGGTCAGATTACGTTAGGTTGGGTTAGGGTGGGTCAGGTTACGTTAGGTTGGGTTAGGGTGGGTCAGATTACGTTAGGTTGGGTTAGGGTGGATCAGATTACGTTAGGTTGGGTTAGGGTGGGCCAGATTACGTTAGGTTGGGGTTTGGGTGGGTCAGATTACGTTAGGTTGGGTTAGGGTGGGTCAGATTACGTTAGGTTGGGTTAGGGTGGGTCGGTTACGTTAGGTTGGGTTAGGGTGGGTCAGATTACGTTAGGTTGGGTTAGAGTGGGTCAGATTACGTTAGGTTGGGTTATTGGTGGGTCAGATTACGTTAGGTTGGGTTAGGTGGTCAGATTACGTTAGGTTTGGTTAGGGTGGGTCAGATTACGTTAGGTTGGGTTAGGGTGGGTCAGATTACGTTAGGTTTGGGTTAGGGTGGGTCAGATTACGTTAGGTTGGGTTAGGGTGGGTCAGGTTAGGTTGGGTTAGGGTGGGTCAGATTACGTTAGGTTGGGTTAGGGTGGGTCAGATTACGTTAGGTTGGGTTAGGGTGGGCCAAATTACGTTAGGTTGGGTTAGGGTGGGTCAGTTACGTTAGGTTGGGTTAGGGTGGGGCAAATTACGTTAGGTTGGGTTAGGGTGGGTCAGATTACGTTAGGTTGGGTTAGGTGGGCCAAATTACGTTAGGTTGGGTTAGGGTGGGTAGATTACGTTAGGTTGGGTTAGGGTGGTCAGATTACGTTAGGTTGGGTTGGGTGGGTCAGATTACGTTAGGTTGGGTTAGGGTGGATCAGGTTATGTTAGGTTGGGTTAGGGTGGGTCAGATTACGTTAGTTGGGTTAGGGTGGTCAGATTACGTTGGGTTGGGTTGGGTTAAACTTGACAAGGTTGGGTTAGGCTACCCAAAAAAAAACTGCAGATATGTAATTTTAACCGCAAATAACAAAATTATAAAAACACGTCTGGCATCGAGGAAGTCGAGGTTGGGGGGAGGGAGGGAGGGGGGGTAGAGGGTTAAAAAACAGGAAACGTTTAAATCTTGACGTTTATTATTCTTGGTGCGAGAATGGTCCCTCCTTTTCTCTAAGTCTAAAACGGAATGGGGGATGCTTGAACCCTGGCGAAGGGTTCTTATTACAGGGGAATGGGTCTACTCTGCTTTATGACCCCCTACGGGTTTTGGGCTTCCCAGACATTTTTTTTCCTACTCCTGTCCTGGTATTCTTAGTTTCGTCATTTTTCCGATTTCTTCTAATCTCTCTATCTTCTTTTCCACAACACTTCTTACTACATCACCTTTTCTTCTTACCTTCACTCTTTGTGACATCCATCTGTTCAGTATTTGGTATTTAGTTATTTAGCGTTTAATGATTGATTCTAGTGTTGGGGTGCCGAGTAAGGTGCCAGTGCCAGTGTCTGTGTTCTGATGATAATAGCTAGGCCTTCCCTTGTAATAACCCATGCTGCATGATAGCTCACGGTACCAACAAAACTGGAACCCATTGAAAAAAAATATTTTACCTCCCTATATTTTACCAGTCACCATTGTCTTGCGAGGGTTTTCAATCCATGGCGGTCAGTTAGATATTTGCTGTACACTGGTGTGTGGAATTTTTCGCAACACTGTCTATACTAGTGTAGGTGGAGGTTTAACTTCGGTAGCTTCTCCCATTCTAACTCTCCTACACTCTCTCAGAGGTCAGTTGGAGTTGTCATTGACCAGGTAAGAAACACACACCACACACACACACACACCACCAACACACACACACAACACACACACACACAACACACACACACACCCACACACACACACACAACACACACACACACACACACACATACACACACCATAGTGAAAATAGGAAATAAAACCTGAGAGGCGCTTTCATGTGCTTACATACACATCTTCAGAGGAATAGGAAGAGGAGGCAGGAGAAGCACATTTTAAATGTTAAACACTAAGATGACACTCCCATCCCTCTTCCTCTCTCTTTCTCTCTATTTAGCATTTCTGAGCATTGTCTTGTATCCCCAGCTTATGTCCAGTGTGGTCACCTTGTTTTCTGGAGCTTTGGTTGCCTCTACAGTGTTGTGTGTTTGTGTTATGTTTTTGCAGTATACTTGTAACACCACACGCATGTAAACACGTCTCCTTTTTGGCTTTTGTGGACTAATTAGTAAGTAATTTATTATTTTCACAATTTTTTTTTCACTGCCTGTACTAGAACTGAGTAGACTTACTGTTGTCGGCATAATGTACTGTGAACTTACTGTTTAACTTAATTAATGGTACCTGCACATACATGGACAGTGGGCTTGAGGTCGTGATCTATTATACTAAACTCCTTGATATTTATGCGAGTTTTGAGAGTTTCGTGTGATGTACCGTTTACAAGTTTAGTCAATTGTTGGACTTCGGATAATTATCACTTGTGAGTTAACTTACATTTACCAAACAGATGGAGAAACTTGTTATCATGGGATAACCTCAAATTTGTTATAATTTCATTATTTGTGGTGAAGATCTTAAATATACTCGTACAAGGTGTCTTTATTCAGTAAGGAGAGACTCATTCTTCACTTCTTGTTTTACGAAATGGCTAAACTTACGAATAAAAGGGAGATTTTCCGTTTATAATTGTGAGATGCTGGTTAAGAAGAAGTTTTGTGTTAGTGGCAGAGACAAGCTTCTCTCTCAACTCCTGCTTCACCTCACCTTTCTACTCTCTCCCTTATCTTATTTTCCACCAGTCTTTTTCACCACTTTACACCTCATTTTATTCCCCCCCTCCCCGCGATCTTCCTCCCCCCTCATCCTCCTCACTTTCATCTCCCCCTTCTCTTCCCCCCCCCCCCCTTCTCCCTGACAGTAGGTATGATTTTCCACTCTTCCCCCTCTCCAGCATCAACAGATCCTCCCCTTACCCACTCCTAACTCCCCCTGGCCTCTCCTGCCCACCTCCTACCCCTCCTGACATTGATCGTGGTGTATGTCAGCTCTGACTTATTGAAGATCTCCACTGCCTCCTCTATTCTACCCTCCTCTTCCTGCACACTTCATATGTTCCTCCTCCCTCCTCCTCCTCCACACCCTGTTCCTTGTCCTCATCCTCTGAGTTGTGTGTTAGACGCACCTGTAAAGACAACAAGGTCCTTGAGCAAAACGATGGTGTTTAATGACCTCTTGTCAGGAGGGGTGGCCATTGGACCTGTAGTGGACCACTGTATCGACGACCACTGACTTACCCGTGCTGGGCTCAAGGGTCTGATTGTTACTATAATGGAGTAGCCCACAATATGCTCCAACACAGTATGGTGACTTGTTAAACCCTACAATTATTATTATTCTCCTTTTACAAAAATATTGCGAAAGTTGCTCCTAGAGAAACTATATTGATTTAGAAATGAAATACATTCTCTAAAGTTGATCGCCTTGTTATTGTGCACCTCATATCTGTCCTGTGGATGGTAGTGGATAGTTTACATTACGAACCATATACATCCTTGGATGGTAGTGGCTAGTTACTGTACGAACCTCATACTGTCCTGTGGATGGTAGTGGCTAGTTTACTGTACGAACCATATACATCCTGTGGATGGTAGTGGCTAGTTTACTGTACGAACCATATACATCCTGTGGATGGTAGCACAAGACCATAAAGAACAATGACTGTAACAATGCAAAACGCCTAAAAACTTGACTTCAAATGGTTAAATAGGGGTACATCTGGATCGTGTGTGATATATTATATATATATATTTTATATATATATATATATATATATATATATATTATATATATATATATATATATATAATATATATATATAATACACACAGAACAACCACTTTGTAAAATAAGGAAATTCCATGCGCTTTCGTGACTTCTCACATTATCAAAGAACTATAAAAATAAAAGATTAACAGGAAAGCATATAAGGACGAGACTACACCTCGCTGCCACCCCAAAACAACACCTGACTTTTTATGATGTACAGTGCTAGTCACGGCACTGTGCAGAGTGAGCTCCCCGGCATAATGCAGTGACGAAAATTAAAGGCCTACCATATAGGGGGGTCTTTTTTCCTCTGTGCATTATGCCGGGTAGAAGCCATTACCACGGCGTCACGGCCTGCCGCCACACTCCACAGTGACTCCTCAGTGTGCTCACGTGGCTGCCCTGGTGAAAGGAAGTGTTGCACTTTTGTCTCTCATCCACCCCATCTTTTGCCCGGTGTTCCCTTCTGTTTTGGGGCTATACATGTTTGATTATGGGTAAAAGGAAGTCTTTAACACCTGAAACTATAGTTCAAATCATAGGGCTTCACAAAGCTGGGCACCAGACGAAAGAAATAGTGGAGAATGTTGGTGTGTGTGAGCGTTCAGTGAGGGACTGGGTGCAGTGTTTCAAGGCTGGTGGCGGTGTTGAGTTACCGTCTGCCAAACCTCGGCCTGGCCCCTCGAAGAAGACATCTGAGTTAAAGAAGCAGTTAGAGAGTACACCTAAGATAACTGCTAGAGAACTGAAAGACAAGAACCGACATCTTTTCTCAGGTGTCTGTAAGAACTGTTAACAAACGTGTGTCAGAACTGGGCTACAATAGTCACCGCCAGGTTAAGAAACCGACCCTCTCCAAGCCACAGAAGAAACTTAGGCTGGATTATGCAAAGAAATATCTTCACTGGAATCCTCAACAGTGGTCTGAAGTACTTTGGAGTGATGAAGCAACCTTCACTGTCACCTGTAACCGTGGGGGACATGAACCGGCCCAGAGATAGTGACCCGCTAGATCCACGCTACACCTGTGGGACCACCAAAAACCCAGACTTGCTCATGGTTTGAGTGTGTTTCAGTGCTCAGTGTTGGTGAACTCATTATGCTTCACAAAAACCAGTATATGAACCAGTATAATTATTCGGAGTTATTGTGTGACAATTTACCTGAGGCGTTTGACAAGTGTGGGGCTACGGTGTTTATGAAGGACGGTGCACCGTGTCATACCACCAAATCTGAAGTTCAGTGGCTTAAGGACTGTGAAGTGAGGTTCTTTAATGACTGGCCAGGTAATTCCCCAGACCTAAACCCTACTGAGAACTTCTGGAAAATAGTGAAACGAAGTTTACTGGGCAAGGATATCAGCTCCATCCTGCGGCTGGAGGCTGCTCTACATGAGGCATGAAATAATATACCTCCCCAGACCCTCAAGAATTTGTGAGACTCTTCCTACACTGCTGAGGGACGTAATTAAGCGTAAAGGACGCAGCAACAAGTATTAAAACCTCAGTAAGTGTGCAAATATATATATTATATATTATATATTATATATATATATATATATATATAATATTATATAATATATTATTATATAATCTTTAATGGTATGTGTTTGTGTTTTGGTACGTGTGAAGGGGAGGTGCGGCATAATGCCATGACTAGCAAAGTAGGTAGGTAGTCAGTGATCCGTGAAACACAGACTATATTCTACCCAAAATTTGTCTAATGTACCTTAAGTTCTTCCATCATAAAAATTCAGGTGTTGTTGTGGGGTGGCAGCGAGGTGTAGTCTCATCCTTGTATGCCTTCCCGTTAATCTTTTATTTTTATAGTCCCTTGATAATGTGAGAAATCACGAAATCGCTTGGAATTTCGCTATTTTTTCACAATGGTTGTTCTGCATATTGTGGTATCACCTGTTTATAGTTCTCTTATTGCATGTATATATATATATATATATATATATATATATATATATATAATATATATATATATATATATATATATATATATATATATATATATATATATGCAATAAGATCACAGTAAACAGGTGATTTTAAATTATGCAAAACAACCACTGTGAAAGAGTAATGAAATTCCAAGCGCTTTCGTGACTACTCACATTGTCAAGGAACTATCCTTGACAATGTGAGTAGTCACGAAAGCGCTTGGAATTTCACTACTCTTTCACAGTGGGTGTTTTGCATATATATATATATATATATATATATATATATATATATATATATATATATATATATATATATATATATAAATATATAATATATAAAGGTGGAGTAATACATAGGTACAGTAATCAATAATGTTAGATAAGGTAATATGAGGATATTGCTTTAAATCGATCAGAGTGCATTATGAATTGTCGTTAGGATCATTTATATCTAAAAACTCAACTCTGTCCAGTTTAAATTAGAATTTTAAATTCAATTTAGTGCTCCAGAAATTTTAATTGGCGATTCTGACATGGTCAATGTTAGCTTAGCTGTGACAAGAATATTACACCGAGTACCTCTCTGTGGAGGCATGGAGGAGAGTGCTCTGTGGAGGCATGGAGGAGAGTGCTTCTCTTTGGAGGCATGGAGGGGGTGCTTCTCTGTGGAGGCATGGAGGAGAGTGCTTCTCTGTGGAGGCATGGAGGGGGTGCTTCTCTGTGGAGGCATGGAGGAGGGTGCTTATCTGTGGAGACATGAAGAAGGGTGCTTCTCTCTGGAGGCATGGAGGGGGTGTTTCTCTGTGGAGGCATGGAGGGGTGTTTCTCTGTGGAGGCATGGAGGAGGGTGCTTCTCTGTGGAGGCATGGAGGGGGTGCTTCTCTGTGGAGGCGTGGAGGCAGATGTTTGTCTGTGGGTGCACGGAGGAGGATGCCTATGGAGGCATGGAGGAGGGTACCTCTCTATGGAAGCATGTAGGAGGGTGCTTCTCTGTGGAGGCATTGAGAAGGATGCCTATGGAAGCATGGAGGAGGGTGCCTCTCTGTGGAGGCATGGAGGAAGGTGCTTCTCTATGGAGGAATGGAAGAAATTGCCATCATATGGAGGAGTGGGGGGCAATAAAAGACGAAGCCACAAATAATTAGAAATTACCTCAACCGTAATGAAGAAACGAAGAGAAATGAAATAGGAAAATGATATGAGAATATCGAATATGTCAATCACATGTCAGAAGCTCATCAAGAGAGTATAACATCAATCAAACCTGGCCTGGTCAGACACTGTCAGAAGCACATCCAGGAGGTTACATCATCAATCTGATGTCTGAAAAATCCTGTGCTCAGACTGGATCAAAAAGTACTTAGGAGAAAGTTCATGTAACTTAAGCATCAGGGCCCTGAAACACAAACACACGTGTAAACAAAGGCCCTGAAACACAAGCACATGCATAAACAAAGGGCCCTGAGACACAAGCACACATGTAAACAAAGGGTCCTGAAACACAAGCACACGTGTAAACACCAGGGTTCTGGAACACGGGCATGCTTATAAAACACATTGATCCTGAAACACAGACAAACGTATAAACACAAGGGTCCTGTAACTAACAAGCATACTTGTAAAACACAAGTGGGCTTGTAAAACCTTCCTTTACACCATAGCTTGCTCATCCACAGGAAGAAATAGTCACATCTGATGAACTAAAAAATAGCATAATTTACAAAGGGGAAACTGACTGGACAAGACGATGATGCATTGAGGCAGCTGCGATTTAAATCAGTAAAACCATCGACTCAAAATAAGGCAAGACTTTCGTCTCGCCAACTAATTCTCTACTTATTCTCCACGAACATGCCAACTGCATGTTTACAACATACTTCCATTCTTGTAGTGTTCACCCTATATTCTTTTACGGCCCAACAAAGAACAAAGGCACAATACAGTGACTGGAACAGCACATAAATAACCCACACATAGGTGAACGAAGCTCATGACCTTTCGGTCCAACTTGGACCATTTACAAGTCACACTAACTTGTAAATGGTCCAAGTGAGATCGAAACGTTGTCATGTGCGGGTTATCTGTACATTACGACCTATCTCATGGTCCATATATTGATATCTACAGTACTGTGTTCTCAGTAGGACTTAATAGGGTTTAATGTACAATGCAGCATGTTCACAAAAATTTCTTACTGTACAAATTCTCTTTACCAGCAGTCAACTCTGCTCTGTTCGGTGCCAGAAACTCTTTACAAGCAGTCAACTCTGCTCTGGTCGGTGCCAGAAACTCTTTACCAGCAGTCAACTCTGCTCTGGTCGGTGCCAGAAACTCTTTACCAGCAGTCAACTCTGCTCTGGTCGGTGCCAGAAACTCTTTACAAGCAGTCAACTCTGCTCTGGTCGGTGCCAGAAACTCTTTACAAGCAGTCAACTCTGCTCTGGTCGGTGCCAGAAACTCTTTACAAGCAGTCAACTCTGCTCTGTTCTGTGCCAGAAACTCTTTACTAGCAGTCAACTCTGCTCTGTTCGGTGCCAGAAACTCTTTACTAGCAGTCAACTCTGCTCTGGTCGGTGCCAGAAACTCTTTACAAGCAGTCAACTCTGCTCTGGTCGGTGCCAGAAACTCTTTACTAGCAGTCAACTCTGCTCTGGTCGGTGCCAGAAACTCTTTACTAGCAGTCAACTTTGCTCTGGTCGGTGCCAGAAACTCTTTACAAGCAGTCAACTCTGCTCTGGTCGGTGCCAGAAACTCTTTACAAGCAGTCAACTCTGCTTTAGTCGGTGCCAGAAACTCTTTACAAGCAGTCAACTCTGTTCTGGTCAGTGCCAGAAACTCTTCAGTGTAGGACATGCCATCAATCATGTCTGGTTTAGTGAAAAGTATTATTGATAAACATTAATTTCTCAGATGAAATAGACAAATTTCAGATCTTAGGTAACGTTAGATTATTTTACAAATCTGCTTCAACCTTCTCTCTTCCTCCTACTATTCCCTCACATGCTTCCTTATCCTCTCCTTCTCTTTCTCATTCACTCTCTCCCTCTCGTTTTCCTTACCTCCCTCACATTCTCTCCCCTTCTCCCTTTCGTCTTTCTCTTCTTTACTATTTCCTCCCCTCACCTTCTCTATCTTCCTCATCCTCCTGCTTTCCCCCCTCTCTGCTTCCTCCATATCTCCTGCGTCACTCCCACCCCGTTACTACATGCATTAAACGCATCACTATACATTTCCTGGCGCCAGCGCTCCCTTCACTATCAATTGACGCCGCATATTACGCATTTTTGAGCGTATAAGTATTATGTGTATTTTGAGTGTATGTATGCATATATAGGACTTGCTGACATATACATCCCACCCCCTGTAGGTGTTGTATGAGTCCCCATTAAAAATGTATGTATGATTCATATGAAGCGTTAAACGCGTTTGGGGTCGTTCATTGCAGGCTTGGTGGTGTTGCAATCAAGACGTAGATTAATGGCTTATTCATTGGGAGGCTCTGTACCCGTAGGGGTCACAGGAAT
>NC_069449.1:18956639-18964139 GCF_026875155.1 Cherax quadricarinatus
GAACGTGTGTCGATACCAGATTAAAAGACCATCGGCTGGCCCAGGTTTATGGAGGCCGGGAGAAATATGAAGTGGTATTGGCAAGCGGATGGGTGTTTATCTTGCTGGAGGGCCGGACCTTCTGGAGGTCCTGGAAAACCTACTTGTTCTGGAGGACCTTGTGAGGAGGTTCTGAGGGACTTCAAGGGGTTTTGGAGCTCTTCCTAGAACCTAGGAAACCTGCTGGTTCTGAAGAACCTAGGGAATAGTTTCTGAAGCACCTTCTGTAAGACTTTTATGGGTCCTGGGGTCCTTTTTTTTTTTTTTTTTTTTTTGAGATTGAGGTTCTTTTGCTGGTTTCTGGAGAGCTTTCTCGGGGGTCTTGCAAGACTTTTAGATACTTGCTCCGTTCTGAATCTTGGCGGGTCTTCTAGAAATTCTGGGGCTTCTGGAAGACCAATGAGGGTCTTATAAGTCTTTCAGAATTTCCTCGTTCTTTTGGTGAACGTGAAAGTCCTAAATACTCTGGGAAGTTTTAAAACCATTGAAAAGGTTCTGAAGGGTCTTCTGGAGGTCTTTCTGAAAGACTTTCAGGATGTTGTTTAGGACCTGGAGAAGCTTTTAAGAGCTCTCTGAAGGTCTTGAAACATCTGAAAGACCCAGAGACTTTTCCTGAGAACGACCTTGGTTTCTTTCTGGGGTTTCTGAGTTCTGGAGTTCTTCTTAAAAATCCTCTTGAAGTCTTCTTTGGCTTCTTCTTATTCCTCTTGAAGTCTTTGTTAGGAGGTACTTCCCAGGTCCTGAGGTCCTGGATAATCTGCTTGGGATCCAGAAGGTCCTTCCGGAAGACTTGGAGGTCCTTCAAGAGATATAGGCGAGTATAAATAGAAATCACATCTGCCTGGCGCTCAGCGGACGGAGGATCAAGCCTCCACTACGTCTTGGCGCTGATTTGCCCACGTGGGTTAAGCGCTTTACATGAAATCTAAAAATAAATGCTTTGTTTAGGAGAGTATAAGACCACTTCCGACAGCTTCATCTGAGCACCATCTGTCAAGCTTCCCATGCATCAACATGAAGCTTTTAGTTAAGTGAACACAGATGCAGCTAATGTGACATTTTATTGTGGCAACGTTTCGCTCTCCAGGAGCTTGTCAGGCTTGATCCTCCGTCTGCTGAACGTCAGATAGACACAATTCCTATTTGTACTCGCCTATAGTTCTCCAGGAGCTTTGTGAAGCGAGCTTGACGAAGCTCTTGGAGAGCGAAACGTTTCCTCAATAAAACGTCACATTATTTTCATCTGTGTCCATTTACCTAACATTTTGTCGGTAATTCTACAATTATTACTAATATGAAACTTGTTTATTCACTTTCGAAAGCCAAGAATTTTACCACGCTCGTAAACTCAAAAAATATGAAGGTGTGTTGCGTGCTGAACTTGTACACGTGTTCGCGTCATGTACACTCCGCCGCAACAACCAATAAAATTCTCTCTCTCGTCCAAGGAATGCCGGAAACTGTACACAGAAAAAAAGGTATGAAATTCGGAGTGGAACTCGACCGGAAATGGTGGCATTCATGATGGTGTCGACACCCACCAACGCTAAAAATTTGGAAGCGGATTTTTTAGGATCGAGAAAATAATGAAGGTTGCAGTGGAAAAATGGTTCTTTTTTTGGGGCTGAGATTCTCTGTGATAGTTGCTGTTCTACTGATGACGGCCACTGATGGTCGTGCATGCGCAGCTGCAAGGGTAGGTATGATAGAATCCAAGGGGAGAAGGGGTCGGAACTGAAAAAAGCTAAAGGCAAAAATATTGTTAAATATCTTGTGAAGGCGTAGGTGAAGTAATTTGTAAAGCTAAAGTTAAGAAGTCAGAAATTATAGAGTTAAGAGAGACTTAAATAGAGTGAATGTTTATTAAACCAGGTAAAAATACTGAAACAAGTGAAACACGCACACATACTGTTGTATATATATATATATATATATATATATATATATATATATATATATATATATATATATATATATATATATATATATATATATATATAGTTATAGTTAACAAGTCGGCCGTCTCCCACTGAGGCAGGGTGACCCAAAAAGAAAGGAAAATCCCCAAAGAGAAAAATAATTTCATCATCATTTAACACTTTATATATATTTCAACACTTTATACACACACACACACACATAATATATATATATATATATATATATATATATATATATATATATATATATATATATATATATATATATATATATATATATATATATATATATATATATAATGAAGGTAACTTGTTAGAGTTCAAAATATAGCGTATCTAGTATCAGCATAAGTGAACCACTATGCACAAGGAGACGCCTTCAAGTATATAGATAAATAGTTCAGAGAACCATCAGTCTTGAAAAGATTGACTAATTACATCGAATAAATTTAGGCTGAGGGACTGATTACCTCAAACTCCTGATCTTCACCAGTCATCTTTGTATAGGACTGATGAAGCCACTGTGTGGCGAAACGTTTCCTCAATAAAGATACCCAAGTGTTGTACATGTGTCTAATTTATCACACCTTCAAGTGGACCACCTGAACGACAGCAATAAACTGTGTAAGTGTATAATGTATTAATACATCTACAGAAGAAAAAAGAAATTGAATAATGCGAAGATTAACCAAGAAGCGAGATAGAATTACAAGAAATAGTGAGACTACGAGTGAAATAGTGAGACTACCAGTGAAATAATGAGAGACTACGAGTGAAATAGTGAGAGATTACGAGTGAAATAGTGAGACTACGAGTGAAATAGACTACGAGTGAAATAGTGAGAGATTACGAGTGAAATAGTGAGACTACGAGTGAAATAATGAGAGACTACGAGTGAAATAGTGAGACTACGACTGAAATAGTGAGAGACTACGAGTGAAACAATGAAACACACTACGAGTGAAACAATGAAAAACACTACGAGGAAACTATAAAACACACAACGAGTGAAATACAGATGGAAACCAAGCTGCACTCCAAGAGTAGGTATCACTCTGGGCTTGACTCAATGTGCAAGAAAACTACATATATATATTATATATATATATATATATATATATATATATATATATATATATATATATATATATATATATATATATAACTTGCACGCATTTAGAAAACTCCATTAATTGTGCTTGTATTTAAAAAAAGGTTGGAGGGGGAGTTAGAGGGGAGTAGGGGGAAGGACCCTTTTAAAATATACGATCAATGGAGAGGAAAAAAATGTGAACAGCGACTAACGGATTGATATTTAACTCTGGGTTGAGATCTGCAAAATCCTGTACTTGAAATGGATTAATCTCTCTCTCTCTCTCTCAGTGATAGGGTTGTTAAATATTTATAAAAATTAGTCATTGCAAAACTTCAACTCTGTTATACTTGGCCTCGTTAATAACGGGTTTTTATATATATATATATATATATATATATATATATATATATATATAATATATATATAATATATATATATATATATATATAATAAATTAATATATATTGATAGTAATGTTAAAAGCAGTGGGGGATATACCTAGGGACTGGCAGAGAGCATGCATAGTTCCCTTATATGAAGGCAAAGGGGACAAAAGAGAGTGTAAAAATTATAGTGAATAAGTCTGTTGAGTATACCTGGTAAACTGTATGGTAGAATTAAGAGTAAGACGGAGAGCAGGATAGCAGATGAACAAGGAGTCTTTAGGAAGGCTAGGGGGTGTGTAGACCAAGTGTTTGCAGTGAAACATATAGGTAAACAGTATTTAGATAAGGGTAAAGAGGTTTTTGTGCCAGTTTTGGATTTGGAAAAGGCATATGTTAGGGTGGTTAGGGGGGCAATGTGGCAGATATTGCAAATGTATGGAATAGGACGTAGATTATTGAAAGCAGTCAAGAGTCTTCACGAGCGTAGTGAAGCTCAGGTTAATGTGTGTGGGAGAGAGGGAGATTATTTCCCAGTAAAAGTAGGCCTTAGACAAGGATGTGTGATGTCACCGTGATTGTTCAATATATTTATAGATGGAGTTATAAGTGTGAATGCTCGGGTGTTGGCAAGAGGTGTGAGGTTAAAAGATAAAGAATCTAACACAAAGTGACAGTTGTCACAAATTCTGAAGAAAAGTTGCAGAGGTTGGTGGATGAGTTTGGTAGGGTATGTAAAAGAAGGGAATTAAAAGTGAATGTAGAAAAGAGTAAAGTGACCAGGATAATCAAAAATTTAGGTAACAGAATACTGAATATCAGAGTGGAGGGAGAGAGTAAGGAGGAGGTGAATGTACTCAGATATTTGGGAGTGGACGTGTCAGCAGATGGGTCTATGGGTGTGTGATGCACTGAGGAGTCTGAGGAGACAAAAAACTTTGACCAAGAAAACAGAGGGGAATGTATGAGAGTATAGGTATACCAACACTTGTGTGGGTGTGAGGCATGGGTTGTGAATGTTGCAACAAGGAGAAGGCTGGAGGCAGTGGAGATGTCATGACTGAGGGCAATGTGTGGTGTGAATATAATGCAGAGAATTCGTAGTTTGGAGATTAGGGAGGTGCGGGATTACCAAAACTATTATCCAGAGGGCTGAGGAGGGGTTATTGAGATGGTTTGGACACGTAGAGAGGATGGAACTAAATAGAATGACTTCGAATGTGTATAAATCTGTAGTGGAGGAAAGGTGGGTTGGCCTAGGAAAGGTTGGAGGGAGGGGGTAAAGGAGGTTTTGCGTGTGAGGGGCTTGGACTTCCAGTAAGCTTGCGTGAGCGTGTTAGATAGGAGCAAATGGAGACAAATGGTTTTATGACTTGACGTGCTTCTGGAGTGTAAGCAAGGTAACATTTATGAAATGATTCAGGGAAACCGTCAGGCCGAACTTGATTCCTGGAGATGAGTACATCTCTGAAGGATGGGTGCTAATGTTGCAGTTTTATAACTGTAATGCAAGCATGCCTCTGGAAGACAGTGATGGAGTGAATGATGATGAAAGTTTTTCTTTTTCGGGTCACCCTGCCTTGGTGGGAAACGGCCAATGTGCTAATAAGGTATATATATATATATATATATATATATATATATATATATATATATATATATATATATATATATATATATATATATATATATATATATATATATATATATATATATATTATTAATATACATTTTTCAAGTGATCTAAACGGATTTTTTTTAATCATATTTTTAGCGTTTTCAATTCCAGATTCGAAATTGGATTTACTTGTTCCCAAAATTGGTTTATGTCTGTCAGCGTATGTATATATGTGTGAATGTGTGTGTGTGTGTGTGTGTGTTTTTGTTTGTTATATATATATATATATATATATATATATATATATATATATATATAATATAATAATATATATATATATATAATATATATATATGTACACACACAACACACACACACAAACACACAACACACACACATATATATATATATATATATATATATATATATATATATATATATATATATATATATATATATGCTATCTACGTTTCAGAACTAAAATACAATTTCGTGGTGACCTTTTTGAGTTTACCAAAGTTCAGCCTAAGTGAGCCGTCACCCACAGCTGTGTGAGAGAGAGAGAGAGAGAGAGAGAGAGAGAGAGAGAGAGAGAGAGAGAGAGAGAGAGAGAGAGAGAGAGAGAGAGAGAGAGAAACAGACAGAAACAGAGAGGTAGAGAGGGAGATAATTCGGTGCAAGTATTAGTAAAGTCACGATGCTACCGAGAAACCAGCAGACCGAGGAACCAGCAGACCGAGGAACCAGCAGACCGAGGAACCAGCAGACCGAGGAACCAGCAGACCGAGGAACCAGCAGACCGAGGAACCAGTATTCAACAGGTTTATGTCCTTTACTACAAAACAAAATGTGCACCTCCACTTGCTAATTTTATTATAATTTTGGGCTCAGTTAATTAGTATATTTATCACCAGATCTCAATGTATAACACCGCTTGCTCCCCCAGTAAGGGGTCTGCGACCCCCATGTTGAGAACCACAACTTTCCTGGCCCGGTGGCCTGGTCGGTGGCCTGGTGGCTAAAGCTCCCGCTTCACACACGGAGGGCCCGGGTTCGATTCCCGGCGGGTGGAAACATTTCGACACGTTTCCTTACACCTGTTGTCCTGTTCACCTAGCAGCAAATAGGTACCTGGGTGTTAGTCGACTGGTGTGGGTCGCATCCTGGAGGACAAGATTAAGGACCCCAATGGAAATAAGTTAGACAGTCCTCGATGACGCACTGACTTTCTTGGGTTATCCTGAGTGGCTAACCCTCCGAGGTTAAAAATCCGAACGAAATCTTATCTCTTATCTTATCTAACAAGACGCATAAAATTCTTAGTAACTCTCCATGGTTACGAGTCGAGCTAAAAGACTCTCTGAAGATTAGAATTTCTGGCTAACGTTTTGGTCAAGCAGAGGCTGTTGGTGCCATCTGCCTGCATTCCAGCCTAGGAATGGAAAGGAAAGTTCTCAGAATCGTTTGACCGATCTTTCTGAAACTGGGAATTTTTTTCATTTAGTTGAAATCTTATTGACTGCATGTAGGTCATTAAGGCTGCAGGTCACTTCTGTCCGTCAAGGATATTTCACTCTTTAAAACAGTGATATAAAGTTTAATTCCTGATTACATCCCAAAGAAAAATGCACATCTCTCGGTGTATATATTACCGAAATATACCCTGAGAGATACAAACCTCTGTTTAAACCCTCAGACACGCACATCTTTGTGTATATATCCTGAGACATACTTCTGTATATACACTGAGAGATTCTTCTGTTAATATTATGAAAGATACTTTTGTATATACCCTGAGAGATACTTCTGTATATACCTTGAGAGATACTTCTGTATATACCCTGAGAGATACTTCTGCATATACCCCGAGAGACATCTGTATATTTCCTGAGAGATACCTCTGTAAATACCCTGAGAGATACCTCTCGGTGTCTATATAGAGATATACCCTAAGAGATACACACCTCCGTATATATACCCAGAGACACCTCTGTAACACTCTTGCAGAAGACTAAGTGTAGCCAGTCCAGGTTTAGATCCGCCATACTGAAGCCTCCCAGTTGAGACTGTTGTACATATATAAATATTGAAAAGCTGCAGGGGGCGGCGCCCCTGCCCGACCCCCACACCCGTCCCCCCAAAAAATACCCTTTCATTCCGAATGCAAGTTTGAACTTTGATGTACATTTTGTGATGTCCAGTTCAATGTGGCGAATCTCGAGCTTTGATCTTCCTTTGAAAGTCATAAATATTTCTTTTGAAATCAAGCGACCGATTTCATGCCAATTCGTGACGTTAATTAATGTCCTTTCTGGCCATTTTTTTAGTAAACATTTTTGAATATGGGAGATGGTTTTTAGTGACGTAATACCTGTGCGTATTTTTTGTTTGACGAGTCGGGACCTTAAAATGCTTTATTTTGTT
>NC_069449.1:18969139-19099139 GCF_026875155.1 Cherax quadricarinatus
TAGTACTACACAACACAATAGCACCATACAACACAATAGCACCACACAACACATAATAGCACCACACAGCACACAATAGCACCACACAACATAATAGCACCACATAACACAAAATAGCATCACTTAACACAACATAACACACAATAATACAAGGCCACACAATAATACAACACAGTGACATCACACAATACGTAACACGATACCATACGAAACCTAACCTAACGCACTCTAACACCACACAACCCTTCCCCACACGACAACACCACAGGAATGTTAGGAAGTATTTCTTCAGTCACAGAGTTCTCAGGAAGTGGAATAGTCTGGAGAGTGATGTAGTGGAGGTAGGAACCATACATAGCTTTAAGAAGAGGTATGATAAAATCTCATGGAGCAAAGAGAGAGTGGTCCACTAGTAGCGACCAGTGAAGAGGAGGGGCCAGGAGCTGTGACTCCACCCCCTGAATTAGTACAACACAACACTGCACTCAATAAAAGCATACAAGACATGGTAAATCATATCGCCAGAAAAATACATGAACATCAGTCAGCAACAGTTTAAAGACCAGTTTAAATATACTAATTAAATAACTCATTTTAAATACCATAACACCAGACTTTCCTGTTGAGTTTTAGTAACGGGGTTCAAAGTTGCAGCTTTAATAACGAGAGTTAAATTGTTTTGCTTTAATGACGGGGTTAAACAGTTCTTTTAACGACGGTTTTACATAGTTGTTTTAATAAAGATATCAAGCATAGGTGAAATTCTAATGAAAGAAGGAATTAAATAGGTATGTTAAGATAACGGGGTTAACATAGTTGAGAGGTTGAGCGTAATGACTGAGAATTGGCCAAGGGAAATTAATTACTTTGTGTGACTTATTTTTGGGTTATCCTAAGTAATTTACACATATGCTACTATGTATGACAATTTATGTAACTGTATTAATGTGTACCTTTACCTAAATAAACTTAGTAGTGCAAGTGCCAGACTTGTGAAACGTTTTGGAAAATAATTGAAGTCTTTTGAAAAAACTAAAAATTGTGCCTGCTGATGTAAGATACTTATCAAAACTACATATTAATTATTATAGTTAATACAGTTTTTTGTTTGATAAAATAACCATTTCTGAATTTAGATTTATGTATGTAAGTATATTATAAATATAATTCTTATTTAAAAATGGTGCTTTTTTATTGAAAAATTAATATTTTAAATTGACGTTTGGCATCACCGAGACGTCTGGTGATGGCAGGACGGGGATTTTATTTCAGTACGCGCCGAGCAGGCGAAGAGAAAGGGGTGTGGTATAGCAAATATTTCTTCCTAGTACATAAGTCAATATCTTTGTTACTTGGCAGTGGAATCACATAAAAAGAAATTGTGAAATCTTAAAAACTGTCCCATATTACTGTATGCTAGATATTTTACTTAAATCCTTGCAGGTTCTCTGAAAATTTCTTAAAAACGAATTTAGTCAACTTATTTGAACTATTTTCGTATATATATATATATATATATATATATTATATATAATAATATATATATATATATATATATATATATATATATATATATATATATATATATATATGGGTAAGACACATATGCAACAGTTAGGTATCTTTATTATGAAACGTTTCGCCAACACAGTAGGCTTCTTCAGTCAAGTACAGAAAAGTTGATAGAAGCAGAAGATACTTGAAGACGATGTAATCAGTCCATCACCCTTAAAGTTTTGAGGTGGTCAGTCCCTCAGTCTGGAGAAGAGCATTGTTCCATAGTGTGAAACAATATGGAGATGAAGTGACAGGATGGAGCTTTTTATAGCGCCAAGAGGTGAGACGTAGGCCACTAGGAGAGGTAAGAACTCAGATGCTGAGAGGTCAGGTCCCTCTCAAATCCAGCCGCTCTCACTAGTGGAAGTTGTCGAAGTTGATTGCAGGTCTGTACCAAGATCTCCATATTGTTTCACACTATGGAACAATGCTCTTCTCCAGACTGAGGGACTGACCACCTCAAAACTTTAAGGGTGATGGACTGATTACATCGTCTTCAAGTATCTTCTGCTTCTATCAACTTTTCTGTACTTGACTGAAGAAGCCTACTGTGTAGGCGAAACGTTTCATAATAAAGATACCTAACTGTTGCATATGTGTCTTACCTAACAACCTGTCGGTATTTTATACCATTTTAATGTTCATATATATATATATATATATATATATATATATATATATATATATTTAAAGACAAACGATTTACAAATGACGTTTTAGGTATCAATGTTTAAGTGATCCTTATGCAAAAAAAAATATTTTGGTTTGAATATTTTTCCTCTAATTTCCATCACTACATTAAGAGAACATTGTGATCTACAGAATGTAAAAAAAAAAATCGTGACATTTTGATAGAAATTAAAATATGACGCAGTGGCCTGGTCTGGGACCCGGCCGCTGGGGCGATGACCCCTGGAATAGACTCCAGATAGACTTTAGGTAGACTGCAGATAAACTCCAGATAGACTCCAGATAGACTACAAGTAGATTCCCCTCAAGGAAGGTTCCTTGATGTTGGTGAGGGGCTCTTGATTTAGGGAATTGGATCTGTGCTCCAGTTCCCCGAATTAAGCCTGAATGCCTTCCACATCCCTCCCCCCAGGCGCTGTATAATCCTCCGGGTTTAGCGCTTCCCCCTTGATTATAATAATAATAACAAATAGATTACAGGTAGACTGCAGATAGACTCCAGGTAAATTCCAGATAGACTTCAGATAGACTGGAGCCTTAATGATCAGTTTAAAAAGTAAGGTTAACACTATCTTGGGAAGGTCATCATGTTGGATCATTATGGAGGAAGCGCTAAAACGTTAAGGGTCACACCCCACTGAGGATCAGGAGACAATCCATGTACCCGAGGAAGGAGAAGGTTTTAGCTCTAATTTACTGAACCCGAGCTCTTCCCCACCTTTTAATGGAACCTTTTGCCTTTCTTTGATTATTTTTATTATTAGTAGTGTTTTAGTATATTCATGGGGATCGTAACCTTCCCCCTCTTTTCTTTTTTCTTTAAAACAATACTGTTTAAGCTATTGTCTCTTCTCTCCTCTCTTTTTTCTCTCTCTCTCTCTGCCCCCTAAAATCATGTTTCCTCTCTTTGTCCCCCCAGTTTTCCCTCCCCCTTTTTTTCATTCCTCTATTTCTTTCCCTCTTTCCTCTATTTTTTTTCTCCCCTCATTCCTTATTCTTTTCCCCCATTTTTCTTTTGTTTCTCCCCCCTTCCCTTTTTTTTCTCCCCCTTTTTTCCTCCTTTCTCTTTCCCCCTTTTTTTTTCCCTTTTCTCTCTTCCCCCATTCCCTTTTTTCTCCCCTCTTTCTATTTTTCTCCCCTCTTCCTCTTTTCTTTTCCCCTCATCTTCTTTTTCTCCCCCTCTTTCCTTCCCCTCCCTCCCCCCCCTCTTTCCCCTATCCCTTTCCTCTTTCCTCTTTCTTTTCTCTCCCCCCTTTTTTTTTTAGGTTTTTTTTTTTAAATTCTCTTTTTTTTAATTTTTTTTTTTTTTTTTATATTAATTTTTTTTTAGCTTTTTTATTAATTTTTTTTTTTTTTTTTTTTTATTTTTTTTTTTTTTTTATTTTTCCCCCCCTTTTTTTTTTTTTTAAATTAAAATTTTTTTATTAATTTAATTAAAATTTTCACATGGGGGGGAAAGGGAGGATGGGGGAGCAAAAAAGGGAAGGGAGGGAAGGGGAGGGGGAAGAGAGGGGATAGGAGAGGGGAATTTTTAGCTGGTAAGTGAGGCGGGGAATGGGCGGGAATAATTAAAAACTTCCTGACATGACCTCTTTTTTATAGAAAATTAGAGGAGAGGAAGAGGAAGGAGAAGAGAGAGAGAGAGAGAGGAGAGGGGGGAAAAGAGAAACCAAAAAGTGAGAGGGGAAGAAAAGAGGGGGCAGGGGGGGGGGGAAAAAACTTTTTTTTGTTTGAAAATTTAATACAAAAAATATTTTGTTAGGAACCAGGGAAAAGAAGCTTCCAGGGGAGAGGGGGGGGGGAGGGGGAAGAGGGGGAGGAGGGGAAGAGGGAAAAGAGGGGAGGAGGGGGAGGGGGGGGAAGGGGGGGAATTTTATTTCCCGTCTTTTGGTTGGCCTGTCAATAGCATGTTGTTTTTGTTTTTGTTTTTTTTTTGTTTTTTTTGAAGCTGGAGAGCCGGGGGAGGTTTCGGCCCGAGGGTTGCCAGCTTTGTTTTTCCAGCCCTTTATTGAGTTTGAGAATCGGGCAGCCCAGATCTTTAGTCTGTGGGGTTGATGTCGTGAGGTTGAGGTTGTGAGGTTTATGGTCTGTGGGTTGAGGCTGTGAGGTTTGGTTGTGGGGTTGATGGTCTGTGAGGTTGATGGTCTGTGGGGTTTGATGGTCTGTGGGGTTGAGGGTCTGTGGGTTGATGGTCGTGAGGTTATGGCCCTGTGGGGTTGATGGTCTGTGAGGTTGAGGGGTTTTGGGGGGGTTGATGGTCTGTGAGGTTTGGTTTTTTGGGGTTGATGGCTGTGAGGTTGAGGGTCTGGGGGGGGTTGATGGTCGTGGGGGTTTGATATCTGTGGGGTTGTGGTCTGTGGGTTGATGTCTGGGGGGGTTGATAGTCTGTGAGGTTGTGGTCTGTGAGGTTGATGGTCTGTGAGGTTGGGTTGTGAGGTTATGGTCTGGGGGTTGATGGTCTGTGAGGTTGAGGGTCTGTGAGGTTAGGGGTTTGTGGGTTGAGGGTTGTGAGGCGGTTGGGGGTTGATGGTCTGTGAGGTTGATGTCTGTGGGGTTTGATGGTCTGTGGGTTGATGGTCTTTTTGGTTGATGACTGGGGGGTTGATGGTCTGTGAACTTGAGGGTTCGGGGGGTTTTGATGGTCTGTGAATTTGATGGTTGGGGGGGGTTGATGGTCTGTGAGGTTGATGTCTGGGGGGGTTATGGTCTGGGGGGGTTGGGGGGCTGGGGGGGTTTGTGGTCTCTGTGTTGAGGTTCCTGAGGTTGAGGTCTGTAAGGTTGAGGGTTGGAGGTTGGGGTTGTTGGGTTTGAGATCTTGGGGGTTGATGGTCTGTGAATTTGGTTGGGGGGTTTGATGGTCTGTGATTTGTGGTGGGGGGTTGAGGGTCGTGAGGTTAATGGTTGTGAGGGTTGTTGTCTGTGGGGGTTTGATGGTCTGTGGGGGTTGGATGGTCTGGGGGGTTGATGGTCTTGGGGGTTGGGGTTGGGGGGGTTTTTATGGCTGTGAGGTTGATGGTCTGTGAGGGTGATGGTCTCGATGTTGAGGTCTGGGGTTTTTTTGTGGTCTGTGGGTTTGAGGGGTCTGTTAGGTTGATGATCTGGGGGGTTGTGGTCGTGAAATTGGTCTGGGGGGTTGATGGTCGTGAGGTTGATGGTCTGTTAGGTTGATGATCTTTTGGGGTTTGATGGTCTGGAACGATGGTCGTGGGGTTGATGGTCTTTTATTGGTCTGTGGGGGTTGAGGGCTGTGGGGTTAATGGCGTGGGTTGATAGTCTGTGGGGGTCTGGTTTTGGGGGGGTTTGAGGTCTGGGGGGGTTTGTGGTTGTGGGGGTTGATGGTCGTGAGGTTGGGGTTCGTGGGGGTTGATGGTCTCTGAGTTGAGGTCTCTGAGGTTGATGGTCTCTGAGGTTATGGTCTGTAGGTTGTGGTCTTTTAGGTTGATGATCTGTGGGGTTTGATGGTCTGTAAACTTGAGGTCTGTGGGGTTGATGGTCTGTGGGGTTTGATGGTCTGTGGGGGTTGGGTCGTGGGGTTGGGGTGGGGGTTGGGTTTGAGATTGGGGGTTTATGGTCGTGAACTTATTAGTTTTGGGGCTGAGGGTCTGGGGGGTTGATGGTTTGGGGGGTTGTTTGTCTGTGGGGTTGTGGTCTGGGGGGTTGATGGTCGTGGGGTTATGGTCTGTGAGGTTGATGGTCTGGGGGTTGAGGGTCGTGAGGTTGATGGTCTGGGGGTTGTGGTCTGTGAGGTTGGGGTCTTTGGGGTTGATGGCAGTGAGGTTTGACGGTCTGGGGGTTTAATGGTTTGTGGTGTGATGGTCTTGGGGCTGAGGGTCTGCGGGGTTTGGGTCGTGAGGTTGATGGTTTGGGGTTGGTGGCGGGGTTTTGGTCTGGGGGTTGGGTTGTGGGGTTTGAGGGTCTGTGGGGTTGATGGAAATGTGAGGTTGTTGGTCTGTGAGGTTGTGGGGGTAAAGAGGTTGGGGTGGTAAGTATGAGGTGGGGGCGAAAGGAGGATTAGGGATTTTTAAAAAGGTTTAGGGTAATTTGTAGGAGGTTGGGGGATTGTTGTGTAGGGTTTGGGGATGGTTGTGGGGGGTTGTTTGTAAGTGGTGGAGGTTTATTGGTGGGAATAGGCATTTTGTGGGGGTTGTGGGGGGAATGATGTGGGGGGGGGTGAAGGGGGGGTTGAGTGGGGGGGATATTACCCCCCAAATGGACGTAAATTCAGAAATTTCTTTCATGGAAAAGCAATTTTAAAAACTTTTTTTCGGATTTTTTAAATCCAAATTGAGAAATATATTTTTCCTCAATTCTTTTTTTTTTTTTTTTTTTTTGAAATGTGACATTTTGAAGAAATTTTTTTACGAAATAAAATCAAGAGGAGCTATTCCAACCCAAGGACTCGATTCGGGAAGGAGGTCCCCCTTTTTTCCTGGGATAAAGCCAAACCCCCCCCTACATAGCCAGGAGCTGGAATCGCCCCCTACAACCCAAAGTTGAGGACACACGCACAGACTGCCCCCTTTCTTCTCTCTCTCTCTCTCCCTTCTCTCTCTCTCTCTCTCCTCTCTCTCTCTCCTCTCCTCTCTCTCTCTCTTTCCTCTCTTCGTCTCCTTCCCTTTTCCCTTTCCCTGCGTCTCACGTTTTTCCCCATTCCCTTCTTATTTCTCCATTTCTTGATAGTCTGTTCCTCCTTTGTTGTTATTCACTCTATTTTTTCCCTTCTTTAGGGTTCTTTCTCTCTGATTCTCCCCTATCCACTTTTTCCTCATCCCCTTTCCTCTTTTCATGTTTTTTTTTCTTTTGCCCTTTACTTAAGATCTCTGGGTACTTTTTAAAGCCGGAGCTATTACCTGCCCATTTCAATTTAAAGCAAGACGCTTTTCCTATATCAGCCATTTACTATCCGGGAGCACCCTACTCAGTCTTTTCACAAGTGCTATCTTATATCTTATCTTGCTTCAGCTAGTATCATTTTTTAAAATTTTTGCCGTTAAAGTGGTAGTGTCTAATTTACCCCCCACCCCCCCTCGGTGGGGCAAGTCGGGGGGGATCACTTCCCTAAAAAACTACTACCCAGAGGGGTTAAAGGATTTAAGCGTTTATGTTTTTTAGATCCTTGTGAAATATGTTTTGCTATCTAAACCATACCAGGGGGGGGAAAACCCGCATGGTATGGTTTGTTTGCAATCGTTCATTACGATTTTGCGAGTATTCTGCTATCTTATTTCAAAAGTAAAATCCCTTTGGCTATCACACAGGTTACTTACTGTCTAGTTTTCCCTTGATTTAGTAGACATAGTCAAAAAAAGTGACCATAAGGTGACCACATCCCACGCTTTACTAGACTTTCAGACTCCTTTTGTTTTTCCCAATTTTTTACTGACACAGTCAAGAATAACTGTTTTTTTTGGGCTAATACTTCAAGATTATTATTTAAGGGGAAATTTTCAGGGTGTGTGGAATCCCGAAGATTTTTACATGAATTGCCCCCAATTTTTTTAAATCTCGTTTCCTGTTTTCTGCTTTTAAGGTTTTGGAGTATTGAGTCACGAGCCTTCTGAGAGATTTACCCTGACACACACACCTCCCAGAGGAACCTTTCGAAAATGTTTCAGTCCTTCCTTGACATTGTTAAATGACGTAAAAACAACCGGACAGCGGTCAGTGACGGGAAAACGTCGTATAAGCTTCCTTCCAAATTGCATTTTATTTGTTTTTTTTCCTCCCCTCTTAAGTAACTATTTTTTTTCGAGAACACAAATGATGATGAATCAGTCTCAGTGTTATTGTGATTTTCCCTATTTCACCTCTGTTCCCCCCCCCCCCCCCTTTTTTTTTCCCAAAACTTCCCCACCCCCTCTTCTGTTCCCTCCCTTACCTATCGCCCCAATCCCCTTTGTTCCCCGTTCATTTGCTGAGAAAATCATAAAAACTCCCTAACCCCCTCACCCCTGAATTTGTTCACTCTTCCCCCTTCATCATCCTCTTTAATCTTCCCAAGTACCCTCCCTTCCCCCCCCTCCCCCCAACCCACCCTTTTCCCCCTCCCCCGAACCTCCCGCCCCCAACCCCCCCTCCTTCCCCCCCCTGTTCTCTCTTATTCCCTCCCTCCTTCCATTCCCCCCTCCCCCCCTTTCACCCCCTCTCCATTTCCCTAGGTTCACATTTCTTCTACGTTGTTCCTTCCCAGAATATCCCCTGAAAAAGGGAGGGAACCGAGAGGGGAAACGTACACATCTGATCCAAGGTACGAGCAATATGGCTCACACCTCTCTACGAAATTAATAAAAAAAAATTTTGAATATCAAAAAAGGTTCACAAGGGCGTTCTCTCTATTCATCAGGGATGGGCTCTCAACCTCAAGTGTGGATATTTTTCCCTGCGTTTTACTAAAGAAAATGGGGGGCAGACTGTACAAAACAACGAATTTTCTGTAATTATAATTTAAAATTAGGTACCGGATCGTTTACTCAAAATTAAATATTTGCAGGTACGGAGTTCTCTTCACATTGTTGATATTCCAGCAGGTCTGGGTTCTCTTACACTTGTGTTATTCCACAGGTACTGGAGTTCTCTTACATATTGTATGTATTCCAGAGGGATGGAGATCTCTTCACATTTGTGGATTTCCGCAGGTACGGAGTTCTTTACACATTGTTGTATTCCAGAGGTACTGGAGATCTTTACAATTGTTGATATTCCAGCAGGGACTGGGTTCTCTCTATTGATGTATTCCAAGGGATGGAGTTTCTTACAATTGTTTATATTCCCGAGGGTCGGACTCTTTAAATTGTATTATTCCAGCGATACTCGATTTCTTACTTTGTCGATATTCAGCGGTTGGAGTTCTCTTACACGTATATGACATTCCTATATTTCCCCGTTTCCGATCCACAACGTTGAGTGATACACCCGGGATCTTTTATTTTTATGTGCGCGGGGGCGTGTGTGCGGTTGTGTGTGTGTGTGTGTGTGTGTGTGTGTGGTGTGTGTGTGTGTTGGTGTGTGTTGTGGTGTGTGTGTGCGCGCGCTACCCGTTAAAAAAGCTTGTTCTGTGCGTGGCGTTTAAACTTTCCCTTTTAAACAAATAATTCAAAGGGCTAATCAGGGGTACACATCAATCAGAGGTCAAACATAAATATCAGAGATCAATACAATATTTGGGTCAGGAGCCAGGTCAAAAGGTCAAATTTAAAGGGATAAAACTAAGGGAAAGCGTTGAAAAAATGCAAGCAGTTACTGAATGATAACTATTCAAATTTTAAAAATTTTCCTCCTAATTAAGAAACCCCTTCCAAAAAAATTTTAATTTTTAAGACAACCCCATAATATTTTTGAGTGTGGCCAATTTTTTATATATATATAAAAATTTTATATATTATTTAATATAATATATAAAATATATATATATAAATAATATAAATTTTAAAATATATATATAAAATGCGTGCCCGAATAGGCAGAACTTGCATCTTGGGTTAAATAGCATCGCTATCTTTCCATTAAAACAATGAAAATTTGTGTATGCAATAATTTCGCCCAAAATTCATTTTGAACCCAACGAAAAAAATTTAAATTTTACTGGTTTGTTTAGTATTTAAAATTTTTTAAACAAATCTAAAAATATTTTTTGGGTTAGGCAAAAAAAATTGCACCGCTTAATAAGGTTGGTAAGTTTTCTAAGATTCTTTTTGGGGCAAAATTTAAATTTTTTTACATTAAAAAATTTTTGAAAAAAATATATCTGTAAAGTATAAAAGAAAAATTTTGAAAGGGGCTTAATTTTAAAAGAGTTCTGCTAATTGACCCGTTTTTCATATTTGGCACGACATATATATATATTTTTATATTATATTTTAAAATATATATAAATTTATATATTATATATAAATTATATAAAATTATATATTATATATTTTGTGTGTGTGTGTATGTATTCGAAGATGGCATTTGATTTTTTTTCCATTAACAATTTGTCTTCGCCATTTTTAGTTGTGTTTTATTAAAATTAATGTCAGTGTACTTGTAAGAAATTAACCTCTGTTCTTTCGTGATACCGTCCGTGTGTATTCTCCCTGTGTTTTCCCTCAGTGTGTACTCTCCATGTTATACCGTCCGTTTGTACTCTCCAGTGTATTTCGCACGTGTGTATCTCTCCCTGTGTATACCGTCACTGTGATCTCTCCATGTGTATACCCTCAGTGTGTTCCTCAATGTGTATACCGTCACGTGGTATCTCTCATGTGTATACCGTCATTGGTGTATCTTTCAGTTTGTATTTCTGTCATGTGTTTATCTTTCGATTCACCGTCGGGTGATAGTTTGTGAATATACAAAAAGAAAGGATATCTCATTTAATATACCGAGGCGTGTGTTCTTCTTGTCTACATCGAGGGACTGTGTCTTCCTTCATGCCGTGGGACTGGCTGTGGCTGACTGGTGATCTGTCGACTGACTGGTGATCTGTCGGTGACTGGCCGATCTGTCGGTACTGGTTGATCTGTCGGTGACTGGGTGATCTGTCGGGTGACTGGCCGATCTGTCGGCTGACTGGTTGATTGTCGGCCTGATGGCTGATCTTTTCGGCTGACTGGTTGGGTCTGTCGGCTGCTGGGTTTTCTTGGTAACTGACTGATTGTCGGGGGACGGTGATCTGTCGGGTGATGATGATCTGTCGGCTGATACGATCTGTCGGCTGACTGACTGACTTTCGGCTGATGGAGATTGCGGCGACTGATGATCTGTCGGCTGATGGTGATCTGTCGGGGTGACTGGGTGATTGTCGGTTTACGGATGATCTTCGGTGACTGGTGACTGTTTCCCGACTGGCTGATCTGTCGGCGACAGCGATCTGTCGGCGCTGACGATCTTCGGCTGACTGGATGATCTGTGGGTGCTGGCTGTCGTCGGGTGATGGCTGATCTGTCGGCTGACTACTGATCTGTCGGCTGATGGATGATCTGTGGCTGACTGGTATCTGTCGGCTGACTGGATGATTGCGGGGGCGGATGATCGTGGCTGACTGGATATTGGTCGGCTGACTGGGGGATCCCCCTCTCCCTAACTTTTTCCAACAAGTGGACCTTTTTCTTGGGTTTAAATTAAGAAAAATAAGTTTTAAACAAACTTTCCTTCCAAAGTAAAAGACTTCAACTTAGTCTAGGCCCCCTGCTCCCGGCTTTTTTGGGGGGGGGGGGGAGGGAGTGTGGGGGGGGAGGTTGGGGGGGGGTTGGGGGGGTGTGGGGGGGGGGGGTGTGGGGGAGGGAAGAGTGTGGGGGAGGAGAGTTTTGGGGGGGAAAGTGGGGGGAGAAGAGTTGGGGGAGAAGAGTGTGGGGGAGAGAGTGGGGGGGGGGAGGGGGGGGGAAAAAAGAGAGGTGGGGAAAAAGAAAAGTTGGGGGGGGGAAAAAGGAGGGGGAAAAAAGGGAGAAAAGAACGCTTAGATTCACCAAATTGGGGGGGTACAGAAGTAAAAAAACAAGAAAAAAAAAGCAGAGATGTTGAAGGGGAGGAATAGATGGGAAAAAATGTAAAACCCCCGTTTTCCCCCTTAAAATTCCACAAATTTACAGTTTCCCAAACCCCTGAAAAAGAAAAAATGCCCCCAAGAAAAAAATGCCCGTTTTTTTCCCTCGGTTGAAGGGGGAATAAAATAAAGGGTTTTGTGGGAAAATTTTCCCTGGGCCGCTTGCCCCCCAAAATTTCCCCTTTTCCCCTCCCGTTCCTTTTTTCTCCCTCTGAAAAAATTTTTTCCCCCTTTTTCTGCAAAATTTACAACAGCAAAAATTATTTTTAATTTAAAAAAATTAAAATTATAAAAATTAAAAATTTAGAAGGGACCACATTCCTCGGGGAAAAAAAGCTGGGAAAAAATCATTTTCATTTGCTTGTAAGGAAAAAAAAAAAAATTTTTAATGGAAAGGGGAAAAAGAAGGGGGGGGGTTTTTAAAAAAAATTAAAAAATTTTACTAAAATTTTTTTGGCCACAAAATTTTTTTAAAAATTAAAAAACGGGGGAAAAGAATCAAAAGGGAAAAAAATATCCTCTCCCCCCTTTTGAACCCGTAGAAATAAAAACCCCCCCAAAATTGGATGAAAGAAAGGGGAAAAAAAAAAGCTTTTAAAATATCAATAAAAGGGCCCCAACCTTTCCATTGTTAAAGGGGGGTTTGAGGAAACTTTTGGGGGAAAAGCCCCCAAACGGGGAGGGTTTCAACCCCCTTTTTAATGCAAATTTGAAACCCTACACTCCCCTTTACCCTTGGGCCCCCATTTCATCCCCAAACCTGCCCCAAATTTTTAAAACCCCCTTCTCAAGATAACGGTTTTACCCGGGGAATCTAACTTTTAACAGGAAAATTTTCCCCCCTAAAAAACCAAAGCCCTTTTCAAAAAGGAAATTTTTAAAATTGGAAAAAAAATGGTTTTAGCTTTAGGTAAACAGCAGTGGGGTCTAACCTGGAGGGCCCAATTTATAGTGCCCCAGAACCTGTCCTTTATAAAGGGGGTTTTCCCCGAACAAAAAGTTTCACTGGGAAATTTGGCCCATTTGGCCTCGAAAATCGGTATAAAACTTCCCCCCCCCCTTCCCCCCAAAATGTCCCAGTTCACCAAAAATTGTCCCCCCCAAAAAGGGGTTCTACCTTTTAAAACAACCCCCCCTTTTCATTTTCCTTTAAAAAAAAAAAAAGCTGCAAAAAAAAAATTATTTGGGGGAATAACCCATCCGGTTTTTAGAAGTTTTCCGCAATTGGAAGGTTTTTGAGGACATTTTTTTGGAAAAACCCAAAAATTATGAACGGACAAATTTCGGGCTGGGCCCCACAAAGAAACGCCGAAGCTGAAAGGGGGGTAAACCCAAAGCATTTTCAGGGCCCCGGTCAACCCACAAATAAAAGGCCTTCCCTTTTCTTTTTCCAATAGAAGGCCTTTTTGAATCTTTGGGGAAAAGTCCACATTAAAGTCCCCGATAAGGTTAAGTGAAAAAACTTGTAAAAGTAAAACAAAAGGATCCCAGAGCGACCATTTTTTTTCCTTTTGCAGAGAGACATTTGTTGCGATCCCAGAGAGGGGGCCCTTGGGCAGCATCCTGGGAAGGGTGGGAAATAGTTTACTAAATTTAGGTTTTTTTGAGTCATATATTTTTTCTCATTCCCAATGTTTTTTTCATTTAAAATAGTATGTAAACAGATAATGGGGTAACAGCAGTAAAAGCCCAAAAATATCAACAAAAATAACAGCAAAAATTCAACAAAAGTTAAAAAAAAAAACCCAAAAAAAATAAAATTTAACCCAAAAGCAAAAAGAATCGAAAGAAATTAAAAAAATAGCTCCAACATGAACAAAAACTGCAGCCAAAAGCCACCCCCATCACCACCCCTACAACCCCCCCCACCATTACCACAATCACCACCATCACCTTCAAAAAAAAAAAACAAAAACCACCACCACCACACCAGCACCACCCATCACCACCACCACCATCATCACCACTGAACCCACCACCACCACGACCCAGCCACCACCGCCCACCACAACCCACCAGCACCACCACCACACCACCACCCACCACCACCACCACCAAAACCACACACCACCACCACCAACCACACCAACCACCACCACCACCACCACCACCACCACCACCACCACCACCACCACCACCACCCCCACACCACCACTACCACCACGCATGTTGCATAAAATGTTAAGGTAATTCTCTCCTCGTAGCCTGCTGATTAAATTTCATCTTATAAATAAACAAAAGAAGAAAACTATGGCGAGGTTTTTAATAACCAACATCCCGGAATAATTTACTTATAAAAGACAAAGCTCTACACGAATTTCTCATATCCACACATTGTCATGGGCGAGGATGAGCCTGTTCAGTTTCTCTCTCTCTCACACCTAATTAATTTTTGCTCTAGGGAATCTGACCATGAAAAATCTTTAGAACTGGAGGCTTCTCCTGACTGTTACTAGGATACTTTTGACTGACTTTAGGGATGGTGTTACTAGAGGTTTTGCTAAATGATGCGTATTTAAGTCTAAAATAAGATGAAAATACGCTAGTTTTATAAATATATATATATATAATATATATATATATAAAATATATATATATATATAATGTCGAATATAAACTATCATTTTCTAAATATAAATATTTTTAATACGCACGAAAATTTATGTATAAATAATTTCAAGAATATTCTATAACGAAAAAAATATATTTCATTGGTCTGATATGTAAAACTTGATTTTGGCTTACAATATTTTTTCCGATAGGCAAAAAATTTATTGTTAAATAAGTTCGAGAAGTCTTCGTACTTTTGGTAACAAAATCATATTCAGTGTTTTTATTATTAACATTAATTGACAAATATATCTTAAATTGGATAGGCAAAATTTTAATAGGATTTTACAATAAGTTTAAAAAGTTCTAGCTTACTGATTTAAAAATCATTAATTTATATTACATATAATATTAAAATATAAAAATAATATCTATAAATGTATATATATATAATTTTAAAGGATTTATTATAATATTTATTAACTATATATATATATATATATATATATATATATATATATATATATATATATATATATATATATATATATATATAAAAGGGTAGTAGGTTGGTAGACAGCAGACCACCCAGGGAGGTACTACCGTCCTACCAAATGAGTGTAAAAAAAAGCCTGTAATTGTTTTACATGATGGTAGGATTGCTGGTGTGTTTTTGTCTGTCTCATAAATATGCAAGATTACAGGCATGTCTTGTTACTTCTACTTACACTTAGGTCACACTACACATACATGTACAACGTTTATTTATACACACTCATCTGAGTTTTCTTTGATTTTATCTTAATAGTTCTTGGTCTTATTACTTTTCCTTTTATATCCATGGGGAAGTGGAATAAAAATCTTTCCTCCGTAAGCCATGCGTGTTGTAAAAGTCAACTAAACTGCCGGGAACAATGGGCTAGTAACCCCTTTTCCTGTAAAGATTACTAAAAAGAATAAGAAGAAGAAAATTGTCAAAGTGGGAAGTCTGAATGTGCGTGGATGTTGTGCAAATGATAAGAAAGAGATGATTGTGGATGTTATGAATGAGAAGAAGCTGGATGTCTTGGCTTTAAGTGAAACGAAGCTGAAGGGGGTGGGAGAGTTTCAACGGAGAGGAATAAATGGGATTAGGTCAGGGGTTTCAAATAGAGTTAGAGCTAAAGAAGGAGTAGCAATAATGTTGAAGGATAAGTTATGGTAGGAAAAGAGGGACTATAAATGTATTAATTCAAGGATTATGTGGAGTAAAATAAAGATCGGATGTGAAAAGTGGGTTATAGTAAGTGTATATGCACCTGGAGAAGAGAGAAGTGTAGAGGAGAGAGAGAGATTTTGGGAAATGTTGAGTGAATGCGTGGGGAGTTTTGAACCAAGTGTGAGAGTAATGGTGGTTGGGGATTTCAATTCTAAAGTGGGCAAAAATGTTGTGGAGAGAGTAGTAGGTAAATTTGGGGTGCCAGGGGTAAATGAAAATGGGAAGCCTTTAAATGAGCTCTGTGTAGAAAGAGGTTTGGTAATAAGTAATACGTATTTTATGAAGAACAGGATAAATAAATAAACAAGGTATGATATAGCACGTAATGAAAGTAGTTTGTTAGATTATGTATTGGTGGATAAAAGGTTGATGGGTAGTCTCCAGGATGTACACGTTTATAGAGGGGCAACTGATATATCGGATCATTATTTAGTTGTAGCTACAGTTAGAGTAAGAGGTAGATGGGACAAGAGGAAAATGGCAACAACAAGCAAGAGGGAGGTGAAAGTGTATTAACTAAGGGAGGAGGAAGTTCGGATGAGATATAAGCAACTATTGGCAAAAAGGTGGGCTGGTGCAAGTATGAGTAGTGGGGGAAGGGGGGTTGAAGAGGGTTGGAACAGTTTTAAAAATGCAGTATTAGAATGTGGGGCAGAAGTTTGTGGTTATGGGAGGGTGGGGGCAGGAGGAATGAGGAGTGATTGGTGGAATGATGAAGTAAAGGGTGTGATAAAAGAGAAAAAGTTAGCTTATGAGAGATTTTTACAAAGCAGAAGTGTTATAAGAAGAGTAGAGTATATGGAGAGTAAAAGAAAGGTGAAGAGAGTGGTGAGAGAATGCAAAAGGAGAGCAGATGATAGAGTGGGAGAGGCACTGTCAAGAAATTTTAATGAAAATAAGAAAAAAATTGGAGTGAGTTAAACAAGAAAGCCTAGAGAACGAATGGATTTGTCAGTTAAAAACAGGGTAGGGGAGTTAGAAGATGGGGAGATGGAGGTTTTGGATAGATGGCGAGAATATTTTGAGGAACTTTTAAATGTCGACGAAGAAAGGGAAGCGGTAATTTCATGCACTGGCCAGGGAGGTATACCATCTTTTAGGAGTGAAGAACAGGATGTGAGTGTGGGAGAGGTGTGTGAGGCATTACGTAGAATGAAAGGGGGTAAAGCAGCTGGAACTTACGGGATCATGGCAGAAATGTTAAAAGCAGGGGGAGATATAGTGTTGGAGTGGTTGGTATTTTAGTTTAATGTATGAAAGAGGGGAAGGTACCTACTGATTGGCAGAGAGCATGTATAGTCCCTTTACATAAAGGGAAGGGGGACGAAAGAGATTGTAAAAATTATAGAGGAATAAGTTCACTGAGTATACCAGGAAAAGTGTACGGTAGGGTTATAATTGAAAGAATTTGAGGTAAGACAGAATGTAGGATTGCGGATGAGCAAGGAGGTTTCAGAGTGGGTAGGGGATGTGTAGATCAAGTGTTTACATTGAAGCATATATGTGAACAGTATTTAGATAAAGGTAGGGAAGTTTTTATTGCATTTATGGATTTAGAAAAGGCGTGTGATAGAGTGGATAGGGGAGCAATGTGGCAGATGTTGCAAGTATATGGAATAGGCGGTAAGTTACTAAATGGTGTAATGAGTTTTTATGAGGATAGTGAGGCTCAGGTTAGGGTGTGTAGAAGAGAGGGAGACTACTTCCCGGTAAAAGTAGGTCTTAGACAGGGATGTGTAATGTCACCATGGTTGTTTAATATATTTATAGAAGGGGTTGTAAAAGAAGGAAATGCTAGGGTGTTCGGGAGAGGGGTGGGATTAAATTATGGGGAATCAAATTCAAAATGGGAATTGACACAGTTACTTTTTTGCTGTTGATACTGTGCTCATGGGAGATTCTAAAGAAAAATTGCAAAGGTTAGTGGATGAGTTTGGGAGTGTGTGTAAAGGTAGAAAGTTGAAAGTGAACATAGAAAAGAGTAAGGTGATGAGGGTATCAAATGATTTAGATAAAGAAAAATTGGATCTTAAATTGGGGAGGACGAGTATGGAAGAAGTGAATATTTTCAGAGACATGGGAGTTGAAGTGTTGGCGGATGGATTTATGAAGGAGGTTAATCATAGAATTGATGAGGGAAAAATAGTGAGTGGTGCGTTGAGGTATATGTGGAGACAAAAAACGTTATCTATGGAGGCAAAGAAGGGAATAAATAACAAAAAGGCACAATACCGTGACTGGAACGATACACAAATAACCCGCACATAAAAGACAGAAGCTTACGACGACGTTTCGGTCCGACTTGGACCATTGACAAAGTCACACTAACAGAGGAGGAGCAGGACGGCTATATATAGGCAGGAAGAGGTGGAGGTAGTAGTAGTGGTAGTAGTAGTGGTGGTAGTAGTACAAGAATTGTATATAATACCGACAGGATGAAATGACACATGCACAACACCCGGGCATCCCCCACCTTGTATGAACCTTAGCCCTGGCTTCGTCTCTGTAGATGCCTTCCTCTCCCACTACATTGTAAAATGCTCCAAACTTCAGAACACCCGTGACTTAACCTGAATCCTCATTTTTTCTTCTTCTTCTTCTTTTTCTTCTTCCTCTTCCCCTTTCCTCTCTCCTTTTCTCCTCTGGGTTGTCTTTCTCTCTCCTGTCTCGTGTTTCTGTTCCTTCTTTATTTTATTTCACCACTTCCCCTTTCACGCACCTCGGTGCGCTTGCTCTCCCTCTGTGGGCATCTAGCTCTCTTGCAGTGCTCCCCTTCCTTTGTATTTGACTGGCTCGTCTTCCTTTTTTCCCACTTCTACCACTACCACTACTACTACCTCTTCTTCTTCTACTACATCTACTGATGAAATTAGACACATGTGCGGCGTCTGGTTGTCTTTGTTGTGGACGTTTCGCCATCCAGTGGCTGGCTGGATGGCGAAACGTCTACGGTGGGATGCCCGGTGTTTGTGCATGTGTCATTTCATCCTGTCGGTATTATATACAATTCTTGTACTACTACCACCACTACTACTACCACTACTACTACCTCCACCTCTTCCTGCCTATATATAGCCGTCCTGCTCCTCCTCTGTTAGTGTGACTTTGTCAATGGTCCAAGTCGGACCGAAACGTCGTCGTAAGCTTCTGTCTTTTATGTGCGGGTTATTTGTGTAAAGAAGGGAATGTATGAAAGTATAGTAGTACCAACACTCTTATATGGGTGTGAAGCTTGGGTGGTAAATGCAGCAGCGAGGAGGCGGTTGGAGGCAGTGGAGATGTCCTGTCTAAGGGCAATGTGTGGTGTAAATGTTATGCAGAAAATTCGGAGTGTGGAAATTAGGAGAAGGTGTGGAGTTAAAAGTATTAGTCAGAGGGCTGAAGAGGGGTTGTTGAGGTGGTTTGGTCATTTAGAGAGAATGGATCAAGGTAGAATCACATGGAGAGCGTATAAATCTGTAGGGGAAGGAAGGCGGGGTAGGGGTCGTCCTCGGAAAGGTTAGAGGGAGGGGGTAAAGGAGGTTTTGTGGGCGAGGGGCTTAAACTTCCAGCAAGCGTGCGTGAGCGTGTTAGATAGGAGTGAATGGAGACGAATGGTATTTGGGACCTGACGATCTGTTGGAGTGTGAGCAGGGTAATATTTAGTGAAGGGATTCAGGAAAACCGGTTATTTTTATATAGCCGGACTTGAGTCCTGGAAATGGGAAGTACAATGCCTGCACTCTAAAGGAGGGGTTTTGGGATATTAGCAGTTTGGAGGGATATGTTGTGTATCTTTATACGTATATGCTTCTAAACTGTTATGTTCTGAGCACCTCTGCAAAAACAGTGATTATGTGTGAGTGTGGTGAAAGTGTTGAATGATGAAAGTATTTTCTTTTTGGGGACACTCTTTTTTGGGTCACCCTGCCTCGGTGGGAAACGGCCGACTTGTTATGTATATATATATTATATATATATATATATATATATATATATATATATATATATATATATATATATATATATATAATATGTATATATATCGTGCCGAATAGGCAGAACTTGCGATCTTGGCTTAAATAGCAACGCTCATCTTGCCATATAGGACAAGTGAAAATTTGTGTATGCAATAATTTCGCCAAAATAATTCTGAACCTAACGAAAAAAAATATATTTCACTGTGTTTGTTTAGTATTAAATTATTGTAAACAAATCTAAAATATATTTAGTTGGGTTAGGCCAAAATAAATTGATCTTGTTATAATAAGGTTAGGTAAGTTTTCTAAGTTCTTTTTGGTGCAAAATTATAAATTTTTACATCAACATTAATGAAAAAAAATATATTTTTAAACGTATAAGAGAAAATTTTAGACAGGACTTAATTTTAAGTGAGTTCTTGCTAATTGACCAGTTTTACATATTCGGCACGACACACACACACACACACACACACACACACACACAACACACACACACACAGGCGGGGCCGGAGCTCGGACTCGACCCCCGCAACCTCAACTAGGTGAGTACACACACACACACACACATATATATATATATATATATATATATATATATATATATATATATATATATATATATATATATATCAGAAGGAAACTGCGGCTAGCCGGGGTATCGAACTCGTGTTGTTTTAACCCGCCTCGTGGGAAGAGCGAAAATTCACGATGTCTTAAATCACTGGACCATACTATCCTGCAAAGAACATGATCCTAGCAAACTAGGCTTGCTTCATGTTGCGAGGACATTTGATGGTGTGGGTACCTCAGAGATAATTTCATTCTACTCCCCGTTTGGTGTACTAGCCTCCACAGCAGCACATATTTTATTGTAACCGCGAACATGTGTTGTATAATCAATAACAAACTGCAGCTAGCCGGGGGATCGAACCCAGCCCGCCAAACGGGGAGTAGATTGAAATTAGCTCTGAGGCAACCACACCATCGTATGTCCTCGCAACATGAAGCAAGCCTAGTTTGCTAGGCTCATGTTCTTTGCAGGATTGTATGGTCCAGTGGTTTAAGACGTTGTGAATTTTCCCTCTTTCCACAAGGCGGGCTAAAACAACACGGGTTCGAGCGCCTTGCTAGCCACCACCACCACCACAACCACAACCACCACAACCACAACCACAACCACCACAACCACAACCACAACCACTACCACCACCACCACAACCACTACCACTACCACCACTACCATAACCACTGCCACTGCCACCACCACCACCATGACCACCATCACCACCACCACTACCATGACCACTACCACCACCACCAGCACCCCCACCACTACCACCACCAGCGCCCCCACTACCACCACCATCACCACCATCACCACACCACTACCATCACCACTACCACCACCAGCACCCCCACTAACCACCACCACCACCACCACCACCACCACCACCACCACCACCACCACCACCATCACCACCACCACTACCATGACCACTGCCACCACCACCACCACCATCACCACCACCACTACCATGACCACTGCCACCACCCACCACCACCATCCATCACCACCACCACTACCATGACCACTACCACCCCCACACCATCACCCCCACTACCCACCCCCAAACCACCACCATCAACCACCACTACTACAATGACCACTGCCACCACCCCCCACCACCAACCACCACCACCACCACCACTACCACCACCACCACTACCAACAACCACCACCACCACCACTACTACCATGACCACTGCCACCACCACCACCACTATTACCATGAACACTGCCACCACCACCACCACCACCACCACCACCACCACCACCACCCCCAGTACCACCACCACTTCCACCACCACCACCACCACCACCACCACCACCACCACCACTATTACCATGAACACTGCCGCCACCACCACCACCACCACCACCACCACCACCACTACTACCACCACCACCACCACCGCCACTATTACCATGAACACTGCCACCACCACCACCACCACCACAACCACCACCACTACTACTACTACCACCACCACCACCACCACCACCACCACCACCATTCTCCCACAAAGCTAAAGCGGCCGTCCCAATTAGTCGAACTTTAACTATCAACGGCGGTTAAAAAGGGGCCCCAAACTTTTTCTTCCCCATTTTTCATTCTCTTTCTTTTAATATAAGTTTGTAGAATTCTAAGGATTTACATGGAATCCTCTGCGGGTTCGCCAACGGTGCCAACGGTGCCAACAACTACAACAAACCCATTCTCGCGTACACCAGCAAAAATGCATATAAAAAATCATTGAAGTTTGATAGTGGAGATCTGAGGTATCCATATATGTTAATGGAGAGGCGTAACTCACTCTGCATGAATTAGTGGGCGAATACAAGCAAATCTACATACATTAGCCAGACAATGCATTGAAATTTCTTTAATTTGTATGATAATCCAGAGTGGGAGTGGTTGAGATGGCTTCTTATGGTTTTATGGACGCATTCTGACGTCTTGAGAAAGGTGGAGCGCCTTGATGCTGATGCTGAGGCTCTTGATTGAAGAAATTACAGCTAATTGGTCATTCCTTAGGGGTTTAGCACTTTGCAAAAACAACAACAACAACAACAACAACAAAAACAACAACAACAGCAAACAACAACAATAATAATAATACAAATAATAATAATAATAATAATAATTGAGATTTGTCAAGCAGTGATTTTGTTCAATTTAACATAAATAACATATATTCTAGTTCTTATTCTCTGTATTGATTAAAAACCCGCTAGTTGAAGATACTTCTCATCAGTGAAGACTCACAGGTGTTGCACATGTTATCAGTGAAGACTCACGGGTGTTGCACATGTTATCAGTGAAGACTCACGGGTGTTGCACATGTTATCAGTGAAGACTCACGGGTGTTGCACATGTTATCAGTGAAGACTCACGGGTGTTGCACATGTTATCAGTGAAGACTCACGGGTGTTGCACATGTTTCAGTGAAGACTCACGGGTGTTGCACATGTATCAGTGAAGACTCACGGGTGTTGCACATGTTATCAGTGAAGACTCACGGGTGTTGCACATGTTATCAGTGAAGACTCACGGGTGTTGCCAATGTTATCAGTGAAGACTCACGGGTGTTGCACATGTTATCAGTGAAGACTCACGGGTGTTGCACATGTTATCAGTGAAGACTCACGGGTGTTGCACATGTTATCAGTGAAGACTCACGGGTGTTGCACATGTTATCAGTGAAGACTCACGGGTGTTGCACATGTTATCAGTGAAGACTCACGGTGTTGCACATGTTATCAGTGAAGACTCACGGGTGTTGCACATGTTATCAGTGAAGACTCACGGGTGTTGCACATGTTATCAGTGAAGACTCACGGTGTTGCACATGTTATCAGTGAAGACTCACGGGTGTTGCACATGTTATCAGTGAAGACTCACGGGTGTTGCACATGTTATCAGTGAAGACTCACGGGTGTTGCACAATGTTATCAGTGAAGACTCACGGGTGTTGCACATGTTATCAGTGAAGACTCACGGGTGTTGCACATGTTATCAGTGAAGACTCACGGGTGTTGCACATGTTATCAGTGAAGACTCACAGGTGTTGCACATGTCATCAGTGAAGACTCACAGGTGTTGCACATGTCATCAGTGAAGACTCACAGGTGTTGCACATGTTATCAGTGAAGACTCACGGGTGTTGCACATGTCATCAGTGAAGACTCACAGATGTTGCACATGTCATCAGTGAAGACTCACGGGTGTTGCACATGTTATCAGTGAAGACTCACGGGTGTTGCACATGTTATCAGTGAAGACTCACGGGTGTTGCACATGTTATCAGTGAAGACTCACGGGTGTTGCACATGTTATCAGTGAAGACTCACGGGTGTTGCACATGTTATCAGTGAAGACTCACGGGTGTTGCACATGTTATCAGTGAAGACTCACAGGTGTTGCACATGTCATCAGTGAAGACTCACGGGTGTTGCACATGTCATCAGTGAAGACTCACAGGTGTTGCACATGTCAGTGAAGACTCACGGGTGTTGCACATGTCATCAGTGAAGACTCACGGGTGTTGCACATGTCGTCAGTGAAGACTCACAGGTGTTGCACATGTTATCAGTGAAGACTCACGGGTGTTGCACATGTTATCAGTGAAGACTCACGGGTGTTGCACATATCATCAGTGAAGACTCACGGGTGTTGCACATGTTATCAGTGAAGACTCACGGGTGTTGCACATGTCATCAGTGAAGACTCACGGGTGTTGCACATGTCATCAGTGAAGACTCACAGGTGTTGCACATGTCATCAGTGAAGACTCACAGGTGGTGCACATGTCATCAGTGAAGACTCACGGGTGTTGCACATGTCATCAGTGAAGACTCACAGGTGTTGCACATGTCATCAGTGAAGACTCACAGGTGTTGCACATGCCATCACTGAAGACACACAGGTGTTACACATGTCTTGTTCAACTACCCATCAGTATAGTGTACAATTAATATAATGAGACGAAATTTCAGCAGTGAGAGTCAGCAGTGTGTGGCAGTTCAGCTTTATTCATAAACCAACAATAACAATATCAACAATAGGCGACGAAGCGATTTTGCGAGGCAACAAAACCGAGGAAATGGAGTCGCTACAAGAAAAAAAAAACATTAAATTCTTTACTTAATGAATTACGAACAAAGAAGGGTAGGTTCATGCCTCTAAATATATACATGGGACAAAAACACAAGCCTTCTCGTAAACAAAAGCAATTCTTCACGGACAACGAAAACAAAAAAAAGACATAAGACACAATATATGAAAATACAATGGAGGTTTAGAAGCTTGGCAAATAATATGATTAACAACAGTGCGTAAACGAATATGAATAGATAAAGATGAATAAGTATACTGACTTAATGTAAATACTGGAGTCAGCAAGAAGAGAGAGCATCAGTAGAGAAACGTGGGAACGACCACGAACAGTACTTTCAAGAACAGTTATCAGATTTTGAATTAGAAAATCAGAAATAAAAGTAAGCAACGACTATTCTGAAAGTTGTGTTGCAACATAAGCACTGAACGTAAAAGCTAAGAGGATGACAATAAAAGGTAGGACTACCCACCTTTTAAAAAAAAACCAGAAGGCTAAGTATTGAAGGAAGGAATCCTCAAAGTACGAGAGACAGAATTCAATCAGGATTCATTCCTATGGCCGTGTAGAGTCGAGGCTTTTCGTGGATTCCGAATGCTTGAGAAAGAATCATTGGAGTGTGGAAATTATAGACCAGATCCCTGGGTCAGTGGTGTGAGCACAGGAGCAATGTAACAGACCCCCTCCCCTCTCAAGGGAGGCTCTTTGATGCTGGTGAGGGGCTCTTGATCTAGGGAATTGGATCTGTGCACACATTATTCTCTAGCACACATATTATTCACATAATGTGTGTGCTAGAGAATGGTCTACGATGCAAGCTCCTTGGTTTTCTTCAGTAGCCTTGTGTGTACACATAGCTTCTGTTTCTGTCTATCTTGTTCTATTTCCTTCTGTGATGATGAGTTTGGTACCTGGCTGTGCCATAAGGTGTGAATGTGTCACTGTGCCATAAGGTGTAAATGTGTCACTGGACGACACCTGCATTAGTGGTGTTGGAAGTTCAACAAACGTATTTATGTTCTCGTATTCAGATATTTAAACTCTGTGTAGCCGTTCCGAGATATTGTCTCACATCTAGTGCAAAGTTACGGTGTATGCTGTTGCTTGCAATCCCTTATGAATTGTGGAGGAAAATGTGTGGTGAAAATGTCACCAATAGCACCTATATTACTGCCAGACGTTGAGGGATGCAGATTCTGGGTTCTCTCAAGAAGCCGATTACAACTCCATGTTTAGTGTTCTCGTCATAACGAGAGAAGACGTGGAAGAGGTCGTTCTTGGTGGCTGCCTTGTGGTAAACTTTGAATTTAAGTTGATGCTTTAATTTTATCATATGGGCTTTCAGAAACGGGAGTTTAATCTTACCTTTACATTTGAAACTTTGGATGTAATGACGAGGACGTTGTTCACGTAACGTAACTATAATTGAAGGAAAAATGCTTTAGAAGTGTTCTGCTGTTAAGGACTCCATGTTAACTTGGGATGCACTTATGGGTGATCCCATAGTCATGCCAAATGTCTTTGTAAAAAGCGTTGGTGATAAGAAGTAACGGAAACTTACAAATTTCAGTGAGGTGTGTAGAAGCTGGGGAGAACAGAGGTATGTTAATATCTGGTCTCGTAAGAACATAAGAATAGAGGAGCACTGCCCAAGAACTACTGGTCTATTTTAGGCAGGCGCTATTCGAAGCCAATCCCTTTCACTTATATTTTTCCATCCATTCTCAGAGCCTACCCAAAGTGTTAGCTTCAAGGACTACCTGACAGATTGTTCCACTCACCTACACTTCTGCTAAACCAGTACCTTCCTATATGAGAACATCTTCCACCATAGGAACGCTATGGCAAGTATGTACTCTGGTGAAGACTGATATCACATCGAAACTAGCTATATAAGCTTGTTCAGCAGCATCCATCTTTAACCTAGTATCTTGTCGACAACTCATCATTTCAACCACCTTTCAGTTTTGTGTGTGTGTGTGTGTGTGTGTGTGTGTGTGTGTGTGTGTGTGTATGTGTGTGTGTTGTGTGGTGTGTGTGTGTCTGTGTGTGCTTTAGAGAGAGAGAGAGAGAGAGAGAGAGAGAGAGAGAGAGAGAGAGAGAGAGGAGAATTAGCCAAAATAATTGGAAAGAAGCATGGAGAATTAATGGAGTGATGACCAGGTGAGGGAGACAGAGGCAGCTCGTCAGGTGAGTCGCTTCTCGCCGACGCCAAATTATTGAGGAACTTGAGGAATAATTTAGAAAGCAGATGACTCCCGCCGCTTCCGGCGCCACACCGCCTGATTAAAAAGTCTTCTACACTTGATTTATTAATATTTCTTTTTACCTTTTCCATTTCCCCCCCCCCCCCATTATCTCCATTCCTTTTGAATTTCGTTATTTTTGGGGGCGCATCTGTTATTATTTCACAGAAATGTAAAAAAAATTTTGTTTGGTTTTAACAAATGGATATTTTAATGAACAGCGAATCGTGGTGGAAAGAATAAAAAAAAATCATAGAGTTTACATCGAGGTTTCGCGTGAGTGAGGACTTATGCAAAATTAAATACAAATAAAGTTAGGTAAGACACATATGCAACAGTTAGGTATCTTTATTTCGAAACGTTTCGCCTACACAGTAGGCTTCTTCAGTCGAGTACAGAAAAGTTGATAGAAGCAGAAGAGGGACTGACCACCTCAAAACTTTAAGGGTGATGGACTGATTACATCGTCTTCAAGTATCTTCTGCTTCTATCAACTTTTCTGTACTCGACTGAAGAAGCCTACTGTGTAGGCGAAACGTTTCGAAATAAAGATACCTAACTGTTGCATATGTGTCTTACCTAACAATCTGTCGGTATTTTATACCATTTTAATGTTCATTACAAATAAAGTCTTGGAAATGGAAAATAAAGCGTTAGAAATGGAGAAAAATACAGTATAATCTGATTCTTTATTGACAACGTCCCGCCCACACGGAGGGTTTATATCAAGTCACACACACGGCTCTGGAATTAACCTGGGTGATAGATACCGGCAAATTGGTTTAGAAAGATAGGTGAGCAAACGTTAGGACATATTTATTAGAACACGTTTCGGCCCTGGGACCTTGATCATGTTTAAAACACACGTGGTCTCAGGACCGAAACGTTTCCTTATAAATATGTCTTAGCGTTTACTCCCGTGTTTTTTCTAAACACACAGCTCTACCTGAGAGAGAGAGAGAGAGAGAGAGAGAGAGAGAGAGAGAGAGAGAGAGAGAGAGAGCGAGAGAGAGAGAGAGAGAGAGAGGATGAGCTCAGCCAGCGTCTTGTGGTGGGTCAAGTGTGGGATGTTGAATCTATAACTTTCACATTTTATACCGTGAATCTCTATACACAGCCTTGTTGAGGTGAGGTTTTGTCTCCCTCAGTTTATCAGTTCTCTCCTCATGGCATCAACAGACTTAATAGACTTGATGTTGGACAAATGTATGCGTGGAACAACAGGCTTGTGTGTGAGGTGTTGTCACCTCTGAGTGACGTGTCACCTCAGTGTTTAACATATAAAACGTGCTTCTTTTGCCTCTTCTCCCTGTTCCTCTGAAGATGTGTGTAAGCACATGAAAGCGCTCAGGTTTTATTTTCTGTTTTCATTGTGGTGATGATTTAGACACCTGTGCAGCATTCATCATCATTCTTTCGGTTCTCTGGACCATTTATCTACATTTCACTGTTTCATGAAATCAGAACTTAGAGTCTAGCTGCTGCTAAGAAGATATTTTCATGGTTTTACTGCTAGTAAACTACTCTATAATACCATTAAGTTTTCTTATATAACTAGCTTCTACACTTAAAATATTCTTCTAATATTTCGCCCACAATTCTAGTCAAGGAAACTGACCAGTAATGTTACGTGGATTTTTTCCTGACACTTTTTTGGGGGAAAAAATTGGCACAATATTCAGGGTTTTTATTTTCTCTGGCTAATTACCCTCTGTCAGCCGAGTTTGAAAGACCTGAGCTGATAACTTAAATCAGTTAACAGTATGGCTGTTTTGTGTGTAATTACCTATTTATAACTACCAGTTTGTACCTACTAGAGCTATGCTTGTAGTGTCCCGTCTTTAATACTCTGTTCGTCATACAAGGTTTATACTAAAAATTAAATTCTAGTGGCACTAACTAGTACTGTTGTCAGTACACACTACTGGTCAACTATCCTATTTGACTGTGGGTGACAGTAGTAGTAATAGTTACTAGTTGCAAAGAAAGTTGTCCACGGCCACTTGGCCTTTTATTGTGTGCGTGTGTGTGAGATAGTAGTAGTTACTAGTTGCAAAGGCACTTGTCCATAGACACGGCCTCTTTTGTGTGTGTGTGTGTGTGTGTGTGTGTGTGATAGCACTAGTAGTTACTGGTTGTGAAAGCACTTGTCCATAGACACTTGGCCTTTGTGTATGTATGTGTTTGTGTGTGTGATTTAAAGCGTTATAAGATGGGCACAAATCTCTAAGGTTATCAGATGGGCCGCGACTCTGGTATTCACAGTCTTGATGGCGCTGAGAAATTCTCTTAATTCATATAACGAGCTCTCTTTTGCCGCTCCATTCTCCATAAGTGAGTTATTTTTCACGAAGATAACTTGCTCTGAGGGCCGCCCAGCCTCCCGCCGCTGTGAACTCTGCTCAGAACACGGAGGAATGAACTCCAGAGAAAGCACAGTGATTTGAACACTGGAGTGAACGTTGTGTGGTCAGTCAGGTAACATCTCGCAAGAATAATGAACATATCTGGCGATTAACGCAAGGATATGGAACATCTCTGGCGATTAACATAAGGATAAGGAACATCTCTGGCGATTAACGTAAGGATAAGGAACATCTCTGGCGATTAACGCAAGGATTAGGAACATCTCTGGCGATTAACGTAAGGATAAGGAACATCTCTGGCGATTAACGTAAGGATAAGGAACATCTCTGGCGATTAACGCAAGGATTAGGAACATCTCTGGCGATTAACGCAAGGATTAGGAACATCTCTGGCGATTAACGTAAGGATAAGGAACATCTCTGGCGATTAACGTAAGGATAGGAATCAACTCTGGCGATTAACGCAAGGATTAGGAACATCTCTGGCGATTAACGCAAGGATAAGGAACATCTCTGGCGATTAACGTAAGGATAAGGAACATCTCAGGTGATTAACGCAAGGATAAGGAACATCTTTGGCGATTAAAGCAAGAACGAGCAACGCCTCCCACCATTAACGGGTAAAAGTAAGTTTTGGGTTAGGGAAGGTATCTGTCGAGGAAGGCCATTGTTGCAGCTTCCGTGATTGATTTAAACAATTCTCTCGGCCAGAGAGATGAGAGATGCTGTGAGATGAGAGATGCTGTGAGATACGCTGTTGTATTTCTTATTTAATCTATTTTTTTTATTTCTTCAATATTTTTTTAATCTAAAATCTCTTATCTGATGTAATTGCTTTTAGATTTGATTTATAGCCTAGTTTTTATTTATGAGTGTTACTAAGTTAGCTAGTTAGGTGGTTTTCTCTCTCTCTCTCTCTCTCTCTCTCTCTCTCTCTCTCTCTCTCTCTCTCTCTCTCTCTCTCTCTCTCTTTCACACACACACTAAACATAAACAAGAAAAAAAAGTACCATAACCAGGTTTAAACATACAAAAATACTTACGTTAAAATTCTGTTGTCTTAAATTAGAAAATACATTTTGGCAAGATTTAAAGATTTTTACATTAACATGAATTTTTTTCCTCATTATCTTTCTCAACTCTCCACCTTTATATACTCTTCTTCTACGTTCTTCTATATATTTCACCGTTTTCTCTTCTATTTTCTCTTCTGGTTGACGTTGACCATAATGTGTGGGGCAGGTATTTCGCCCACAACCATTTTTATTACCAAACCCATTAACCCAGAATTAGAGCTGACCAAAAACGGAACCTGTTTATTGTAATATTTATTTTGCCCCAAAGTGGCCAAATTACGAAATAGCATCATGGTGCTTGTTTTCACTTGTTGGCAAGCTATTTATTTTTTTAATTTGTTGTTTTATGAATATGTTTGATGGTTTATTTTGTCATTAGTTAATGGTAGAGGAGAGAGAGTGCAACATCAAAGTGACGGTCGTGTGTGTTGTGTGTGTGTGTTTGTGTGTGTGTGTGTTTGTGTGTGTGTGTGTGTGTGTGTGTGTTGTGTGTGTGTTTGTGTTTGTGTGTGTGTGTTGTGTGTGTGTGTGTGTGTGTTTGTGTGTGTGTGTGTGTGTGTATGGTGATGTTGTGTAGTGTGTGTTGTGTTGTTTTGTGTTGTGTCCGTGTTTTTTGTGTTTGTGTGTGTGTGTCTTGTTTGTATGTTTTTGTTGTGTGTGTCGTGTGTGTGTGTGTGTTTGGTGCGAGTTGTTGTGGTGTTTGTTTTTCCGTCTGGTCTCTGTCAAATGGCGATTTCCCCTTCCACCATCTTGTATCTCTCCCTCTGTCTCTCTACCTTTCCCTCTCTATTCCCCCTTACCTTTCCCCTCTCTATTCCCCACTACCCTTTCCCCCCTCTATTCCCCCCTACCCTGCCCCCCTCCCATTTTTCCCCACTTCTGACTTCGCCTTTCCCTCACTCGGGTGCCTGGTAGCTCACTGGTGACAGAGTTCGTATCAGAATCGCAAGGCCCCCAGATTCGATTCCCTGGCACGGAACATGTCCCCTTCCCTTACACCTCTGCTGTCCCTGTGCACCTAGCAGGAAAAAAATAAATATCTGTATGTTAGCCAGTTGTTGTAGGTCGTAGCCAGGGCAAAACCGTGAAAGAAAACTCCACCACCTGCTGGAAGTATTCAGGTGTTGGATAATAGGTATCCGCGCACCTAATGACGTTAATTATATATAAATCCTTTCCCTCACTCATGCCTCCATTTCCTGAAGTCTCTCCCTTTCCTTTTTCCTCCTCTATCTTTTTCTCGTTTTCTCCCCTGCTCCTTACGTGTGACTCTACACCTGTTGCGAGACATGTGTATCAGCATACCTGTCACAGCTCACCTGTCTGTCATCCTCCTTCCTGTTGTTTACATCTTCGTGGTTCTGGTGGTCATGGCCCCTGAGTACCGCTCTCAGAATTGATTGCCTTTCCGATGGCCTGGTCTTCCAGTATGTTGCCATTTTTATTTTCCTACAAAATTTGATGCATCAACAATGTGCTGTTACCCAATTCTCTGTGATAATAACAAAGTGGGAAGAAAAGCTTTCTGTTTCCCTGTCATAGTCATCTCACAGGATGGATCACGTAGAGTTGGACTCTGTCAACCTCAGCTGGGAGACTTCAGTAAGGTGATGAGGATATGATGGTCCCTAACAAGGATTCATCAGCTACGGGAGCTTAAAAAAGTTTTTGCTCCAACTTAGTTGGAATTACCGTCATTTGGGAATTGTCATCTCTCTGTGCTACTCATTCCAACATGGACGCCACAGCCTGGCTGATCAGAAATTGCTTGCTTGAACATGTTTAAAATCCTTCTTGAAAACAGAAAGTTCTTGATACCGTCCCATCATTGTTAAAGTGAAGTTGTTGAGAAGTCTTGGACCCCTAACGCTTAATGAGTTCTCTTAGTGTACTTGTTACTTCCAAGGTTATAATTGACGATATTTTCAACCTTCTGTCATGTTTTTCCCAATAATTTAAATTCTTGAATACATACGGGCAGGAAAAAAAAATCTCTGTACAGTCTCCATACCTGCGATTTCTCCACACTTGAATGTGACTGTTAGTTTGCAACAGTGCTGCAACCTAGGGAGAATGTGCAAGTGTTTTCAATCGTCTCATCAGTGCCATGGTATTGAGAGTATTATTTTTTGACGAATCTTCCTCTCCTGGATATCTACTGCCAGTCTTGGTAGCACTAAGACGTAAGATCATCTGAGATACATACGTTTACGTTCTTGACGTTCCTCCTCGTCTCTACTGACTGTTATCAATGCGTCTTGTGATGTATGTCAAAATTTAAGCAGTTGAAATCTGTCTTTGATTAGCATCATTGTTTCCTGGAAGACTTGGCTTAAAATGGCTTGGAGGTTTGTTATGGATGCCATACACTTGGTTCGTTATGGATGTCACCGGCTTGGAAGTTCGCTATGGATATCACCGGCTTAGAGGTTCGTTATGGATGTCACCGGCTTGGAGGTTCTAATGAATGTCACCGGCTTGGAGGTTCGCTATGGATATCACCGGCTTAGAGGTTCGTTATGGATGTCACCGGCTTGGAGGTTCACTATGGATGTCACCGGCTTGGAGGTTCGTTATGGACGTCACCGGCTTGGAGGTTCATTATGGATGTCACCGGCTTGGAGGTTCGCTATGGATGTCACCGGCTTGGAGGTTCGTTATGGATGTCACCGGCTTGGAGGTTCATTATGGATGTCGCCGGCTTGAAGGTTCACTATGGATGTCACCGGCTTGGAGGTTCGTTATGGGTGTCACCGGCTTTAAGGTTCACTATGGATGTCACCGGCTTGGAGGTTCACTATGGATGTCACCGGCTTGGAGGTTCGTTATGGATGTCACCGGCTTGGAGGTTCACTATGGATGTCACCGGCTTGGAGGTTCACTATGGATGTCACCGGCTTGGAGGTTCGTTATAGGTGTCACCGGCTTGGAGGTTCATTATGGATGTCGCCAGCTTGGAGGTTCGTTATGGGTGTCACCGGCTTGGAGGTTCACTATGGATGTCACCAGCTTGGAGGTTCACTATGGGTGTCGCCGGCTTGGAGGTTCGTTATGGATGTCACCTGCTTGGAGGTTAGCTGTGGATGTCACTCATAAGATTGCTAGTATCGTCTGTAAAGGATGTTGCAGTGCTCTGATTTTGGTCTTTTCTTGACTGATGTCTGAATGAGACACCTGGTTGTGTCTTGTGCCTTGAGAAACAACTTATCACTGTTTAATTCCCAACCTTTCAGACCACACCTGCCACACCACACCTTCCAGACCACACCTGTCACACCACACCTTCCAGACCACACCTGTCACACCACACCTTCCAGACCACACCTGTCACACCACACCTTCCAGACCACACCTGTCACACCACACCTGTTCCAAACCACACCGTAAATTTCCCGACCACAACCTGGAAAATGAGAAATTCCCCCCCTTCCCAAACATTTCCAACCTTAACCCTTCCCCCCCTTTTCCCCCCCCCTTTCCCAACCCACCCCTTTTCCACAGTAATGGGAAGGGTCGCTCAAAATGGAAGGGGATTAAGGGGAATTTTTTCCCCTTCAAACAAATTTTTCCATCTAATTCCCCCCCTTCCCTCCCCTCCCTCCCTCCTCCTCCATCCCCTCCCCTTCTCCCCTCCCTCCCTCAAATATATTTTCATTTATTCCCCTCCTTTTCCCTCTCCAATCCTTCCCCTTCCCTTTCCCCCCTCCCCTCCCCCTTCTTCCCCTCCCCTCCCCCTCCCTCCCTCCTTTCCCCCCCTCCCTCCTCCCTTCCTCCCCCCTCCCTTTTCCCCCCCTCCTTCCCCTTTCCCTCCCTACCTTCCCCCTTCTTCCCTTTTCCCCCCTTCTTCTTTTCTTTTTACTCCTTTCCCCTCCTTCCTCCTATTTTCCCACTTTTTCCTTTTTCTCCCCTTTCCTCCTCCTCCTATTTTCCTTTTTCCCTTCTCTTCCTCTCTCTCTCTCTCTTCCCTTTTCTCCTCCCCTTCTCTTCTCTTTCTCTCTTCTCTCCTTTTCTCTTCTCTCTTTCTTTCTCTCTCATATATATATCTTTGGTTTTCCCCTAAACATTCGAGTTTTCCTTAAATTTGCTATAAATTTTCCCCAAAGGTCAAAGACCTGGGAGTGATCATGTCGGAGGATCTCACCTTCAAGGACCATAACATTGTATCAATCGCATCTGCTAGAAAAATGACAGGATGGATAATGAGAACCTTCAAAACTAGGGAGGCCAAGCCCATGATGACACTCTTCAGGTCACTTGTTCTATCTAGGCTGGAATATTGCTGCACACTAACAGCACCTTTCAAGGCAGGTGAAATTGCCGACCTTGAAAATGTACAGAGAACTTTCACGGCGCGCATAACGGAGATAAAACACCTCAATTATTGGGAGCGCTTGAGGTTCCTAAACCTGTATTCCCTGGAAAGAGGAGGGGGAGATACAAATTATATACACCTGGAAAATCCTAGAGGGACTAGTACCGAACTTGCACACGAAAATCACTCACTACGAAAGCAAAAGACTTGGCAGACGATGCACCATCCCCCCATTGAAAAGCAGGGGTGTCACTAGCACGTTAAGAGACCATACAATAAGTGTCAGGGGCCCGAGACTGTTCAACTGCCTCCCAGCACACATAAGGGGGATTACCAACAGACCCCTGGCAGTCTTCAAGCTGGCACTGGACAAGCACCTAAAGTCAGTTCCTGATCAGCCGGGCTGTGGCTTGTACGTTGGTTTGCGTGCAGCCAGCAGCAACAGCCTGGTTGATCAGGCTCTGATCCACCAGGAGGCCTGGTCACAGACCGGGCCGCGGGGGCGTTGACCACGGAACTCTCTCCAGGTAAACTCCAGGTAAGTCCGTCGAGGATTATTTTTCCCTCCTTGCATCTCTCAAGCTGCATCAACCTTGCGGGTTTAGCGCTTAATTTTGATTTATCTCTTGCCATTTTTGGAAATGAAATTCACCCTTACAACGTGTTTTTTTTTTCCTCTAATAAATTTATTTATCGTGAATTCTTCGGTTATATTTTGGGTCGATTTTCCCCCCCTCCTTAACCCAGCTGAATTTTCCCCTTCTCTTTCATAAACTTTCCCCTCACCTCTCCCCTCACTTCTCCCCTCACCTCTCCCCTCACCTCTCCCCTCACCTCTCCCCTCCCCACCTCTCCCCTCACCTCTCCCCTCACCTCTCCCCTCCCCTCTCTCCCCTCACCCTCTCCCCTCACCTCTCCCCTCAGATTCATCCCCTCACCTCTCCCCTCACCTCTCCCCTCACCTCTCCCCTCACCTCTCCCCTCACTCTCTCTCCCCTCACCTTCCTCTCCCTCACCTCTCCCCTCACCTCTCCCCTCACCTCTCCCCTCACCTCTCCCCTCACCTCTCCCCTCACCTCTCCCCTCATCTCTCCACATGGAATTGTCACCTATGATTTTTTTTGGTTAGGCCTTTTTCTGTCTCTTAAAATTTTCCATTATCGTCACTTTTTTCCCCTCCCCTTGCCTTTTCCTATAGCTTTCCCCTGCTTCTCCCTGATTTTCCCTGCCTCATCCTGATTTTCCCCCGTTTCTCCCTATTTTTCCCCCGTTTCTTTTTCCCTTTCTCCTAATTTTTTTTCCCCCGTTCTCTTCCCTTTTTTTTCCCCCGTTTTCTCCCTATTTTCCCTTCATCTCCCTGATTTTTCCCCTTCATCTTCATGATTTTTCATTCATCTTTCTTATTTTCCCTTTATCTCCTTTATTTTCCCTTCATCTCTCTGATTTTCCCTTGCTTCTCCTGATTTTTCCTCTGATTCTCTCTGATTTTCCTCTGCTTTTCCCTGATTTTCCCGCGATTGGCGGAACTTTTTCCCTGCCTCTTCCTAAGCATTTTCCCCTGTCTTTGGTGAGGCTGGAGCTTCTTTCCCTGAACTTCCTCCTGCTTGTTCCAGAACAATTTCCTACACTTGCTGGAACTATTCTCTCCCTGCCTGAACTTTCCCTGCACCTCCTGGAACTTTCCCTACTCTACCTGAACTTTCCCCGCTCTTAAGCTTTTCCTTGATCGTCTTTGACGTTGCCTCTCCCCTTTTCCCTTTGATCTCCTCCTCTTCGTTCTCCTCCTCTTCTTTCTACTCTTCTTTCGCCTCCACTTCTTCCGCATCTTCTTGTTCCTCTTCTTTCGCCTCCTCTTCTTTTTCTTCTTTCACCTCTTCTTTCGCCTCCTTTTCTTTTTCCTCCTCTTCTTTTTCCCCTTCTTCCTCTTCTGCTTTTTTTCCTATTCTTTCTCCTCCTCTTCCTTCTCTTCTTTCGCCTAATTTTCCTCCATTTCTCTTATCCTCTTCCTTCTCTTCATCTCTCTCTTGTTTCTCCTCGTCTTCCTCCTTTTTCACTCTTCTCATTTTCCTTCTTTTCCCCTTCCATATTTTCCGAATACCCCTCAAAACCACCTCTTTTCCTTACTTTCATCTTCCTCTCTCTCCTCTCCCCTCTCTCCTTCCCTGTCTTCTCTTCCCCTCCCCTCTCTCTTTCCCCTCCTCTCCCCTCTCTCCTTTCCTCTCTTCTCTTCCCCTCCCTTCACTCTTTCCCCCCTCTCTCCTCGCTTTATCCCAAGCCTCTTCTCTCTAATCCTCTACCCCCCCATTCCCCTCCCGTTATCCCTCTCTTCTATTCTCTCCTCTCCTTCCACATTCTCTAATTCTAATTCGTTATAGTGTATTCCTCTAAAGCCCTCTATCATTCCCCGTTGCCATTTTTAAAGGTTCTAAATATTAGATATTGGGTGTAAATGATGGTTTATTGGGTGTAAATGATGGGTTATGGGGTGTAAATGATGGTTATGGGGTGTAAATGATGGTTATGGGGTGTAAATGATGGGTTATGGGGTGTAAATGATGGTTATGGGGTGTAAATGATGGTTTATGGGGTGTAAATGATGGGTTATGGGGTGTAAATGATGGTTATGGGGTGTAAATGATGGGTTTATGGGTGTAAAATGATGGGTTATGGGTGTAAATGATGGTTTATGGGGTGTAAATGATGGGTTATGGGGTGTAAATGATGGTTATGGGGTGTAAATGATGGTTTATGGGGTGTAAATGATGGGTTATGGGGTGTAAATGATGGTTATGGGGTGTAAATGATGGGTTATGGGGTGTAAATGATGGGTTATGGGTGTAAATGATGGTTTATGGGGTGTAAATGATGGTTATGGGGTGTAAATGATGGTTATGGGGTGTAAATGATGGGTTATGGGGTGTAAATGATGGTTATGGGTGTAAATGATGGTTTATGGCGTGTAAATGATGGTTATGGGGGTGTAAATGATGGGTTATGGGTGTAAAATGATGGGTTATGGGTGTAAATGATGGTTTATTGGGTGTAAATGATGGTTTATGGGTGTAAATGATGGGTTATGGGGTGTAAATGATGGTTATGGGTGTAAAATGATGGTTATGGGTGTAAATGATGGTTTTGGGTGTAAATGATGGTTTATGGGTGTTGAAATGATGGTTATGGGGTGTAAATGATGGTTATGGGTGTAAATGATGGTTTATGGGTGTAAATATGGTTTATGGGGTGTAAATGATGGGTTATGGGTGTAAATTATGGTTATGGGGTGTAAATGATGGGTTATGGGTGTAAATGATGGGTTATGGGTGTAAATGATGGTTTATGGGGTGTAAATGATGGTTATGGGGTGTAAATGATGGTTATGGGTGTAAATGATGGGTTATGGGTGTAAATGATGGGTTATGGTTAAATGATGGTTTATGGGGTGTAAATGATGGTTATGGGGTGTAAAAGATGGGTTATGGGGTGTAAATTTATGGGGGGTTTTTTGGGTGTAAATGATGGTTTATGGGGTAAATGATGGTTATGGGGTGTAAATGTTGGGTTATGGGATGTAAATAATGGGATATTGTTTCAATAATGGGATATAGGGTGTCAAGAATTATATATAATAAGTTATGATGTGTAAAAGATGGGTTATGGGGTGTTAACTTGGGTTTGTGGGGTGTAAACTGGGGCTTATGGGAATGTAAATAATGGGTTATGATGCGTAAATGATGGGATTATCATTTTTAGGTAAATAAGCAGGAGCATCAACAGAACCATCGACAACAACAACAACAACAACAACAACATCATCAGCAGCAGCAACAATATCATCACCAACAACAACAATACCATAAACAACAACAACAACAATACCGTCAACAACAACAATACCGACAACAACAATACCATCAACAACAATACCATCAACAACACCATCAACAGCAACAATAATGCCATCAACAACAACAACAACAACAACAATACCATCAACAACAACATGCATCAACAACACAATACCATCACAACAACATCAACAATACCATCAACAACATCAACAGCACAACAACAATACCATCAACAACAACAACAATACCATCACACAACAACAATACCATCAAACAACACCATCAACATAACAACAACAATACCATCAACAACAACAACCATACCATCAACAACAACAATACCATCACAACAACAACAATACCATCAACAACAACAATACCATCAACAACAACAACAATACCATCAACAACAACAATACCATCAACAACAACAACAACATACCATCAACAACAACAATACCATCAACAACAACAATACCATCAACAACAACAACAAATACCATCAACAGCAACAATACCACAACAACAACAATACCATCAACAACAACAATACCATCAACAACAACAATACCATCAACAACAACAATACCATCAACAACAACAATACCATCAACAACAACAAACAATACCATCAACAACAACAATGCCATCAACAACAACAATACCATCAACACACAATACCATCAACACAACAATACCATCAACAACAACAATACCATCAACAACAACAATCATCAACAACAACAACAACAATACCATCACCAACAACAGTACCATCAACAACAACAATACCATCAACAACAACAACAACAATACCATCAACAACAACAGTACATCAACAACAACAATACCATCACCAACACATACCATCAACACAACAAAATCCGTCAACAACAACTACCATCATCAACACAATACCATCATCAACAACAATACCATCACTACAACAGTACCATCAACAACAACAATACCGTCAACAACAACAATACCATCATCAACAACAATACCATCAACAACAATACCATCAACAACAACAATACCATCAACAACAACAATACCATCATCAACAACAATACCATCAACAATCAACAACAACAATACCATCACCAACAACAGTACCATCAACAACAACAATACCATCAACAACAACAATACCATCAACAACAATACCACAACAACAACAATACCATCATCAACAACAATACATCAACAACAACAGTACCATCAACAACAACAATACCGTCAACAACAACAATACCATCATCAACAACAATACCATCACAACAATACCATCAACAACAACAATACCATCAACACAACAACATACCGTCAACAACAACAATACCATAAACAACAACAATACCATCAACAACAACAATACCATCACAACAACAATACCGTCAACAACAACAATACCATCCAACAACAATACCATCAACAACAACAACAACAATACCGTCAACAACAACAATACCATCAACAACAACAATACCATCAACAACAACAACAACAATACCATCAACAACAACAGTACCATCAACAACAACATACCATCAACAACAACAACAATACCATCAACAACAACAGTAACATCAACAACAATACCATCAACAATAACAATACCATCAACAACAACAACATTACCATCAACAACAACAATACCGTCAACAACAACAATACATCAACAACAACAATACCATCAACAACAACAATACCATCACCAACAACAGTACCATCAACAACAACAATACCATCAACACAACAATACCATCAACAACAACAACAACAACAATACCATCAACAACAACAGTACCATCAACAACAACAGTACCATCAACAACAACAATACCATCAACAACAACAATACCATCAACAACAACAATACCATCAACAACAATACCATCAACAACAACAATACCATCAACAACAACAAATACCATCAACAACAATACCATAACAACAACAATACCATCAACAACAAATACCATCAACAACAACAGTACCATCACCAACAACAATACCATCAACAACAAATACCATCAACAACAACAACAATACACAACAACAACATACCATCAACAACAACATACCATCAACAACAACATACCATCAACAACAACAATACCATCACAACAACAATACCATCAACAAACAAATACCATCAACAACAACAATACCATCAACAACAACAATACCATCAACAACAAAATACATCACAACAACAATACCATCAACAAAAATACCATCAACAACAACAGTACCATCACCAACAACATACCATCAACAACAACAATACCATCAACAACAACAATACCATCACAACAACAGTACCATCAACAACACAACAATACCATCAACAACAACAATACCATCAACAACAACAATACCATCAACAACAACAATACCATCAACAACAACAATACCATCATCAACAACAATACCATCAACAACAACAGTACCATCAACAACAACAATACCATCAACAACAAATACCATCAACAACAACAATACCATCACCAACAACAGTAACCATCAACAACAACAACAATACCATCAACAACAACAACAATACCGTCAACAACAACAACAATACCGTCAACAACAAACAATTACCGTCAACAACAACAATACCATCAACAACAACAATACCATCAACAACAACAATACCATCACCAACAACAGTACCATCAACAACAACAACAATACCATCAACAACAACAACAAACCATCATACAACAACAATACCGTCAACAACCAACCAATACCATCACACAACAAACAGTAAACCATCAACAACAACAATACCATCAACAACAACAATACCATCATCAACAACAATACCATCAATATCAAAGACTCCAACACAAATCATCAATAGCAACAACCACAACAAAAACACCATAATAACACCAGTACTGACACCAGTACTAGCAAAATACACAGTCCACAACAATAACGTGTGGTGTGTGTGTGTGGTGTGTGTGTTAAAGGTGTGTGAGATGTGTGTGTTGTAAACAGCGGGAATACCATGTCCTCTTAACAGTTCACACTACTGTTGTCCCTTACTCCCCACTGTTCCCTCACCTGACTGCACTCCCATTCCCACACACTAACCTGTGCCCTCCCCTCCCCTTCAACTTCCTCCCCTCTCTCCATCATTGACTTGAGTCAGCAGCAGCACAGTCCTCTGTGTACCTCATGCGGGCAAGTACTCATGTAATGAAGTGCGATACGCTGGGCAGCTGCCGCTACTGCACTCAGAGGTAAAGGCAAAGGGCAGAGCGTGGGCTGCCGCACCACCATCACGTCAGTGCAACCAAATGGCAGCAGCAGCAGAATGGCAGTTTGGCTGTGCTGTCCCCAGCTGCAAGGTCCCCTCCGCCCCCTGCTGTATCCCGGCTGTTGCAGCCTCCCAGCATGCACAGCACGCTGTATTTACGCAGTGATTCAGTGCCGCATGCTGCTACGTGACATCCTGGTATCTGAACCACAACGCTCGTGAACCACCATTGACGACAACCACAGCGTCGCTCGTGAGACTTTGACAATATTATGATAACTAACACGAAATCCATCGGTGATCGCCGAGTTAAAACTCAGCGAAACAATCAAGTTTAACGACACAAAGTGAATATCATTGAAGTCCCGCTCTTCCGCCATTTTCCCATCCAACACCAGTGCTCTGACCAACTAGAGGAGGAGTTGCAGTCTGGAGGTGGAACCAGTGCTGGCACTGGCGGCACTGCTGGCACTGGTAGTGACGCTAGACAGTGCCAACGGTAGCCATAATAGCTCGCTGCCAGGACGGAGTTCACTTGTATAACAGCCTCCAGGAGGCCAAGGTGAGTCTCGTGAACATGTAGGGAGGGAGGGAGGTGGTGTGGGAGGTTGGGGGTATGGAGGACGCTTGGTGTTGGGGGTGGGAAGGGGGCAGTTGTCTCGTCCCCCCCAACACACCTCAGGCAACAACACGTCTTCAAAACAACCACGCAACTTTAATTCTCCTCTTGGTGATTCAGCAGTTAGTGCAGGATGGTGTGTGTGTGTGTTGCTTGCTTACACACACACATACATGCACACGCACAAGCACACCACACACGCACACCACACACGCACACCACACACGCACACCACTCACGCACACCACACACGCACACCACACACGCACACCACACACGCACACCACACACGCACACCACACACGCACACCACACACGCACACCCACAGCACACCACACACGCACACCACACACGCACACCACACACGCACACCACAAACGCACACCACACACATACCACACATATCACATGCATACCACACACATAACACACACACACACACACACACACACACACACACACACACACACACACACACACACACAGTACGTTATTGTACATAACTTGGTGAAATTCGAAGAATAAAGATCTAGTAAAAACCAAAAGACAAATACAAATGGAGCCGAGGTAGAGGTAGACTGGAGGAGGAAGACCTGATGTTAGCTGGACATGGATGACAGATGGAAGAAGACTGGGAAAGAAAGATGAGAAAGAAAATGAAATAATCTTTGCAAAGAGATGGATGAAAGGGCACAGACACTATTGATGAAAAACGAACAACAGGAGAAAATAGCAACAGCAGATGAAAATGGTGTGTAGACTGGGAGAGGATGTAAGGTAACTGAAGAGGACTTAGAGGAAAACCAGGGATGAGAAAATATAGAATACACAGTAATGGAAATGGCAAGTGGAGTTAGCCGGGTCGCCATATGGACAAGACCCGGGCCGGAAGTACCGGCGAATCTCTAATGAATGAATGGAGAGGCACAGAAGGAAAAGAAGTGAAAAGTAAACCTTTGTGGGAATGCCCCTAGGAGACGAGGAGATGACAAGGGAAGCAGCAAGAAAATAGTTAACAAGAGAGAACGTAATCAAAAGGACAAAAGAGAGAGAGAGAGAAAGAGAGAGAGAAAGAGAGGAGAGAAAGAGAGAGAGGGTGTTGATTGTGCGTAGTCTTCACGAGGCTGCTAATAAGAGGACAAATAATGATTTAGGTTGGCTGAGGGAGACGGAATCCAAGCTGTCACTGAATAGACAGATAGACAGCAGGAGAGGCGAAACAACAGCAAGGGGACAAATTTTCAGAGAATGGGAAGGTACTCGAAAACACACCACGGGCGGGGATAGAACCCGCAATCAGAGAGTCATAGAACTCCAGACCGATCGTGGGTTCTATCCCCGCTCATGGTATGGTTTGTTTGCAATCGTGTCATTACGATTTAGTGAGTTAACGTACTCCAAGTTGACTCTCACAATGGACTTGTACCAGCCAGGCTCACCAGACGTACACCACTCTTAAGAAGGTTCAATAAGATATTGATAAGTGTACCTCGATCATGACAGAACACAAAAGGAAGGACAACAGTAGAATGAGAGAATAAAACACCGATAAACAGAGGAAAAACAGGAAAGTCAATAACCTGAAAACAAACATGGAGGGTGTAGCCTGCACCACCACTTCATCTACTGAATGACCCACACGGGTTTACCACCCCACAGCAAGTAAAATTTCAATACTTCTAGTAAGGTCCTGTGGTTCATCCTCCACCAAACTTCCCAGATAAATGTTTACTGATCACTTCCTAGAACGTAAAGTATACATACCGAAGTTTAGTAGAATAAATATTTGTGTTGAGTAGACGATGTTATGAGGTTGAGGCGGATGTTTAGTAAACACTGTTGTAAGTGTTGACTACCACACTAGCTAGGCAGCGAACACGACCCAACTCTGTTCAGAATTTGGCTGTACACTTTTGTTCATTCTCGTAAGACTAGTAGAGCCACCATCACCACCACCACCACCCGGTAATGTTCACTGTTCACAATGCTCACAAGAACATCAAACACTAAGTTTTACAAACTACATAACTTTCTGAACTCAGGAATCTCGGCAGAATGTTTTGTACCAGTCTTTTGGCAACATCGTTCGTCTTGTTCTAGTTTTGTACCAGTCTGGTACCAGTCTTATTCCAGTTCTGTATCAACAGTGTTCCAATGTTATACCAGTCTTGTTCCAGTCTTTACCGATCCTGTACCAGTATTGTACCATTCTGGATCACTACTTCCGTCTAGTTCTAGATCAATCAGGCTGTGATGGCCAGCGTACCGCCAACAGTAACAGCCTGTTTGAACACGCTTATTCCCTAAGTAATTTTGCGTTATTATGGAATCCGACACGCTGATTGGCTATTTTTGTGGTATAATAAAGTTTAACGCACGTTGATTGGCTAGCGCGAAGGAATCCAACCTGTTGATTGGCCAGGTGTTCGCTGTGGGCGGGGGCTTCTGTGTCCTGATTGGTCAGCTGTTTTACTATTAAAGAAAGAGATTCCTGCTCTTTGATTGGTCGAATATATGTGAATCTGAATAAGAATGCTGGACGTTCATTGGTCGATGAATAGGCAGGGGTACTCTTTTCTGAGAGTGGTTGATGGTTGTGGTTGATTGTGGTTGATGGTTGTGGTTGATGGCAATGATTATGGTAGAGGGTGTGTGGTTGATGGTTAAGGATTGTGGTTGATTATGGTAGAGGATGTGCGGTTGATGGTTGTGGTAGAGGATTCGTGGCTGATGATTGTGGTAGAGGTGTGTGGTTGATGATTGTGATAGAGGGTATGTGGTTGATGATTATGGTAGAGGGTGTGTGGTTGTTGATTTTGGTAGTGTATATGGTTGAGGATTGTGATAGAGGGTATGTGGTTGATGATTGTGGTAGAGGGTTTGTGGTTGATTGTGGTAGAGGATGTATGGTTGATGGTTAAGGATTGTGGTTGATTGTGGTAGAGGATGTGTGGTGATGATTGTAATAGAGGGTGTGTGGTTGACGGTGATGATTGTGGTAGAGGGTGTGTGGTTGATGGTGATGATTGTGGTAGAGGTGTGTGTTTGATGGTTAAGGATTGTGGTTGATTATGGTAGAGGATGTGCGGTTGATGACTGTGGTAGAGGGTATGTGTTGATGATGAAGATTGTACTAGGTTGATTGGTTACGCTCTTCAATGAACTAGACACTCATGTGTGTTACTCGGCAGTTGTACTCACTAGTTGTACTCATCTAGTTGTACTACCTGTTGTGGTTGCAGGGGTCGATCCTAGCTCTGGCACCCGCCTTCACTGGTCGCTACTGTGTGTGTGTGTGTGTTGTTGGTGTGGTGTTGTGTGTTGTGTGGTGTGTGTTGTGTCCCTGTTGTGTGTGTGCGTCGTGTGTGTGGTTGTTGGGTGAGTTAGTTGGCAGCATTCATGTGGTGTGTGTGTGTGTGTTGTTGTGTGTGTGTGTGTTGTGTGTGATGTGTGTGTGTTTGTGTTGTGTGTGTGTGTGTGTGTGTGTTGTGTTATTGTTGTGTGTGTGTGTGTGTGTGTTGTGTGTGTTTAGTGTGTGTGTGTGTGTGTGTGTGTGTGTGTGTGTGTGTGTTGTGTGTCATTGTAAAGACGCACTCTCAAGGATACTCTTAAACACACACACACACACACACACACACACACAGGATCCATACATCATAGCTTTAAGAAGAGGTACGATAAGGCTCTTGGAGCCTTGCGTGGACCTATTAGCAACCAGCGAAGAAGCTGGGCCAGGAGCTGTGAATCAACCCCTACAACCACATATAGGCGAGTGAGTACATGTAGGTGAGCACACACACACACACCTAGTAGCGACCAGTGAAGAGGCTGGGCCAGGAGCTAGGACTCGACCCCTGCAACCTCAACTAGGTGAGTACACACACACACACACACACACACACACACACACACACACACACACACACACACACACACACACACCCACACACACATGCTGAGAAACACACACGCCTGCCTCCGTACACAATAATACACACACATACACAGGTGTATATTCAGTTCCTACACAGCACATGAAGGCGAAATACAGGAAAATACAGTAATAAACCTCAGGTACAGAGGAAGAAGGGAATCAAATACAGTGAGAGAGAGAGGCTGCAACAGGTGCGGTACGACGTTGCCACTCGGTGTGCCGGCACCACCACCAGATAACAGTGTTGCATGCAACACTTCTTCAACCTATTATTTACCTCTTCTTACATTTCTTTCCACTGATTGCTAACAAGTTAATGATTTTTTCCTCGTCCTTTCTCCGTAATGTGCATGGCTGATGCTTATTTTTTTATCAGCTCCCGTGAAATAAAAGTGAGGAGTTAAATCGTGCGTTTGGCATGTTTTTAAAGGGGGAGGGGGAGGGCGAGGGAATCTAACTCCTTTGATTTAGGGTCTAATCTGTAAATAGCACCGATCCAATTTTCGTCGACTGTGTAGTTTTTCTTTTTTGGGGAAGGACCTTTAAGGGGAAAGTCTTTATCCTCCTCCTCCTCCTTTTCCCATCAATATTACATTACTTTTTTCCGGGGGGGAGTCGGGAGTTTTTTTATTTTTTGTAAATCCCCCTTTTTCTCTAAAATAAAATTTTTAGCTTTTTTTTTTCACTTTTATTTTTCAATAAAGTTAAAAAAAAAGTAAATTTGAGAGTAAATTGTAAAATAAAACAGGCGACGGGGGTTTTTTTAAGGGAGAAGAGAGAAGGGGAGAGAAAAAGAAGAGAGAAGAAATAGGAAAGGGGGAAAATGCTGGGGTGGGGTGGACCCTGTATCTGAAATTGATTTATTTTTTGGCTGTGTACGAATTTTCCCCCCCCAGCCCCCCGTGTACAACACACACACACACACACACACACACACACCCCACACACAACACAAAACACAACACATTCTATAACGTGAACAACAAGTGGAAGATTTGTTGATTAGAAAAGACCGGAAAAAGAGAACATCTTATGGGGGTTAGAATCTACTGTGAGTAGATTTCAATGTAAGTCAGACGTATATGTGAGTTAGGACGATAAAGCTCTACACGAAGCGAAACACGATTGAAAGAACTACACTGAATAAAACACGACTGGATAAAGCTCTACACGAAGTGAAACACGACTGGATAAAGCTCTACACAGTGAAACACGACTGAAAAAAGCTCTACACGAAGTGAAACACGACTAGATAAAGTTCTACATAGTGAAACACGACTTGATAAAGCTCTACACGAAGTGAAACACGACTGGATAAAGCTCTACACGAAGTGAAACACGACTTGATAAAGCTCTACACGAAGTGAAACACGACTGGATAAAGCTCTACACGAAGTGAAACACGACTTGATAAGGCTCTACACGAAGTGAAACACGACTGGATAAAGCTCTACATAGTGAAACACGACTTGATAAAGCTCTACATGGTGAAACACGACTTGATAAAGCTCTACATAGTGAAAGATAATTTGCTTACTCTGTAGAGCTTTATCAAGTAATGTTTCGAGCTTTATCGTGACTTAATAAAGTTCCACACTGAGTGAAAGATGACAACGTTGTCCCAGTGAAAGCTGATTCTGTAACCCGTGTTTATTAAGCTCTCTGCTCTTACCTCCAGCACCACGCTCTCACTTGTATCTTAAATCTCCCTCCCTTGCTCTCCTTCTCCTTTACTCTCCTTCTCCCTTGCTCTCCTTCTCCCTTGCTCTCCTTCTCCCTTGCTCTCCTTCTCCTTTACTCTCCTTCTCCTTTACTCTCCTTCTCTCTTGCTCTCCTTCTCCTTTACTCTCCTTCTCTCTTGCTCTCCTTCTCCTTACTCTCCTTCTCCCTTACTCTCCTTCTCCCTTACTCTCCTTCTCCCTTACTCTCCTTCTCCCTTACTCTCCTTCTCCCTTACTCTCCTTCTCCCTTACTCTCCTTCTCCCTTACTCTCCTTCTCCCTTGCTCTCCTTCTCCCTACTCTCATTCTCCCTTACTCTCCGTCTCCCCTACTCTCCTTCTCCCTTACTCTCCTCTCCCTTACTCTCCTTCTCCCTTACTCGCCAACGCCCTTACTCTCCTTCTCCCTACGTCGTCCTTCTCCGTGCTCTCCTTCTTCCATTACTCTCCTTCGCCCTGTACTCTCCTTCTCCCCTTCTCTCTCCTCTCCTTACGCACCTTCGACTTACTCTCCTTCTCCCTTACCTCCTTCTCCCTTACTCTCCTTCTCCCCTTACTCTCCACTCCTTCTCCCTTACTCTACATCTCCCTGCTCTCCTTCTTCCCTTACTCCCTTCCTTCCCTTACTCTCCTTCTCCCTTTCTCTCCTTCTACCTTACTCTCTTCTACCTTACCTCTCCTTCTCCCTTACTCTCCTCTAACATTACTCCTCCGTCTCCCTTACTCTCCTTCTACCGTACTCCCTTCTCCCTTACTCTCCTTCTACCTTTACACCCTTCTCCCTTACTCTCCTTCTCCTTCCTCTCCTTCCTCCCTGTACGCTCCTTCTACCATACTCTCCTTCTACCTACTCTCCTTCTACCTTACTCTCCTTCTCCTTACGCTCATCCTTCTACCTTACTCTCCTTCTCCCCTTACTCTACTTCTACCTTCCTCTCCCTTCTCCCTTACTCTCCATCTTCTCCTTAACTCTCCTTCCCCTTACTCCCTCTCCCGTACTCCCTCCTTCCTACCTTACTCTCCTTCTCTTCCTCCCCCTTACTCACCTCTACTTACGCTCCTTCCCCTTACTCTCCTTCTAACCTTACTCTCTCCTTCTACCTACTCTCCTGCCTCCCTTACTCTCCTTCTCCTTACTCTCCTTCTCCCTTACTCTCCGTCTACCTACTCTCCTTCTCCCTTACTCTGCCTTCGACCTTACTCTCCTGCTCCCTTACTCTCCTTCTACTCTCCTTCTACCTACCGGCCTTCTCCTTACTCTCCTTCTCCCTTAACTCTCCTTCTCCCGTACTCTCCTTCAACCTTACTCTCCATTCGAACCTTACTCTCCTTCTCCCTTGACTCTCCTTCTACCTAATTCTCCTGCTCCCTTACTCTCCTTCTACCTTACCTCCTTCTACCTTTTACTCTCCTTCTCCTTTACATCTCCTCGCTCTTACTCTCCTTCTACCTTACTCTCCCTCTACCTTACGCTCCTACCTCATCTTCTCTCCTCATCCTTCTCCCTCACTCTGCTCGCATCCCTCACTCACCTTCACTCTCCTTAGACATTTCCATTGTCAAACGTCGTTTGTGTTTGCATACTTCAACTTTCTAGGTTGGATGTTGCTTTATATTGATTCTGCTGTTGATTCTGTGTTGATTTTGTGTTTATTCTGTTGTTATGTCGTTGTTGATTTTGTTCGAGATTCTGCTAGCGGATTGTTAATTTCTGTGTCTTGCTGTTTTCGTTTGATGTTTTGCTGCTACGTTTTTTTTTGCTGTGCTGCTGCTTGTTTGGTGCTGCTGCGTTCCTGTGCTTGGTGCTGTTTTGTTGCTGTTACTGCGGCTGCTATTGTTAGTGTTGCTGCTTTAGTGGTGTTGTCCTTGCTGACGTTTGCTTCGTTGAGTCTTCGCAAGGTGCTTGCTAGCTGGTGATGTTGTTGTTTGGTTGGTGGTGGGGTGGTGGTGGTGAGGAGGTGGTGGCGGTGGTGGTGGTGGCGGTGGTGGTGGTAGGCGGTGGTGGTGGGGGGTGGCGGTGGTGGAGGCCGGCCGGTGGTGTGGCGGCGGCGCGTTGGTGGGTGGGTGGTGTGTGGGGCGGTGGCGCGCCGGTGGTGGTGGGCGGCGGCGGCGGGCGGTGGGTTGGTGGTGTGGTGCGGCGGCGGCGGTGGTGTGGTGGCGGTGGTGGCGCGCGTGGGTGGGGGGTGGTGCGGTGGTGGCGGTGGCGGCGTCGGTGGCGGGCGGCGGGTGGTGTGGCGGCGGCGGCGGTGGTGGTGGTTGTGGTGGTGTGGTGGCGGTGGCGCGCGGTGGTGGTGGCGCGGCGGCGGCGGTGGTGGTGGTGGTGGTGCTCGGCCGGCGGTGGTGGGGTGGCGGTGGTGGCGGGCGGCGTGGTGGTGGTGCGGCGGTGGTGGTGGTGGTGTGGTGTGGTTGGTGCGGTGTGGTGGTGGCGGGTGCGGCGGGCGGCGGTGGTGGTGCGGTGGGGTGGTGGCGGCGGCGGTGGTGGTGGTGGCGGCGGCGGTGGTGTGTGGCGTGGTGGTGGTGCGGCGGCGGTGGTGGTGTTGGTGGGGGTGTGGTGGGGCGGTGGTGGTGTGGGTGGTGGTGTGCGGCGGTGGCGGCGTGGTGGTGGCGGCGGGGTGTGGTGGCGGCGGTGGGGTGGTGTGGTGGGGTCGGTGGTGGTGGCGGCGGTGGTGGTGGCGGTGGCGTGGCGCGGTGGTGTGTGGCGGCGTGCGCGGTGGGGGGCGGCGGCGGCGGCGGCGGCGGTGGTGGTCGGTATGGCGACGGTGTGGTGGTGGTGGTGGTGGTGGCGGCGGGGGGTGGTGGCGGCGGCGGTGGTGGTGGTGGCGGTGGTGGTGGTGGCGGCTGGTGGGGGGGTGGCGGTGTGGTGGTGCGGCGTGGCGGTGGTGCGTGGTGGTGGCGGCGGTGGTGGCGGTGGTGTGGGCGGGCGGTGGCGGCGGTGGTGGCGGCGGCGGCGGCGGCGGCGGTGGTGGCGGTAGGCGCGTGGGGTGGTGGTGGTGGTGGCGGAGTGGCGGCGGTGGTGGTGGTGGCGGGGTGGCGGTGGTGGTGGTGGCGGTATGGCGGGTGGTGGGGTGGTGGCGGGTGGCTGGTGGCGGCGGTGGTGGCGGGCGGCGGCGGTGGTGGCGGTAGTGCGGTGCGGTGGTGTGTGGTGCGTGGTGGTGGTGGCGGCGGTGGTGGGCGTGGGTGGTGCGGTGGTCGGCGGCTGGTGGCGTCGGTGGCGGCGGAGGCGGGCGGCGGGTGGGGCGGTGGCGGTGTGATTATTTTTATTATTTTTTTTTTTTGCTGTTATATGCACTTCGTCTTTTGTCGTCCCTTTCTTCTTCCCCTCCTCCTCCTTCTCCTCCCCTTTCTTTTTTTCCCCTCCTGCCCCCCTCCTTCCCCCTCCATTTCTTCCTTTTCCTCCTCCTCCTTCTCCTCCATTTTCCCTTTTTCCTCCCCTCCTAAACCCCCCTCCTTTTTTTCTTTCCCCCTCCCCCCCTTTCTTTTTCCTCCCCCCTTCTCCCCCATTTTCTTCCCCCTTTCCCCCTCCTCCTTTTTCTCATTATTTTTTCTTCCCTCCGCCTCCTTTCCTTCCCCTTTCTTCTTCCACCTGCCCTTTTCCTCGTAAAAATTACTAAGTCCCTCTTCATCTCATTTCCCCCCAAAAACCTTTTTCTCTCCCTTTCTTTTTAAAACCCCTTTTAACACTTTTTTCCCGCCTTCAAATAACCCCTTGCTGCCTTTTCCCAACCCCTTGCTGCCTTCCCACCTTGCTTGGGCCTTTACCAAAACTGCTTTTCCTGATCCCTTTTCGTTTTACAACCCAAACCTGCCTTCCCCCTTTTTTGCCTTCACTAAAACTTTCTTGCCCTTTACTAACACTTTTTGCCTTTATCACTTGGGCCCCTTTACTAAAACTTTCGCCTTCATAACACTTGGGGCCCCTTTACTAAAACTTCTCCCCTTTACTAACACTTTCTCCTTCAACTAAAACCCCTAACCCTTTACTCCCCACTTGCGCCCCCTTTACTAACACTTTTTCCCTTCCCCCCCAAAAAACCCTTGCTACCCCTTTACTAAAACTAAATACCCCTTGGGTGCCTTCACTTACCACTTTCCCTTCCCTTTTCTGCCTTTACTAACACTTGTACCTCAAATAACAAATTTTTCTAAACCCTTTACTCCCCCAACCCCTTGCGGGCCCTTTACTTTCACTTTCTACCCACCTTTTTCCCCACCTTTTTCTGCCTTTTACTAACACGTGCCCCAAAACCTTCACAAATTTGCCCCCACCTTCCGTTTACTACACTTTTCTGCCCCTTTTCCTTTTTACTTGCCCCCTTCACTCACCTTGCTGCCTTACCCACACTTGGGTGCCTTTTCCAAAAACTGCGGGTTCCTAAAAACACCTTTCCCCGCTGCCTTCCCCCTCCTTTCCCCCCGGGGCTTTTCTTCCCACAAACGGGCCTCCCAAATGCTCCTTTAAAATTGCTGCCTTCACTTTAAAAATTTCTGCCTTCACTTTAAAACCCTTTCCCCCTTTACTTTCCCCTTTTGGCCCCCCTTTTCTTCACCTTAACACCTGCTCCTTCCCACCCCTTTCTATTTACTAACTTGCTCCTTCACTAAAAACTTGCTATTATCCCCTTGCAACCCCCTTCCTTTCCCTTCACTAAAAACCCTTCCCTCCCAACCTTTCTACCTTTTAAACCCCTTGCTATTACCCAATTCACCCCCAAACTTGGGGTGCCTTTAACCCCAAACACTTTCCCCCTAACACTTCTACCCAACTTTACACACACCCTTCCCCCCTTTCGCCCTTTACTTTAAAACCCTTTCTACCTTCACTTTAAAATTTCTAACCTTCACTAAAACTGCACCCCACTAAAATCTTGCTTTACCTTTACAACCTTGCTTCCCCCCTTTAACCTCTCCATTTCCCCTGGCTTACTCCCTTTTCTAAACCCCCACTAACAAATTGCTAACCCCTTTACTTAACTTGCTACCTTAAAAATTCCCTAACCCCCTTGCTACCTTCACTAACAACCCTTCAACTTCACCCCCCCACCCCCCAAACTTTCTACCTTCACTAAAAGCTCCTCCCCTAAAACTTCTAAACCCTTTACTAACTTGCTTCCCCTTTACCACCCCTTGCTACCCACCAAAACTTTCGCCTTTTTCACCCAACAAAAACCTTTCTCCCCCCTCCCCCTTTTCACCTTAACACTTTTCTACCTTCACTTTAAAACCTTTCACCTTCCCCCCTACCTTCCCCCTTTTTTAACCTTCCCACCCATTTACTAAATTTTCAAACCTTTTACTCACCTTGCTTCCTTTAAATAACACGCCCCCATAACACGTTTCCCCCTTTTTCTCTTCCTCCCCCTTTCCTTAAACAATTCTAACTTCACTAACCTTCACCTTCACTAAAACTTGCTACCCTTTACTAACCTTCTCTCCTTACCCTTCACCCTTAAACCCCTTGCAAACCCACTTTTTACCCTTCCCCTTTCTACCTTCACTTTAAAACTTGCCAACTTTCCCCCCACCTTGCCCCACCCTTCAGGGCCTTTACAAACTTGCTACCCCCTTTACTTAAAAACTTGCTACCCCTTTACTAAAACTTCTACCCACTAACCTTCAAATTCCAAAACGGGGTCTTCCCCCCTTCCCCCACTAACCCTCCCTTACTTTGCTAATTCAATCACCCCTTGGGGTCCTTCACTAAAACTTCTTCCTTTCCCCCTGCACCCTCACAACCCCTTTCCCTTTTACCCCCTTGCTTTCCTTTACCACCCTTGCTTAAAACCCCCTAAAACTTTTCTACCCCTTTACTAACACTTGCTACCTTTACAAACACCTTCTACCTTTTACTAACCCCCTTGCTACCTTCACTTTAAACTTGCTACCTTTTTAAATCACACTTTTCCTTTTTCCCAAAAATTCTAAACCCTTTAAATAAACACTTATTACCCATTCTCCTCAAACCTTGCTTTCCCCCCACCACACTTTCTAAACCCTTAAATAACACTTGCTAACCCCACTTACACTTTTTACCTTCACCACCTTGCCAAACCTTTCCCCAAATTAACCCCTTCCCCTTTCCTTCACAACAACCCCCAAATTGCTAACCCTTTACCCCACACTTGCAAACCCCACCAAAAACTTGGGTTTCCTTCACCAAAACTTTCTACCTCTACAGTTCATTCACTAACAATTGCTAACTCAACGCACCTTTCCCCAAACCTCCTTTAAATAAAACTTGGGTCCTTCCCCCTAATATCACTTTTCTTTCCTTCCATTCTTCCTTCCCAACTCTACCCTCACAAAACTTGGGGCCTTCACAACACGGCCCCAAAAATTCACCTTAAACACTTGGGGTAAATTCACTCCACTTGGGCCCCCCCCCTAACACTTCTACCTCCCATTTAAAAATTACCCCCTTCACTAAAACTTGTTAACCCCCAAAAACCCTTCACCTTTACTAAAACCCTTCTACCTTTACTACCTTGCTCCTTCACTAAAACTTTGCCCTTTCCCCAAAACCTTTTTCCTTCACTCACAAATTTTTCTCCTTCACCCCCAAACTTGCGGCCTTCACTCACACTTTCTTCCTTTACAACCCCTTCTTTCCTTCACTACCCCTTGGCCCACCTTCACTAATTTTTACCTTTACTAAAACTTTTCAACCTTCACTAACTTCTTTCCCCACAACCTTTCCTCAAACAAATTTGCCTTACCTTCCTTTTCGGCCTTCAATTAAAACCCTTTCTACCTTCACTACACTTTTTTAAACCCTTTTTTCAACTCACACTTTCTCCTTCCCCGCCCCCCAACTTGCTCCTTCAATTAAATCTTGCTTTCCTTCACTTACACGGGGTACCTTTCCAACCCCCCACTAACACTTTACCCTTTCCCAAACCCCCTTTACTCCACTTTGCCCCCCAAACCAAACCATTTAACCCCAAAACACTTGCTAACCCCACTAACCCCTTCCCCTTCACTAACCTTCTACCTTCACTAAACACTTGCAAACCCTTCCCCATTTTTAAACTTGCTACCTTCACTAAAAACTTGCTACCTTCACTTAAAACTTTTGCTTTTCCTTTTACAACCTTTCTACCCTTTACTAACACTTGCTACCTTTACTCACACTTTCTCCCTTTACTCAAACTTTCTCCTTCACCCACACTTCTACCTTCACTAAAAACTTGCTCTTCACTAAAAACGTGCCCCAAACCGTAACTCACACTTGCTACCTTACCACCAAATTGCTTGGCCCTTTACTAACACTTGCTGCCTTCACTCACACTTTTTGGCCCCCTTTTACTTTAAATTTTTTTTCCTTCAATTAAAACTTGGGGAAACCCCACTTTTAAAAACCCTTCTACCTTCACTAAAAACATTGGCCCACCTTCACTAACACTTGCCCCTTCACTAACACTTCTACCCCTAACACTTGGCCCTTAAAAAACCCTCCCTTTAAATCACCTTGCTACCTTCACTAACCCCTTTTTCTACCTTTCTTCACCTTACTTTAATTTTCTCCCACTCACCCTTGCTCCTTCACTTTTACAAACTGGCCCCCATACCCTTCAATCAACCCACTTTACAAACTTTCGCCTTCACTAAATTCTCCCTTTCCTTTCTTTCCTTCACCACACTTGCGCCTTCACTCAACACTTGCGAACCCGTCCACTAAAACTTGCTCCTTTTACTCACACCCGCCCCCATCCCTTTGGCCTTAAACCTTTCACCTTCACCACACTTCGCCTTTACTAAAACTTGCTGCCTTTCACAAAAACTTTTCTGCCTTCACTTTAAAACTTTGCTTTCCATACAAAAATTTTTCACTCAACTTTCTCCTTCATTTCCCCTTGCTACCTTCAATCACCCTTTGGGTCCTTCACTCACACTTGCAACCTTCCTTTAACCTTGGGTGCCCCTTTACTCACTTCCCCTTTTCCCCATTGGGGTTCCCTCCCTTGCCTTTATCCACTCAACCCCCTCCACTTGCACCTTCACTCCCCTTGCTGTTCCCTAACAACTCCTTAAAAATTTTCCCCCCTCACTTTCTGCCCTTTACTAACCCCTTCTGCCCCTTCCCCTCCCTTGCCTTCCTTCACTCACACTTGCTACCTTTCCCCCTCAACACTAATTTCTGCCTTCACTAACACTTTTTCCTTCACTAAAACTTCTACCTTCCAAAACTTTTCTTTCCGTTTACTCACCCCTGCCTTAACCTTCACTAAAAAACTTTCCCACCTTCCCCTCACAATTTCTCCCCTTTACTAAAAACTTGCTACCTTCACTAAAACTTGGGGCCTTTACTACACTTCTGCCTTCACTCACACTTTTTTCCCCAAAACCTTTTCACTAAAACTTCTACCTTCCTCACACTTGCTGCCTTACTAACACTTGCTCCTTCACTAACACCTTTCTTCCTTCACCCCACACTTGCTCCTTCACCAAAACTTTCTCCCTTTTCCCAACACTTTCTGCCCTTTCCCCCCACTTTCCTTCACAACACTTCTCCTTTACTCACACTTTCTACCTTCACTAACCCCTTTGGGTACCTTTCCCCCCACTTCTCCCCTTTACAACACTTTCTGCCTTCACTAAAACTTCTCCTCCCCTACACTTGCTACCTTCACTAAAAAACTTGGCCCCCAACCACTTTCCTTTTTCCTTGCACCTTCACTAAACTTGCACCTTCACTAAACCCCCTTCCCAAAACCCTTCACGCCAAAACTTTTCTACCTTCCCCCTAAACTTGCTACCCTTTACTAACACTTTTTACCTTTACTAACATTTTTCACCCTTTACAACCTTGCTACCTTCACAAAAACTTGCTCTTCAAATAAAACTTGCTCCTTCACCAAAACTTGCTTTCCTTCACTAAAAACTTGCTACCCTTTACTCACACTTTCTCCATTTACCAAAACTTGCTGCCTTCACTAAAACTTGGGACCTTTCCCCACTCCCAACACTTCTGCCTTTCCCCCAAAACTTGCTCCCTTTACTCATTCCTGCCCCCAAAAACCCCTTTTAAATTTATCACACTTGGGGGCCCTCACCAAAACTTTCTCCTTTACTAACACCCTTTTTTCCTTTTACTAAACACTTGCTGCCCTTTACTAACACTTGCTACCTTCACTCACACTTGCTACCTTCATAAAAACTTGCTACCCTTTACTAAAACTTGCTCCTTTACTCACACTTTTCTCCTTCATTAAAACTTGCCCCATTCACTAACCCCTTGCGGCCCTTCCCCTAACACTTGCTCCTTCCCCTAAAAATTGCTAAAACCTTTTACTCACACTTGCTACCTCACTAAAACTTGCTACCCCTTTACTAAAACTTTTCTGGGCCCTTTACTAACACTTTTCCTCCTTCCCCAAAACTTGCCCTTTACCAAAAACTTGCTCCTTTACTAACACTTGCCCCCTTTACAACACTTTCGCCTTCACTCAAAACTTGCTACCTTCCTCACCCCTTGCCCCTTTAAAAAACACTTGCTGCCTTTCACAACCTTTTTGCCTTCACTAAAAATTTCTCCCTTCACTTTTCACTTGCTCCCTTCCCCCTAACAATTTCCCAACCTTTACTAAAACCTTTCTCCCTTTACTAAAACTTCTCCTTCAAATAAAAATTTCTACCTTCCCCTCACACTTGCTACCTTCACTCCCCCTTGCTACCCTTTAAATCCACTTCTGCCTTCACTAACACTTGCTCCTTCACTCACACTTTCCCCCTTCAACAAAACTTTCTACCCTTCACTAAAACTTTTCTACCTTCCTAAAACTTTCTGCCTTTACTAACACTTGCTACCTTCCTAACACTTGCTCCTTTTACTAAAACTTGCCTTTCCTTCACCAACACTTTTCCCTTTACTAAAACTGCTGCCCCTTTACTCACACCCTTTCTCCTTCACTAACCCCTTGCACCTTCCTAAAACTTTCGCCTTCACTAAAACCCCTTTTTTCCCTTAAAATCACACTTGTCCTTCCGCCCAACACTTTTCTGCCCCACTCACACTTCGCCCACTAAAACTTTCTAACCTTCCTAACCCTTTCTCCTTCACTTTCCCCTTTCTTTCCCCCCCCCCCCCCCCCACCAACCCCCCCCCCCGGGCCCCCCCCCCCCACAAAACCCCCCCCCCCCCCCTTCACCACACTTTGCCCTTCCTAAAACTTGCTACCTCCTAACACTTGTTTTCCTTTACTTAAAACTTTCTCCTCACTAACACTTCTCCCTTTACTAAAACTTGCTCCTTCACTAAAACTTTCGCCTTTTACTAAAACTTCTCCTTTACTAAAAAATTGCTGCCCTTTACCAACATTGGGCCCTTTACCCACACTTTCTCCCTTTACTTCCCCTTGCTGCTTCCCCAACACTTGGCCCACCTTCCCCAAAACTTGCTTCCCTTTACAACACTTGCTGCCTTCACAAAAACCCCGCTCCTTCAAATAAAACTTTCTGCCTTCACTAACACTTGCTCCTTCACCACACTTGCTACCTTTACTCCACTTCTCCCTTACTAAAACTTTTTCCCCTTTACCAAAAACCCTTTCTGCCTTCACTAAAACTTGGGGCCTCTCACACTTTTCTCCTTTTACTAAAACTTGCTCCTTTCACTAAAACTTCGGCCCCTTTACTAAAACTTTCCTTCACCCGAAACTTTTTAATTAATAAACTTTCCTTCACTTAAAATTTTCCGATTACTCAACTTGGGGGCCCTTATCAAACTTTTTCCCTTTTCCTTTAATTTAAAATTGTAACCCTATTAAATTGCTTGGGTTTAAAAAACTTGGTTTAAATCATTCAAAATTGTTTCCTTTTCCGCTTTTTAAGTGGCAAAATGAAAACCCTTTTCCCCACCTTCCCCAATTTTTGTTAAAATTTCACCCATAAAATTTGGACCTTCCAACTTTAAATTTTCCCCCCTTCAAAACACTTCTTACCTGGATTTACCTTTCCTTTTCCTTAACCCTTTTCCTTCCTTTCCAAAAACCCCTTGCCAAATTTCCCAAAAAAATTTTTCTCCTTTCCCCACTTCCGGCCTTTAAAACACCGACTTTTCCCACTAACTTCTCCTTTAAAACCGAAACACTTCTAAACCTTCAAAACAATTCTGTTTCAACACTTTTACCTTTTTTCAAATTGGTTTTTTTTCCTCAAAATTGCTACCTTCAATTACAACTTGTCCCCTTTTTGGGGTTAAATTCCGCCTTCCACGAAAAGGGTAAAATTTCCTAATCCCCCCTGTTGGCGCCGTTAAAATAAACAAAAGTGGGGGCCTTCCAAATCCCCAAACTTGCTGCCCTTTCAAAACCCCCCCACTTGCTGGGCCCCGGGCAACCCCAAAGTTTCTGGGCCTTCAACCCCGAATTGCTACCTTCCCCTAACAATTGGTTGTTTTAAAAAAAACAATTTGTCCTTAAAACCCCAATTTCTACCTTCGTTTAACAAATTTTCGGCCCTTTCCCCCAACTTTTCGGGCCTTACTCTAACTTGTAAACCCCGGCAAACTTTGCCCAATTAAATTGGGTTTACTTTAACACTTGTGCCATTTCCCCCTAAAAACTTCAATTGGGGCTAAAAAAAATTGATTGGGTGGCCCCCCCAAATACATTGGCGGCCCCACAACCCTCCTTAACTCCATTGGGTGGCCCTTTCCCAACAAATTTCCTTGTTCAAAAATCCCAAATAAATGTTTATAAACTTGGCGCCTTCACTCACAATTTGGGGTGGGGCCTTAAATCCACATTGTGGGTACTCCAAACTTGCTCCTTTGGGTGAACATTCCTAAAAACCCTTTCCAAATTCTGGGCCTCCTTTAAATTCTGTTTATAAAGTGGCTGTTTTTAAAAGTCCCATAACAAAGCTCCCTTATCAGGCACCTAACTCCAATTGTCTGGAACACGCACCGGCGTTAAAATCCCCATTGGTGGCCTTAAAAAACTTATCGTTTAAAACACCCTGCCCTTTACTCAATTTTTGTTAAAAAAACCTTGGGGGGGGGTTCAAATCAATAACTTTAAGGAAAAGGCCAACGGGGTATAAATAAATTTATTAAGCGGAGGGCCCATAAATTACCTCATCCGGGTTATAAAAAAGGAATTTTTCCAAACCCCCCCAAAAAAAAACGCCCAAAAAAAAAAAACCCTGGTTTAAAAATTTAAATATAAAATTTTGTTTTGGGAAATTTTTAAACGTTTTAAGAATTTTTTTTTCTTTTTAATGGGGCAACATGGGAAAATTTTTTAAATTTTTTGTTAGCAAAATTTTTTCCCAAAATCCACGAATAAACCAAAATTTTTTACCCCAGCGGGGTTTTTTCCCCTTCCTTCCCAATTTAAGGGACGAATTTTCCACCTCCAGGATTCGGTTGGGTTTAAACCCTTTTTTGAAGGGTATTTTCTTGCCCAAAACCCCGCCAAAACCAAAAAATTTGGCCCAACACCCCCCCCCAAAACACAAGCAGGCTGGTGGTGATTTTAAAAGGTTTTCCAAATAAATTTTTTGGGGCCTTTTTAAATTTTTGGTTTGCACCCTTTTTCTTGGGTAAGTTAAGGGATAATTGGGATTAGTTTTTTTTATTGAAAACTAAAATTTTAAAAAATACTGTTGGAAAAATAAAACCCCCAACGGGTTTAATTACAACCCCCCTTCTTCCCCAATATTTTTAGGCGGAAAATCCATAAATTAACCCCAAACTTGGCAGGGCCGTAACTTTTAACCCCCGATTGGCGTGGGGAACCGTTTTCCCCCAAATCCCCAAACTTGGGTTTTTGGAACCCTCTGGGAACTTAAACCCTAACCCCAAACGTTTTGGAAAACCTTTCAAACTTCTTTTAGGGTTTTCTAACGGGTAAACTTAACTTCGTTTTTAGGGTTGTGGGAACTCCAAGAGATTTTTAAAGGGTAGAAATCCCACAAAGAAAGGAAAAGGGCACAATTGCAAATTAAGGAAAAATTTAAAAGGGAACGTTTCGGTTTTTTTAAAACTTTATCAACCCAATTCCAAGGCCGAAAAGGCCCCTTAAAAAACGGGCCCTTTTAAAGTTAAAGCACTTGGGTTCCCTTTTCCTTTTTAAAACCGGGAATTTTTTAAACCTCAAAAAGGCTGGAAAAATCCTCTCCCCCGCCCCGGAAGGGCGGGGGGAAAGGGGCCCAAAAAAAAAATAGGGCTTAGCCCCCCCCCAAAAAATTTCCTTAAACTAAAAACCCAAACAAAATTTTTTAAGTTTTTTGTTTGTGGAACCGTCCGGAACTAACTGTCGTTGGGGGGGAAAGCCCAAGAATTTTCCCCTCCGTATGTCCCGGCACCAAACTTTTTCCCCAAAATTTAGGGCTTTTTAAACCATAACAAATTCAGGATAAGGGCGGGAAAGCCCCAAAAAACTTTTATTTTGGTTTTGGGGCCCAAAAATGTCCCCCAAAAATAAAGTCCCAAAAAAAACCTTTTTCCAATTTTTACTGGAAATCCAAAACCCCTAGTTAAAAATACTGGGAAAAAGTTTTTAACCCCGTTAAAAATCCTTCAAAACCTTAAAAGAAAACGGGGGTAAATTTTAAAGGTACACCCCGGGCCCCTTGCCCACTTCTTTTTTTATTTAAAATTAACCAGGGGGAAAAAGGGTGTTTGGGGGAAATTTTTATCTTTTTAAAATTTTGGCAAAAGGAAAAAGGAAATTCTTAAAGGCATTAAGTTAAAAACCCTTTCCAGGGGAGATCAAACCTTAAAACAACGGGAAGAAAAAAAGGGAAACACACACACACACACACACACACACAACACACACACACACACACCCCCACAAAACACACACACCACACGGGGTTTGGGCCAAAAATTTAATTTAAAAATTTTATAAATTTCATTTTTTTGAATGGGAATTTTTTTTTCAATGTTTTTAAAGATAACATGGTTTATTCCCTTTTTCCCCAAACTCCCTGCACCTTCACCCAAACTTTGTTTTAACCTTCTCCTCACACATTCTACCTTCACTACACTTGCTGCCTTCACAACATTGCTCCTTACACACTTGCTCCCTTTCACTGACACTTGCTCCCTTTCACTGACACTTGCTGCCTTCACTGACACTTGCTACCTTCACTCACACTTGCTGCCTTCACTGAACACTTGCTACCTTCATACTCACACTTGCTGCCTTCACTCACACTTGCTGCCTTCACTAACACTTGCTACCTTCACTAACACTTGCTGCCTTCACTCACACTTGCTACCTTCACTCACACTTGCTGCCTTCACTAACACTTGCTGCCTTCACTGACACTTGCTACCTTCACTCACACTTGCTACCTTCACTGACACTGCTACCTTCACTGACACTTGCTAGCCTTCACTAACACTTGCTGCCTCACTCACACTTGCTGCCTTCACTACACACTTGCTACCTTCACTAACACTTGCTGCCTTCACTCACATTGCTGCCTTCACTCACACTTGCTACCTTCACTCACACTTGCTGACCTTCACTAAACACTTGCTGCCTTCACTCACACTTGCTACCTTCACTCACACTTGCTGCCTTCACTAACACTTGCTACCTTCACTCACACTTGCTACCTTCACTCACACTTGCTGCCTTCACTAACACTTGCTGCCTTCACACACGTCACTGCTCCTTGCTCCTTCACTAACACTTCTACCCTTCACTCACACTTGCTGCCTCACTAACACTTGCTGCCTTCACTACACTTCTGCCTTCACTCACACTTGCTACCTCACTAACACTTGCTACCTTCACTCACACTTGCTGCCTTCACTAACACTTGCTGCCTTCACTAACACTTGCTACCTTCACTCACACTTGCTGCCTTCACCACACTTGCTACCTTCACTACACTTGCTACCTTCACTCACACTGCTGCCTTCACTAACACTTGCTGCCTTCACTCACACTTGCTACCTTCACTAACACTTGCTACCTTCACTCACACTTGCTGCCTTCACTAACACTTGCTGCCTTCACTAACACTTGCTACCTTCACTCACACTTGCTACCTTCACTCACACTTGCTGCCTTCACTCACACTTGCTGCCTTCACTCACACTTGCTACCTTCACTCAACACTTGCTGCCTCACTGACACTTGCTGCCTATCACTGACACTTGCTACCTTCACTCACACTTGCTGCCTTCACTAACACTTGCTGCCTTCACTCACACTTGCTACCTTCACTAACACTTGCTACCTTCACTAACACTTGCTACCTTCACTCACACTTGCTACCTTCACTAACACTTGCTACCTTCACTCACACTTGCTAGCCTTCACTCACACTTGCTGCCTTCCACTCACCACTTGCTGCCTTCACTCACACTTGCTACCTTCACTCAACACTTGCTGCCTTCACTCACACTTGCTACCTTCACTACACTTGCTCCTTCACTCACACTTGCTGCCTTCACTCACACTTGCTACCTTCACTAACACTTGCTACCTTCACTCACACTTGCTGCCTTCACTAACACTTGCTACCTTCACTCACACTTGCTACCTTCACTAACACTTGCTGCCTTCACTAACACTTGCTACCTTCACTCACACTTGCTGCCTTCACTCACACTTGCTACCTTCACTCACACTTGCTACCTTCACTCACACTTGCTGCCTTCACTCACACTTGCTACCTTCACTCACACTTGCTACCTTCACTAACACTTGCTACCTTCACTAACACTTGCTACCTTCACTCACACTTGCTACCTTCACTAACACTTGCTACCTTCACTAACACTTGCTACCTTCACTAACACTTGCTGCCTTCACTCACACTTGCTACCTTCACTCACACTTGCTGCCTTCACTCACACTTGCTGCTTCACTCACACTTGCTACCTCACTCACACTTGCTGCCTATCACTCACACTTGCTACCTTCACTCACACTTGCTACCTTCACTCACACTTGCTACCTTCACTAACACTTGCTACCTTCACTCACACTTGCTGCCTTCACTGGCACTTGCTGCCTTCACTGACACTTGCTGCCTTCACTGACACTTGCTACCTTCACTAACACTTGCTACCTTCACTGACACTTGCTGCCTTCACTGACACTTGCTCCTTCACTCACACTTGCCTTCACTCTTCGGCCCCACACCTTGCTGCCTTCACTCACACTTGCTGCCTTCACTGACACTTGCTACCTTCACTGACACTTGCTGCCTTCACTCACACTTGCTACCTTCACTCACACTTGCTGCCTTCACTGACACTTGCTACCTTCACTCACACTGCTACCTTCACTCACACTGCTGCCTTCACTGAACACTTGCTACCTCACTCACACTTGCTACCTTCACTCACACTTGCTGCCTTCACTGACACTTGCTACCTTCACTCACACTTGCTACCTTCACTCACACTTGCTGCCTTCACTGACACTTGCTGCCTTCACTCACACTTGCTACCTTCACTCACACTTGCTGCCTTCACTGACACTTGCTACCTTCACTCACACTTGCTGCCTTCACTCACACTTGCTGCCTTCACTAACACTTGCTACCTTCACTAACACTTGCTGCCTTCACTCACACTTGCTACCTTCACTCACACTTGCTCCTTCACTAACACTTGCTGCCTTCACTACACTTGCTACCTTCACTCACACTTGCTACCTTCACTACACTTGCTACCTTCACTGACACTTGCTGCCTTCACTCACACTTGCTGCCTTCACTAACACTTGCTACCTTCACTCACACTTGCTGCCTTCACTAACACTTGCTGCCTTCACTCACACTTGCTACCTTCACTCACACTTGCTGCCTTCACTAACACTTGCTGCCTTCACTGACACTTGCTACCTTCACTGACACTTGCTACCTTCACTAACACTTGCTGCCTCACTCACACTTGCTGCCTTCACTACACTTGCTACCTTCACTGACACTTGCTACCATTCACTCACACTTGCTGCCTTCACTCACACTTGCTGCCTTCACTAACACTTGCTGCCTTCACTAACACTTGCTACCTCACTCACACTTGCTTAGCCTTCACTAGACACTGCTACCTTCACTGACACTTGCTACCTCACTAACACTTGCTCCTTCACTCACACTTGCTGCCTTCACTGACACTTTGCTACCTTCACTGAACACTTTGCTACCTTCACTAACACTTGCTGCCTTCACTAACACTTGCTACCTTCACTAACACTTTGCTGCCTTCACTCAACACTTGCTACCTTCACTCACACTTGCTACCTTCACTAACACTTGCTGCCTTCACTAACACTTGCTGCCTTCACTCACACTGCACACTTCACCTAAACACTTGCACCTTCACTACACTTGCTACCTTCACTAACACTTGCTACCTTCACTAACACTTGCTCACCTTCACTAACACTTGCTACCTTCACTCACACTTGCTGCCTTCACTCACACTTGCTACCTTCACATAACACTTCTACCTTCACTAACTCTTGCTACCTTCACTCACACTTGCTGCCTTCACTCACACTTGCTGCCTCACTCACACTTGCTGCCTTCACTAACACTTGCTACCTTCACTAACACTTGCTACCTTCACTAACACTTGCTGAACTTACTAACACTTGCTACCTCACTCAAACTTGCTACCTTCACAACACTTGCTGCCTTCACTGACACTTGCTGCCTTCACCACACTTGCTGCCTTCACTAACACTTGCTACCTTCACTCACACTTGCTGCCTTCACTAACACTTGCTACCTTCACTCACACTTGCTGCCTTCACTCACACTTGCTACCTTCACTACACCTGCTACCTTCACTAACACTTGCTGCCTTCACTCACACTTGCTACCTTCACTCACACTTGCTGCCTTCACTAACACTTGCTACCTTCACTCACACTTGCTACCTTCACTCACACTTGCTACCTTCACTCACACTTGCTGCCTTCACTAACACTTGCTACCTTCACTCACACTTGCTACCTTCACTCACACTTGCTACCTTCACTCACACTTGCTACCTTCACTCACACTTGCTACCTTCACTCACACTTGCTACCTTCACTCACACATTGCTACCTTCACTCACACTTGCTGCCTTCACTGAACTACTTGCTGCCTTCACTCACACTTGCTACCTTCACATCACACTTGCTACCTTCACTCACACTTGCTGCCTTCACTAACACTTGCTACCTTCACTCACACTTGCTACCTTCACTAACACTTGCTGCCTTCACTAACACTTGCTGCCTTCACTAACACTTGCTGCCTCACTAACACTTGCTACCTTCACTAACACTGCTACCTTCACTAACACTTGCTGCCTTCACTACACTTGCTACCTCACTCACACTTGCTACCTTCACTAACACTTGCTGCCTTCACTAACACTTGCTGCCTTCACTAACACTTGCTGCCTTCACTAACACTTGCTACCTTCACTAACACTTGCTGCCTTCACTCACACTTGCTACCTTCACTCACACTTGCTACCTTCACTAACACTTGCTACCTTCACTAACACTTGCTACCTTCACTCACACTTGCTACCTTCACTCACACTTGCTACCTTCACTCACACTTGCTGCCTTCACTCACACTTGTTGCCTTCACTCACACTATATTCATGCAACAGCAACGATGTATAATAACTTTATTCAGCTGTATGTTTTCCTAATAATTACTGCAGCTGCCGTTATAACAAGGAACTTTATTCCCATTTGCCATTTAATTAAGATATCGTAAAAAATATTAGTTAGCTTGGTTAGAAATTTACGTATGGAAATGCGTTGGAAAATGAACGATGACAAGAAGTGTGTTACCTTTCCTGTCGTTGTCTAAGGTGGAGCAACATGAAGGAAACCATATTCAACCATCTTTCGTTCAGCAGATTCTTTGTCAAAAGTGCACAGACATAACTATTTAGATGAGCCTCCAAGCTGTAATATTTTCAACCCATCCTTCAGAGTGAAGGCACTGTACTTCCCACCTCCAGGATTCGTGTCCGGTTAACCAGTTTCCTTGAATCCCTCTGTTACCTTGCTCTTGCTCCAACAGCACGCCAAATCCTAAAAACTATTGGTCTCCACTCACTCCGCTCTAAAACACACGTCAGCTGGTTGCCCAGCTGAATCTTCCTAGGTTTAAATCCTGAATAAACTAGAATACTGAACTTTGTAAAAGTTCAAGTCTGGTTCGATACACAATGAGCTTGGTATAATGTCAAGGTATAATGGTATTATTTAATCATCTAGAATAAAAGTCAAAATACTGTGGAACAATATACAATATCCTCAATTTCGTGGCTTGAATTATTCACAGCTACTCCACAGTATAGTGGCTGGAACAGTCCATAACTAACCCACAATACAGTGGCTGGAACAGTCCGTAACTAACCCACAATACAGTGGCTGGAACAGTCCATAACTAACCCACAATACAGTGGCTGGAACAGTCCGTAACTAACCCACAATACAGTGGCTGGAACAGTCAGTAACTAACCCACAATACAGTTGCTGGAACAGTCCGTAACTAACCTCACAATATAGTTGCTGGAACAGTCCGTAACTAACTCTCAGTATAAGTTGCTGAACATCGCCGAAACTAATCCTCAAGTCAATAGTATTTTTGCTGAACAGTCCGTTAACCAACCCACAAGACATGTTGCTGGAACAGTCCGAACTAACCCACAATAAACACGTTGCATGGAACAGTCCGTAACCAACTCTCAGTATAGTTGGCTGGAACAGTCCTAACTAACTCACAATATCAGTGTGCTGAACAGTCCGTAACTAGATTGTAATAAGTGTGGAGAAATAACCGACAATTGTAAGTAAAAGGACACAAGTCGAACTAAATGTACATTTTATTGTGGCAACGTTTCTCTCCAGATTATCAAGTCCATTACCTAATGCTTAGTAAAGCCCTGAGAGCGAAACGTTGCCTCAATAAAATAGTCACATAATGCACTTGTGTCCTTTAACTTTACATCGATACTTCAGTATAGTTGCTGGAACAGTCCGTAACTAACTCTCAGTATAGTGGCTGGAACAGTCCATAACTAACTTCAGTATAGTGGCTGGAACAGTCCATAACTAACTCTCAGTATAGTGGCTGGAACAGTCCATAACTAACTCTCAGTATAGTGCTGGACAGTCCATAACTAACTCTCAGTATAGTGGCTGGAGCAGTCCATAACTAACTACTAGTATAGTGCTGGAACATCCTCTAACTCTCATATAGTGGTTGAACACATAACTAACTCTCAGTAAGTGGCTGGAACAGTCCATAACTAACGTCTCAGTATAGTGGCAGAACAGTCCATAACTAACTCTCATTATAGTTGCTGGAGCAGTCCATAACTAACTCTCAGTATAGTGGCTGGAACAGTCCGTAACTAACTTTCAGTATAGTTGCTGGAACAGTCCGTAACTAACTGTCAGTATAGTGGCTGGAACAGTCCATAACTAACTCTCAGTATAGTGGCTGGAACAGTCCATAACTAACTCTCAGTATAGTGGCTGGAGCAGTCCATAACTAACTCTCAGTATAGTGGCTGGAACAGTCCGTAACTAACTTTCAGTATAGTTGCTGGAACAGTCCGTAACTAACTGTCAGTATAGTGGCTGGAACAGTCCATAACTAACTCTCAGTATAGGGGCTGGAACAGTCCATAACTCTCAGTATAGTAGCTGGAACAGCTCACGACGTTAAAGATCCTCAGAGGGATGGACAGTATAGACAGAGACTGTATTAAGTTTAAGGAACACCGGCTGCTTCACTCAGATGTTAGTTGAGAAGTGGAACGCTAGGGGGACGGGAGTGTTGGGCAGACTCTATAGACGGTTTAAGAATAGGTATGGCAGAATTCAGAGATAGTGAAATACTCTGGTCATATATAATGTTACGAGGAGGGACCCGGAGTTGGAGATCATCTCTAAACATAAACGGGTAAGTATAAAATAGGTAAGTACACACCACACACACACACACACACACACACACACACACACACACACACACACACACACACACACACACACACTGCATAAATTCCAAATATAATTTACATTTGTGTATAATTTACATTTATTCTGTTATGAGAATTTTTTTTTTCAATGTTAATGACTAACATCGATTTATTTATTTATTTATTTATTATGTTTATATTTGCAAGTTTTTCTCCATTTATCATCTGACTGAATGATACGATTCAGCCAATCAGCCGTCGTGTTCTTCCCTTCTGTAGCCAATTGCAGCACAGATTTAGTCCTAGGCTCTGACGTCAGTGATGTACAGGTAATGATTAACCAATCAAAATATAGAATGTGTGTGATGTCATTGACGATCCAGCCAATCACATGCCAGACAGCTCCTCTCCACCAATGAGGTTGCAGCACAGCAGGTTCTGGTGTGATTAAAGGTTCTCCAAAGGTAAATTTTTTTGGGACCATTTTAATTTCTGTGTCGGCTTGCATTCTTTTGTCTGTGGCTAAGCTTAATGTATAATGTATTTACGATATCCCTGTTGTTTATTGAAGTATTCCACACATTTTAGAGAACAGTAGCTGTTTAGTGACAATATAAGCAACGCTGACATGTCCACACGCCCCGATGCTGTCACTATCTTTGTGACTTGGCTTTTAGGTACCTGCTCATACGTGGTATCTTCAAGACTTGGCTTTTAGGTACCTGCTCATACGTGGTATCTTCAAGACTTGGCTTGTGGGTACCTGCTCATACGTGGTATCTTCAAGACTTGGCTTTTAGGTACCTGCTCATACGTGGTATCTTCAAGACTTGGCTAGTAGGTGCCTGCTCATACGTGGTATCTTCAAGACTTGGCTTTTAGGTACCTGCTCATACGTGGTATCTTCAAGACTTGGCTTGTAGGTACCTGTCTCGTATGTGGTATCTCCAAGACTTGTACCTGTGGTAAAAGGGTGACAGACTGCCCACAACCTGAGAGGAATAGACACTAATTCAGTCACTTAGAACACATAACTGAAGACGTTATCGGTTCTTAGACTTGATCACCTCAAGGTTCAAGGACCGAAAAGGCTTCAGTAAACGCCATCTAAGTGAACGCACTAGTGTTTTACCTGAAGACAGGTAACTGTCTTGTGATGCTGCTCAAGAAGGACTGACAACATCTGCTCTCCTCCGCTCCAGGAGACGAGGCGGGGGAGGTAGAGGGGGCGAAGGGAAAAAAAAATGGGCTCTATTTCTGCCCGCCCAAAAATTCACAATCATTCTCCAAAAAGAAATCAGAAATTTTTCACTGTTTTTGATAATGTGGACCTGTCAGCGTAGGCAACAGTGCAACTCTGTGGCGTGGTGGTGTAGTTGAATTTTGACCTATATCGATGTTGTACCTCTCTCGTGATGTGAACTTGTTCACCAATCTGTATTCCAAGATTTAGAACTTTAAACACTGAACACTGTAGCAAGTCAACCCCCGGAGGTAAACGGGAAGACAAATTTCTTTTATTATGGTTATTGAGCACAAGAAATGTCACCAAGATAAAGTCACGTGAAAAAAAAAAAACCATTCTTACAGAATTTTGATACTGGTTATAACTACAGAAAACCTCTATGATCTAAATATACTGTCACAATGAGTTAAATTGCACTCGTCGTTAAAATTATAACTTTAAATATCTTCTAAGCCTTATTAGTAAATATGAACTAAATATTTCAGTAGCCTAGCAGTTCCCAGTGCTCACTTGCAACCACAAAATAATAACTTGATTAACCTCCTCATCAATAATCTGGCGAAAGTGTGCGTAAGTGACACTTTTCTATCTTTTTTCCCCCCAACATCCATCCCTTGGCACTGGAGAAGGGCACTTGCTTGAAGGCACTTAAGTTAACATTCTCTTCCTGGGAGCTATCAATCCATTAATATCAACAAGAGGATGAATCACACACACACACACACACACACACACACACACACACACACACACACACACACACACACACACACACACACACACACTGGGCTTGTGGCAGTACAGTAGAACATTTTCACTGCATTTCCAGTAATGTGACACTGGCGATCTCCATTATCCTTGGCACTGTTAGTGATGATAGTAGCACTGGTCCCTCATCTCCTGCCAGAGAGGCCGCATGCATTGTAGCTCTAAACCCGTATGGCTCATGCGGATCAGAGGCTATGCCCGACCAGTAATGTCAAAAAATAAAGATATTATAATCTGCTTAATTATTTTCTTTAATGGAAGTGAGCAATGTGAGATAACTCACGTAAAGAAAAATATTTTAGCGAATGGTTTATGCGTGGTGCATGTTTTGCGCATATTGTTCATGCGTCAAAACCCTTTTTTGAGCGCATGTTTTCACAGCAGAACTTTGAGCGCCTCTGGCCTCGTTGTAGCTACAACTGAGCATTGTGAAAGCTATTTTCACACAACACACACACACACACACACACACACACACACACACACAAATCCGGAGCAAGTATAATGATACATTTATTTTATTCATAATAAATTCTGAAGAGAATGATGTTTTGACATTGTAAATGATGCAATCATAATTCCGTAGTGTCATGTCAGGAATTTACCTAAATACTGATAGTAATTGATTACTGGTATAAGAATGATTGTTTAAAAATAATCTTAATGATAATTAGCTATATTTCAGTTTGAAAATAATTGTAATAATAATCAATGTGACAATAACAATAGCCATAAAAATAATGAAACAATACAAATTAAAATATGGTAAAGCAAATGATAATAATAATAACAATAATAGCTATAATAATAATAATAATAATAATAATGGAGGACACTGCTGAAGACATGTTCATAACATGTTCTCTGGCTGACGTTTGAACATTTTAGTGTGAACACCCAGACACGTCAGGCCCACTGCAGACTGCACTCTTTAAACTTGGTGTCACTTGCAGTCCCTTTGAACACCCCCTTTACCCCCTTTATCCCCTTAGTTGATGGGTAACTAACCACTAGCTTGATGTCCAACTGTCCTCATTCACTGGATCACTTTTTTTTTGTGCCCGTCCTATAAAAACCACCTCGCTCTTAATACCATTATTTTTTTTGGCAATCCTCTGCTGCTAATTCCTCATAACCCCCCTCCCTCCCCTCCCAGAATTTTGTCTCACCTCTTCGGTATTTTCCATTTTGTGGCATTTTCAGTATTTTTAAGAGATGGATAGTATTTTGCAAGTCCCATATATATATATATATATATATTTTTTTCCTTCATTTTGGATATTTAGTAACGTGATTTTCTGAACTTGGAATACAGACTTCACACCCTCGCAGCCTGACCATCGCAAAACATTGAGATCACCCAAGAAAGGTACACGCCCCCCCCTCCCAAAAAAAAATGTAAACCGGGAGAAATTTATATTTTTTTCACATTCGTTTTGATTCTGCCAAAAAGAGAAAATTTGTAATTTTTTTTTTTGGGTGAATCTCATGCGTCGCACCAAAAAAAAACAAAAGACATTGACCAAAAAAAACAAAAAAGAGCTGCTATATCCTCTTCTCCGCCTCGCTACCACCACGTTACAGAAACTTTACAATTTGATGCACTTTTTTACTGACTGTGAAGTCGATTTTTCGAGGAGTCAGAACATTAAAAAAAGAGAGTGTCTTTTTCAATGATCATAGACGTTAGTTGAACACTTGATGTGTGTTGATGCTGCTAACGAGGGAGATCCCAAACCCAGAACCAGACTCCCTCTGGTGTACAGTAATCGCACATGTCTTCATTGTATCTTACATTAAGCAAACTTCAAGTTGAAAAAAAAAAATAAATATAATTGTGCAGTGAGACAGCGCCTGAAGGAGGACTACAACAGCGTTCCTCTCGTCATTTCAGAGGACAGGAAACTGTTCGTGGGCATGCTAAGTAAGCAACAGACAGAAGAGGATGTACGGCAGCTCTTCCAACCCTACGGGAACATAGAGGAATGCACCATACTGAGAGGCCCGGATGGCGCCAGTAAAGGTAGGATTAAGGTCGAACCACCCAGCAGCATGTGGGGTTAAAAATGGAGCAGGAGGAGAGAGAAGGAGAGAGGAGGAGGGACAGAGTAGAGCCAGTCTGATAGAAGAGAAGGATCCTGATGGCATATGGGAACACAAATGATGGGGACAGATATAATGAAGAGAAAATGAGTGGATAAATGGAGAAGGAACGACACCATCCACGTGTGTCCTTGAAGAAGGATGGTGGATAGGAGAGACAGAGAGAGAGAGAGAGAGAGAGGGAGAGAGAGAGAGAGAGAGAGAGAGAGAGAGAGAGAGAGAGAGAGAGAGAGAGAAAGAGAGAGAGGGAGAGAGAGAGTGAGTGACAGAGTGAAAGAGAGAGAGAAAGAGAGAGAGACAGAGACAGAGACAGAAACAGAGAGAGAGACAGAGAGAAAGAGAAGGGTGGCTAGGAAAAGAACGCAGGGACAGGGAAAGGATGTAGGAAGGCCCCAGTCCCGACCATTTTGGCCGCACTGTTCATGTTCGCTTTTGCATGTCACCCCTAGATGGCCCCGCTTGATGTCCCTATTGTTTCCAGTACACCAGTTGAGGGAGTGGTGGTCTCAGGCCTCCCACCCCCCCTCTTCCCCTAATAACACCTGGCAAGCTGAGTGTGTACTCCAAGTGTCTTCTGAGTGTACTAGCAGCATGGCCCAAGGTCAAAATTCATGTCAGTATTGATGCAGATTTTCAGTGTTTACAGGATTTATGACCACGAGAGGAGATGCAGCCGCCACAAGGACGCAGCAACAAGTTGGTTAAACGTTAAACTTTTTTCAGTTTTTTGTGTATTACTGTACGTTTAAGTCTAGTAGTTAATATACTGTGGTCCAAAACAAGAACACATACAGCTGTAGTTTCAAGTAGGTGAAACGTTGTCCTAATACGCCTCTTTTTGTTATATGCATCTTTTTAATCACGTTTAATATGATTGTCTTTTTCGCCCGATATGAGGACCAAGACACAGGATACGGAACAAGCTTGTACAGAGACCACGTTTCGCTCTGTGTAGAGCATTATCAAACTATAACACGATAAAGCATAGCATTTAGTGAAATTGTTGTCCCGGATAATAGCTTGGTCTGAAACTCGCCTTCTTGTCGTCATACCTGTCTGTAATACGCCACGGCATCCACTGTCTGTAATACGCCACGGCATCCACTGTCTGCAGTACGCCACAGCATCCACTGTCTGCAATACGCCACAGCATCCACTGTTTGCAATACGCCACAGCATCCACTGTCTGCAATACGCCACAGCATCCACTGTTTGCAATACGCCACAGCATCCACTGTCTGCAATACGCCACAGCATCCACTGTCCAATACCAACTCCACTGTCTGCAAAAACGCCAGTATCCGACTGTCTGCATTACCACTAGTACACTGTCTGCATTACCCACAGTATCCACATGTCGCAATCCACAGTTCCACTGTCTGCAATACGCCATAGCATCCCGTGTCCAAAAGAGCCATGCTTATTCCTAGGATTTTTTTGTCGATCCATCATGATATTAACTGTAATATCTTCCGGATGTCGGAAATTTATTGGCGAAGTATTACTGGTGTATGAATAAATGAATTCGTTCCCTGAAGTGAAACCGGTATTTCGGTATAAAGCGCCCTTTTTCCAAGAAAGGGTCTAGGAATCATCCTGGCCTTATGTAAGGTTAGGTCAGGTTAGGCTTTGGTTAGGCTTTAGGCAGTTGTTTACTAATGCTGCATTACAACTTCATGGAAACATTGTCTTACATGACTTATATACCCGTGCGCCTTATATGCAGGAAAATACAGTATTCATTATATCTATAGCAGGTTATAGAATCTACACATTTTATCTATCCATTTGGACTTAAGACATTTAGCAAGATTAATAGTGACACGTGGTATTATAATACTAAGCACAATTGTCCAATTATCGGCACTAGGAACAGTAAGCTCCTTAAGAATCATGGTTGTTTTAGGACAAATAACAAGTGAGGGGATCGTTGCACATGAGTTCCGAGAGCTGATGATAGATTTCTTTACATAAGTATTCACGGTTAAGGATCTACTGTACGCTGTGTACGTCTCTCTCTCTCTCTCTCTCTCTCTCTCTCTCTCTCTCTCTCTCTCTCTCTCTCTCTCTCTCTCTCTCTCTCTCTCCTCTTGGGGTTGTAGACGGCAACATCTCTATGAAAATTTAGTCATGCTTATCATTTTCTTATTTAGTTGTGATACGGTGGATTTATGAAGGATGAGGTTAATCATAGAATTGATGAGGGAAAAAAAGGTGAGTGGTGCGTTGAGGTATATGTGGAGACAAAAAATGTTATCTATGGAGGCAAAGAAGGGAAAGTATTAAAGTATAGTAGTACCAAAACTCTTATATGGGTGTGAAGCTTGGGTTGTGAATGCAGCAGCGAGGAGACGGTTGGAGGCAGTGGAGATGTCCTGTCTAAGGGCAATGTGTGGTGTAAATATTATGCAGAAAATTCGGAGTGTGGAAATTAGGAGAAGGTGTGGAGTTAATAAAAGTATTAGTCAGAAGGGTGAAGAGGGGTTGTTGAGGTGGTTTGGTTATTTAGAGAGAATGGATCAAAGTAGAATCACATGGAGAGCGTATAAATCTGTAGGGGAAGGAAGGCGGGGTAGGGGTCGTCCTCGAAAAGGATGGAGGGAGGGGGTAAAGGAGGTTTTGTGGGCGAGGGGCTTGGACTTCCAGCAAGCGTGCATGAGCGTGTTCGATAGGAGTGAATGGAGACGAATGGTATTTGGGACTTGACGATCTGTTGGAGTGAGAGCAGGGTAATATTTAGTGAAGGGATTCAGGGAAACCGGTTATTTTTATATAGCCGGACTTGAGTCCTGGAAATGGGAAGTACAATGCCTGCACTCTAAAGGAGGGGTTTTGGGATATTAGCAGTTTGGAGGGATATGTTGTGTATCTTTATACGTATATGCTTCTAAACTGTTATGTTCTGAGCACCTCTGCAAAAACAGTGATTATGTGTGAGTGAGGTGAAAGTGTTGAATGATGATGAAAGTATTTTCTTTTTGGGGATTTTCTTTCTTTTTAGGTCACCCTGCCTCGGTGGGAGACGGCCGACTGTTAAAAAAAAAATGGTGGATTTACCGAAGGGAAGTCTACACCAAGACGTCTGTAAGATTTAACGTAACTGACTAGTTTACCCAGCGAACAAAAGTGTGAGTCATGTGGATCTGTTTATAAATGCCTTCGTCTTGGACGAAGATATGAAGCGTTAGTATATTACTCATGGTCTGAACTTCATGAAGAAGGATACTCGTTTGTTGCGCCTTGTTGTGTGGATCAGGATTCTGTCTACAGAACTTAGAAATATCTTAGGTGAGGGAGGTAGAAAATTTTTAAGAGAGCTAATTACTACATTTGAAAAATTAGGACTGGGAACACCACCCAGGGAGCGTCCATAGGGATATTTCTTGTTTAGCTTCTAAATACTATTTTACGTAAATCTCTTTTAGGTAATCCTATTTAAGGTAGCCCTATTTTAGGTAATCCTATTTTAGGTAATCTTATTTTAGGTATTCCTATTTTAGGTAACCCTATTATAGATAACCCTATTTTAGGTCATCCGATTTTAGGTCATCCTATTTTTGATCACCTTATTTTTAGATAACCTTATTTTAGGTAATCCTATTTTAGGTAATTCTATTTTAGGTAACTTTATGGTAACTTTTTTGTTAATTAGTCTGGTTCAGTTTGCAATATAAAATAAAGATTTTAATTTATTAAATAAGAATAGCCAACTAGAAAGGTTGTAAATATAACTAGTTAATGAGATGGCCACAAGGAGACTATTGGTCCAAGAATTACCGAAGACACACTCGGCGTAACTAAAATTATACGCAATAAGAAAGGAGATGGGGGAAGTTATCTTAAGGTCTAGAGAATATCTTGAGATATCCTCACGCTCGTCATAAGGGGTAGTCACTCCAACAGCATTTCAGTCCTGCGAAATTAATCAACTTCAGGTTTTCTTCAAGAGCACTTTCTAGAGTTGTTATGATGTGAGATGTGGGGAATATCATGCCTGTCTCTTATGCCTCGGTGATTTACGAGATTATTAGTTTTTTCCCTTCACCCTCGAGGCCTGGTCACACACCGGGTCGCGGGGGCGTTCACTCCTGAAACCCTCTCCAGGTATACTCAAGGTATACCATTCACCCTCCTTTCTATCTTGTGCCCCTAAACTACTCTCCCTACTTTCTACTACCACTGTTTCTTCAACTACTGCTTCCACTAGCTGTTTCACCACTACCAGCCTCACACTTCTTTTTCTTCCTCTCTTGGTCCCATCCCTATCTCCACTCAATAATATATATAATATATAATATATATATATATATATATATATATATATATATATTTATAATATATATATATATATATGCTTAAAATTAACAAAACGCACTTCTTGCCGAGTAGGGCAAGCGAAATTTTGTGCATGCAATAATTTCGCAAAATCATATTGAATCTCACGAAAAACCATTTATTTCGTTGTGTATGTTTTTAATTAAATTATTGTAAACTTATATAAAATACATTTAGTTGGATTAGGCTAAATTAAATTGCGGTTATTATAATAAGTTTAGGTCAGTTTTCTAAGGTTTTTCTGGTACAAAATTATTAATTTTTGTTATAACATAAATGAAAAAAAAATATCTTTAAATGTATAAGAGAATTTTTCAGAAAAGACTTAACTTTAAATGATTTCTTGCTAATTTACCAGTTTTACCTATTTGGCACGACATATATATATATATATATATATATATATATATATATATATAATATATATATATATATATATATATATATATATAAAATGTGACTTTCAAATGGTCCAAGTCAGACCGAAACGTCGTTTTAAGTTTCTCTGTCCAGTGTGCGGGTTATTTGTGTATTTTTCAAGATGAGGAAAAGGATAACCAATGTCACATTTTCACTGTTCTAGACACTTTTTCATTTGTTTAACCTTTCCTCATTTCTTTTCTGAGTATTTATGACATTTACTGCCCACCAGGACATTTACTGCCCACCAGAGATGAAGAAACACTAGAGTCTAGAATTCCACAGTTAAGACATACCTTACAGAAGCTTGTAGCTACGCGTATTAAATCGCGTGGTTGTGGTGTCCCTCTGACTGGAGACGAGGATTTGATCAAAATTTTATCAAGGAATGGTGACGTGATTGAAATTTCATTAGAAGATGGAGATTTGATCAATATTCTGTCCGAAGATGAGGATTTAGTTGAGATTTCATCAGATGAAGATGGGGAACGAATCGCTCAGATTCGCACACTTACAATCTTGGAAGATTCCGGGATTATACTTTCCTCCAGGCAGTAGTCACGGTATATATACTTTCCTCCAGGCAGTAGTCACGGTATATATACTTTCCTCCAGGCAGTAGTCACGGTATATATACTTTCCTCCAGGCAGTAGTCACGGTATACATACTTTCCTCCAGGCAGTAGTCACGGTATATATACTTTTCTTGTTACTGTGTGTATGTGTATGTGTATGTCGTGCCGAATAGGCAGAACTTGCGATCTTGGCTTAAATAGCAACGCTCATCTTGCCATATAGGACAAGTGAAAATTTGTGTATGCAATAATTTCGCCAAAATCATTCTTAACCTAATGAAAAAAATATATTTCACTGTGTTTGTTTAGTATTAAATTATTGTAAACAAATCAAAAATATATTTAGTTGGGTTAGGCTAAAATAAATTGTTCTTGTTATAATAAGGTTAGGTAAGTTTTCTAAGATTCTTCTGTAGCAAAATTAAAAAATTTTACATTATCATTAACGAAAAAAATTTATCTTCAAACGTGTAAGATAAAATTTTAGAAAGGACTTAATTTTAAATGAGTTCTTGCTAATTGACCAGTTTTACATATTCGGCACGACATATATATATATATATATATATATATATATAATATATATATATATATATATATATATATTATTATTTATTTTTTATTATCACACTGGCCGATTCCCACCAAGGCAGGGTGGCCCGAAAAAGAAAAACTTTCACCATCATTCACTCCATCACTGTCTTGCCAGAAGGGTGCTTTACACTACAGTTTTTAAACTGCAACATTAACACCCCTCCTTCAGAGTGCAGGCACTGTACTTCCCATCTCCAGGACTCAAGTCCGGCCTGCCGGTTTCCCTGAACCCCTTCATAAATGTTACTTTGCTCACACTCCAACAGCACGTCAAGTATTAAAAACCATTCGTCTCCACTCACTCCTATCAAACACGCTCACGCACGCCTGCTGGAAGTCCAAGCCCCTCGCACACAAAACCTCCTTTAACCCCCTCCCTCCAACCTTTCCTAGGCCGACCCCTACCCCGCCTTCCTTCCTCTACAGACTGATACACTCTTGAAGTCATTCTGTTTCGCTCCATTCTCTCTACATGTCCGAACCACCTCAACAACCCTTCCTCAGCCCTCTGGACAACAGTTTTGGTAATCCCGCACCTCCTCCTAACTTCCAAACTACGAATTCTCTGCATTATATTCACACCACACATTGCCCTCAGACATGACATCTCCACTGCCTCCAGCCTTCTCCTCGCTGCAACATTCATCACCCATGCTTCACACCCATATAAGAGTGTTGGTAAAACTATACTCTCATACATTCCCCTCTTTGCCTCCAAGGACAAAGTTCTTTGTCTCCACAGACTCCTAAGTGCACCACTCACCCTTTTCCCCTCATTAATTCTATGATTCACCTCATCCTTCATAGACCCATCCGCTGACACGTCCACTCCCAAATATCTGAATACATTCACTTCCTCCATACTCTCTCCCTCCAATCTGATATCCAATCTTTCATCACCTAATATTTTTGTTATCCTCATAACCTTACTCTTTCCTGTATTCACTTTTAATTTTCTTCTTTTGCACACCCTACCAAATTCATCCACCAATCTCTGCAACTTCTCATCAGAATCTCCCAAGAGCACAGTGTCATCAGCAAAGAGCAACTGTGACAACTCCCACTTTATGTGTGATTCTTTATCTTTTAACTCCACGCCTCTTGTCAAGACCCTCGCATTTACTTCTCTTACAAACCCATCTATAAATATATTAAACAACCACGGTGACATCACACATCCTTGTCTAAGGCCTACTTTTACTGGGAAATAATTTCCCTCTTTCCTATGTACTCTAACTTGAGCCTCACTATCCTCGTAAAAACTCTTCACTGCTTTCAGTAACCTACCTCCTACACCATACACCTGCAACATCTGCCACATTGCCCCCCTATCCACCCTGTCATACGCCTTTTCCAAATCCATAAATGCCACAAAGACCTCTTTAGCCTTATCTAAATAATGTTCACTTATATGTTTCACTGTAAACACCTGGTCCACACACCCCCTACCTTTCTTAAAGCCTCCTTGTTCATCTGCTATCCTGGAGGTTACCTGGAGGTTATTCCGGGGATCAACGCCCCCGCGGCCCGGTCCATGACCAGGCCTCCCGATGGATCAGGGCCTGATCAACTAGGCTGTTACTGCTGGCCGCACGCAGTCCAACGTACGAGCCACAGGTATACTCAACAGACTTATCCCCCTATAATTTTTGCACTCTCTTTTGTCCCCTTTGCCTTTATACAAAGGAACTATGCATGCTCTCTGCCAATCCCTAGGTACCTTACCCTCTTCCATACATTTATTAAATAATTGCATCAACCACTCCAAAACTATATCCCCACCTGCTTTTAACATTTCTATCTTTATCCCATCAATCCCGGCTGCCTTACCCCCTTTCATTTTACCTACTGCCTCACGAACTTCCCCCACACTTACAACTGGCTCTTCCTCACTCCTACAAGATGTTATTCCTCCTTGCCCTATACACGAAATCACAGCTTCCCTATCATCCTTCATCTCAACTCATTTAAACAATTCCCCTCAAATATTCCAAATCCATCTTCCCAATACTCTAACTCTCCATTTAATAACTCTCCTCTCCTATTTTTAACTGACAAATCCATTTGTTTCTCTAGGTTCCTTAACTGTTATCTCTCTCCAATAACTTTTTCTTCATCTTTCAACAAAAATTTGTTGATAACATCTCACCCACTCTCTCATTTGTCCTCTCCTTTTACATTCTTCACACTCTCTCTAACCTCTCTCTTTTCTCCATAACTCTTCCCTCCTTGCATCACTTCTACTTTGTTAGAAAACTTCTCATATGCTAACTTTATTCTCCCTTACTATCTCTGATTGCATCATCATTACACCAATTTGCTCCTCTTCCTCCCGCACCCACTTTCCTGTAAACACAACACTTCTGCAAGACACCTAACACTACATTTTTAAACCTACCCTATACCTCTTCGACCCCATTGCCTATGCTCTCATTAGCCCATCTATCCTCCAATAGCTGTTTATATCTTACCCTAACTGCCTCCTCTTTTAGTTTATAAACCTTCACCTCTCTCTTCCCTGATGCTTCTATTCTCCTTGTATCCCATCTACCTTTTACTCTCAGTGTAGCTACAACTAGAAAGTGATCTGATATATCTGTGGCCCCCTCTATAAACATGTACATCCTGAAGTCTACTCAACAGTCTTTTATCTACCAATACATAATCCAACAAACTACTGTCATTTCGCCCTACATCATATCTTGTATACTTATTTATCCTCTTTTTCTTAAAATATGTATTACCTATAACTAAACCCCTTTCTATACAAAGTTCAATCAAAGGGCTCCCATTATCATTTACACCTGGCACCCCAAACTTACCTACCACACCCTCTCTAAAAGTTTCTCCTACTTTAGCATTCAGGTCCCCTACCACATTACTCTCTCACTTGGTTCAAAGGCTCCTATACATTCACTTAACATCTCCCAAAATCTCTCTCTCTCCTCTGCATTCCTCTCTTCTCCAGGTGCATACATGCTTATTATGACCCACTTCTCGCATCCAACCTTTACTTTAATCCACATAATTCTTGCATTAACACATTCATATTCTCTTTTCTCCTTCCATAACTGATCATTCAACGTTACTGCTACCCCTTCCTTTGCTCTAACTCTCTCAGATACTCCAGATTTAATCCCATTTATTTCCCCCCACCGAAACTCCCCTACCCCCTTCAGCTTTGTTTCGCTTAGGGCCAGGACATCCAACTTCTTTTCATTCATAACATCAGCAATCATCTGTTTCTTGTCATCTGCACTACATCCACGCACATTCAAGCATCCCAGTTTTATAAAGTTTTTCTTCTTCTCTTTTTTAGTAAATGTCTACAGGAGAAGGGGTTACTAGCCCATTGCTCCCGGCATTTTAGTCGTCTCATATGACACGCATGGCTTACGGAGGAAAGATTCTTTTCCACTTCCCCATGGACAATAGAAGAAATAAAGAAGAACAAGAGCTATTTAGAAAAAGGAGAAAAACCTAGATGTATGTATATATATATATATGCATGTGCATGTCTGTGAAGTGTGACCAAAGTGTAAGTTGGAGTAGCAAGATATCCCTGTTATCTAGCGTGTTTATGAGACAGAAAAAGACACCAGCAATCCTACCATCATGCAAAACAGTTACAGGTTTCTGTTTCACAGTCATCTGGCAGGACGGTAGTACTTCCCTGGGTGGTTGCTGTCTACCAACCTACTACCTATATATATATATATATATATATATATATATATATATATATATTATATATATATAATATAGTGCTGAATAGGTAAAATCGGTCAGTTAACAAGAACTCTTTTAAAATTAAGCACTTTCTAAAATTTTCTCTTGTAATTTTAAAGATATATTTTGTTCATTTAAGTTAATGTAAAAGTTAGTAATTTTTACCAAAAGAAACATGGAAATCTTACTTAACATTATTAGGTAATTTAATTTAGCCTAATCCAACTAAATATATTTTAAATAATATGTCAATTATTAATATGTCAATTACATACTTCATTTAGTGTACATATACACATGTAGACATATTTATATTAAGCCCACAAGTCAATAAGAATTTGACTCTCTAAGACAACATATACAAATCGTAAATAAAAAATAAGCATTTACAATGTAAAAAAAAGTATTGTGTAAATCATTGTTTTACACTGGGTTTTCATTAATATTGACGCTCGGCCCGGCGTTAAATTTCAGCTGCCCGCGTCAACCCAGACAAGAAAAAATGACAACAATGCTAAACACTGTGAGAGAATGTGCAAAAAAAAAAAAAAAATTCAATTCAATTATCCCTTCGGAAGGCCGACCGGTCCAGCTCGGACCCATCTGTCTCAGTGATTTATGGATGGACCACCATCCCTTGGTATCCCCTTCCCCTCTCCCGTAGTCTCTAACCTCCACTCCCACCCACTTCCACATCTACTCCTACTCCTTCACCTAAAACCAGCACCACCACCACTACTACTACTACTACTACTACTACTACTACTACTACTACTACTACTACTACTAATACTACTACTACTACTACTCTGCTGTTACAACTACTAGTACTACTACTGGTGGCTAAAGCTCCCGCTTCACACACGGAGGGCCCGGGTTCGATTCCCGGCGGGTGGAAACATTTCGACACGTTTCCTTACACCTGTTGTCCTGTTCACCTAGCAGCAAATAGGTACCTGGGTGTTAGTCGACTGGTGTGGGTCGCATCCTGGGGGACAAGATTAAGGACCCCAATGGAAATAAGTTAGACAGTCCTCGATGACGCACTGACTTTCTTGGGTTATCCTGGGTGGCTAACCCTCCGGGGTTAAAAATCTGAACGAAATCTTATCTTATCTTATCTTACCACCACTACTTTCTGAACTTCCCCCTAGAGGTGTGTGTACTCACCTAATTGTGGTTGCAGGGGGTGATTCCTAGTTCCTGTCCCTCGCCTCTTTGCTTATCGCTACTAGGTCCACTCTCTCTCTCACTTCTCCATGAGTTTTATCATACCTCTTCTTAAAGCTATGTATGGATCCTACCTCCACTACATCACTCTCCAGACTATTCCATTTCCTGTGTGTGTGTGTGTGTGTGTGTGTGTGTGTGGAGGACAGGTGTCATGGATACAGACACAATATAAATTATGATCCCAAGGTGAGTGTTTACCTTTAGTTCCCTCCTCCACCACCCACTCCATTATTCCCTCCACCACCCACTCCATTATTCCCTCCACCACCCACTCCATTATTCCCTCCACCACCCACTCCATTATTCCTCCACCACCCACTCCTTATTCCCTCCCACCACCCACTCCATTATTCCCTCCACCACCCACTCCATTATTCCCTCCACCACCCCTCCATTATTTCCCTCCACCACCCACTCCATTATTCCCTCCACCACCCACTCCATTATTCCCTCCACCACCCACTCCATTATTCCCTCCACCACCCACTCCATTATTCCCCCACCACCCCACTCCATTATTCCCTCCACCCCCATCTCCATTATTCCCTCCACCACCCACTCCATTATTCCCTCCACCACCCCTCCATTTATTCCCTCCCCACCCACTCCATTATTCCCTCCACCACCCACTCCATTATTCCCCTCCACCACCCACTCCATTATTCCCTCCACCACCCACTCCATTTTCCCTCCACCACCCCACTCCATTATTCCCTCCACCACCCCTCCATTATTCCCTCTACACCCCTCCGTTTTTTCTTTCCACCTCCATCCATTACCCTTTTCACCATTCCCCCCATTACCCCCTCCATTACCCCCTATACCATCCCCACCACTAACCAAACTCCTCTATCCCGAAATCTACCCTCCCTCCCTCCCTCCTTCCCTCCCTCCCTCCTCTCCCTCCCTCCCTCCTTCTCCCCTCCCTCCCTCCCTCCTTCCCTCCCTCCCTCTTTCCCTCCCTACCTCCTTCCTTCTCTCCCTCCCTCCCTCTCACCTTCTCCCCCTCCTTCCCTCCCTCCCTCCCTCTCCCTCCCACCCTCCCTCCCCTCTCCCTTCCCTCCCTCCCTTTCTCCTTCCTTCCCTCCCTTTCCTCTTCCCTCCCTCCTTCCCTCCCTCCCTCCCTCTCTCCTTCCCTCCCTCTCTCCTTCCCTCCCTCTCTCCCTCCCCCTCTCTCCTTTCCTCCCTCCCTCTCTCCCTCCCTCTCTCCTTCCCTCGCTCCCTCCTTCCCTCCCTCTCTTCCTTTTTCCCTCCTTCCCTCCCTCCTTCCCTCCTTCACTCCCTCCTTCCCTCCCTCCTTCCCTCCTTCCCTCCTTCCCTCCTTCCCTCCTTCCCTCCTTCCCTCCTTCCCTCCCTTCCTCTCTCCCTCCTTCCCTCCCTCCCTCCGGACCAAGGGGAGCACCAGGGTGGGTTGCAAATGTCACACCAACTCTGCTGTTGACATCCCTCGTTTGATTGACTGTTGCCCAAAGCCTAATTGATGGAGTGTGTGTTTATGTATTGCACTTTTGGTCCCATAGTCCCAGAGGCATAAAGATGGGAGTGGAAATTCTCTCTCTCTCTCTCTCTCTCTCTCTCCTCTCTCTCTCTCTCTCTCTCTCTCTCTCTCTCTCTCTCTCTCTCTCTCGCTTCAGAAAGCAGGAAGTCTAGCAAGAATATTTCAGAGAGAAGAAATCGGCTTCCATATTAGATGGGATGACTGCAGACACATTATAGAGAGCGTGTCAAACATGCGGGGAATCAAACAAGTGACTTGAAAGGTAGAGAAATAGGGAACAAAGAATGATAACGCAGAGCGTGTTAGAGAACCATGAAATGAAGATTTTGGACCGGTACAGAAAGTAACCCAGCCTAGAGGCATACGAGAGAATCTTATAACATGGAAATGAATTTGTAAATATAAAGAGAGAGAGAGAGAGAGAGAGAGAGAGAGAGAGAGAGAGAGAGAGAGAGAGAGAGAGAGAGAGAGAGAGAGAGAGAGAGAAGATGAACGAAATAGTAATATAGGGGAAAGACTGAGCTAAATCATATTTTTTTACTTTTTTGAAAAGTGAACTTAATATAAAAGAGAAGATAAACTGAAAATAAAAAAAACAATTGCAAAATCACTTAGATAATTGATGGAAATGTTTGGAATACTAAATGTGTCGTTCCAAAACGTGTTTACAGAGGACGACACTTTAGCTGAGGCGGACTTAAGCCCACAGTTGTTCACTAAACTTCCCAGGTGAAACAACCAGAAACATAATAAACAGATGCTGAGAGACGGTGCAGAATTACTCTGTCTGATCTTACAAAACCCTGTAAAACAAATTATTAAAGCGAATAAAAAATTCGGAGAAAATCCTTATTTACCAAACGATTGAATTGTCGTCGAGAAAAATACTGGGCATGAGGTATACTTGGAGTCTACCTGGAGGGTATACCGGGGATCAACGCCCCCGCGGCCTGGTCCACGACCAGGCCACTGTCAAAATCACACAAATTATTCAAGACGGAGACGAATGCTCACATTGCATTTATTTCCACTTCAAAAACAAGTCTTTCGATACCGCCTTCCATAGAAGATTAATCTGCAAGTGTAAAATATAGATGAAGAGTATTAATTTGGCACTTTTTTGTTAATATAAGAATGATAAAAATAGTCCAGATATTTTCTATTCATAATTTTTTTAAATTTCTTCTTTGGGAAAATACCAGCACCAGCGTAACACAAGAATCAAAATACCAGCACCAGCGCAACACAAGAATCAAAATACCAGCACCAGCGCAACACAAGAATCAAAATACCAGCACCAGCGCAACACAAGAATCAAAATACCAGCACCAGCGCAACACAAGAATCAAAATACTAGCACCAGCGCAACACAAGAATCAAAATACCAGCACCAGCGCCCAACACAAGAATCAAAATACCAGCACCAGCGCAACACAAGAATCAAATACCAGCACCAGCGCAACACAAGAATCAAAATACCAGCACAGCGCCAACACAAGAATCAAATACCAGCACCAGCGCAACACAAGAATCAAAATACCAGCACCAGCGCAACACAAGAATCAAAATACCAGCACCAGCGCAACACAAAATCAAAATACCAGCAACAGCCCAACACAAGAATCAAAATACCAACACCAGCGCAACACAAGAATCAAAATACCAGCAACAGCCCAACACAAGAATCAAAATACCAGCACAGCGCAACACAAGAATCAAAATACAACACCAGCGCAAACACAAGAATCAAAATACAGCACCAGCGCAACACAAGAATCAAAATACCAGCACCAGCGCAACACAAGAATCAAAATACCAGCAACAGCCAACACAAGAATCAAAATACAGCACCAGCGCAACACAAGAATCAAAATACCAGCAACAGCGCAACACAAGAATCAAAATACCAGCACCAGCGCAACACAAGAATCAAAATACCAGCACAGCACCAACACAAGAATCAAAATACTAGCACAGCGCAACACAAGAATCAAAATACCAGCACCAGCGCAACACAAGAATCAAAATACCAGCACCAGCGCAACACAAGAATCAAAATACCAGCAACAGCGCAACACAAGAATCAAAATACCAGCAACTGCCCAACACAAGACTCAAAATACCAACACCAGCCCAACACAAGACTCAAAATACCAACACCAGCCCAACACAAACTCCCCCAATTAATCATATAATTTTATATAAATAACCAGCAGCAATAAATAAGAAAATATATAAGCATATTTGATATAAAAATCCCGAGCAAAACTTGGATAAATTGAGAAACTGGAGTGACAGATGGAAGATGAAATTTAATTTAGGTAAGACCTAGGTAATGGAAATGTGACAGAACGATCTAGATTGTGTAGTAAAATATTGTGTTTTGGTGTGTGTGTGTGTGTGTGTGGTGAAGAGAGAGAGAGAGAGAGAGAGAGAGAGAGAGAGAGAGAGAGAGAGAAGAGAGAGAGAAGAGTAAATATCGACAAAAGTTGTCACCGGAAGATCATATTGATAAAGCAGAGAAAAACTCAGATGCTAAACTGGCAACTATAAAATAGCCTTCATGTGAATAGATGGAAAAAAAGCTAAGAAGGGCGTTCGTAATGTATACTAGAAGATAAATGAAACGTGCAGTGGTATTGGGGTGCTCACACCTAAAACAATACGCAAATAAGACAGAAAAAGTCCAAAGATTCTTCAAAATACCTGTCAGAGCTAAAAGCCCGATAGCTGAGAGGAAGGAAAACGGATAACCAATTAGATCATAAAGAATACGAGGGGTAAGGAGGCAGAAGAGGAATAAAGCAGAGCAAGCCGGGGACTGAAGAAGTTATTAGTCCGCTCCCCTGGTGATGCTGACCCGGTGGCTTTCCTGAAGAACTAATCACTCTTCAGGGACCACCTGCAGCTCCCGGCCAACCTAATCACCTTCCAGAGGTCTTCAACAGCCCTGCCAAAATTCTAGTTATCTTCCAGAGATCCTCAACACCCCTGCCAAAACTCCACTTACGTTCTAGAGGTCCTCAACACCCCTGCCAAAGCCCCAATCACCTTCCAGAGATCCTCAACAGCCTTGCCAAAGCCCCAGTCACCTTCCAGAGGTCCCCAAACCCAAATCACCTTCCAGAAACTCAAGCAGCCCCACTCGCAGAACCTTATTCTCTTCTAGCGGCCAGCATCACACCGGGGACCCAATTCCCTTTCAGAGGCCAACAACACACAGAAGACCTAATTACATCTAAGAGTCCCCAAGAGACCCCTGACGACCAAATCACTCCTCCGATACCGGCAGCACCCTGAAGGCGCAACCTTCCTGAAGAAACAACAGCTTCAGGACCCAATTACTCACTCGAGGCTTATGGTGCACCCTGAAGAACTGGTAACCTTCAAGAGCCATAAAGAGCCAATCACCTTCAAGAATCCCCAGTAACACCCTGAAGAACCAGCCACCCTTCGAAGACCTCAACAGTTAACCTGCGGCTCCAATCACCTTGCATAGCTTCCGAGCAAGCACCCTGAAGATCCAATCCTACCCGGGAGGCCTCAATAGAAACCATCGTTCCTAATCACCTTCCAGAGGCGTCAACAAGCCTCACTGAAGAGACAATCACCCTCCAGAGACCCCGAAACCTCCCCGAAGAACCAATCACTCTCGGGAGGCCTTAATAGCTCCCTGAAGAGCCCCTCAACCAGGGCTGATGAAGCCCCTAAACGCAAGGGCCAGGTAGGAAATCGAGGGACTAAAGGAGATGGTCTTTACAGTCGATGGGAGGCTCTTGGGCGCGCTGATGAATTGGGCCTTGTGGCAGGGTGTGGGTTAGCTGCTTCTGCAAGCTGCTCAACCCTTCACGAGGGCTGGGGGAATGTTCACTACTGCTAAGTTCTTGTTCAACAGAGAGAGAGACAGAGATACAGACAGACAGACACACAGACAGACAGTCAAACATAAATGCAGAGAGAGACAGAGACAGACACAGACAGACAGACAACGACAGATAGACACTGGGACAGGCAGGGGCAAAGAAAAATGGTAAAGGAGGGAGGGAGGGAGGGATTACTAGCTAGCTTGTATCACTTACCGAATGAAACTTTGCTTACAATATCTAACCAATCTTTTCATCATTACTGCCACCTTGGTTGACGAGAATCTAGTTGACATGGTAAAATCAACTTATTGACGAGGTTTTATTGCATTTGGTAGCATTCTAGAAGATGCAACTAGACCTAGTACCACCGCCAGGGCCTGAGTTAATTAAACCATATTCTATATTCTAAGACAGTCAGGACAAGGGATTAGAAGATCCAACTATACTTTTATTAATACTAACATGCTCAACATCTGGAAAGTGTAGCCAAATCTGGATGGGGGGTAACCTTAAGAGTCGGCGTTTAGATGTATCCAGATTTCGCAATTTTTTTGCTAGTTCAGCGTAGTCAGTCTTGGTAGTATTGGGTCACACACACGCGAGGGATCTATTACCATAATGACACACACTTCACTTGATCACAGTTTTCAATGACTGTCTCATCAGTGTTATAGGCGACAGTGTGCAGCTTAGAGGCCTTCATCGCTTGGTTGAAGATACCAAACACCATCGTCACCCTCCGTGATGGCGCTCTCTCTCGCTCTCTCTCTCTCTCTCTCTCTCTCTCTCTCTCTCTCTCTCTCTCTCTCTCTCTCTCTCTCTCATTTCCCCTATTTCCTTTCCTTTTTCCCCTCTCTCCCTCCTGGTGAGATGTGAAGTCAATGGTACAGTTATATAGGTTCCCCACTGTTAGTGGTCCTCACAATTCCTAAGATAAGATAAGATTTCGTTCGGATTTTTAACCCCGGAGGATTAGCCACCCAGGATAACCCAAGATAGTCAGTGCGTCATCGAGGACTGTCTAACTTATTTCCATTGGGGTCCTTAATCTTGTCCCCCAGGATGCGACCCACACCAGTCGACTAACACCCAGGTACCTATTTGCTGCTAGGTGAACAGGACAACAGGTGTAAGGAAACGTGTCGAAATGTTTCCACCCGCCGGGAATCGAACCCGGGCCCTCCGTGTGTGAAGCAGGAGCTTTAGCCACCAGGCCACCGGGCCACCCGAATGAACTTGATTTAGTGACCCATTCAAAAGAAAACATAAAAGGGATTTATTTTAATAGTGGAACATGTTGCTGCCTTGGAGACCATTGGAACAGTTGCCTGGGAAACCACTGGAACAGTTGCCTTGGAAACCACTGGAACAGTTGCCTTGGAGACCACTGGAACAGTTGCCTTTGAGGCCACTGGAACAGTTGCCTTGGAAACCACTGGAACAGTTGCCTTTCAGACCACTGGAACAGTTGCTTGGAGACTACTGGAACAGTTGCCTTGGACACCACTGGAACAGTTGCCTTGGACACCACTGGAACGGTTGTTTTAGGCAGCTCTAAAGCCTTGGACACTGTTGCAACAGTTGACCTGGGCACCACTGTAACAGTTACCTTGGACACCATTGCAGCAGTTGCCTTGGACAACACTGGAAAATGTTGCACGAGACAGAGTCTTGTACGAAGTTGCTGACACCCAGGGTGTGCCCTGTCTGCCTCCTTCACTCTCATCCGTCTCCCTCGGTCCATTCCATCTCTTTCTCCCTCACTCCTTCCATCCCTCCTTTCCTCTTACCATCCATCCCTCCTTTCCTCTTACCATCCATCCATCCTTCCCTTTCTCTCTCTCTCCCCTCTCCCTCCTTCCTTTCTTCCCTCACTCCCTCGAGTCTTTCATTAGGGCCCAGATGCAGCGTGGCGAAGTCTTCCCTGAAATTACCTCGGCACTCTTCTCCTGCCTTTGAAGCTGGTTCAGATTTGCTATTAAAACGGACCACTTGTGGTTGCTGCTACCAGACCTAGTTCCCTGATGCCCCACACTTGTTTGTGTGGACAGATATACTAGTTTGTGTCGTGTATATACACACACACAAACACACACACAAACACACACACACACACACACACACACACACACACACACACACACACACACACACACACACACACATATATATATATATATATATATATATATCTGAATGGAATATAGATTTTCTTACTTGGCTGTATAAAATAGAAGTAAGATAAAAGTATTTTTCATTTGGTGTTTCTTATGGTCTTCAATCACTGATCACACTGGAAAGATTTGGGAAACGACCTGGGCCTTTTTTTCTTGGAGAGGGGGGGGGGAAGGAATGCAAATTTTCAGGCCAGCTTTGTTTCGCTACAGCAGTGTTGTATTAAAGATTTATGGACCACTTTGGTCTGTCATCTTGCAGTTACGTGAAGACAAAATGTCTGTGTTTGGTTGTTTGTTTGTTTGTTTATTTATTGACATGTTTGTGGTGTATTTGATGGGTTGTCTGTGATTGTTGTGGTTGTTGGTTGTTGTGGTTGTGATTGTTGTGGATGTTGGTTGTTGTGATTGTTGTGGATGTTGGTTGTTGTGATTGTTGTGGATGCTGATTGTTGTGGTTGTTTGTTGTGATTGTTGTGGATGTTGGTTGTTGTGATTGTTGTGGATGTTGGTTGTTGTGATTGTTGTGGATGTTGGTTGTTGTGATTGTTGTGGATGCTGATTGTTGTGGTTGTGATTGTTGTGGATGTTGGTTGTTGTGATCGTTATAGAAGTTGGTTGTTGTGATTGTTGCGGATGTTGGTTGTTGTGATCGTTATAGAAGTTGGTTGTTGTGATTGTTGCGGATGTTGGTTGTCGTGATTGTTGTGGATGTTGGTTGTGATTGTTGTGGATGCTGATTGTTGTGGTTGTTGTGATTGTTGTGGATGTTGGTTGTTGTGATCGTTATAGAAGTTAGTTGTTGTGATTGTTGCGGATGTTGGTTGTTGTGATCGTTATAGAAGTTGGTTGTTGTGATTGTTGCGGATGTTGGTTGTCGTGATTGTTGTGGATGTTGGTTGTTGTGATTGTTGTGGATGCTGATTGTTGTGGTTGTTGTGATTGTTGTGGATGTTGGTTGTTGGGATCGTTATAGAAGTTGGTTGTTGTGATTGTTGCGGATGTTGGTTGTTGTGATCGTTATAGAAGTTGGTTGTTGTGATTGTTGCGGATGTTGGTTGTCGTGATTGTTGTGGATGTTGGTTGTTGTGATTGTTGTGGATGCTGATTGTTGTGGTTGTTGTGATTGTTGTGGATGTTGGTTGTTGTGATCGTTATAGAAGTTGGTTGTTGTGATTGTTGCGGATGTTGGTTGTCGTGATTGTTGTGGATGTTGGTTGTTGTGATTGTTGTGGATGCTGATTGTTGTGGTTGTTGTGATTGTTGTGGATGTTGGTTGTTGTGATCGTTATAGAAGTTGGTTGTTGTGATTGTTGCGGATGTTGGTTGTTGTGATCGTTATAGAAGTTGGTTGTTGTGATTGTTGCGGATGTTGGTTGTTGTGATCGTTATAGAAGTTGGTTGTTGTGATTGTTGCAGATGTTGGTTGTCGTTGATTGTTGTGGATGTTGGTTGTTGTGATTATTGTGGATGTTGGTTGTTGTGATTGTTGTGGATGTTGGTTGTTGTGATGTGGATGTTGGTTGTTGTTATTGTTGTGGATTGTTGTTGTGAGTTGTTGTGTTTATTGCAGAAGGTTATTCTGATTTTTGTGATTGTTGTGGATGTTGGTTGTTATGATTGTTGTGGATGTTTGTTATGATTGTTGTGGATGTTGGTTATGATTGTTGTGGATGTTTGTTATGATTGTTGTGGATGTTTGTTGTTATGATTGTTGTGGATGTTGGTTGTTATGATTGTTGTGGATGTTGGTTGTTGTGATTGTTGTGGATGTTGGTTGTTGTGATTGTTGTGGATGTTGGTTGTTATGATTGTTGTGGATGTTTGCTGTTATGATTGTTGTGGATGTTGGTTATGATTGTTGTGGATGTTGGTTGTTATGATTGTTGTGGATGTTTGTTATGATTGTTGTGGATGTTGGTTATGATTGTTGTGGATGTTGTGTTATGATTGTTGTGGATGTTGGTTGTTATGATTGTTGTGGATGTTTGTGTTATGATTGTTGTGGATGTTGGTTGTTATGATTGTTGTGGATGTTGGTTATGATTGTTGTGGATGTTGGTTGTGATTGTTGTGGATGTTGGTTGCTGTGATTGTTGTGGATGTTGGTTGCTGTGATTGTTGTGGATGTTGATTGCTGTGACTGTTGTGGATGTTGTTTTGATTGTTGTGGAGGGTTGCTGTGATTGTTGTGGATGTTGGTTGCTGTGATTGTTGTGGATGTTGGTTGCTGTGATTGTTGTGGATGTTGGTTGCTGTGATTGTTGTGGATGTTGGTTGTTGTGATTGTTGTGGATGTTGGTTGCTGTGATTGTTGTGGATGTTGGTTGCTGTGATTGTTGTGGATGTTGGTTGCTGTGATTGTTGTGGATGTTGGTTGCTGTGATTGTTGTGGATGTTGGTTGCTGTGATTGTTGTGGATGTTGGGGTATTTCTGGCTGTAGTTGATTAGTGTTGTGGTTGTATTGTGAGTGTTGTGGTTGTATTGTGAGTGTTGTGGTTGTATTGTCAGTGTTGTGGTTGTATTGTCAGTGTTGTGGTTGTATTGTCAGTGTTGTGTGTTGTATTGTCAGTGTTGTGGTTGTATTGTCAGTGTTGTTGGTTGTATTGTCAGTGTTGTGGTTGTATTGTCAGTGTTGTGGTTGTATTGTCAGTGTTGTGGTTATTTAGTTTTGCTCTTGTTAGTATTTGTAGTTTTTTAATTGTTTACTGTGTTTGTCATCTGCTGGTAGTTTTGTTTACCTTTAATGTTTGATTTGTTTGTGTTCGGTTTTTTTTATTCCACTTTATTTTTGTTGTTTACTTGTGTTTTTGTATAATGTTTCTTGTGTTTGTTTTAGTTCGTGTGTTATCTTTGTTCTTGTTTGTGGTTTGTTATATTTGTTAGGTTAGGCTAGGTAAGGTTAGGTTAGGTTAGGTTAGGTTAGGTTAGGTTCGGTTCGGTTCGGTTCGGTTCGGTTAGGTTAGGTTAGGTTAGGTTAGGTTAGGTTAGGTTAGGTTAGGTTAGGTTAGGTTAGGTTCGGTTCGGTTCGGTTCGGTTAGGTTAGGTTAGGTTAGGTTAGGTTAGGTTAGGTTAGGTTCGGTTAGGTTAGGTTAGGTTAGGTTAGGTTAGGTTAGGTTAGGTTAGGTTCGGTTCGGTTCGGTTCGGTTAGGTTAGGTTAGGTTAGGTTAGGTTAGGTTAGGTTAGGTTAGGTTAGGTTAGGTTCGGTTCGGTTAGGTTAGGTTAGGTTAGGTTAGGTTAGGTTCGGTTCGGTTCGGTTAGGTTAGGTTAGGTTAGGTTAGGTTAGGTTAGGTTCGGTTAGGTTAGGTTAGGTTAGGTTAGGTTAGGTAAGGTTCGTCAGGAAACAGGACAAATGTTTCCTGACGCGGGTCTTAGTCAGATGATGACCCGCCTTTGGAGCTTTTGGTCATCTGACCGAGGCCTTCCGCTGGCTTACCGGTCCACCCCTTTAAAAATTATGGTCATTTATAACCATTTATATATATATATATTTTTTTTTTTTTTTTTTTTTTTTTTTTTTTTTTTTTTTTTATTTGTTGGTAGTGTATATGTTAAATTTAATGTATTTGTTATGCGTTGTATTTCCAGGTATTGTTGTATTTGTTCTTTGCTTATATTTGTTGATTTTGTGTTTGTCATGTGTTTTGTTGTTTGTTGTGTTTGTTGACTGACAGCAAGAACATAAATCAGCTGTTAATTATCATCGAATCATCATTAGAGGGAAAGCGCTAATCCCGTAGGGGTCATGCACTGCCTGGGGGAAACGGGTGGTAATCCAGCCTGATCCGAGGAATAGAGAAGGGTAGCTCCAGTTTCTTGGATCAAGAGCCCTTCAGCACTAACACCCATGAAATGTAACGATAAAAAATAGAACGTCAGTAATAATAATGTTAATAATTATAGTGATAATAATAATAATGATAATGTTTTTCATCTAGAATTTCGGTCAGCATTAATATTTTTTTTTTTTGGGGGGGGGGCGGGAATATGTTATTAATCTGGAAATATAGGTATATTTTATATTTTGTGTACTCCCCTTGTTGTGTTTGCTGGGGTCGAGTCACAGTTTCTGACTCCGACTCCTGTCTTGAGACGTCCCGTGACAGAGACTCAGTCACGTTACAGGTAAAGTTCAGCTTCAGCACTACACTCGAGGAGTGACCCGTGGAAATATGTTATGAAAATGATCTCGATTCCTAAAAAGTACGTAAGTGTTCATCCCCCCCCTAGCTAGCCTGTGCTTCACGGTGATCAAGACTGTGGGTCGGAACACCTATCAAGACTGTGGGACTGAATACCTATCAAGACTGTGGGACTGAATACCTATCAAGACTGTGGGACTGAATACCTATCAAGACTGGGACTGAATACCTATCAAGACTGTGGGACTGAATACCTATCAAGACTGTGGGACTGAATACCTATCAAGACTGTGGGACTGAATACCTATCAAGACTGTGGGACTGAATACCTATCAAGACTGTGGGACTGAATACCTATCAAGACTGGGACTGAATACCTATCAAGACTGTGGGACTGAATACCTATCAAGACTGTGGGACTGAATACCTATCAAGACTGTGGGACTGAATACCTATCAAGACTGTGGGACTGAATACCTATCAAGACTGTGGGACTGAACACCTATCAAGACACAAGTGCAACTAATGTGACATTTATTGTGGCAACGTTTCGCTCTCCAGGAGCTTTATCAAGCCATTACAAACAATACATGGACACAGAGGGTATATAAAGGCTCAGAGTGAGGTGAATACTAGTGAGGTACCATTTCGATGTTCACTAGTGGTAGTAGTAGTAGTAGTAGTAGTGGTAGTGACAAAAGTAATACAATATGGTAGAGCAATTAATTCGTACATGAGTAAAAGGATATAAAAGCTATTACTTGGGTAACATAAAAATAGGTTGGACAAATATAAACTGGAATGAGGCAGGTTGTTTCAGTGTTCACTCTCTGTGCTTTGTGTAGTATAACAGGAGAGACTATGTGATGGCAGGGTTTACTGTTTTCAGGAGGATTCTTGCTAAGACTTCGGAGATGGTGAAGCTGCCGTTGTTTTGTTTAATTGTATTCGAAACAGCGATCAGTGCTGATTCAAGGCACTTGCGTGTGCGGAAATTAGTTTCTTTTATCACTAATTGGGCGTCTCTGAATTTCATAAGATGATTGGTGGAATTTCGGTGTTGTACACAGGCGTTGTTTAAGTTGTCGTTCCTACATGCGTATATGTGTTCATTGAGGCGGGTGTCGAGGTTTCTTGCTGTTTCACCTACGTAGATCTTGTCACAGCCTCCACAGGGTATAGTGTAAACTCCTGCATTGACTGGTTCGTGGTGCTTGGGTTTTGTCCTGGTTAGATCCTTTATTGAAGTGGTAGAAGCGATGGCGACTCTGGTGTTAGCTTGTGAAAGTACTTTTGAGACGTTTAGTGCAACCTGGCTGTTGGGAAGAATTATGACTTTGTTGGGAGCGGTGTTGATGCGTCGCCATCGCTTCTACCACTTCAATAAAGGATCTAACCAGGACAAAACCCAAGCACCACGAACCAGTCAATGCAGGAGTTTACACTATACCCTGTGGAGGCTGTGACAAGATCTACGTAGGTGAAACAGCAAGAAACCTCGACACCCGCCTCAATGAACACATATACGCATGTAGGAACGACAACTTAAACAACGCCTGTGTACAACACCGAAATTCCACCAATCATCTTATGAAATTCAGAGACGCCCAATTAGTGATAAAAGAAACTAATTTCCGCACACGCAAGTGCCTTGAATCAGCACTGATCGCTGTTTCGAATACAATTAAACAAAACAACGGCAGCTTCACCATCTCCGAAGTCTTAGCAAGAATCCTCCTGAAAACAGTAAACCCTGCCATCACATAGTCTCTCCTGTTATACTACACAAAGCACAGAGAGTGAACACTGAAACAACCTGCCTCATTCCAGTTTATATTTGTCCAACCTATTTTTATGTTACCCAAGTAATAGCTTTTATATCCTTTTACTCATGTACGAATTAATTGCTCTACCATATTGTATTACTTTTGTCACTACCACTACTACTACTACTACTACTACCACTAGTGAACATCGAAATGGTACCTCACTAGTATTCACCTCACTCTGAGCCTTTATATACCCTCTGTGTCCATGTATTGTTTGTAATGGCTTGATAAAGCTCCTGGAGAGCGAAACGTTGCCACAATAAATGTCACATTAGTTGCACTTGTGTCCTTTTACTTTACATATTGTCGGTAATTCTACCAACTTTATTACAACCTATCAAGACGGTGGGACTGAACACCTATCAAGACGGTGGGACTGAATACCTATCAAGACGGTGGGACTGAACACCTATCAAGACTGTGGGACCGAACACCTATCAAGACTGTGAGACCGAACACCTATCAAGACGGTGGGACTGAACACCTATCAAGACGGTGGGACTGAACACCTATCAAGACGGTGTGACTGAACACCTATCAAGACGGTGGGACTGAATACCTATCAAGACGGTGGGACTGAACACCTATCAAGACTGTGGGACTGAACACATATCAAGACGGTGGGACTGAACACCTATCAAGACGGTGGGACTGAACACCTATCAAGACGGTGGGACTGAACACCTATCAAGACTGGGACTGAACACCTATCAAGACTGGGACTGAACACCTATCAAGACGGTGGGACTGAACACCTATCAAGACTGGGACTGAACACCAATAAAGACGGTGAGACTGAACACCTTTCAAGACTGGGACTGAACACCTATCAAGACGGTGGGACTGAACACCTATTAAGACTGTGGGACTGAACACATATCAAGACTGTGGGACTGAACACCTATCAAGACGGTGGGACTGAACACCTATCAAGACTGGGACTGAACACCTATCAAGACTGGGACTGAACACCTATCAAGACGGTGGGACTGAACACCTATCAAGACTGGGACTGAACACCAATAAAGACGGTGAGACTGAACACCTTTCAAGACTGGGACTGAACACCTATCAAGACGGTGGGACTGAACACCTATTAAGACTGTGGGACTGAACACATATCAAGACTGTGGGACTGAACACCTATCAAGACGGTGGGACTGAACACCTATCAAGACTGGGACTGAACACCTATCAAGACGGTGGGACTGAACACCTATCAAGACTGGGACTGAACACCAATAAAGACGGTGGGACTGAACACCTATCAAGACTGGGACTGAACACCTATCAAGACGGTGGGACTGAACACCTATTAAGACTGTGGGACTGAACACATATCAAGACTGTGGGACTGAACACCTATCAAGACGGTGGGACTGAACACCTATCAAGACTGGGACTAAACACATATCAAGACTGTGGGACTGAACACCTATCAAGACTGGGACTGAACACCAATAAAGACGGTGGGACTGAACACATATCAAGACTGTGGGACTGAACACCTATCAAGACTGGGACTGAACACCAATAAAGACAGTGGGAGTGATCACCTCATCTTACACTGTCTGCAGTATATAATCTAAGTATTAAGTTTACGAAGCCTCTGGTCGGAGAAACGCCGTCTGGAGACTGACCCAAATGTTCCACACCTCTTGTTCATCAAAACTATAGATGATTAAAACGGAAAATGTTTCTTGAGGCAATCACTTAATGCTATCCGATCCTACACAAAACAAGGAGGTGTAAAGCATCTCTTAGAACTTATCATCCGATCCTCCACAAAAACTAAAGACATTTTATCAGACAAATGCTTGTGCGAGACGCTCACTTAAAGGCTATCCATGGTGCAGTAACCAGGCTACGTCAGGTTGAAAGCTGCCGTGATGGATGTAATTATCAGGAGGAAAGAATTAGTGTTTTTCCCAGCTTGGGGAAAGGTGGCAGCACTGCCGTAAAGGACCAGTTAATTACTTGTCTCCCAGTTAATGGGCGGCCTTGTACACCGACACCATAACACACACACACTTAGTGCAGTGGGTTTGTTTGCTTTAAGGCATATCGATTGTGTGTGGGTCATTAAGGCTGCCGCCCATTTGAAAGTATTATCAAGAATACTTTACTCTCAAAATTATACGCGCGCGCGCGCGCGCGTGTGTGTGTGTGTGTGTGTGTGTGTGTGTGTGTGTGTGTGTGTGTGTGTGTGTGTGTGTGTGTGTGTGTGTGTGTGTGTGTGTGTGTGTGTGTGTGTGTTCGTACTCACCTAATTGTTGTTGCAGGGGTTGATTCATAACTCCTGGCCTCACCTCTTCACTGATCGCTACTAGGTCCACTCTCTCCCTGCTCCATGAGCATTATCATACCTCTTCTTAAAGCTATGTATGGATCCTGCCTCCACTACATCACTCTCCAGGCTATTCCACTTCCTGACAATTCTATAACTAAAGAAATACTTCCTGACATCCCTGTAACTCATCTGAGTCTTCAACTTTCAATTCTTGTAGCCCCTTGTTGCTGTGTCTCATCTCTGGAACATCCTGTCTCTGTCCATCTTGTCAGTTCCTCTCAGTATTTTATATGTCGTTATCATGTCCCCCCTGTCCTCCAGGACAGAAGTGTGCGTGTATTTGTAGCTCCTGGCCCCGCCTCTTCACTGATCGCTACTAGGTCCTCTCTCTCTCTGCTCCATGAGCTTTTCTAAACCTCATCTTAAAACTATGTATGGTTCCTGCCTCCACTACATCACTTGCCAGACTATTCCACTTCCTGACAACTCTGTGACTAAAGAAATACTTCCTAACATCCCATTGACTCACCCGAGTCTTCAGCTTCCAATTTTAACCCCTTGTGTCTGTGTCCCATATCTGGAACATCCTGTTTCGGATGTTTCTTCATCTATCATCAGAATCTAAAATTCTATTATATTGCTATCTTGAAATAATATCTTTACATCATACTAATATATATATATATTATATATTAATATATATAATATAATTATATATTATATATATATATATATATATATATATATAATATATATATATATAAGCTAACCAGGTGGCAGCACCTCAGTGGCTACACGCATGCAGACATTGTCAAGAGCTCAGTTGTTCACACCAAACATCAGAATTGTGAGGACGTGTTAACTAACTGACTTTGACCTTGGAATGATTGTTGGTGCCAGACGAGCTGGTCTGAGTATCTGAGAAACTCTGGGATTTTCACGCACAACAGTCTCTACATTTACAGAAAATGGTATGATAAAAAACATGAAACATCCAGGGAGTGGCAGTTGTTCTGTGGGCGAGAAAGCTTTGATAATGAGAGAAGTCAGAGGAGAATGGCCAAGACTGATTTAAGTTGACAGGAAGGTTACAGTAACTAAAATAACCACTTGTTACAACAGTGGTATGCAGAAGTGTATCTCTGAATGCACAACACATCGAACCCTGAAATGGATTGGTTACTGCAGACGTCCACACCGAGTTTAACTCGTGTCAGCTAAGACCAGTACACCGAGGCTACATTGGACACAGGCTCGCTGAAATTAGGCAGTTGATGATAGGAAAAAACGTCGCCTCGTCTGATGTGACGAATCGTAATTTCTGCTGTGATATGCAGATGGTAGGGTCAGAATTTAGCATAAACCTCGCAGCATTAATGTACAGCCGATGAATCTGCAGCAGCTGCGTGATGCCATCATGTCAACATGTCCAGGATCTCTTAGGAATGTTTCCAGCACATTGTTGAATCCATGCCACGAAGAACTCAGGCTGTTCTGGAGAGGGGGACGGCAAAAGGTGCCCCCTACCTAGTACTAGCAGGGGTACCTAATAAAGTACCCACTGAGTGACTTTTTGGAAAAGAGTGTGAGAAACCATTCCTCAGAATCCAAGAGGAAAGGCCTCTTAAAAAGTTTATGAACCACTGATTTCTGGATTGCTAAGGTAAGGATGGTATAATGATCCAGTGGGCAAGTCATCATATACTAATGACCCGAATTATGATGAGTTTTGTAAATAAATAGTTTAGAAAGCCGACACGTTGATTAATGAGACACTTGCGCGAAACGTTTATATGATGAGTTTTATCTGACGAATTAATTAGCAAAGAAAAAAAACGAATTAGAACAACAAAGAAATGTCTCCTGAAGGTGCAGACTAACAGCAAAGATTCTGCCTGGTAGAGCGAGGAGAGAGAGAGAGAGAGAGGAGAGAGAGAGAGAGAGAGAGAGAGAGAGAGAGAGAGAGCACATCTGACTGGTAAATGTGTTGTTTATATGAGTGTATGTGTGGTTCATCTTAACGAGCTGCTGCTTGCAGCTGAGTGAACCTCGCAGCTCACACCATAACTGAGTGGAAATATTTAGTGAGGAGGGTCAGGTCGCGTTGTCCTGATTTTCATTTTCTCCACGAAAATGACAAAGTTTTTAAGATTTCGCCGCCAAAATAGTGGCTAGTCTACTGCACACTCCATATCCATCCTGTTGACGGTAATGATTAGTTTATTGTCAACTCTATATCCATTCTGTGGATGGTAGTAGCTAGTTCACTGTGCACCCTCCGCTCACCCGACAAGTAGCGTGTTTGTGCACTGCAGCTCATCCTGTGAACTGTAGTATAAGCAAAGACAGAATCGCAAAGGTGACAATCACTCCCCACTGGACTTAATGACTTGCAACATATTACCCTCATAATACAAATTATGTCATATAGTTAATTATGTAACCATTGCAATATGTGATCACAATCCTATAAAAAAAACTAGCCTGGAAATTGAACCTAAGTTATTTTCGGTTGTGGCCCGAAAGTTGAACAATAGCTTTGAGTTACCTGATAACAGTATTCAAGATTTTTGGCAATTGTCTTCCCATGATGAGAAACTGACATCAAGAGGAGCCGAGAACTCTATTAAAGCTCAAAACAAACAGAAATAAAGAGATAGACGAGAAGATCTCTGACGAGTCTGGCCCTGGAAGAAGAGGAATTAGCACTAAGAAGAGCAAATATGTGTGGGAGATAAGACAACAGCCAATAACCTGAAGCACCCTACACCCTGGCGCAAGGAGAAGACACACTGTTTTTCTAGGGAATTCTCCTGTTTACCCAAGAGCCAGGCTTCTTCCAACTCCAGATCCACCTTCCGTTACTCCCCCACCCCCCTCATCTCTCTCTCTCTCTCTCTCTCTCTCTCTCTCTCTCTCTCTCTCTCTCACACACACACACACAGTTCATACCATCACTAAGAAAGACTTAACCACTTAACCTTTTCACTCTTAGGGAATTAAGACTACCAGGAGATCTCATTCAAACCCTCCACATACTGAATGATTTTAACACACAAGGACAATTACTTGAAACTGAGAGTGAATCCAAAAAATTATAAACAATAGGGTGAAACTTCGAGGCAAAAGATGCAACATAAACGTTTAAAAAAAAAGACATTCTTCAAGCACAGACATAGCAGAATGAAACAAATTACCCGCTAAAGCAGTAAGCACCAAGACATTCACTGAAGAACTAACTAAATAATGTATTTCAACCAGATGAAACTATAGGGGGAATCCTGATGTTTGTTCATCAACTACATCAGAACAATCAGTTAGCAGGAAGTTAGTACAGCTTTAGCAAACAGTCAGCACTGTGGATAAGACGTATGTTAAACATCTGAGTATTTTTTTTTTTTGAAGTAGGTTCGCAACGTAGCTTGGTTTTCTGAAAGCCGGCTACGAAAGTGAAGCCATTCTGAATAAAGATAACAGGTGATTGCACATGGGTCTCATCCATCGGTATACAGACATTGCTGCCCATAGATGGTCGGGTAAGGTGGTGGTCTCGCCAGAGTGGGAGTTACACTTAGTTATTAGGGTTATTAAAGCTTATTTCTTGGATATCACTGGGCTGGGCGAATATCTTTGTTAGTAGTTTTTGGTTTGAGAAGGACCTGCCAAGTATGGGCTAGTAGGCCTGATGCAGTGTTCCTCCTTTCTTATGTTCCTATGTAAGGTCACTTTTCACTTCACCTCCCACACCTTACTTTCTTCTGGAGACACCAGAATAATAAAATAATACAATTTACCATTACTAAATGATTCGCTTATGGACATCACTCGTCACTGTGATGAACTACACTCACTTAAACACTGCAGTGTTTAGGCCTCTTGCTTCTTAGCGGAAGGCTTCCGTCAGATGACCAAAAGCTCCAGTGGCGGCTCATCATATGTCTAAGACAGGCTTCAGGAAACACTTGTCCTGGTTCCTGACAGATCTTGCCTTACCTCCTCCTCCTCATCTCTCCTCTCTCTCTCTCTCTCTCTCTCTCTCTCTCTCTCTCTCTCCCTCTCTCTCTCTCTCTCTCTCTCTCTCTCTCTCTCTCTCTCTCCTCTTTTCTCCTCTCTCTCTCTCTCTCTCTCTCTCTCTCTCTCTCTCTCTCTCTCTCTCTTTGTATCCTTGACATACTCATAAAGTTCTCCATCACCACCTTCAACATCTCATATGAAGCAGTGAATGATAACATGCATTATTCTACACACTCTACGACACGATGTTTATACAATGTTACAATGTATATAAGATAATAATATATCTAGGATATAGGGAGAGGGAGGATTTTTTTAATCTATACTTGGTACGTCAGCAATGTTGTTGATATGCAACAATATGGTCACATGGGAACAATATGATGGTCACATAGGAACAATATAATGGTCACATGGGAACAAATAATGGTCACTTGGGGAAAAATATAATGGTCACATGGGAACAATATGATGGTCACATAGGAACAATATGATGGTCACATGGGAACAATATGATGGTCACATGGGAACAACATAATGGTCACATGGGAACAATATAATGGTCACATGGGGAACAATATAATGGTCACATGGGAACAATATGATGGTCACATGGGAACAATATGATGGTCACATGGGGACAATATGATGGTCACAGGGGAACAATATGGTCACTTGGGAACAATATAATGGTCACATGGGAACAATATAATGGTCACATGGGAACAATATGATGGTCACAGGGGAACAATATGGTCACTTGGGAACAATATAATGGTCACATGGGAACAATATGATGGTCACATGGGAACAATATGATGGTCACATGGGAACAATATGATGGTCACATGGGAACAATATGATGTCACATGGAACAAACATAATGGTCACATGGGAACAATATGATGGTCACATGGGGAACAACATAATGGTCACATGGGAACCATATAATGTTCACATGGGGAACAATATAATGGTCACATGGGAACAATATGAGGTCACATGGGAACAATATGATGGTCACATGGGAACAATAGATGGTCCAAGGAGGAACAATATGATGGTCACATGGGAACAATATGAGGTCACTGGGAACTAGTATAATGTCCTTAGGGAACAATTAATGTCACATGGGGAACAATATGGTGCACATGGGAACAAATGATGGTTCACATGGGAACAATTGATGGTCAATGAACATATGATGGTCACTTGAACCCATACTGATGGTCCAGGAACATATTATGTCTCACATGGAACAATATATGGTCCATGAACATCTATGGTCACAGGGAACATCTATGGTCACTATGGGCACACAATATGAGGTCACAGGAACAATATGTGGTCTCAGGGGAACATATCGATGGTTCACATGGGAACCAATATGATTCACATGGGAACAATCATGATGGTCACATGGGACAATTATGTCACTTGGAACATATATGAAGTTCACCAGGTGAACAATATGTGTCACATGGAACATATGAAGGTCACATGGAACAATATGATGGTCACATGAACAATATGAGGACACATGGTACAATATGAGGTCAATAGGAACATATGGTACATGGGAACATAATGATGGACATGGACATATAAGGTCACATGGGAACAATTAATGGTCACATGGGAACAATATGGTCACTCGGGAACAATCGTTGTCACATGGGGCAACAATCGATGGTCACATGGGAACAATATGATGGTCACAGGGAACAATATGATGGTCACATGGAACAAATATGGTCACATGGGAACAATATAATGGTCACATGGGAACAATAATGGTCACATGGGGAACAATATGATGGTCACTGGGGAACAATATGGTCACATGGGAACAATATGGTCACATGGGGAACAATATGATGGTCACATGGGAACAATATGATGGTCACATGGGAACAATATGATGGTCACAGGGGAACAATATGATGGTCACATGGGAACAATATGATGGTCACATGGGAACAATATGATGGTCACATGGGAACAATATAATGGTCACATGGGAACAATATGATGGTCACATGGGAACAATATGGTCACATGGGAACAATATAATGGTCACATGGGAACAATATGATGGTCACAGGGGAACAATATGATGGTCACATGGGAACAATATAATGGTCACATGGGAACAATATAATGGTCACATGGGAACAATATAATGGTCACATGGGGAACAATATGGTCACATGGGAACAATATGATGGTCACATGGGAACAATATGATGGTCACAGGGGAACAATATGATGGTCACATGGGGACAATATAATGGTCACATGGGGAACAATATGATGGTCACATGGGAACAATATAATGGTCACATGGGAACAATATAATTGTCACATGGGAACAATATGATGGTCACAGGGGAACAATATGATGGTCACAGGGGAACAATGTGATGGTCACATGGGAACAATGTGATGGTCACATGGGAACAATATAATTGTCACATGGGAACAATATGATGGTCACAGGGGAACAATATGATGGTCACAGGGGAACAATATGGTCACATGGGAACAATATAATTGTCACATGGGAACAATATGATGGTCACAGGGGAACAATATGATGGTCACAGGGGAACAATATGGTCACATGGGAACAATATGATGGTCACAGGGGAACAATATGATGGTCACATGGGAACAATATGATGGTCACATGGGGAACAATATAATGGTCACATGGGGAACAATATGGTCACATGGGAACAATATGATGGTCACATGGGGAACAATATGATGGTCACATGGGAACAATATGATGGTCACATGGGGAACAATATGGTCACATGGGAACAATATGATGGTCACATGGGGAACAATATGATGGTCACATGGGAACAATATGATGGTCACATGGGGAACAATATGATGGTCACATGGGAACAATATGATGGTCACATGGGAACAATATGATGGTCACATGGAAATATATGGCACGGAACAATATGATGGTCACATGGGAACAATATGATGGTCACAGGGGAACAATATGGTCACATGGGAACAATATGATGGTCACATGGGGAACAATATGATGGTCACTGAACAATATGGCCGGGGAACAATATGATGGTCACAGGGGAACAATATGATGGTCACATGGGAACAATATGATGGTCACATGGGGAACAATATGGTCACATGGGAACAATATGATGGTCACAGGGGAACAATATGATGTCACATGGGAACAATATGATGGTCACAGGGGAACAATATGATGGTCACATGGGAACAATATGATGGTCACATGGGAACAATATGATGGTCACATGGGAACAATATGATGGTCACATGGGGAACAATATGATGGTCACATGGGAACAATATGATGTCACATGGGAACAATATGATGGTCACAGGGGAACAATATGATGGTCACATGGGAACAATATGATGGTCACATGGGAACAATATGATGGTCACAGGGGAACAATATGATGGTCACAGGGGAACAATATGATGGTCACAGGGGAACAATATGATGGTCACATGGGAACAATATGATGGTCACATGGGAACAATATGATGGTCACAGGGGAACAATATGATGGTCACATGGGAACAATATGATGGTCACATGGGGAACAATATGATGGTCACATGGGAACAATATCATGGTCACAAGGGAACCAATATGATGGACACAGGGTGAACTATATGGTGATGACAGGGGGAACAGTATGATAGACACAGGGGGAACAGTATGATGGTCAAAGGGGGAACAGTATGATGGTCACAGGGGAACAGTATGATGGTCACATGGGGAACAATATGATGGTCACAGGGAACAGTATGATGGTCACAGGGGAACAGTATGATGGCACAGGGAACATATGATGGTCAAAGGGGAACAGTATGATGGTCACAGGGGAACATATGATGGACACAGGGGAACAGTATGATAGTCACAGGGGAACAGTATATGGTCACAGGGAACATATGATGGACACAGGGTGAACAGTATGATAGATGACAGGGGGAACAAGTATGATGGTCAAAGGGGGAACAGTATGATGGTCACAGGGGGAACAGTATGATGGACACAGGGGGAACAGTATGATAGACACAGGGGGAACAGTATGATGGTCAAAGGGGGAACAGTATGATGGACACAGGGGGAACAGTATGATGGTCACAGGGGGAACAGTATGATGGTCACAGGGGGAACAGTATGATGGACACAGGGGGAACAGTATGATGGACACAGGGGGAACAGTATGATGGTACACAGGGGAAACAGTATGATGGTCACAGGGGGAACAGTTGATGGTCACAGGGGGAACAGTATGATGGTCACAGGGGGAACAGTGTGATGGTCACAGGGGGAACAGTATGATGGTCACAGGGGGAACAGTGTGATGGTCACAGGGGGAACAGTATGATGGTCACAGGGGGAACAGTGTGATGGTCACAGGGGGAACAGTATGATGGTCACAGGGGGAACAGTATGATGGTCACAGGGGGAACAGTGTGAGTCACAGGAGAACAAAAGCTAGCAATGTTTCCCAACCATATTCCATCACACAGGAAGGGACGGACTTTGAGTGCGGGTGGGGGGGAAGAGGGGGGTACTGAAGGTGCATTTTATAGGCTTCAAGAAGACAAGACTCTTTTCAAGACGCTATGAGAGGAAGAAGGGTTCAAGTCTATTGCCATCGTCACATGTTTACATTACAAAAAATGCTTCCAGATGTTTTTGTTCAATTTGTGTTGGATATAGACTCTGGTATCGGGGTGCTAGAGGGAAGGGAGGCTACTCAGGCCAGGATAGGATCAAACACTCCACCAGAGACAAGTGCCTCAGTAATCGAGAATCGAACCCGCTGCGCGTCCGACCAGATCCCGATTATCCGGTCCTCCTTTGAGGAATCACACACCCATACACCTCCTGTTGACTTTCGATTAGTATGGACAGGATCCTCTAAACACACTCCTCCAGTCCATCCCCCTCCACACCACACACACACACACACACACACACACACACACACACACACTCACACACACACACACACCCACCACACACACACACACACACACACACCAGCACGAGGCATTAGAAGAGGCAGAAAGAAACGTTAGAGACAGCGGAAAGGCTAAGACTGGATAAACAATATGAGACGGAGTGGGAAAAAGGTGTGGATGATGGAGGAGTATAAGAATGAAGGAGGTGTAGAAGAATGAAGATTAGAAGGATGGAGAAGGATTAGGTGGATGGAGGAGAGAAGGCGGGTAATGGGCCCCAATTCTCACTCCCAACTCCCGACACGAAATAGTCAATTAAATCCTTATGAGTGAGGAGCCAGCTACCTCAACCCAGGGGGATTTAGGCCCATCCAAATTGCATGTGCTGGGTCCCCTTGGGGAGGAACGCTGCTGCCACCTCGGCCAGAATAGATGGCAGACAGAAGCAATAGACGGCAGCCAGAGAGCCGTAATAGACAACAGGAAGACAGTCGTAGGAGATGGCACATCAGTGGCATCAGTGGTGGAATAGCAGGGGCAACAGACGCTGGCTACGCGAAACGAGCGGATATAGGTAGGACAACAGACAATAGTCAGGGGAAGTAACAGGAAAACACGTGTGTAATGAGCGAGGGTGAATTTAGAGGACACAGATGTTGACCAAAAGATACAGCTGATGTAGTTACAGCTGATGTAGTTACAGCTGATGTAGTTACAGCTCGATCACTAGCGTATTCAGCTCACACAGTGAGGTCCGGAGTTCGAATCTCCTCCGGTACGGCTGGAAAACATTAGGGACGTGACTCACGAAATCGTAATGACACGATTGCAAACAAACCATACCACGGGCGGGATTTGATCCCGCGGTCAGAGTCTCAAAACTCCAGACCGTCGCGTTAGCCACTGGATTAGCTAGCCTCGTGTTTCCATAAGACACCTGCTATCCCTGTTCACCCATCAGTGTAAAATGAGTACCTGGGTGTTAGTCGACTGGTGTGGGTCGCGTCCTGGGACAAAACTGACCTAATTTGCGGGAAATGCTCTGCATAACAAGCGGCTTTCTATATAGTAGTATGTTATTGATGTCAGCTAGGACTGTGTACCATGTACATGTACTTGTAGCAAATAAAGATATTATTATTATTATTATTATTATTATTATTATTATTATTATTATTATGTAGGTACAGCTGACGCAGGTACAGCTGACGTAGGTACAAGCTACGCAGGTACAGCTGACGCAGGTACAGCTGACGGAGGTACAGCTGACCTTTCTGCAGAATTGTTTCCATTTCAAGCCAGTGTTTAGTCTTGTATGTTTAACAGATAGATGTATAAAGTCAAGAAAGAGGAAAATGAGAAGGAAGCAACAAACGGAAGAGAAGGAAGGGAGTAAATGAGAGTTACAAAGAGAGGAAAAGGGTGAAGAGTTACGGAGGAGAGGTAATTAGGAAGAGGGAGGCGGAAGAGGTGTGAAAATTAGCAGAGATGAGAAGAGTAGGAGAAACAGCGGTCAGAAAGAGAGGAGAGAGAGAGAGAGAGAGAGAGAGAGAGAGAGAGAGAGAGAGAGAGAGAATGAGAATAACAGAGTATAAGGTCAGGTCAACAACAGTGACAGCAACACCAGTCATTCACATTTTACTTTGATTGACCTAATTACGTAACAATGTGATCCGTGACGTCACTGGCGCCACGGAGAATAATAATGAGGTGGTCGGGGAGTCCCGGCCGCTGTGTGATGCAAATTATTCTCAACACAGAGCGAGCAACACGCGGCCCTATCGCTGAAATATTCACAAGACGACGCTGCAGGAAACACCACCCATGTCTCTCCTATCATAAGTCCGGTGCCAAGGATACTATCTCTCTCTGTCTCTGTCTCTCTGTCTCTCTCTCTCTCTCTCTCTCTCTCTCTCTCTCTCTCTCTCTCTCTCTCTCTCTCTCCCCTCTCTCTCTCTTCTCTCCTCTCTTTCTCTCTCTCTCTCTCTCTCTCTCTTTCTCTCTCTCTCTCTTCCCCACCCTCTCCACTGTTATTTTCTGTACACAGAATAAAACAAACCTTTTTCTACTCTAAGATTATATTAGTGTAGCGTAAATCAAGTTAGATTAGGCTAGCTAATAGTTTAGAAACGTGAATTTACCCACACATAAGGAAGTTAAATCATGCATGGACGACAACGTCTGGCAGGGCGGTGACTGCGAGGCACCAGGAAACGTTCAAATGTGTACGAGCATCACTGCTGGTATGAGATGTGCCGGAGGCTGAGTTGCCACATGAGGTGAGCAGGTCAGAGGTCACAGGGGAGGGTGAGATAAGAGATAGAGAGAGAGAGGAAAGGTCACAGGCCATCAAGAAAGGTCACAGGTCACCGTGGGAATCCTCGCCCACTCGCTGGTGACAAAATAGAAACTGGAAGAAAACGTGTTGAAATATTTATGTGTTTTCCCTGTGCTCTTCTCTCTCTCTCCTCTCTCTCTCTCTCTCTCTCTCTCTCTCTCTCTCTCTCTCTCTCTCTCTCTCTCTCTCTCTCTCTCTCTCTCTCTCTCTCTCTCTCAAGATTCTTAGTTATTCAAACTATCATGGTCTTAACAGTAACGGTTGTAACACTAATGTGATCCTTCCTGCATAGTTACTCCTGGGTCTCTAACATCTCTGTCTCTTATTATTATTATTATTATTATTATTATTATTATTATTATTATTATTATTATTATATAACAGTGCTGGAGTGCCTGTTTATGTAAAAGGAGAGTGAATTCACTTGGAGATATTCAACACCTGGCTCACTCAACACCTGGCTCACTCAACACGTGGCTCACTCAACACCTGGCTCACTCAACACGTGGCTCACTCAACACCTGGATCACTCAACACCTGAATCACTCGACACCTGGCTCACTCAACACCTGAATCACTCGACACCTGGCTCACTCAACACCTGGCTCACTCAATACCTGAACCACTCGACACCTGGCTCACTCAACACCTGGATCACTCAACACCTGGCTCACTAACACCTGAATCACTCGACACCTGGCTCACTCAACACCTGGCTCACTCAACACCTGGCTCACTCAACACCTGGCTCACTCACACCTGGCTCACTCAACACCTGGCTCACTCAACACCTGGCTCACTCAACACCTGGATCACTCAACACCTGGCTCACTCAACACCTGGCTCACTCAACACCTGGCTCACTCAACACCTGGCTCACTCAACACCTCGCTCACTCAACACCTGGATCACTCAACACCTGGCTCACTCAACACTTGGATCACTCAACACCTGGTCACTCAACACCTGGTCACTCAACACCTGGCTCACTCAACACCTGGCTCACTCAACACCTGGCTCACTCAACACCTGGCTCACTCAACACCTGGCTCACTCAACACTGGATCACTCAACACCTGGCTCACTCAACACCTGGCTCACTCAACACCTGGTCACTCAACACCTGGCTCACTCAACACCTGGACCTTAACTCTGGTAACTAAAGGACAAAAAAAAACCTACATAAAAAACCTAAAAAACTACCAACGCCCACCCAAAAACCCTTCACCCCCGGTTTCCGCACCCCACAAAACCCCCCTGGATCACTCGCACCTTACTCAAAACCTGGCTACTCAACCCCTTTCACTCAACCCTGATCACTCGCCCTTACTCAAACGATCATAAAAAACCTTTCTATAAAAACCCCTGCTCATCAAACTGGTCACTAACGCCCTGGTCACTACATACTCATCAAGTGTCATCGACACCGGGCTCACTCACATCCGATCCTCAAGCTTTTCTCACCAACCCCTGATCAACACCTGACTCACTCAACACCAAAAGCATTGAATAACACCTGCCCACTAACCCCGATCACTCAACACCTGTCATCAACACCTGACCACCACACTGATCACTAACACCTGACTCCTCAACACCTTACTCAGCCTTGACTCCTAACACCTGACTCACTCAACCCTGATCACTAACCCTGATACTAAAACCCCTACTCACTCAAATTGATCACCAACACTGACCAAAACCCCTGACTCAATCAACACCTGACATAACACTAAACTCACTAGCATGACTCACCAACACCTAAACATAAACCCCTGACTCCTCAACACCTGAATCAATAAAACACTTGATCACCAACCCCGACTCATAAACCCGATCATCAACCCCTGACCATTAAAACCTGACTAAATTAACACCGACTCAATAAACACCTAACTCAAAAAACCCTGAACTAAAACCCCTTACTCAGCCTTGCTCAAAAACCCTTCCAGCATTGATCACTAACACCGCCCACTAAAACTTACTCAGCACTTGATCACTCAACCCCGATCACAAAACCCTGATAAAACCTTGACTCACTCAACACCGATCAACACTGATCATAAAACCCCTGACTCACTAACCTGACTCATCAACACTGATAAATCAACCCTGACCACTCAACACCTGATCCTAACACGATCACTAAATGATACTCAACCACCCCCTCCACCTGATCAACACCCACCTGATATCAACACTACCACTAAAAAAGATCACTACCCCTGATCACTAACACTTGATCACTCAACACTGATAACACCTGACTCATCAACACCGACCCCCCAACACCTGATATAACACCTGATAAATCAACACCGATCATAAAACCCCTGACTCATCAACATGATCACTCAACATGCTCACTCAACCCCTGATCAAAAAAACCCTGCTCACTCCATGTAAAAACATGACTCCTAAACCCTGCTCACAAAACACCTGACTAAATCAACCTGACCACTCCAAACCTTATCAGCACTTGCCCACTCAACACCGTCACCAACCTTATCGCACTTGACTATAAACACCGATCATCAAACCTGATCCTCAACACTTGACTCCTCAACATGACTAAACTATATAAACCCCTGACTCATAACCTGACTCACTAAAACACCTAATCAATAACACCTGTCAATCAAACCTGACTCACTAAACCTGATAAACTAAACACCTGCTACTCAACACCTGCCCACTCAAACCCCTGACCACTACCCCGACTAATCAACACTTGATCCTAAACCCCTGACCCAACACTGCTCCCCAACACCTGACTATCAACACCGATTTCCCTCAACACCTGCCCAAATCAACACCTGACCAATAAACACCTGCTCATAAAACCCCTGACTCATAAACCTTACCACATTTGACTCACTAACCCCCTGCTCACTCAAACCACTCATAAACCCTTTATCAGCACTTGACTCATAAAACCCCTGATCATCAACACTGACTCACTAAACCCCTGATCACTAAACCCCTATCATCAAACTTGATAAACCCCTGACTAAACCTGATCATAAAACCCCTGACTACCACACCTGAACACTCAACACCCTACTCAAACCTGACTCCTCAACACCTGTTTACCAACCCTGCCCTCACTCAACACCCTAAAACCCTGACTCAAAAACCCCCTGACTCACTAACCCCTGAATAAACGTAACAATAAACTGTTTGCGCTTTAACCAAAACGTTGTTTAAAAAGCCCGGGGCCAGATTTGGGCCCAGACCTGGGCCAGACCTGGGCCAGACCGGGGCCAGTGGGAACCTGGGCCGACCGGGCCCCAGCCCAAAGATTAAAACCCGGTTACGAAATTTTCATCAATATGAATATTAAATTTATGGGTTTATGTCATAATTTCGTGGGGATGGGAAAAGGTTGAGGGGGGAAAGGGGCCCGGAGGGGGGGGGGAGGTGTTGTTGAAAGGGGGGGGGGTTTTAAATGGGGGGGGGGAAGGGTGTGGTGGGGGGTATTTTGTGTCGTACCAAAATAATTTTCTATGCTTTTTGTGTGTTTTCTTTCATACTGCCCAAAAAAATTTTCATGTTTTTATGACAGAAAACTTCTTGCCAGGCCTTCTCTGGTTTTTCGCCCGCCCTGTTGTGCTTAAGTGGTTCAGAATGGCGGAAAAGTTGCGATGTTTCTCTCCTGAGTGAAGGATTTTTTTGGGTTTTTGCACATTAACTGCTAGGTTGATTTTTCTGGTAGTGATTTTTGTGACTGTTGTGGTGGTGTTGTGGGTTGTGTTGTGGGTTTTGTTGTGGTTGTGTTGTGGTTGTGTTGTGTTGTGTTGTGGGGGTTGTGGTTGTGTTTTGGTTTTGTTTTGGGTTTTGTTTTGGTGGTGTTGGGTTTTGTTTTGGGGTTTGGGGGTGTTTTGGGGGTGTTGGGTGGTGTTTGGGGGTGTTGTGGTTGTGTTGTGAGGGGGTTTTTTGGTGTTGTGTTGGTGGTTTGTGGGGTGGGGGTGTTGTGGTGTTGTTTGGGGTTTGGGTTTTTTTTTTTGTTGTGGTTTTTTTTTTTTTTTTTTTTTTTTTTTTTTTTTTTTTTTTGTGGTGGTGTTGTGGTGTTGTGGTGTTGTGGTTTTGGTGTTGTGGTTGTTTGGGGGGGTTTTTTTGGGGGGTGTGTGGTGTTTGGTTTGTGTTTTGGTTGTGTTGTGGTGGTTTGGGGGTGGGTTTTTTGGGTTTGTTGTTTGGTTTGTTTGTGGTTGTGTGTGGTGGGGGGTGTTGTGGGGGTGTTTGGGGGTGGTGGGTTTGTGTGGTGTTGTGGTGGTGTTTGGGGTGTTTGGGGGGGTTTTGGGTTTTTGGTGTTGTGGTGGTGGGTTGGGTGTGTTTGGGTTCGTGTGGGGGTGGTGTGGAGTGTGAAGGTGTTGTGGTGGTGTGAGGGTGTTGTGGTGGTGGTGTTGTGAGAGTGTTGTTTTGGTGGTGTTGTGACAGTGCTGTGGTGGTGTGAGGGTGTTGTGGTGTGTGTGAGGGTGTTGTGGTGGTGTGAGGGTGTTGAGGTGGTGGTGTGGTGTTGCCGTGGTGGTGTTGTGGGGGTGGTGTGAGGGTGTTGCGGCGGTGTTGTGATGTGAGGGTGTTGTGGTGGTCGTTGTGAGGGTGTTGTGGTGGTGTTTTGGTGATGGTGTTGTGGTATTGTGGTGGTGTTGTGGTGATCTGATGATGTGAGGGTGTTGTGGTGGTGGTTTGATGGGTGTCATGGTTGGTGTTGTAGAGGGGTGGTTGTGGTGGTGGTGTGGGGGTGGTGTGGGAGTGTGAGGTGTTGTGGTGGTGATGTGTGGGTGTCATGGTGGTGTGTTGTGGTGGTGTTGTGGTGGTGGTGTGGGGGTGGTGTGGGAGTGTGAAGGTGTTGTGGTGGTGTGAGGGTGTTGTGGTGGTGGTGTTGTGAGTGTTGTTTTGGTGGTGTTGTGACGGTGCTGTGGTGGTGTGAGGGTGTTGTGGTGGTGTGATGGGTGTTGAGGTGGTGGTGTGGTGTTGCTGTGGTGGTGTTGTGGGGTGGTGTGAGGGTGTTGCGGTGGTGTTGTGATGTGAGGGTGTTGTGGTGCTCGTGTGAGGGTGTTGTGGTGGTGTTTTTGGTGTGGTGTTGTGGTGGTGGGGTGGGGTGTGGGGTGTTGTGGTGTGGTGTTGTGAGGGTGTTGTGGTGGTGGTGTGGGAGTGTGAAGGTGTTGTGATGGTGTGAGGGTGTTGTGGTGGCGGTGTTGTGAGAGTGTTGTTTTGGTGGTGTTGTAGGGTGTTGTGTGGGGGTGTGAGGGTGTTGTGAGGGTGTTGTGGTGGTGTTGTGGTGGTGGTGTTATGATGGTGTTGTGGTGGTGGTCTTGTTAGGGTGTTGTGGTGTAGGGTGTTGTGGTGGTGGTAGGTGTTGTGTGTGAGGGTGTTGTGGTGTGAGGGTGTTATGGTGGTGTGAGGTGTTTAGTGGTTGTGAGGGTGTTGTATCGGTGAGTGGGTGTTGTGGTGTGGTGTTGTGGTGGTATTGTGGGGTGGTGTTGTGAGAGTGTTATGGTGGTGGTGTGAGGGTGTTGTGGTGTGATGTTGTATGTGGTGGTGTTGAGAGGGTGTTGTGGTGGTGTGTGTTATGATTGTGCTGTGGTGTGTGGTTTGTTGTGGTGTTGTGGTTGGTGGTGTGAGGGTGTTGTGTGTGGGGTGTTGTGGTGTTGTGAGGGTGTTATGTGGTGTGAGGGTGTTGTAGTGGTGTTGTGAGGGTGTTGTGGTGTTTGGTGTTGTGGGGTGGTGTTGTGGTGGTGTTGTAATGGTGTGTGGTGTGTGAGGGTGTTGTGGTGTGTTGTAGTGGTGTGTGTGGTTGTATTGTAGTGGTGGTGTGTGGTGTGTTGTGATGGTGTTGTGGTGTGTGTGAGGGTGTTGTGGTTGTGTTGTAGTGGTGGTGTTGTGGTTGTATTGTAGTGGTGGTGTTGTGGTGTTGGTGTTGTGAGGGTGTTGTGATGGCGGTGTTGTAAGGGTGTTGTGATGGAGGTGTTCTGGTGGTGGTGTTGTGAAGGTGTTGCGGTAATTGTGTTGTGAGGGTATTGTGGTGATGAAGCTTTTGGTTATCTGACTGAGGCCTTCCGCTGGCTTACCGGTCCACCCCTTTAAAAATTAATGGACATAATTATAACAGTTTATGGGTATAGGAGTGTCTTGACACTTCTGGGTGACCACTTGCCACGGGAGAGTGCCCTGGCACTTATGGGTGACCACTTACCGCGGGAGTGTCCTGACACTTCTGGGTGACCACTTACCACGGGAGAGTGCCCTGGCACTTATGGGTGACCATTACGCGGGAGTTGTCCGGGACACTGCGGGGTTTGACAATTACCGACGGGAGAGTTTTCTTTGACACTGCTGGTGTGACACTTTAACGGGAGAGTGCCTGGCATTTTGGGTGACCACTTTACCGGGAGTGTCCTGACACTGTTGGGGTGACACTTACCAGGGAGAGTGTCCTGACCACTTGCTGGGTGACCACTTACAACGGGAGGGGTGTCCTGACATTCTGGGTGACCCTTATCCACGGGAGAGTGTCCTGGGCTGTGGGAGTGACTTGACCTGGGGAGGGTGTGTGACATGCTGGGTGACCACTTACCGGGCGGTAGATGTGTGTTGGTGATGTTGGGTGTCAGTGTTGCTGAGGGTGTGGTGAGCGTGCACTGCTGGGGTGACCTTACACGGGTGTACGGAAATGGCTGGGTGGTACTTACCGGGAGGGTGTCCTGAGCAGTTGCTGGGTGACGACGTTACATCGGGAGTAGTGGTGTCTGACAGGGCTGGGTGAGCGGTTGTTAAGGGATTGGTGTCCTGTCATGCTGGGTGACCACTTACACGGGGAGAGTGTCGTGACTGCGGTGCCTTACAAGGGTGTTTTGATGCGGGTGTTCAAGGTGGTGGTGTTGAAGGTGCTGGGTAATTGGTGGTGTTGAGGGTGAATAACGGGTGATGTTGAAAGCTTTTGGTACCTGATGAGGATTCCTGCTACCGGGTCACCACCTTTAAAAATTCATGACAATGTTAACACTTATGGGTATAGGAGTGTCTTGACACTTCTGGGTGACCACTTGCCACGGGAGAGTGTCCTGACAATGCTGGGTGACCACTTACAACGGAAGAGTGTCCTGACACTGCTGGGTGACCACTTACCACGGGAGAGTGTCCTGACATTGCTGGGTGACCACTTACCACGGGAGAGTGTCCTGACACTGCTGGGTGACCACTTACAACGGGAGAGTGTCCTGACACTGCTGGGTGACCACTTACAACGGGAGAGTGTCCTGACACTGCTGGGTGACCACTTACAACGGGAGAGTGTCCTGACACTGCTGGGTGACCACTTACAACGGGAGAGTGTCCTGACACTGCTGGGTGACCACTTACAACGGGAGAGTGTCCTGACAATGCTGGGTGACCACTTACAACGAGAGAGTGTCCTGACACTGCTGGGTGACCACTTACAACGGGAGAGTGTCCTGACACTGCTGGGTGACCACTTACAACAAGCGAGCTGGGATGAGTGTCCTGACACTGCTGGGTGACCACTTACAACGGGAGAGTGTCCTGACACTGCTGGGTGACCACTTACAAAGGAAGAGTGTCCTGGAGTTGACTTGAGGAACAACGTTCGTCAGTGAGTCTCTTGCCAGAACGTTTAGCCTCCAAAACACGTTTCGTCAGTAAGACTACTACTGTTATTATTACAACTGTTATTATTACAACTGTTATTATTACTACTGTTATTATTACTACTGTTATTATTACTACTGTTATTATTACTGTTATTATTACTACTGTTATTAGTACTACTGTTATTATTACTACTCTTATTATTACTACTGTTTTTATTACTTCTGTTATTATTACTGCTGTTATTAGTAGTACTATTATTACTGCTACTATTATTATTGCTATTAATGTTGTGGATAATAGGTTGGTAGACAGCAACCACCCAGGGAGGTACTACCGTCCTGCCAGGTGATTGTGAAAAAGTCACTGTTTTACTTGATGGTAGGATTGCTGGTGTCTTTTATCTGTCTTATAAACATGCTGGATAACAGGTATATCTTGCTACTTCTACTTACACTTAGGTCACAGTACACAGGCATGCACATGCATGCCTGTGTAGTGTAGATTTTTTCTTCTTTTTCTTAATAGTTCTTGTTCTTATATTTTCTCTCTATTGTCCATGGGGAAATGGAAAAGAATCATTCCTCTGTAAGCCACGCATGTCGTATGAGGCGACTAAAATGCCAGGAGCGGATGTAGTGCGGATGATAAGAAAGAGATGATTGCTGATGTTATGAATGAAAAGAAGTTGGATGTCCTGGCCAAGTGAAACAAAGCTGAAGAGGGTAGGCGAGTTTCAGTGGGGAGAAATAAATGGAATTAAGTCAGGAGTATCTGAGAGAGTTAGAGCTAAGGAAGGGGTAGCAATAATGTTGAAGGACCAGTTATGGAAGGAGAAGAGGGAATATAAATGTGTAAATTCAAGGATTATGTGGATTAAAATAAGGGTCGGATGTGAAAAGTGGGTCATAATAAGCGTGTATGCACATGGAGAAGAGAGGAGTGTAGAAAAGAGAGAAATTTTGGGAGATGTTAAGTGAATGTATAGGAACCTTTGAACCAAGTGAGAGAGTAATTGTGGTAGGGGACCTAAATGCTAAAGTAGGAGAAACATTTAGAGAGGGTGTGGTAGGTAAGTTTTGGGTGCCAGGTGTAAATGATAATGGGAGCCCTCTGATTGAACTTTGTATAGAAAGGGGTTTAGTTATAGGTAATACGTATTTTAAGAAAAAGAGGATAAATAAGTATACAAGATATGATGTAGGGCGATATGAGAGTAATTTGTTACTGAAAGCAGTGAAGAGTTTTTACGAGGATAGTGAGGCTCAGGTTAGAGTATGTAGGCGAGAGGGAGATTATTTCCCAGTAAAAGTAGGCCTTAGATGGGGTTGTAAGAGAAGTGAATGCGAAGGTGGAATTAAAAGATAAAAAATCGAATGCAAAGTGGGAGTTGTCACAGTTGCTCTTTGCTGATGACACTGTGCTTTTGGGAGATTCTGAAGAGAAGTTGCAGAGGTTGGTGGATGAATTTGGTAGGGTATGTAAAAAAAAAATTAAAAGTGAATATAGGAAAGAGTAAAGTGATGAGAATAAAAAGATTAGGTGACGAAAGATTGAATATCAGATTGGAGGGAGAGAGTATGGAGGAGGTGAATGTATTCAGATATTTAGGAGTGGACATGTCAGCAGATGGGTCTATAAAGGATGAGGCGAATCATAGAATTGATGAGGAGAAAAGGGTGAGTGGTGCACTGAGGAGTCTGTAGAGACAAAGAACTTTATCCATGGAAGCAAAGAAGGGAATGTATGAGAGTATAGTTGCACCAACACTCTTGTATGGGTGTGAAGCATGGGTGATGAATGTTGCAACGAGGAGAAGGCTGGAGGCAGTGGAGATGTCATGTCAGAGGGCAATGTGTGGTGTGAATATAATGCAGAGAATTCGTAGTTTGGAAATTAGGAGAAGGTGTGGGATTACCAAAACTATTATCCAGAGGGCTGAGGAGGGGTTGTTGAGGTGGTTCGGACATGTAGAGAGAATGGAACAAAATAGAATGACTTCGAGAATGTATAAATCTGTAGTTGAGGGAAGGCGGGGTAGGGGTCGGCCTAGGAAGGGTTGGAGGGAGGGTAAAAAGAGTTTTTTTTTGCGAGGGGCTTGGACTTCCAGCAAGCGTGCGTGAGCGTATTTGATAGGAGTAAATGGAGACAAATGGTTTTTAATACTTGACGTGCTGTTGGAGTGTGAGCAAAGTAACATTTATGAAGGGGTTCAGGGAAACCGGCAGGCCGGACTTGAGTCCTGGAGATGGGAAGTAAAGTGTCTGCACTCTGAAGGAGGGGTGTTAATGTTGCAGTTTAAAAACGGTAGTGTACAGCATCCCTCTGGCAAGACAGTGATGGAGTGAATGATGATGAAAGTTTTTATTTTTCGGGCCACCCTGCCTTGGTGGGAATCGGCCGATGTGTTAATAAACAAAAAATAAAAAAAATATTACCACTACTATTACTACTATTATTGCTAATAATACTACCACTACTACTGTTACTACTACTACCACTACTACTATTACTACTACTATTACTACTACTACTACCACTGCTACTACCACTACTACTACTACTGAAATAGTTTACTTCCTGGCTGCTGATAGGACGAACCTCCTCTCTACCTTCTTCTTGTTTGCCTTCTACTTTTATGCTTCTTGATGCTGCTATTGCACACTGGAACAAGATTCTGTCGTACACAGGGACATGCTACTGTTGTACAGTGGAACAAACTCCTGCTATGCAATGGAACAAGGCATTGCTCTACATTGAGAGCAATGTATCGCATATTTCAACCCGAATATTGCTGTTCCCGCTGGCCTAAAATTTCGTGGATTTAAATTTTCCGAAAGAATTTACGATGCGATCGGCAAACTACTAGGCTGAGGCATCCTGTAATTCAATCAGCGACTGTAATGTTTAATTGAATGGGCTGTACGATGCAATTTCAGTACTATGAATCGTGACGTCGTAAATATGGAGCCATTTTTGCACGGTAGTGAATAGCTGGGCTTGTATGATACACGGTATTTGGTAGACCTTACAACCTCCGTGGTACAGTTGTATGATACACGGTATTGGTAGTCCTTACAACCTCCGTGGTACAGTTGTATGATACACGGTATTTGGTAGACCTTACAACCTCCGTGGTACAGTTGTATGATGCACGGTATTGGTAGACCTTACAACCTCCGTGGTACAGTTGTATGATGCACGGTATTTGGTAGCCCTTACAGCCTCCGTGGTACAATTAAATTATGCACAGTATTGGATTTTTAACACTTCGGGATTACCAATTCGGGTCAAGTTCACATCCTCAGTGGAATAAGATTTCTTCCTCTCTAAAATACGAGTAAGTAGTAGTAGTTGCAGTAGTAATAGTAGTAGTAGTAACAGCAGCAGCAGTAGTAGTTGCAGCAGTAGTAGTAGTAGTAGTAGTAGTAGTAGTAGTAGTAGTAGTATTTCTAATGGTGTGGAAGGGAAACCTGAGATCTCTCGTTATTTTGGTCTTAACCTCTCATCTGTATCGAAATATCAATAATTATTAAAAAAAAAAACAGGTTGTTGATATAGGTTGTGTACTATGCATCCCAGGCCAGGACATCCACTTCAAGGAATTCTTGGCGGAGGATGAGAGAGAGAGAGAGAGAGAGAGAGAGAGAGAGAGAGAAAGTTTCTCTCCCATGTAAATAAGACTGGTCTTAAATCTGGGCCGTGGGCACCAGGTTGTGACGGCCTCGATGGAGGCATCGTCAGCAACAGAGTGGACGAGTTTTCTGAAGCTCTCCCAGCTGCCCAGTACCCCCTGCCAACACTCAATCTTTTCCTCAGAGAGAGAGAAAGAGAGAGAGAGAGTGAGAGAATAAATAAATAAATAATATAGAGACATGTAGAACATAGCATAGATATGTATACAGAATACACACACACACACACACACACACACACACACACGCACACGCACACACACACACCACACATATATATATATATATATATATATATATATATATATATATATATATATATATATATATATATATATATATATATAATAAAGAGTGAGATATCCTCGTAACTTGATTAGTTCTGTTGGAGTGTCTGGTAAACAGTCATTATGATGTATAACAGAGCAAGATGACTGTGTTCACTGCATCTTAATTAGACTTCACTATCATAACCTGGGCATATCATTATCCATGATACACGCACACCCTCACAACTTCGTTACACATTTATGCTACTGTTTGTAAACTCGTTTGTATATATCTTAAACAGAGCTTGTGATATCTTGGCAGAGCCAAACATGAGATCTCTCTGGAATATTTTATGCGAAGCCTGAGGTGTTGGTAATTTGATTTCATAACCTGGGAAAAATCACTGTTTAAGAAAGATGAAGAAACAGGATCGTTCGTGTTTACACACGAAGAGGCGCATCTCACTGTATATACACCGTAAAGCAAGTATTTCTATATATACTCAGGTGACATGCAGCTACAATAATCCTCTTGTCTCCGATAGTGTCATCAAGCTATAAAAATGGCGTAATAACACTGGTTTCTTTTCTTAACCAATGACTTCTTAGCATTTCCACACTGTTGTGAGAATATCAAAAGTTAGTCTGGAATATCCGTCCAGTCAGCGCCCTTCAACCAAAGTATTCTGTAAACTTGGGACAAAATAACTCTTAGGGAATACCGAGGAGAATCTTGAGTTTTATGACGGCAATAGCACAGAGTCTGAATATATTGCAGCGCGTCACAGGTGGTGGGGAGGACGTGTCCAGCTGGGGACATCCTCTTCTACGACGCCTTCACTCTCTCAAAATAAAACCAGCCTGTCAGCTGGTGCCTGAGAAGTAATGGTGATGCTTTTCTATGATGGAGAGAGAGGGTGGGAGAGGGTGGGAGAGAGGGAAAGGGATAGGGAGGTGACTGAAGAAATGGCTAGGACAGATTTCCTCCAGTCATCATCTCTCCTCCAGGGTCTTCTATATATGTGAGAATCTGGAGGAGCGAGAATTTATGATAAATTAATTTATTGTTTCTTCCCCAATCTCTCTCTCTCTCTCTCTCTCTCTCTCTCTCTCTCTCTCTCTCTCTCTCTCTCCTCTCTCTCTCTCTCTCTCTCTCTCTCTCTCTCTCTCTCTCTCTCCCTCCTTTCATTACATATTGAAAGGTATCACTCTCCCTCTATTCCTTCATTTCTCCCTTTCTACATCCATCCATCTTCCCTCTCTATCCCTCTCACTGTGTAAAAGCTTCATCATAGACTACAAATTCCTCTTCTATCAGCCTTTCCCTTGTACTTCCATCATTCTATCACTCCTGCCATCCACCCGTCTCTCCTTGCCACTCCTTTCTCTCTACTCTCTACATTCAATCATCAATCACTACTTCCCCATTCTCTATTTCTCCACCCCTTCCTATTCTCCCTCATCTCTTCCTACTTTCTTTTTTTTTTCTTCCATTCCCCTCTTTCCCACGCTCACACCCTCGCTCCTCCCTTCCTCTTCCCAACCCAACACAGACTAGCATAACAGCACATTCCTGATGTATCCAGTTTTGCTAAATTTAATGCTGCCCTCCTCTCCCTATCACCTAATTCCAGGTTGCGAAATTTATCAAGAAAAACGTTTTATCAGTCTCGTGTTATGGTTGTTGCTTTCGTTGTGGCTAGTGTTTTGTTGGGTTGATGGGGTTTAAACGCTATCGACTACACGCGGGTCATTAAGGTTGCACATAACCAGACAAGAAGACTTTAATCCCTAAAATAGGGATTACAGTAAACTCTCAGCGTATACACACTGAGAGAAATACACTTCTTGGTGCGTGTATATATCCTGTGTTTTGTGTGTCTTGTGTTGTGGCTGGTGTTTTTCTGCAGAGTTCTTGTGTTGTGGCTGGGGTTACTCTGTGTAGAGCTTGTGTTGTGGCTGGTGGTGTTCTCTGCAGAGCTTCTTGTTTTATCTCGAGGCTGGTGTTTATGCAGAGCTTCTTGAGTTGTGGGGAAGTATATGCACAGATGCAGGCAAGTCATCGTCCACACGCCACTCACCTCGCTCGCTCAATTATGCAACTGTCACGGTGGTGGTGGTGGTGCTGCTGATGGTGGTGGTGGTGGTTGGTGGTAGTAGTAGTAGTGGTGGTAGTGATGACGGTGTGTTAGTTACCATTTTGTCCTAGGCACATGTCGATTAGACACTAGGCCTGTTGTGTGTGTGTGTGTGTGTGTGTGTGTGTGTGTGTGTGTGTGTGTGTGTGTGTGTGTGTGTGTGTGTACTCACCTGTGTGTGGTTGCAGGGGTCGAGTCTCGGCTTCTGGCCCTGCTTCTTAACCTGCCACGTTCTGGGTTCCTATCCTCTTAGCCCTCGTTGGCCCTGTCATACCTATTCTTAAAACTTTGTTTGGACCCTCCAGTAACTTCTTCATCCAGGTCATTCCACTGCCTGACCACCACCCTGAGGCTCAGGAAATATTCCTTGTTTTCGTGTATCCATTCCATATATTTGGAAAACTCTACCCCTGCCAACCTTATAGCGCTCTCCGAGTATTTTCCACGTCGTTATTATAGCTTCCCTGATTCATCTATCCACTGATGTCAGGTTCACCTCTCTCAACTTCTCCTCAAAGCACTAAAACAAGTTTTTTTTTTACGAACTTCAGCATTTTCTCCAGTTTTTCTAACATAATCACGTGAGGGATCCATGCTGGTGCTGCATACTCCAAGACGGAACTTTTTTTTCTTGTGTGTGTGTGTACTCACCTATTTGTGGTTGCAGGGGTCGAGTCTTAGCTCCTGGCCCCGCCTCTTCACCGGTTGCTACTGGGCCCTCTCTCTCCCCGCTCCATGAGCTTTATCAAACCTCGTCTTAAAACTGTGTATGGTTCCTGCCTCCACTACGTCATTTTCTAGGCTATTCCACTGCCTGACAACTCTATGACTGAAGAAATACTTCCTAATATCTCTCTGACTCATTTGTGTCTTCAGCTTCCAATTGTGGCCTCTTGTTTCTGTGTCCCCTCCCTGGAACATCCTGTCTTTGTCCACCTTGTCTATTCCACGCAGTATTTTATATGTCGTTATCATGTCTCCCCTGACCCTCCTGTCCTCCAGTGTCGTCAGACCGATTTCCCTTAATCTTTCTTCATAGGACATTCCCCTTAGCTCTGGAACTAACCTTGTCGCAAACCTTTGTACTTTCTCTAGTTTCTTGACGTGCTTTATCAAGTGCGGGTTCCAAACAGGTGCTGCATACTCCAGTATGGGCCTGACATACACTGTGTACAGTGTCTTGAACGATTCCTTACTAAGGTATCGGTATGCTGTTCTCAGGTTTGCCAGGCGCCCATATGCTGCAGCAGTTATCTGATTGATGTGTGCTTCCGGAGACATGCTCGGTGTTATACTCACCCCAAGATCTTTCTCCTTGAGTGAGGTTTGCAGTCTTTGGCCACCTAGCCTATACTCTGTCTGTGGTCTTCTGTGCCCTTCCCCTATCTTCATGACTTTGCATTTGGCAGGATTAAATTCGAGAAGCCATTTGCTGGACCAGGTGTTCAGTCTGTCCAGGTCTCTTTGAAGTCCTGCCTGGTCCTCATCTGATTTAATTCTCCTCATTAACTTCACATCATCTGCAAACAGGGACACTTCTGAGTCTAACCCTTCCATCATGTCGTTCACATGTGTGTGTGTGTGTGTGTGTGTGTGTGTGTGTGTGTGTGTGTGTGTGTGTGTGTGTGTGTGTGTGCATTTTTGTGTGTATCTGTTTTAGAATTATTTGAGTATTCGTGAGAAAGCGCTAATACCGTATGGGTCGTACAGTTGCGACGGTCGTGAAACTCTCGAAACCAACATCAGGTATATCACAGGTAAAGCACAGATATAATACGGGTATATTACAAGTATAGCACATGTATAGCACAAGTACATCACAGGTACATCACAGGTATATCACAGGTATAATACCACTGTATACTCTGTTACTTCGAGTGTTCTTCCTACTTCCTGGACCAATAGTCTCTGTGCTTATCCCTAAGCCGCAACAGCTTGGTACATTTAGACTGATCTCCTTAACTAGTTGTCTTTGTAAAACTTTTGAAAGAATGATACTTAACAGACTGTACTACAGAATCAGACACCAACTTTCCCCTCAGCTCTACGGGTTCATGAAAGGAAAAGGTGTGCACAACTGTATTTCCACCTTTCTCACTGCACACACCTCTACTAGTTTTACCCCATTCCTTGATCTAAAATTTGCATTTGATATCACAAACAGAACCGATATACTACATGAACTAGCCAAAATGAATATTGGTGGGAGCTTACTCAGTTGGATAATAGGATATCTGTCAGTTAGAGTATCCACTGTTCTCTACCAAGGCTTTAGAAGTGAGTCTAAAGAAATGTCGCTAGGTACACCGCAGGGAGGAGTTCTCAGTCCCTTCCAGTTTAATGTTCTGATTAATACTCTCCTAAATACTCTACTTGCCTCACCTAAACATATAGATATAAGCTATGCTGATGACATCATGATCCATGCGACAGGGCATAAGAAGATGAGTACCATTCATAACAAAGTTCAAGCAATTTGTAATCGACTAGGGCTAATCATCTTTATCTAAAACAAAGATATCGACAAGCAAACGACATCCCCCACCCATCTGTTTGCAGGGTGAAAACATCAGCTAAATTATATATTACAGATATTTTGGTGTTGACACACTCTTCAATAAGTCCAACACAGCACAACTAAATAAGAAATGCAAAGATAGACTAAATGTTCTCAAAGCTGTTGCTGGCTATAACACCAACTATGGTGCTAATGTTGCTGGCTATAACACCAACTATGGTGCTAATGTTGCTGGCTATAACACCAACTATGGTGCTAATGTTGCTGGCTATAACACCAACTATGGTGCTAATGTTGCTGGCTATAACACCAACTATGGTGCTAATGTTGCTGGCTATAACACCAACTATGGTGCTAATGTTGCTGGCTATAACACCAACTATGGTGCTAATGTTGCTGGCTATAACACCAACTATGGTGCTAATGTTGCTGGCTATAACACCAACTATGGTGCTAATGTTGCTGGCTATAACACCAACTATGGTGCTAATGTTGCTGGCTATAACACCAACTATGGTGCTAATGTTGCTGGCTATAACACCAACTATGGTGCTAATGTTGCTGGCTATAACACCAACTATGGTGCTAATGTTGCTGGCTACAACCCCAACTGTGGTGCTAATGTTGCTGGCTACAACCCCAACTGTGGTGCTAATGTTGCTGGCTATAACACCAACTATGGTGCTAATGTTGCTGGCTATAACACCAACTATGGTGCTAATGTTGCTGGCTACAACCCCAACTGTGGTGCTAATGTGAGAATAGTGAGAATGATGTACATTGCCTATATTAGGTTCATAATTGATTATGCTGCGTCCATGTTGATATTAGCTAGGGAATGTCTTCTCCGACTCTTGGAGTTAATGCAAAATGAAGCCCTCAAAATTATTCTTGGCTGTTCCAAATTTACCAAGGAAGGAGCTTGGTATCTCTAGTATCAGTGACAAGATTACTGACACTAACACTATACCTTGGTATTACAATGTTAAGAACTGAATCAGTGTCACTATGAATCTTACTAAATGTCTTGAAATAAATATACTTAGATCTAAATGAGTTGTGCAAACATGCAATTATATTAAGTTTTATAACGCGCACGAAGTATATCACTGTATACAAGAGCATTTCCCCCCTCCATGGAAGATGTGTTTATTTAATATCACGTACCTGCAAGTCCCTCCCAAGAAGCTCATTGCTAGTAATCCCTTCCTTAAATCACTTGATAAAGCAACTGCTCAAGAAGAAATTTCTCGCCTAGCTGGTAGTAATAAGTTATCACAAGTTATATACACTGATTGATCTAAACAGGAGTCTTCTGGCAGGGCTGCATCTGCTCTTGTTGCCACCTCCCTAGTTAAGAATTAACAAATGGGCGTCTACACCGCAAACTGAATTGTTTCTCATCCTAATGGTGCTAAAGTTAACTTATGACACTGAGCTGATTCTGTCATCACTGAAGGCTCTTCACTCACATAATGACTAACAATATGCTCATTGGAGAAGCCAGGTATATATACTCAAAAATCCAGGAAAAACGGAATTAATGTACAGTTATGGCTCCAATCACATATTGGATTACTCCTTCATGATAAAGCTGATATGTTAGCAACGGTAAGCACCCAGAAGAAAAACGTAGACTATAACTTTGGTGTATCTGTGTCTAGCATTAGGAATAATATTAGGAGAGAAGTAAATAATGAAACTGAATGTTATAGGAATGCAATTAAAAGCCTGAGTACATCTATAACCACATTATGATAACATGAAAGTAGATACGGACGTTTATGGAACATCTTGCAATTTGAATAGACTGACTGATGTTGTAGTGGCCAGACTTAAGGTTAGTTACAAGTACTTCTGGCAGTTTGCCAGACACGTAGATGATGATCAAACGAAATGCAAAGTATGTGACCATCCCTATGGTCACTATCTTGAACACTGTGTACGTAATTGTCCTTTTATTGAAAAAAATAGAGATACAGTTTAGTAACTATCCAGTTCGGTGGCAAAATCTAAATCTTGAATATATAATACTGTTGACACCAGATGCAAATTCTCTCAGCGAGAGAGAAAGAGAGAGCGAGAGAGAGAGAGAGAGAGAGAGACTACAAACTTGTCTAAGATGTCCACAAGGAACTTTCAGATGCTTTTGGTATTCAAGAAGCCTTTTAGTAAGTTGTGGTCTTGTTAGTGAAACTGTGAGTGAAGAAGAAACAGAGAAAGAGGAGAGAGCACAAAAGAGGAAAGAGGTAGGTGAGTGAATAAGAGGAAGGAAGGGAGAGAATGCATTCAGTCAGAACAGACGCATTTTCAATTAAAAATGTTACACACACACACATGCACACACACACACACACACGCACACACACACACACCACACACACACACACACACACACACACACACCACACACACACACACGCACACACACACACACACACACACACACACACACACACACACACGCACACACACACACACACACACACACGCACACACACACACACACACACACAAGCACGCGTATACAACAGGCCTAGTGTCTAATCGACATGTGCCAAGGACAAAATGGTAACTAACTAACTAACACCAACCTACCAAGTGCAAAGTCATGAAGATTGGGGAAGGGCAGTCTAGGGGGCCAGAGACTACAAACCTCACTCAAGGAAAAAGATCTTGGGGTGAATATAACACCAGGCACATCTCCTGAAGCGCACATCAACCAAATAACTGCTGCAGCATATGGGCGCCTGGAAAACCTCAGAACAGCATACCGACATCTTAACAAGGAATCGTTCAGGACCCTGTACACTGTGTGCGTTAGGCCCATATTGGAGTATGCGGCACCAGTTTCAAACCCACACCTAGCCAAGCACGTGAAGAAACTAGAGAAAGTGCAAAGGTTTGCAACAAGACTAGTCCCAGAGCTAAGGGGTATGTTCTATGAGGAGAGGTTTAATGAAATCGACCTGACGACACTGAAGGACAGGAGAGATAGGGGGGACATGATAACGACATATAAAATACTGAGAGGAATTGACAAGGTGGACAGAGGCAGGATGTTCCAGAGATGGG
>NC_069449.1:19104139-19108028 GCF_026875155.1 Cherax quadricarinatus
CACAAAGAAGAATGGTGGAAATCAGAAGGATTTTGAGGTAATCAGTCCCTTAGCCTCCTAGCTATTCGCTACTATAGGTCCATTCTCTCCTTTTCCAAGAGCTTTATCGCGCGCGCTCGCGCGCGCGGGAGTTTACTCGCCTAATTGTGGTTGCAGGGATCGAGTGTGTGTGTGTGTGTGTGTGTGTGTGTGGTAGTAGTACTAATAATAGTAGTAGTTGTCAAAGGAACTTGTAGATAAAGACACTTGGCCTGGTGGTGGGTTTGTGTGTGTTAGAGAGAGAGAGAGTAGTGTGAAATGTTCACCCCAGTCATCTTTCTCTCCCTATCCCTCACCCCAACATAGCTGTTATCTCCCTTGATTGTGTTCCTCCCTTTCCCTTTGTTCCTCTTCCCTCTAGCCGGGCTTCTTCCCTTTCCTAGTGCTTCCAGTCCTTCCAGCGTCCTCATTTTCCCCCTTTTAAACGAGGTCTCCTCACACCCCGGTTCCCCTTTCCCCTTGTTGAATGATCTTTTTCCTGTAACTGCAATTGTCCCTCTCCCCTTCTCCTGATGTCCCTCTCCCATTGTTCTAATGTCCCTCTCCCCTTGTTCTGATGTCCCTCTCCCATTGTTCTGATGTCCCTCTTCCCTTGTTCTGGTGTCCCTCTCCCCTTGTTCTGATGTCCATCTCCCCTTGTTCTGATGTCCCTCTCCCCTTGTTCTGATGTCCCTCTCCCCTTGTTCTAGCGTCCCTCTCTGCTGTTCCTCTTCCCTTGTTCTGCTGTTCCTCTTCCCTTGTTCTGCTGTTCCTCTTCCCTTGTTCTGCTGTTCTTCTCTCGTTCTGCTGTTTCTCTCCCCTTGTTCTGGTGTTCCTCTCCCCTTGATCTGCAATCCATCTCCCCTCGCTCACTGGTAACCATAGAGATACCCTTAACGAACCTGCTTGTCCCCTCTAGACACTCAAACGTCCGCGAAAGACCAATACTAACAGATACTAAAATTTTCCCCCTCAATGTGATGCAGTATTTTCCCCTCGTAGTCTTTCTTGTTTCCCCTTCTTTATCCAGTCCTCCCCTGCCCTCTTGTTCTTTCTTTCCTCTACAGCCTTCCCTCTCACGCATCGCGTTCGTTACTATCAAGTAATATTGAGAGCCAGATGTTTCGTGTGTTCTCAAGACACGAATGTATTCTTGTTCGTTCGTACGTTTTTTGGGGGGTTAAATTGGCTTTTTTCTCTCGTGATTTTTTTTATTTGTTTACTGATTGCCACTCCTTCCCCTAGATGAGAAGTTTATCCGGTAACTCTACTCGTTTTGTGAGTGAACATGTCACCATGAGGGCAGTATTGGACAGTGTCACTCGTTTTGTGAGTGAACATGTCACCATGAGGGCAGTACTGCACAGTGTCACTCGTTTTGTGAGTGAACATGTCACCATGAGGGCAGTACTGGACAGTGTCACTCGTCTTGTGAGTGAACATGTCACCATGAAGAGAAATGAAGTTTTTTTGCGGAAAAGTACTGAAATATAGATGTTAAGAGGAAAGACAATACCTGCTACTCTTGGAGTCTTCTATAGGAGATATTTCAATGAATCATGTTGATGTCTGTTAGGTTAGGTTTTAACAGCCCGAGAGATATCTTAATTAAAATTTGATTTGTATTCTGAAAATTAGAAACGTAGGCTGAAGCGTGACAGTCTCTCTCTCTCTCTCTCTCTCTCTCTCTCTCTCTCTCTCTCTCTCTATCTATCTATCTATCTATCTATCTATCTATCTATCTATCTATCTATCTATATCTGTCTATCTATCTATCTATCTCTCCTGTCTGTTTTATGAGCCGTGTTTTTCTCTCTCTCAGGTCTGTATTTTCTCTCTTCCTCCCAACGTTCCTTACCTCTTAATCTCTCTTCTACACACACTGTTTCTCGTACCTCATCCTCCTCTCTTTCTATCCTTGACTATCACACCTAAGTAATACACAATAATCCTTCTTCTAGGTACAAGCTGATAGTTCTCAGCACAGCCTCAGTCTGGATACTCTCTTTCCTATGTACCCACATGTACTCTTTTCCTCATACAGGCACACTCTGCTCCTCGCTCCTCTCACCCTAGCTTTCACACACACTGTACCTTGTCCCTCTCACCTTCTCTTCCCTCTCTGCCCTCTTTCCCCTCTCTCTCATCTCTTCCCTCCCTCACGCTGCTAAGGTTGTGTTAAGTGGAGGTCCATTGTCCGTGCGCTGGCAGAGACGAATTCATACACAGATTCCTCCCTTATCTTATTTTCGTGGATGCTTGGTCACCTCTCTCATCCTCTGGGTCAACCCCCCTTCCCCTCCCATCCTCATTCTTTCCATTTCCAGCATCCCTTCCACCATTCTCGATTGCTTGTTTATGCTTCCTTTCCATCCCTCATCTGCCTGAGTATCTCATACTTCTCTTCCTTCTCGTATTCTTTCCAACATTGCTTTAAGATTCTCCCGCCTCTCTCATTCCACTCCAGCCTGCTACGCCTTTCACTTCTCCACTTCCTCTCGACTCTTCCTCATCCCTCTCAACTCTTCCTTATCTCTCTCAACTCTTCCTCATCTCTCTCAACTCTTCCTCATCTCTCTCAACTCTTCCTCATCCCTCTCAACTCTCCCTCGTCTCTCTCAACTGTTCCTCATCTCTCTCAACTCTTCCTCAACCCTCTCAACTCTTCCTCATCTCTCTCAACTCTTCCTCATATCTCTCAACTCTTCCTCATCCCTTTCAACCATCCCATCCTCTAATGTCTTTAACATCCCTCTGATCTCTTCAACTCTCCCATCCGTTTCCATTTCTGTTTTGAATTCCATACTCCACACCTGGCTTTGTATCGTCTGACCAGATCTCTCTCTCTCTCTCTCTCTCTCTCTCTCTCTCTCTCTCTCTCTCTCTCTCTCTCTCTCTCTCTCTCTCTCTTCTCTCTCTCTCTCTCGCTCTCACCTGACTAGTGACCACTATTCTGCTTGGCTCTCTGGTGAGCTGACTTTTCCATGCCTCGCTCGACTTGACTCTTCTTGATCTGACCTCGTATGAAATTGATCAAAGGATGTGATCTCATTTGACTTCATTGCTTCACTCTCCCGGTGACTTCAAACTCTGTGGCTTCGCTATGTCAGACTGAGCTGGCTCCGCTGGTCTCATTGTAAAAGACGCATTCCGGGTAAAACTGACTCACTCTCTCTCTCTTCTCTCTGCTGGCACAAGGTGGTTTGTCTAACAGAGCTTGTATTTGTAAAAAAAGTACTGGGTGAGTGAAGGATATGCTGTCGCTAGGTAAATGCCTCTCCTCACCTCACCTCGCCTCTTCCTCACCTTCCCTCGCCGCCCTCCTCACTCCCGCCTGTCTCTGCACCGCACCGCCCCCACTATGCCTCTCCATCTCCTCGCGCATCCTCCCTCACACTCACCCCGCCTACCGCTCACTAACGCTGCCCTTCAGCACGTCACCGCCCCGCACGTATCCGCAGGCACCCGACCCTCATATCCCCACCACCCGCCCCCCAGAAACTTTTCCCACCTCACCCTCGCTCGCGGCGCCCTACCTCACCCGCCTCCTACCTCACTCACCCAGCTCTAACATAACCCTAAAAAAAAAAAAAAAAAAAAATTTTTTAAAAAAAAAAAAAATTTTTAAAAAAAATTGGGGGGTTTTCCCCGGTTCCCCCCCCTTTGGGGGCCCCCCCCCCCAAAAAAAAAAAAAAAAAAAAGGGGGCCCCCCCCAAAAAAAAAAAAAAAATATTGGGGGTTTAATGGGCCCCCAAACCCCCTCCCCCCCCCCCTCCCCCCCCCAAAAAAATTTTTTTTAATTCCCCCTTTTAACCCCGCCCCTTTCCCCCCCCAAAAAGGGCCCTTTTTCCCCCCCCTCCCCCCTCTCTCC
>NC_069449.1:19108528-19126028 GCF_026875155.1 Cherax quadricarinatus
AACCAGTACAATGTCATCCCCATATTCAACTACAGGCGCTAAACCCCTATGATTCATAACAGATGCTGAGCGAGCACAAGACTTATCAACAATGTAGGATAGGAGGAGTATGGCTAACCCTTCGGACTTTATTTTTAACGAACGTTAAGCTCACAAAGTATATATAATCGAGAATGCAACTTTCGCCCACAAAGAACGTTACCCCCCTCACGCAAAGAGCGTTCCGCCCTCAAAGAACGTTCTCAAACAAAAAACGCTTCCAACAAAAAAAAATTTCCCCAACAAAAAAAACCGCTTCCCCAACAAAAAACCGCTTCCCCAACAAAAAAATTGCTTCCCCAACAAAAAACCGCTTCCCCAAACAAAAAACCGCTTCCCCAAACAAAAAACCGCTTCCCCAAACAAAGAACCGCTTCCCAAACAAAAACCGCTTCCCAAACAAAAAACCGCTTCCCCAAACAAAAAACCGCTTCCCCAAACAAAAAACCGCTTCCCCAAACAAAAAACCGTTTCCTCAAACAAAAAACCGCTTCCCCAAACAAAAAACCGCTTCCCCAAACAAAAAACCGCTTCCCCAAACAAAAAACCGCTTCCCCAAACAAAAAACCGCTTCCCCAAACAAAAAACCGCTTCCCCAAACAAAAAAAAAAACGCTTCAACAAAAAAGCTCTTTCCCAACAAAACGCTTCCAACAAAAAAACCCGCTTCCCCAACAACAAAAAAACCCGCTTCCCCAACAAAAAAACCGCTTCCAACAAAAAAAAACTCTCCCAAACAAAAAAAAACTCTTCCCCCAGCAAAAAAAAACTAGCTTCCCCCAGCAAAAAAAAAACTAGCTTCCCCCAGCAAAAAAAACCTCGCTTCCCCTAGCAAAAAAAAACTCACTTCACCCAGCAAAAGAAAAAAAACAGCTTCCCAACAAAAAAACAGCTTCCCAACAAAAAAAAAACCCGCTTCCCCCCAAAAAAGAAACCGCTTCCCAAAACAAAAAAAAAAACTCTCTTCCCCAGCAAAAAAAAAAAAACTCTTCCCCCAGCAAAAAAAAAAACTTCCCCCAGCAAAAAAAAACTCGCTTCACCCAACAAAAAAAAAACGCTTCAACCAGCAAAAAAAAAAAAACAGCTTCCCAACAAAAAACCGCTTCACCAACAAAAAAAAACCGCTTCCCCAACAAAAAAAAAAAACACTTCCCCCAACAAAAAAAAACCGCTTCCCCCAACAAACAACCGCTTCCCCCAACAAACAACCGCTTCCCAACAAAAAAAAAAACCGCTTTCCCAACAAAAAAAACCACTTCCCCCAACAAAAAAAAAACGGCTTCCTCCAAGAAAAAACGTTTCCAACAAAAAACGTTTAAATTAGAAAGATGGATTTATAATTATAATCATGGAGAGCGCTAAACCCGTAGGATTATACAGCGCAGAAAAAAGACATGTAAAAGACAACCAAAATATTATGAGAGCAATTAGAGGGCGAATGATACCCAGGCAGGTGACGGGGGTATACCCAGGCAGGTGGACGGGATATACCCAGGCAGGTGGACGGGATATACCCAGGCAGGTGGACGGGGGTATACCCAGGCAGGTGGACGGGGGTATACCCAGGCAGGTGGACGGGATATACCCAGGCAGGTGGACGGGATATACCCAGGCAGGTGGACGGGGGTATACCCAGGCAGGTGGACGGGGGTATACCCAGGCAGGTGGACGGGGGTATACCCAGGCAGGTGGACGGGGGTATACCCAGGCAGGTGGACGGGGGTATACCCAGGCAGGTGGACGGGGTATACCCAGGCAGGTGGACGGGGGTATACCCAGGCAGGTGGACGGGGTATACCCAGGCAGGTGGACGGGGGTATACCCAGGCAGGTGGACGGGGGTATACCCAGGCAGGTGGACGGGGGTATACCCAGGCAGGTGGACGGGGGATATACCCCAGGCAGGTGGACGGAAGGTATACCCAGGCAGTGTGGACGAGGGTATACCCAGGCAGGTGGACGGGGTATACCCAGGCAGGTGGACGGGATATACCCAGGCAGTGGACGGGGGTATACCAGGCAGGTGGACGGGGGTATACCCAGGCAGGTGGACGGGGGTATACCCAGGCAGGTGGAACGGGGGTATACCAGGCAGGTGGACGGGGGTATACCCAGGCAGGTGGACGGGGGTATACCCAGGCAGGTGGACGGGGGTATACCCAGGCAGGTGGACGGGGGTATACCCAGGCAGGTGGAAGGGGTATACCCAGGCAGGTGGACTGGGGTATATCCAGGCAGGTGGACTGGGGTATACCCAGGCAGGTGGACGGGGTATACCCAGGCAGGTGGACGGGGTATCCCCGGGCAGGTGGACGGGGTATACCCAGGCAGGTGGACGGGGTATACCCAGGCAGGTGGACGGGGTATACCCAGGCAGGTGGACGGGGTATACCCAGGCAGGTGGACGGGGGTATACCCAGGCAGGTGGACGGGGGTATACCCAGGCAGGTGGACGGGGGTATACCCAGGCAGGTGGACGGGGGTATACCCAGGCAGGTGGACGGAGGTATACCCAGGCAGGTGGACGAGGGTATACCCAGGCAGGTGGACGGGGTATACCCAGGCAGGTGGACGGGGATATACCCAGGCAGGTGGACGGGGGTATACCAGGCAGGTGGACGGGGGTATACCCAGGCAGGTGGACGGGGGTATACCCAGGCAGGTGGACGGGGGTATACCCAGGCAGGTGGACGGGGGTATACCCAGGCAGGTGGACGGGGTATACCCAGGCAGGTGGACGGGGTATACCCAGGCAGGTGGAAGGGGTATACCCAGGCAGGTGGACTGGGGTATATCCAGGCAGGTGGACTGGGGTATACCCAGGCAGGTGGACGGGGTATACCCAGGCAGGTGGACGGGGTATACCCAGGCAGGTGGACGGGGTATACCCAGGCAGGTGGACGGCGGTATACCCAGGCAGGTGGACGGCGGTATACCCAGGCAGGTGGACGGCGGTATACCCAGGCAGGTGGACGGCGGTATACCCATGCAGGTGGACGGCGGTATACCCAGGCAGGTGGACGGCGGTATACCCAGGCAGGTGGACGGCGGTATACCCAGGCAGGTGGACGGCGGTATACCCAGGCAGGTGGACGGGGGTATACCCAGGCAGGTGGACGGGGTATACCCAGGCAGGTGGACGGGCTATACCCAGGCAGGTGGACGGGGTATACCCAGGCAGGTGGACGGGAGTATACCCAGGCAGGTGGACGGGGGTATACCCAGGCAGGTGGACGGGCATACCCAGGCAGGTGGACGGGGGTATACCCAGGCAGGTGGACGGGGGTATACCCAGGCAGATACTGAAGCAGTTGCTTGAACATATATCCCTCACGATGCCACATGTATCCCTCACGATGCCACATGTATCCATCAGGAGACGAGAATGAGTTAGATCAAGTTATCGTTGCGCCTCGCGTAGCTCATCTAGTTTTTTTTAACGAGAAGGAACGGCGCTGCCAGACGCAAACTTTTTTTTTTTTTTTTTGTACAAAATTACGTTAATGTCGATTGATGTTTTTTCGTTTAAATGCGTCAAATTTCATTTGTTTAACGTAAGAATTTCAAAGCAAAGCGAGAGAAGCCATTATTGAATCTTTCTGAAACGTTTCGAGCGTTTAGAAATGCAAGACTGTCGGAGATAGGGGGATACGTGGGGATTAAGGGGATAGGTAGGGGTTAGGGGTACAGGTGGGGATTAGGGAGATTGATGGAGGTTAGGTTAATAGGTGGGCGTTAGGGGGAATAGGTGGGGGTTAGGGGGAATAGGTGGGGTTAGGGGATAGGTGGGGGTTAGGGGGGAATAGGTGGGGGTTAGGGGGAATAGGTGGGGGTTAGGGGGAATAGGTGGGGGTTAGGGGGAATAGGTGGGGTTAGGGGGAATAGGTGGGGGTTAGGGGGAATAGGTGGGGGTTAGGGGGAATAGGTGGGGGTATTGGGTGATGAACGAGCGATTTTCGGCCATAATGACACTCTTGCAACGTAAAAGAAAAAATAAAAGTTTATAACCCCAACTAATTCTCCCAACAACTTGGATTCCCTTGCAACACATGATTCAGTTCTCTTTACTGACCTGGATCCTTCAAGGATCTGCAATCATCCACTCGTTCAGTGGCTTGTATCTCCTTACCGGCTTTTTTCCTAACTCCCCTTTCCTCCCTGTGTACTCCCATTCCTCCATTAGTTTTCTACCCCCTCCCTCCCTCCCGTTTCTAGGTCGCTGTTAGAGTCTTGAAATTAGAGGTTTCCCCTGAAATACTATGCGCTTACCTAGTCTGAAAGGCTGAAGGGCTGACTGAAGGCTAGCTGAAAGGCTGATTCTTCACTCAAAGGCTGAAGGCGTCTACTGAAACACTAAAATCCTGTATCTCCGCCGTAACACAAAATATTACTGGTAGATGTTCAACGCCTACATCGTGTACAGACGTTCTTCGTTAAATAACGACGGTCAACGTCACTTGGAAAGGTTCAACGTCTGCAGCCGAGACTTGGTGATCCGCTAAGCACTCACTCTCACAGCAACACTACTGTGGATTTCCAACAAAGTGGTTTGAGTGAGACGGTCAGCTATGACTGGTGTTGTGGTGCTTGACTAGTGACACCTAGAGACTGGATCACCAATACTCTCACTCACGTTTGAAGAATGGTTTGCCAGGGTATACTTGCAAACACCGAGTGCTCTCTCTCTCTCTCTCTCTCTCTCTCTCTCTCTCTCTCTCTCTCTCTCTCTCTCTCTCTCTCTCTCTCTCTCTCTCTCTGTATATATATCGAGAAGGGTGTATATCTCTCAGTCTGTACAAATAAGGTATTTGTGTGCCTCAGTTTAATACACCGGAAAGTATATATCTCTCAATGAATATATACCGAGATCTTTCAGTGTATATACAGAAAACGTGTATATATCAGTGTATATCCACCTAGAAATCCCAATGTGTGTATGCACCGAGATTTGTGTATGTCCTAGGGTATATTTAGTGAGAGATGGGAATCCCTCAGTTCGTATACACAGGCATGTATCTCTCAGTGTACATATACAGAGGGATATAGGTTTCAATGTATATTTACTGAGAAGTATTTGTCCCTCAAAATATATACATCGAGAGATCTGTATTTCACACTGTATATATACCAAAATGACTGTATCCCTAAGTTACAATACACTGAGCGATGTATATCTATATATACACGGAGACATGTTTAACTTTCAGTGTATACACCATAATGTGCGTATAACTCAGTGAATATACACCGAGATCTCTCAATTTATATACATCGACATCTCAGTTTATATCCTCGGAGGTTTCTCATGTATGTATATATATATACACCGAGAGGTATACTAGATCTCTAGGAATATATATACATGAGAGGTGTGTAACTTTCAGTGTATATACTCCGAAAAGTGTGTATTTCTCAGTGTGTACTCACCTATTTGTACTCAAGTGCATGTGGTTACAGGGGTCAAGTCTCAGCTCCTGGCCCCGCCTCTCTGCTGGTCACTAGGTTCACTCACCAACTGGATACGGAGCCCTGTCGTTCTGATGTATCGTTTTTATGTATCGTTCTTATGGGTATAAACATACCCAGGCAGCTGTATGGATATACCCACGTAGTTGTATAGATATACTATGTATGTATCCTGCCTCTACCACTTTTCTGCCCAGGACGCTCCAGTTCATGGCTAATTTATGGCTAAAAAAGTAGTTCCTAACATTCCTGTAACTTACGCGTGCTTTTAGCATCCAGCTATGCCCTCGTGTACCTGATACCCGCCTCTCTAAAAGACTCGCTCCGTCCACCCTGTCAATTCCTCTCAGTATTTTGTACGTCGTAATCATGTCACCTCTGGTCCTTCTGTCTTCTAGTGTCGTCAGGTTTAGTTCCTCTAGCCTCTCCTCATAACTCATACCCTTCCTGAACAATAATTGTTTAATACCATTATGTATTCCTGGACCTACTATAGTGCTTTTCCTTGTTATTCCTTCCTGGTCCTCTAGCTTTTATTCCAGTCTCTTATGAGGTTCAGTGTCGAACACCTTCTTGCAGTCCAAAAATATACAGTCCACCCATCTCTTCCTCTCCTCCCTAACTTTCGTTATTAGCGTCAGAATTTTAACAAATTTGAGAGGCAAGATTTACCATCTCTGACACAGCTCTGGTGCTCCACTACATACCTATCTTCTGATAATCTCCATAGCTTTATATATCATGCATGTTAGAGACAATTGCCCATAGTTTTATGTTACCTGCCTGTCTTAGCTTTTTTAAATATTAGGAATGTGTTCGCTGTTTTCTAGACCTAAACCAGCTGCCCTGTTTAATTTAATTTGTAGATCACTGCTAGTGGTTCAGAGCCCAATGAGAGAATTATCTGGCCTTCGAGGTATCTACCTCACGCAGTAGTTTCTTCACCTCACCTCCCATTGTCTGTATTTTGTAAAATATTCGTTGGTGCACTTTTCCTATTTGACTTTCTAGCAATGTTCCTGATTCCACTGAGAAAAACCACCCTAAAACTTTTGTTCAGCTCTTCGTAGACTTCCTGATCATTCCTAGTGAACTTCCCTCTTCCCTTCTTCAGCCTATCACTTAGTTCTTCACAGTTGTCTGCCTTCTGATGTGGCTGTATAGTAAATCTGGCTCAGATTTGTCTTTCGATACTATGTCATTTTCATAATGTCGTTCAGGCTCTCGTCTTACCCAAACATATTCGTTTCTGGCTCAGCTTGCTTCCCTGTTCTCCGGTATTCTTTGCTTTCTATTTCTTCACAGGCTTGTATTTTCAGCACTTACCTCCCTGAACCTCGGGTGAACTATGGACATGCTCTATTTTTGCCTGTGCTTTTGTTTCTGGGTATGAACTTCTCTGTCTCAGGCACTTTCCAGCTACATACTCCATCATTTCCTTCGCAGTCTTTCCTCTAGCTAGCTTTCCCATGGCATTCCACTTAGGTAGTGCTCATGCCATCAAAGTCTCTTCTTTTCCTCTTTTAAAATCGGGTTTGCCCATGCCTTTCCGCTCTGCATTTCTCTCCACGTTCACTTTCACAAAGTAAACCACAGCACTGTGTCGTCGGTAGCAACAAGCGTCCTCTGACGTCCGGTGTAACTAAGGGTGAACTCAAGGTTCAGCCTCGCTGGTTCGTCGCCTTTCTTTCTCTCTCTCTCTCTCTCTCTCTCTCTCTCTCTCTCTCTCTCTCTCTCTCTCTTTCCCCTCTCTCACTCTCTTCAGTGGTGTTCCTGATATGCTGACTCATGAAGTTTTCCATCGTCACCACCAAGAATTTCATCTACATGAGTCTTTCCTCTGTATCTCCAAGACATTTCCTAGTCTGTGATTTCCTCAGTGTTTGAGGTGAGGTTTTTCATTGTTCATGAGGGCTCTACTAGTTGTCTCTTATCAGGTGTTCACCATCTCTCTGTTCATGGCATAATAATCCTATCTGGGTCTCCTGCTGTTTACTGCAGAGTTGTACATCACTGTTATCACCATCACACACACACACACACACACACACACACACACACACACACACACACACACTACACACACACACACACACACACACACACACACACACACACATACACACACACACACACACACACACACACACACCTGTATGTGCGTGTGTGTTTGGTGACCTGCCAAGCAGTAAGATGAGAGTGGGAGGCTGGGAAGGAATCTCACCACAGCTGCATTGATCATTGGCTTATTGGATGATAAATCAGAGATGCTGCGTCTCTCCACGCAAGCAACACTGTATTAATATCTTACTCCCACACTGGCATCAGTGTACTGTTCTCTCTCTTACTCCCCCACTGGCAACTCTATATTAATCTCTCTTGCGCACTGGCAACGCTGTATGAATGTCTCTTACTCCCACACTGGTAACATTGTATTAATCTCTTATTCTCACACTGGTAACATTGTATTAATCTCTTATACCCACACTGGTAACACTGTATTAATCTCTTATACCCACACTGGCAACATTGTATTAATCTCTTATTCTTACACTGGTAACACTATTAATCCTCATGGCCGCACTTGTCAAAGACTGTAGCAAACTCAGTGTAAACTACATCTGCATTTTGTCCGTCTTCAAGAGCATCAAAGACCACGTCGTAATGGTCCAGCAGTTGCGAGAGGCAGGATCGACCTGTTCTGAACCCATGTTGACCTGGGTCGTACAACGACTGTGATTCCATGAGACTATTAATCTTTCTTCTTAAAAGCCCCCTTTCAAAAATCTTGATACTGTGAGATGTTAGGGCTGTTGGTCGGTAGAGTTTTGTCATCGCTTAACTACCACCTTTGTGGAGTGGGGTATATCAGTGGTTTTTAATAACTGTGGGATGACTCCAGTGTCTAGGTTTCTTCTCCGTAAAATATTTAAAGCAAGTCATAGGGCTTTCTTGCAATTTTTGATAAAAATGGAGTTCCACGAGCCTGGGGGTGGGGCAGAGTGCATTTTCATGTCGCCGGCGAATGACCAGTCTTCATGGTTGTCTTCTGCTGATTACGAACAATGGGTATGCATGTCGGAATTCCTGTTAGATTGTGGTCTGAGTTGACTATCTTCTTCACTATAATGCTCCGATCCAGGTCTTCGTAATGACTGAATATATGGTCTAAGATACTTTCTAGTCTAGTCGGTTCTCCTGTTTGCTGGCATAAAACGTATTTGCCACAAAGTCTTAGTAATTCACTTGTATGAGACTATTCACCTAAGCTAGCTTCTGCCATTATTTTTGTTATAACAGTCTTTGTTGCAGTCTTCCATTTTAGGTGTGTGAAATTGAAGTCTCCAGGTAATAGTACAGATAATGGGACCTGTGTTTAATAGTGGATCAAAGAGAAGAGGATTGGAGAGAGATAAAGAGTCGCTGTTCGGGGTGTCTGTGTATGAGTATGCATAGCGGAGTTTCCCACTCTCGCAGTACTCTTGAACCCGGCCACAGGAACAGTACTCTAAAACCCGCTCACAGGAACAGTACTCTTGAACCCGCTCACAGGAACAGTACTCTTCCTGACAAGCAGCAAGTTAAACAAGTTTAAGAATAGACAGAGTCACACGTATGGACCTGGACAAGCTGGAAGACTGGTCTGACAAGTGACAGAGCCTGAAGCTGTGACTAGACACCTGCAATCACACATATATGAGTACAAATCGGTGAGTCCTTGCACACACACACACACACACACACACAAGGCAAATGAACAGTCCAAACCAACCATCACACACCGATCCCTCTGTTCCCACCCCCCGAACCACAGTTACAGTATTAGAACAGAAGTTGAAGGTTTGGTACACAAATGCAGATGGACTAACGAATAAACATGAGGAATGGCAAGAAAGAATCAATGAGATGTCCCCAGACATCATAGCAGTTACAGAAACGAAACTTACGGAGACAATAACAGACGCAATCTTCCCACAAGGATACCAGATCATGAGGAAAGATAGAAGGGGCAGAGGGGGAGGTGGGGTTGCTCTGCTCGTAAAAAACAGATGGAAATTCGAGAAAATGGAAGGCATAGATGAGACGGGAGAAAGAGACTACTTAGTAGGTACACTTCAGTCTGGGGAACACAAGGTGGTCATTGCAGTGATGTATAATCCACCACAGAACTGCAGGAGGCCAAGAGAGGAATATGAAGAGAGCAACATTGCAATGGTGGACACACTTGCTGAGGTGGCAATAAGAGCTCACTCCAGCAGAGCAAAGTTGCTGGTTATGGGAGATTTCAACCACAGGGAGATTGACTGGGAAAACCTGGAGCCAAATGGGGGTCCCGAAACATGGAGAGCCAAGATGTTGGACGTGGTGCTGGAAAACCTCATGCACCAACATGTTAAGGACACTACCAGAGTGAGAGGGGAGGATGAACCAGCAAGATTGGACCTTGTGTTCACCCTGGGCAGCTCAGACATTGAGGACATTAAGTATGAGAGTCCCCTAGAAGCTAACGACCACGTGGTTCTGTGCTTTGAATACATAGTAGAGCTGCAAGTGGAGAGAGTAACAGGAGTTGAATGGGAAAAGCCTGCGGGAGGTTCCGTGGGACAGAGAACTGGCAGGAACGCCAGTAAACGAAATGATGGAATATGTAACAACAAAATGCAAGGAGGCAGTGGAAAGGTTTATTCCCAAGGGCAACAGAAACAACGGGAAGACCAGAACGAGCCCCTGGTTTACCCGACGGTGTAAGGAGGCAAAAACCAAGTGCAATAGAGAATGGAAAAAGTACAGAAGGCAGAGAACACACAAAAATAGGGAGATCAGTCGCAGAGCCAGGAACGAGTACGCACAGGTAAGGAGGGAGGCCCAGCGACAGTATGAAAATGACATAGCATCGAGAATCAAGACTGACCCGAAACTGTTGTATAGCCACATCAGGAGGAAGACAACAGTCAAAGACCAGGTGATCAGATTAAGGACAGAAGGCGGAGAACTCACAAGAAATGATCAGGAGGTATGTGAGGAGCTAAACAGGAGATTTAAGGAAGTTTTCACAGTAGAGACAGGAAGGGCTGTGGGAAGACAGCACAGAAGGGAACATTAAGAGGGAATATACCAACAAGAGTTGGATGACATACGAACAACCGAGGAGGAGGTGAAGAAGCTCCTAAGCGACCTTTATACCTCAAAGGCGATGGGACCGGACATCTCCCCATGGGTCCTTAGAGAAGGAGCAGAGATGCTGTGCATGCCTCTAACCACAATCTTCAACACATCCCTTGAAACTGGGCAACTACCTGAGAAATGGAAGACAGCAAATGTAGTCCCCATATTTAAGAAAGGAAACAGAAACGAGGCGCTAAACTACAGACCTGTGTCTCTGACATGTATTGTGTGCAAAGTCATGCAGAAGATTATCAGGAGGAGAGTGGTCGAACACCTGGAACGGAACAAGGTTATAAATGAAAACCAGCATGGGTTCATGGAAGGCAAATCTTGTATCAAAACCTCCTGAGTTTTATGACAAGGTAACAGAAATAAGACACGAGAGAGGGGTGGTGGGTAGATTGCGTTTTCCTAGACTGCAGGAAGGCCTTTGACACAGTTCCCCACAAGAGATTAGTGCAGAAGATGGAGGATCAGGTGCATGTAACAGGGAGGGCACTGCAATGGATCAGGGAATACCTGACAGGGAGGCAGCAACGAGTCATGGTACGTGAAGAGGTATTACAGTGGGCGCCTGTGACGAGCGGGGTCCCACAGGGGTCAGTTCTAGGACCAGTGCTATTTTTTATATATGTGAACATGATGGAAGGAATAGACTCTGAAGTGTCCCTATTCGCAGAGGATGTGAAGTTGATGAGAAGAATTAAATCGGATGAGGATGAGGCAGGACTGCAAAGAGACCTGGACAGGCTGGACATGTGGTCCAGTAACTGGCTTCTCGAATTCAATCCTGCCAAATGCAAAGTCATGAAGATTGGGGAGGGGCAAAGAAGACCACAGACAGAGTATAGGCTAGGGGGACAAAGACTACAGACCTCACTCAGGGAGAAAGACCTCGGGGTGACCATAACACCGAGCACGTCACCGGAGGCACACATCAACCAAATAACTGCTGCAGCATACGGGCGCCTGGCAAACCTGAGAATAGCGTTCCGATACCTTAATAAGGAATCGTTCAAGACACTGTACGCTGTGTATGTTAGGCCCATACTGGAGTATGCAGCACCAGTCTGGAACCCACACCTGGTCAAGCACGTCAAGAAGTTAGAGAAAGTACAAAGGTTTGCAACAAGGCTAGTCCCAGAGCTCAGGGGAATGTCGTACGAGGAAAAGTTGAGGGAACTCAAACTGACGACACTGGAGGACAGAAGGGTCAGGGGAGACATGATAACGACATACAAGATACTGCGGGGAATAGACAAGGTGGACAGAGATAGGATGTTCCAGAGAGGGGACACAGGAACAAGGGGTCACAACTGGAAGCTGAAGACTCAGACGAGTCACAGGGACGTTAGGAAGTATTTCTTCAGTCATAGAGTCGTCAGGAAGTGGAATAGCCTAGCAAGTGAAGTAGTGGAGGCAGGAACCATACATAGTTTTAAGAAGAGGTATGATAAAGCTCAGGAAGCAGAGAGAGAGAGAACCTAGTAGCGATCAGTGAAGAGGCGGGGCCAGGAGCTGAGTCTCGACCCCTGCAACCACAATTAGGTGAGTACAATTAGGTGAGTACACACACACATACACACAAACGACAAGAGGCACTAATCTACAGACCAGTGTCACTGACGTGTGTAGTATGCAACGTCATGGAGAGGTTTATTAGGAGGAGAGTGATGGGGCACCTAGAACGGAACAAGCTTATAAACGACAACCAGCACGGATTCAGGGAAGGAAAACCCTGTGTCACAAATATACTGGAGTTTTATGACAAGGTAACGGAAGTAAGACACGAGAGAGAGGGGTGGATAGATTGCATTTTCTTGGTACTGCAAGAAGACCTTCGACACAGTTCCTCACAAGAGATTTGTGCAAAAGCTAGAGGATCAGGCATACATAACAGGAAGGGTACTGCAATGGATCAGAGAATACCTGACAAGATGGCAACAACGAGTCATAGTACGTGACGAGGTATCAGAGTGGGCGCCTGTGACGAGCGGGGTTCCACAGGGGTCAGTCCCAGAACGAGTGCTATTTTTGGTGCATATATGAGAAAGACATGACGGAAGGGATACACTCAGAAGTGTCCCTGTTTGCAGATGATGTGAAGTTAATGAGGAGAATTAAAGGATAAGGCAGGACTACAAAGAGACCTGGACAGGCTGGAAGCTTGGTCCAGCAAATGGCTCCTCGAATTTAACCCCGCCAAATGCAAAGTCATGAAGATCGGGGAAGGGCAAAGAAGACCGCAGAGAAAGTATAGGCTAGGTGGCCAAAGACTGCAAACCTCACTCAAAGACAAGGATCTTGGGGTGAGAATAATACCAAACACATCTCCTGAGGCGCACATCAACCAAATAACTGCTGCAGCATATGGACGCCTGGCAAACCTAAGAATAGTGATCCGATACCTCAGTAAGGATTCGTTCAAGACTTTGTACACTGTGTACGTCAGGCCCATACTGGAGTACGCAGCACCAATTTGAAACCTACACCTGGTCAAGCACGTCAAGAAATTTGAAAAATTGCAAAGGTTTGCAACTAAGACTAGTGCCAGAGCTAAAGGGTATGTCCTACGAAGAAAGGTTAAGGGAAATCAGGCTGACGACACTGGAGGACAGGAGGGTCAGGGGAGACATGATAACGACATACCAAATGCTGCGAGGAATTGACAAGGAGGACAGAGACAGGAAATTCCTGAGATGGAACACAGAAACAAGGAGTCACAATTGGAAGTTGAAGACTCAGATGAGTCAAAGGGATGTTAGGAAGTATTTCTTTAGTCATAGAGTTGTCAGGAAGTGGAACAGTCTGGCAAGTGACGTAGTGGAGGCAGGAACCATACATAGTTTTATGACGAGGTTTGATAAAGCTCATGGAGCAGGGAGAGAGAGGACCTAGTAGCGATCAGTGAAGAAGCGGGGCCAGGAGCTATGAATTGACCCCTTCAACCACAAATAGGTGAGTACACACACACAGTCAAGCCAGGTGTCTATCGACAAGTGGTAACACGCACACAACAACAGACATTAATGATCAAGAAGATAAGAGAGGTCAGCTAAACAAAAGACAAGAGAGAGGTCAGCTAAACAAAAGACAAGAGAGAGGTCAGCTAAACAAAAGACGAGAGGTTAGCTAAACAAAAGACAAGAGAGAGGTCAGCTAAACAAAAGACAAGAGAGAGGTCAGCTAAACAAAAGACAAGAGAGAGGTCAGCTAAACAAAAGACAAGACAGACGTCAGCTAAACAAAAGACAAGACAGACGTCAGCTAAACAAAAGACAAGAGAGAGTGTGAAGGCTAACTCAGCCCTGTAACAACTTCAGACAGTATTACCAAGGCTGGCTCCTTCTCAGGAAAATTAATGAATAGAAAAAGAAATAATAATTCACAAAGATAAACACTTTATTATTTATTAATGCAAAAATAAAACATTGAAATATGAAGGTGTATCCTACTTGAAAGAAAAATGAAAAATGAAATGGAAAAAATAGCATTTAAATTCAACGCTAATATGTACAATTATACTGGGGTGTCTGGTGGAGGTTGACACCGTCTTGAAGAAATTGTAGCCGTTGCTGATGATGTGGGGGGGATCACAGGTGTTGAGTGACAACCCAACGACTAATTCTTCACAGAGTCTATAGCCTTGAATAATCAGTCCAGATGACAGGAACGCAGGTTCTTTACCACTGCCAAGATGAGGGGTAGTGTCCTGTACAATTAATTAGGTAGGTAGATCATGAAGTGACGTCCCAAGACCGGTTTCAGTCCGTCTCCTTCAACACTTCTCGTTGGTTGGCAGGTGACCCGATCTGTCATTCCAAGAGTTGTGCTGGGAGCTGTGAGTCGAGTGATTACGGTTTGACCGGAGCCCCACACGTCACCTTTCAGGGTGGGGAAAAAGGGGGGGAGGGGATAGCGGGAGCTAGACTGACCCTACCTTAACAAGCAGCCGGCAATCAAACTATCATTACCATATTCTCGCTCGCTACTCCTATCTGTTGAACTTTTCCCTCACAGAGAGAGGTCAGCTAAACAAAAGACAAGATAGAGGTCAACTAAACAAAAGCTAAAAGAGAAGTCAGCTAAACAAAAAACAAAAGAGACGTCAGCTAAACAAAAGGCAAGAGAGAGGTCAGCTAAACAAAAGACAAGAGAGACGTCAGCTAAACAAAAGACAAGAGACACGTCAGCTAAATAAAAGACAAGAGACACGTCAGCTAAACAAAAGACAAGAGACACGTCAGCTAAATAAAAGACAAGAGAGACGTCAGCTAAACAAAAGACAAGAGAGACGTCAGCTAAACAAAATACAAGAGAGACGTCAGCTAAACAAAAGACAAGAGAGACGTCAGCTAAACAAAAGACAAGAGAGACGTCAGCTAAACAAAAGACAAGAGAGACGTCAGCTAAACAAAAGACAAGAGAGACTTCAGCTAAGCAAAAGACAAGAGAGACGTCAGCTAAACAAAAGACAAGAGAGACGTCAGCTAAACAAAAGACAAGAGAGACTTCAGCTAAACAAAAGACAAGAGAGACGTCAGCTAAATAAAAATCATGTTGCTTTAATGTGAGTGTAGTTAAGGTCAGCATGACTGGGAGCCGGTCACAGCTCCGCGGGTGTGCTCGTTAGCGCAGGAGCCGTGGCGCCCTTACTCACCCCGGTGGTCATGTCTCCTGCTCCCACTAAGTGAAAAGTTGAACGCTTAAAATGAAAAGTTGCCAGTCCATTTCACTTACTTCGGTTAGTGAGGTTAGTTAGATAGGAGAAGTGGGGAGGGAAGGGGGGTAGTGGAAGGGGAAGAGGTAAGAGAGAAGGGGAGGGTGGAAGATTGAGAGGAAGGGGAATGATAAGAGTAATGCAACGAGAGATTGAAAGGAGAGAGGTGGCAGTTAAAGAGGAAAATTATTAAGGAAGCAAAGAGAAGGGAGGGAGGAGGAGCAGTACCGAGAGAGGAGAGAGGCAAAGAGAAAGGAGAGGAGAGAGGTCGGGAGAGAGACTGGGAGAGAAAAGAGTTCGGGAGAGGAGGGGCGGCGAGAGGCCAGAGGTGGGGTGAACACTTATCGTCCTGACATGATCGCAGTTGTTGAAACATTTTGGGACGACAGAACTCCGGAAAATTTTGCTTAAATTGTTGGCTACACCTGACGTATGAAACGAGACGCAGGATCATGGAGGCGGAGTTCCTCTGAGCGTGTTCTAAAAGTAAACACGACCAGATCATTGATGTTGTCATTTCTAATTCCGTAGAAATGTTGTTCTTTAGGCTATGCATAAGTTCTGGTAACTCCGTAATAGTGCATGCAAGACGCAGACTTTAATTGCAACAAGCAGACAGAATTAACTTGCTGATGGCAAATGTTGATTTTCTTCAGCCTCAACATAAGTGTCAACATGTTATTCTTGGTGACCTCAACTAACATCTTTCGAAGAGGGATTTTGCTGAACTTCTTGCAGTGTTTGACATGATTAATGTCGTAGACTTCCCTACTCATATCTCTGGCCCCTTCCTTGACCCAGTAGTGACTGATCTATCTAAAGCCACTCTCACTTGTCAACCTTTTGGTTATTGTTAAGTGAAAGGACACAAATGCAACTAATGTGACATTTTATTGTGGGAACGTTCCGCTCTCAAGGAGCTTTGTCAAGCCGTTACAAACAATACATAGACACAGAGGGTATATATAGGCTTTGAGTGAGGTGTAGTACAAGTAGAGGTAGTAGTAGTATTTATACATGTGGTGGAAAAGTCAGCTGGTACATGAGAAAGAAAGGTTACAGAAGCTATGGTTTGGGTAACAAAAAAATAGGTTGGGAAAATGTATAAGGATGGATTTGAGAAGGCACAACTTCCTTTTGGTTATTGACTCATCTGATTACAAGGCTACTATTACAGCACTGAATATACCAAGATAATGGAGCGTAGAAGCATCACACACAACGTGGCTGTGGGAGAGAGGAAACTGGCCGGCCCCTTTTCTTACGAGGCACCAGTGTACTCTCACCCTTTCGTAGACTGCCTGCCTTACAACTTATATCTTAATCTAATCTGAACCGAGTTTCAATGGATCTGTCACTTCAGCAGAGCCTTCAGTATCGGAGCGATGTGGGTGACCTTACTGTTAGGTTCAAAGCCAAATCAAAGTACCCAACCTGGCTCCGATTAGCGGTCAGCAAGAAGACAGCTTCTCTTCCACAAGACAGGCAGAAAACAGCACACGCACTCTGGTTGTATCCACTCTCAAGAACACGTTCTTGAGTATTGGTACAGAGTGTGGAACATTCTAGGAAGGAATGATGGAAATGATCTATTATCATTCCTTAATAGAATGACTTTTATTTGGAGAATGCTCATACGACATTCAAACATTAATGAATGAAAGTCAGTTACCCAAATGAAATCTTTGTCCCATAACTGGTTACCACTTTAATCTTCATTATTATTTACATCTCTCATAAATATGCTCAAAATAGGTAAGTTAATGAATCATTTCTGGAAGTGAGAAAGACTGAAAACGATATCATTCTGGCACATAATTAATAACAAGAACTTAACTGTATTTCAGTCTGCTTCAGAGCTCCCGGCACTATTACTGAACTTTCAGTGTTGAGGGATATATAATCATTACTGGAAATATTGACAGCTGCTTCAGCGCTACGTTGAGGCAGCTTATAGCTGAGGTTATAGCCAGTTAATAAATGAAGAGATGACATTTAAATGAGCTTAGGTAAATAAGAGGTCTTAGCTGAGGTAGGTAACAGCTCTTAGCTGAGGTAGGTAACAGCTCTTAGCTGAGGTAGGTAACAGCTCTTAGCTGAGATAGGTAACA
>NC_069449.1:19131028-19171028 GCF_026875155.1 Cherax quadricarinatus
TGTGGAAGTGGGGGATTGTTTATGTTAGTGTGTGAAGTGTGGGATTGTTTATGTTATTTGTGTAAGTGTGAGATTGTTTATGTTAGTGTGTGAAGTGTGGGATTGTTTATGTTAGTGTGTGAAGTGTGGGATTTTTTATGTTAGTGTGTGAAGTGTGGGATTGTTTATGTTAGTGTGTGAAGTGTGGGATTGTTTATGTTAGTGTGTGAAGTGTGAGATTGTTTATGTTAGTGTGTGAAGTGGGGTTGTTTATTTTTATTTGTGTGAAGTGTGGGGTTTGGTTTGTTAGGTGTGAAGGTGTGGGATTTTTATGTTAGGTGTGAGTGTGAGTTTGTTTATGTTAGTGTGTGATGTGGGTTTGTTTATGTTAGGGGGGAAGTTTTGGGATTGTTTATGTTAGTGTGTGAAGTGTGGGTTGTTTATGTTAGTGTGTGAAGTGTGAGATTGTTTATGTTAGTGTTTTGGAAGTGTGGGATTGTTTTGTTAGTGTGTGAAGTGTGGGGGATTGTTTATGTTGTGTGTGAAGTGTGAGTTGTTTATGTTAGTGTGTGAAGTGTGGATTGTTTATGTTATGTGTGTAAGTGTGGGATTGTTTATGTTAGTGTGTGAAGTGTGGGATTGTTTATGTTAGTGTGTGAAGTGTGGGTTTGTTTTTTGGTTAGTGTGTGAAGTGTGGATTGTTTATTTTTAGTGTGTGAGTGTGGGGATTGTTTATTTTAGGTGGTGAAGTGGGGGATTGTTTATGTTAGTATGTGAAGTGTGGGATTGTTTATGTTTAGTGTGTGAAGGTGAGATTGTTTTATGTTAGTGTGTGAAGTGTGGGATTTTTTATGTTAGTGTTGAAGTGGGGGATTGTTTATGTTAGTGTGTGAAGTGTGGGATTGTTTAGGGTTAGGGGTGTGAAGTGTGGGATTGTTTATGTTAGTGTGTTGAAGTGTGGGATTGTTTAGTTAGTGTGTGAAGTGTGGGTTGTTTATGTTTTTAGTGTGGTGAGTTGTGAGATTGTTTATGTTAGTGTGTGAAATGTGGGGATTGTTTATGTTAGTGGGGTAAAGTGTGGGATTGTTTGGGTTAGTGTGTGAAGTGGGAGATTGTTTATTTTAGTGTGTGAAGTGTGGGTTTGTTTATGTTAGTGTGAGAAGTGTGAGATTGTTTATGTTAGTGTGTGAAGTGTGGGATTGTTTATGTTAGTGTGTGAAGTGTGGGATTGTTTATGTTAGTGTGTGAGTGTGAGATTGTTTATGTTAGTGTGTGAAGTGGGGGATTGTTTATGTTAGTGTGTGAAGTTGGGGGATTGTTTTTTATGGTGTTTTAAATTGGTGGGATTGTTATGTTAGTGTTGTGAAGTGTGGGATTGTTTATGTTAGTGTGTGAAGTGTGGGTTTTGTTTATTTAGTGTTGTGAAGTGTGAGATTGTTTATGTTAGTGGTGAAGTGGGGGATTGTTTATGTTAGTTGTGTGAAGTGGGGATTGTTTATGTTAGTGTGAGAGTGTGAGATTGTTTATGTTAGTGTGTGAAGTGTGAGATTGTTTATGTTAGTGTTGTGAAGTGTGGGATTGTTTATGTTAGTGTGAGAAGTGTGGGATTGTTTATTTAGTGTGTGAAGTGTGAGATTGTTTATGTTTAGTGTGAGAAGTGTGGGATTGTTTATGTTAGTGTGAGAAGTGTGGGATTGTTTATGTTAGTGTGTGAAGTGTGAGATTGTTTATGTTAGTGTGAGAAGTGTGGGATTGTTTATGTTAGTGTGTGAAGTGGGGGGGTTTGTTTGTTAGTGTGAGAAGTGTGGGATTGTTTATGTTAGTGTGAGGAAGTGTGAGATTGTTTATGTTAGTGTGAGAAGTGTGGAATTGTTTTTTGTTAGTGTTTGTGCCTTGATGATTTTCAACTTGTTCTTTGGGGAATCTTCAGGGTCGTGAAAGCAGCTTGTGATCAGAGGAGCCAACATTACCTAGAAGTTTGCAAGTGACTGTACCTTCAGATAGAAAAACTCACTACAGGGTCAAGGGAGCAGTGCCAGAGATGACAGTAAAACCTGGAGTATACCTGGAGAGAGTTCCGGGGGTCAACGCCCCCTCGGCCCGGTCTGTGACCAGGCCTCCATGGTGGAGCGGATTGATCAACCAGGCTGTTACTGCTGGCCGCACGTAAATCCAACGTACTAACCACAAACCCGGCTGGTCAGGTACTGACTTTAGGGGATTTTTTTACGTCAAACCCTGAGAGAAGTTCATCAAAATCCTTCTGTATTAGATGCGGTTTGTGTTACCATCATTTTTTAAAATCCTGAATTTATCAAGGGCAGGCGAGCCCACATTTTTTTGAGTTCATAAACGGAAAGGAGAAGAAGAAAGGGAGGGAAATAAAAAAAGGAGAGAGAATAACCAGGCTGGAGGGGATCAAATGGGATCATAGGACAAGCGCCCACCCCCAGAAACCACCTGCGGTAGGACACTCAGCCAGACACCCCCAAGGCAAACCTGGAACAATCCAAACCAAACCCAATCACACAACGATCCCTACTGTTTTCCACCCCCGCCCACCAACCCCGCCGCACCACAGTTTTACAGTATTAGAACAGAAGTTGAATGTTTGGTACACAAATGCAGATTGGGATATTAATTAACGAATATAAACATGAGGAAATGGCAAGAATGAATCAATGAGAGTCCCCAGGACATCATAGCAGGTACAGGAAACAAACTCACGGAGACAATAACAGATGCAATCTTCCCCACATGATACCAAGATCATGAGGAAAGAGAGTTGGGGGATGGGGGGCTGGGGGGGACCACGTGGGGGGGGGATGAGGTGGTTGGGGGGGTGGGGTTGGTGGTTTTTGAGAGGATCGGTTGTTATTTTATCAGAATGATGGATATGTCGTTGGTAAGGAGTATGTGTAGGGGTTAGTAGTGTAGATATGGTATGTAGAGGTATTGTAGGGATTGTTTTTAGAATTGGGGGTTGAGGTAGATTAAGGTTTTGGCTTAGTGGTTGAACGATGGTTAATTGTATGTTGTAATGATGTGTTTAGGGTATTGGTTTGGATATGTGATAATTGGATTAGTTTGTAGAATACGTTTGTAGGTACACTTCAGTCTGGGGAACACAAAAGTGGTCATTGCATGTGATTGTATTATTCACCACAGAACTGCAAGGAGGCCAAGAGAGGAATATGAAAGAGTGAGAAGCACAGCCAGTGCAATGGTTGGACACTCTTGATGGGTGTGTGGCAAGAAAGGAGCTCACTACAAGCAGAGCAAAAAGTTGCTGGTTATGGGGGGAGGGGGATAGGGGGGGATTTCAACCAACAGGGAGATTGATGGGGCAGGAATGGGAAGAGTATAACATGGAGCCACTTGGGGGGGGGGGGGGGTCCCGAAGATGGGGAAAAGATGGAGAGGAAGGAAGAGCCAGAAAGGAATGTTGGACGCGTGGGTGCTGGTAGAAAACCTCATGCAACCAACATGTTAAGACACTACCGAGTGTAGAGGGGAGGGAGGAGGAGTGAAACAGCAAGATTGGACTTGTGTTTCACCTATGGGCAGCACGCCAAGCTCGGGACACCTCAGACATTGAGGACATTCAAGTTATGAGAGTCCCCTAGGAGCTAGGAATGAGAGACCACGTGGTTCTGTGCTTTGAATATTTGTAGAGGACTGCATAGTCATTGTGGATCGGTGATGTGAATAAAAGGTGTTAGGTTGTATGGGGGAAGAAAAAATGCCTCTGCTCTTCTATTGACTCTCTTTGTCTCTGACTATAAAAGGGGGGTACTGTCTTTTAGGGTTGATTTGAGTACTTCCTGCGGGGTGGAGAGAGAGAGTAGGAACGGGAGATGGTCCAGTGGACCAGAAGAACTGCAGGGGGAAGGGAAAAGCCAGGTAAAAAAGGTATATAATGAAATGATGGAATATTTTTTTTTTTTTTTTTTTGTTTATTTATCACACCGGCCGATTCCACCATGGCAGGGTAATGGCCCGAAATAAAGAAAAAGAAAAAACTTTCACTCATCACTTCACTACCATCCTGTTTGCCAGAAGAAGGGTAAGGGTGTGCTTTTACCCTACAGTTTTTATAAACTGCAACATTAACACCCCTCCTTCAGAGTGCAGATATGCACTGTAAATTTCCCATCTCCAAGGACTCAAGTTCCGGCCTGCCGAGGGTTTCCCTTGAATACTTCATAAATGTTTACTTTGTCACACTCCAACTCAAGCACTGTCAAGTATTAAATAAAACCATTTGTCTCCATTCCACTCCTATCAACATCACTGATCACGCTTGCCCTCTGTGAAAGTCCAAGCCCCACCATTCCTCGCCACAAAACCTCCTTAACCCCCTCCCTCCAACCATTCCTAAGGCCGACCCCTACCCCGCACCTTCCCTTCCAAACTACAGCAGACTGTACACTCTTGAATGTCATTCTGTTCGCTCCATTCTCTATAACATGTTCCCGAAAACCACCTCTACAACAACCCCTTCCTCAGCACTCTGGCAACAGTTTATGGTAATCCCGCACCTCCTCCGAACTTCCAAAAAACTACGGAATTAACCTTGCATTATATTCACACCTCACATTTGCCCTCAGGACATGACATCTCCACAGGCCTTCCCGCACTTCTCCTCGCTTTCTTTTTGCTGCCATTGCATACATTCATCACCCAAGTTCACACCCATATATATGAGCGTAGCGTTGGTATTTTTTTTTTTTTAATTTTTAAACTATACTCTCATCATACATTCCCCTCTTTGGCCTCCAAGGACAAAGTTCTTTGTCCTCCACAGACTCTAAGTTGCACCACACTCACTCCTTTCCCTCATCAATTCTCAATGATTCACCTCATCTTCATAGACCCACCGCTGACACGGTTCCACTCCACAAAAATATCTGAAATACGTTCAACTCCTCCAATACTCTCTCCCTACCAATCTGATATTCAATCTTTTCATCACATTATCTTTTGTGTTAATCCTCATAACCTTACTCCTTTCCTTGTATTCACCTTTTATTTTTCTCTTTTGAAACACACTACCAGATTCATCCACCATTCTCTGCTACTTATCTTCAGAATCTCCCAAGAGCACAGTGTCATCAGGCAAGAGCAGCGATGAACACTCCAATTTGGTCGTGTTGTGAATTCTTTATCTTTTAACTCCAACGCCCTCTATTGCCAAGACCCTCGCATTCGCATTTACTTTCTCTTACAACCCCATCTATAAAATATAATTAACAACCACGGTTGACATCACACTCTTTGTCTAAGGACTACTTTACTGGGGGAAAAAATTTCCCTCTTTCCTAACATACTCTAAACTTGAGCCTCACTATCTCGTTTAAAAATCTTCACTGCTTTCAGTAACCTACCTCCTTACACCATACACTTGCAAACATCTGCCACATTGGCCCCCCCCCTATCCACCCTGTCATACGCCTTTTCCAAATCCATAAATGCACAAAGACCTTCTTTAGCCTTATCTAATACTGTTCACTTTTATGTTTCACTGTAAACACCTTGATGTCCACACACCCCTACCTTTCCAAAGCCTCCATTGTTCATCTGCTTATCCGGAATTCTCCGTTTTCTCTTAATTCTTTCAATTATAACTCTATACCATACACTTTACCAGGTAACACTCAACAGACTTATTCCCCCTATAATTTTTGCACTCTCTTTATCCCCCTTTGCCTTTATACAAGGAATATGCTTGCTTCTGACAATCCCTAGGTACCTTACCTCTTCCATAATTTATTAAATAATTTGCTCCAACCACTCCAAAAACTATATCCCCCACCTGGCTTTTAAACATTTCTATCTTTATCCCTCAATCCCGGCTGCTTACCCCCCTTTTCATTTTCTACTGCCCAGAACTTCCCCCAACACTCACAACTTGGCTCTTCCTCACCTACAAGATGTTATTCCTCCTTGCCCTATACACGAAATCACAGCATCTTCCCTATCATTCATCAACATTTAACAATTCCTCAAAATTTTCAGCTTCCATCTTCCAAATACCTCTAACTCTCCATTTAATAACTCTCCTTCATATTTTTAAACTGACAAATCCATTTGTTCGTCTAGGCTTTCTTCAACGTGGTATCTCACCACCACCTAATTAGTTTGCCCTGTGGTTTGCATCCCTAAATTTTGTTGATAACATCTCTTCACCTCTTCAATTTCTCTCTTTTTAACATTGCTTCACCACTCTCGTTAACATTCTCACTTTTTATCCATATACTCTTCCCTCAATTGCAATCACCTTCTACTTTGTTAAATTAAAAAAAACTTCTAATATGCTATACTTTTTCTCCCTTATACTCTTCTTTACACATCATTCCCACAATTCGCTACTCTTCCCTCTGACCCACTTCCTGTAACCCACAAAACTTCTGCTGTAACACTCGTAACACTATACATTTTTAATCCTATACCCATACCTCTTCGGAACCCCCACACTTGCCTATGCTTTCTCATTAGCCCATCTATCCTCCAATAGCTGTTTATATCTTACCCTAACTGCTCCTCTTTTGTTTATAAACCTTCACTCTCTCTTTCCCTGTTGCTTCTATTCTCTCCTTGTTATCCCATTACCTTTTTACTCTCAGTGTAGATACCAACAAGAAAGTGATATGATATATCTGTGGGCCCCCTCTATAAACATGTACATCCTGAAGTTACTCATACAGTCTTTTATCTTACCAATACATATCCAACAACATACTTCAATTTCGCCCTACAATCATTTCGTGTATACTTTTTATCCTCTTTTTCACTAAAATATGATATTACCTATAACTAAACCCCTTTCTTACAAGTTCAATCAAAGGCAGTTCCCATTTTTCATTTCACCTTGGGCACCCCAAACTTACCTACCACACCCTCTCTCTAAAAGTTTCTCCTAACTTTAGCCATTCAAGTCCCCTACCACAATTACTCTCTCACTTTGCGTTCAAAGGCTCTATACATTCACTTAACATCTCCCAAAAATCTCTCTCTTCCTTCTGGCATTCCCTCTCTTCTCCAGGTGGCATTACACACTTTTATGACCATTCTTCGCATCCAACCTTTATTTAATCCACATTATTCTTGAATTTACCAATTCTATTCTCAGTTTCTCCTTCCATAACTGATTCATTTAACATTACTGCTACCCCTCCTTTGCTCTAACTCTCTCAGATACTCCAGATTTAATCCCATTTATTTCCCCATTCACTGACTACTATCTACCCTTCGCTTTGTTACGCTTAGGGCAGGATTCAACTTCTTTTCATTCATAACATTCAGCAATCATCTGTTTCTTGTCATCCACACTACATCCACGCACATTTTAAGCAACCCCCAGTTTTATAAAGTTTTATTTTCTCTTTTTTGTAATTGTATACAGGAGAAAGAAGGGTTACTAGCCCATTGCTCCGGCATTTTAGTTCGCATCAGCCCTCTCATACGACACGCATGGGCTTCTTCTTACGGAGGAAAGATTCACTTTTCACTTCCATGGACAATAGAAGAGAAAAATAAAATAAAGAACAAGAGCTATTTAGAAAAAAAAAAAAGGAGAAAAACCTAGAGATGGCATGTATATATATATTTGATGTGAGTTGTCTGTGAAGTGTGACCAAGTGTAAGTTGAGGAAGTAAGTAAGTTAGCAAGATTCCCTGATATCTTAGCGTGTTTATGAGACAGAAAAAGAAACCAGCAATCCTACCATCATGCAAACAGTTACAGGTTTTTTGTTTCACAGTCATTGGCAGGACGGTAGTACTTCCCTGGGTGGTTGCCTGTCTACCAACCTACTCCTATGCCTGTGAATTGGAATATGATGGAATATGTAACAACAAAATGCACAATGTAGGGCAGTTGAAAGGTTTGATTCAAGGGCAACAGTAACAACGGGAAGACAAGAACGAGCTCCTGGTTTACCCGACGGTTGTGTGGTAGTAAGGAGGCCAAAAACCAAACGTGCCAATAGAGTATGGAAAAAAAAAGTACAGAAGGCAGAGAACACACGAAAAAATAGGGGAGATCAGTCGCAGAGTGGAAATGAGTACGCACCAGGTAAGGAGGGAGGCCAGCGACAGTATGAAATTGAAGAGCCATCGCTGAATCAACACTGACCCGAAACTGTTGTATAAGCACTCAGGAGGAAGACAACAGTCAAAGACCAGTCCAGGTGATTAAGATTAAGGCCAGAGGTAGGAGAAAGAAAAGAACATCACAAGAAGAAACGATCAGGAGGTATGTGAGGAGTGAACAGGAGATTGAGGAAGTTTTTAGAGGAAGTTTTTACAGCAGAGACAGGAACAAGGGCTGTGGGGAAAAGACAGCACAGAAGGGAACATCAAGGGGGATGTAATATACAACAAGTGTTTGGATGACATACGAACAACCTGAGGAGGAGGTTGAAAAGGAACAAGCTCTTAAAGTGACCTTTGTACACCTCAAAGGCGATGGGAGACCGTGACAACATTCTCCCCCATGGGTTCCTTAGAGAAGGAAAGCAGGATATGCTCGTGCGTGGCCTCTAACCACAATCTTTCAACAATCCCTTGGAATCTGGGGGGCAAAACTACCTGAGAATGGAAAGCAGCTAATGTAGTCCCTATTTAAGAAAGGAATGGAAACTGAACGAGGCACTAAACTATCAGACCTGTGTCTCTGACATGTATTGTGTGCAAAAGTCATGAGAAAGAAGAAGATTATCAGGGAGGAGAGTGGTTCGAACACCTGGAAAGGAAACAAGGATTATAAATGAAAACCAGCATGGGGTTCATGTAAGGGAAATTTGTATCACAAACATCCTGGAGTTTTATGGACGAGAACAGAAGGTATGACTCGAGAGGAGAGGGTGGGTTTAGATTTGCGTTTTCCTAGACTCTGGAAGGAAGGCCTTTGACACAGTTCCACACAAGGATTAGTTCAGAAGCTGGAGGATCATGGCGAATGTAAAAGGGAGGGCACTGCAAATGGAATAAGGGGAAAATACCTGACAGGGGGCAGGCAAAGGCAACGAGTCATGGTTACGGGAAGAGGTATCCAGTTGGGGCCTCGGTTACGAGCGGGGTCCCACAGGTGGTCAGTTCAGGACCCCAGTGCTTATTGTTGATATATTGCGAACGACATGATGGGTAAGGAATAGACTCTGGAGTTGTCACTGTTCGCGGAGCTGACGTGAAGTTTGATGAGAAGAATTAAATCGGAGGCGAGGATGAAGGAAGGACTGCAAAAAAGAGACCTGGACAGGCCTGGACATGTGGTCCAGTAACTGGCTTCTCGAATTCAATCCAGCCAAATGCAAAGTCATTGAAGGATTGTGGAGGGCAAAGAAGACCGCAGACAGAGTATAGGCTAGGGGGGACAAAGACTACAGAACATCACTCAGGGAGAAGAAAGACCTTGAGGGGTGGGTGAACCATACACTGAGCACATCACCGAGGCCAAATCAACCAAATATACCGCTGCAGCATACGGGCAGCCTGGCTAAACCTGAGAATAGCGTTCGATACCTTTAATAAGGAATCGTCAAGACACTGTACACGGTGTATGTTAGTAGGCCCATTACTGGAGTTTTGCAAGCACCACCTCAGTCTGGAAACCCACACCTGGTCAAGCACGTCAAGAAGTTACGAGTAAGTACAAAGGTTTGCAAAACAAGGGCTAGTCCCAGAGCCCAAGGGATGTGTACAGTAGAGGAAAGGTTAAGGGAAATCGGGACTGACGGACACTGGAGGACAGATAGACAAGAAAGGGTCAGGGGGTGACATGATAACGACCATAAAGATACTGCGGGGATACGGGACAAGGTGGCAGAGATAGGATGTTCCAGAGAGAGGGAACAGGGGACAAGGGGTCACAACTGGAAGCCTGATGACTCAGACGAGTCACAGGGAAACGTTAGGAAGTACTTCTTCAGTCATAGAGTTTGTCAGCAAGTGGATAGCCATAGCTCATAGTGAAAGTAGTGGAGGGCAGGAACACATACATAGTTTTAAGAAGGAGGCTATGACCAAACATCAGGAAGCAGAGAGAGAGATGTAACCCTGTAGCGATCAGTGAAGAGGCGGGGCCAGGAGCTGAAGTCTCGACCCCTGCAACTTAAAATTAGGTGAGTACAATTAGTGAGTAACACATTACCACACCACACATAATATATTTATTAATATATATATATATATATATATATATATTAATATATATATATATATGTATATATATTTACATATATTTATTTGTCATATATATATATATATATATATATATTAATATATATAATATTTATATAAATATATATACGATATCAATTATAAAAATTATATATATATATATATATATTATATATATATTATATATTTATATATATATATATGTTATTGTAACATTGACTAGTTGTTTGATCAATACAACCACTGCGCTGCAAGGATTCGAACCCATGTTAGCACTGGCCTACCTCATGGTAAGCAGCAGAACCTATATGGACGCGTGTTTAAACCTCCATAGGAGCACCCAACCCAGGGTTGGGTGCGCTCCTCTGTGGTGGTCAGTGGTCCTGGGTGCGGTCTTTGGTCCTTGTGGAATTGCTACCCTACGGAAAGCCTTAGACCACCCAGCACAAATGCTTCAAAAAAACTAGGTAACTGTTACATAAAAATATGGGGAAAGGAAAGGAAAAAAGGAAAAGAAAAGGAGGAAAACAATAAAAAAATAAAAAAAAAAATAAAACAAAATTGGAAAATACATGGGGGGGGAATAATTAAGTAAGATAGAATATAACCGTTAAGATACAAAATGCAAAGGTAGATTTTTGATCAGATTTGCTAGTGTTTGTTTATGTCAAGATGAGGTCAAACATTTCGGCATTGTGTGACCCCCAAATAGGCACAATACTGGTTTGTAAATTGAAACAATGGAGTTGTGTGTGATTGCGAGGTGTTTTTGTTAAGCAGACTGACTGTTGTACCAGAGATCAATACACACTTCTGATCACACCAATAGTGTGGAACAACAGCTGTATATCAGAGTGTGAAGGACACACTCACTTATTTTTAAAACACAATTTTTGTAGGGAACCTAACATGGAGGGGAAAGTGGCTAAACTAACATCATGGTATGCGGTTAGAAGCAGATAAAAAATTAACTGGAACAGAGGCTAATATACACAGGGAGAAATGTAATCTTTCGGTGTATACCCCAAGTCGCGCATTTCTTTGTCTGTATACTGTCCACCGAGAGACGTGGTATTGATTATCTCTCAGTGTATATTCACATAGAGTTAACTTTACTTTTTATTTTAGGAGATAAAGGCGGTAGTTGAAGGTTTAACAACCATCGTTTGTCGATAGTCTCAAAACACCAATAATCCGATTAACCAGATTACTATATTTATATATATATATAATATATATATATATATATATATATATTTATAATATATATATATATATATTCATATTATATATATATATTAAAAAAAGTCATGTTTAGAAGTTAAAAAACATGGAGGGTTGACAATAGGAGGCTAGTGGAGTGAGTTATGAAGGGAAAATATATCTCAGGGGTCAGCCGCTGCTGGCTGTCACTAACTCAAATGTTACCTTAATGGATACATGAATGATACGCAGCGTATGAGCGTTTAGTATTTTCTTGGTCCATGATTTACGCCCCAGTGCGCGCAATAACCAGAGGGAATTGAACCGAAAGCTTGAAACCATAGTTCACCTGAGATTTGAAGTTGTTTGTTGAGCTTTTGTTAAAGTCAGAGTTTGATCTCAGACACTGCAGAGACTTAAGTTGGTACAAAATGTGTTGAGCGCCGGAGAAAAGAGCTTCAACTCCGGTGTCATTTGAGAAGTAATGTTTTATTCTATTTGGCTGATGCAGCAGTTTTTTCAGCATTTAAGCTTACAGCAGCAAAGTTGCAGCATGAAAGCTCCAGGAAAATTCACCATACTATGTGTGGTGTAAGCCTACAGTGTTGAACACAAAACTTGTTTCTCATTAAAGATCTGTAAGGGGGACTCAGCAGGACCCTGTATTACCATGAGAAAACCAGGTAATACACCATGAGTACACGGGGATACATTGAGAATAAATAGGCGTCGTCGTAAATCAGAGTTCATTGAGAGTACGTGGGAAGACCAGATAACAGAGGACTTGAAATCCGTCACAGAGGTAATCTGCTGAAAAGAACTATCTGCTTCTTTTTGACTTGGACTTATATGTGGTATATTGGTGGAAGAGCACAGGATTGAAAGAAGCACCACGGAACTTAGTAAAGCTCCCTCTCTGAGCTAAACATTACGCACAACATGGATTAAAGATTTGCTTTAAATCATCTGTACTGCTCATGGAGACTACAACTGTCCCTTCACAACCAATCGAACCCAGCAGTGGGATCATGTAAACGAGAGAGTGTGTACATCACTGTCTGCGTTACCTTAACGAGGAATTTTACGGTTATGTGCGGATAATATTATCCTTATTAATTTGACTTTCTTCTGATGAGTTATTACGCTTCAATATTTAAGGGGTTGTGAATTGTGAACCGATTTATTGCTTGTTGTCTGAGTCTCAGGGAAGAGGAGGAAGGTTATTCGACAGCTGTGTCCCGTGGTGGAAAGTGAACTGGTCTTGAGCAGCTAATTTGTCTCTTCTATTACCAGATAAAATAATAGAAAATAGATTTCATGTTACTGTGTCTAGGGTCCACAGGCCCTTTTCAAGGCATTATTATGAAAGGATTATCATATTTTATCATATTTTTACCTAGAAACAGCATCATCTGTTACTTCATCTTACCTAGAAAACAGAATCTGTTACTTCATTTACACTAGAAACAGCATTCATCTGTTTTTCATCTTACCTTAGAGATAAGCATCATCTGTTACTTCATCTTACCTAGTAGAAACAGCCTTCATCTGTTGCTCTTCATCTTACCTAGAAAGAAAGAAAACAGCATCATAGTTACTCATCTATACCTAGAAACAGCATCATCTGTTTACTTATCCTTACCTCAGAAACAGAATCATTTGTTACTTCCATCTTACCTAGAAACAGCATAATCGTTACTTTTCATCTCTCTTACAACTGGAAAACAGGCATCATTGTTACTTCATCTTACCTAGAAGAAACAGCAATCATCTGTTACTTCATCTTACCTAGATAAACAGCATCATCTGTTACTTCATCTTACCTTGAAAGAAACAGCATCATCTGGTTCTTCATCTTTACCCTAGAAAACAGCATCATCTGTTTACTTCATCCTTACCTAGAAATAAACATAATCTGTACTTTGTTTGAATTGAATAAACAATATTATCTGTTAATATTTCTTCATCAAGATGGGTGGGGTGATTCCTGTCCCTAATTGTCTTACCTTCATTCGACATCGTTAATTAATATTTTTAGATATGTATAGGGGATCAATTCTTATGCAGGGATCTGCCTGAATGGGGTGAAGGGAGGAGGAGACTTGTTAGACTCACTCGGAATTACAGTCCAATTCCGGACTAGTAAGGGTTGTTGGTCATCCCTTTGGGGTATTCTAGTTTGTCAGGTGTTAATAAATAATAATAGTATGGTAATTTTTCCACATTTGTTTCCCCAAGATATGAACGACCATATTTTCCACCATGAAATTAGTTTTACAACGCCTTCATTTGCGAAGATTTAAAATTTACGCAATTAAAATTTTGTAAATATACTTAAACCTAAATATAAATAGTTGGTTTTTAAGTTCAAAACAGCAGGAATTTAACCTGTTCGTAAGCTGAATCAAACAGGGAAGACTAGTTTGTAAATTGAATCCTCAAGAACAAGCAACCCCTCCATTTATTTTTTTTTTTGCCATAGTACAGTTGGCATTAGACATTAAGAACACAAGAAACATAAGAAAGGAGAAACACTGAAGCAGGCCTGGATGCCAATACTAGGCAGGTCCTTCACAATCCATCCCACTAATAGAATATTTGCCTTCATAAGAACATAATAAAGAAGGAACACTGCAAAGGACTTACTGGTCTATGCGAGCAGCTCAATTCCCCCAACCGGCCTTATTGCCAATGTCTTGATCTAGTGAGGTCAGACACGTATGATTCCAAACATTGGTTTACCGTACATATAAAGTTGCATGTATGGAAAAAACAGGGAACACTAGTCACACTAACTCTGCGGACAGAAAATACATCACGCGCTCGGGCGACATAAACTCACCCCCCCTCCCCCCCCTCTGCGGTAAGAAATTGCACGTTTTACTATCATCGCAAATTAACTATGGGATTCCACTGGGTTTACCTGGAGTCAGACTTTAACATGTTTTAGAATCCAGATACCAATGTTAATATTACCTTTAAGTATGGCGTTGCTTGATGACAGAGCTTTTCCTGTTTGTTGAACCTAGGTGCTAATGCTTCTAAATGTTGTTTTCATACCATACTCCTGGATCAAGGAGCCCCTCACTAGTACATAAACAACTTTGACCTCACCACTCTCAATCCATCCTCCCCCTCCATATCTCCTCCATCTCTTCCCGTCAATCTCCCACCTATTCTCCAACATTCGTGAAAGGAAAATGATTTTGACAGAACATTCACCTTGAGGATTTCCTACAATTAATAGTGAATATTATTAAAAGTGAAGCTAAAATCCTACCAATGAGGAGGGAATGAACACAGAGGACAATAATAAAACACACTAACCCGCAATTCGTCGTCGTAGCTCCTCTCTTCTATTGCGCGGTTATGTGTGTATCATTCCAATCACGGTTATTGTGCCTTTTTTTTTTATTGTTATTCAGAGACATTAACTCATCGTTGACATGACAAAACATTGCAACAATGTAACCGAACAAATACAACAAGTTGTCGAATGTATTGATTTGCCAGCTCTGTACCAAGATACCCTTGTGTTGCGTGTTCTGACAGATTTAACATTAAAATGGTTATAAAATACCGACAGGTTGTTAGGTTATTTAGGGTAAGGGAACCATATGCAACAAGTTAGTTTCATATATCTCGAAAACGTTTCGCCTAAACAGTAGGCTTCTTAAGTCGAAGGTAGAAACAGCTGGTGTAAGTAAACTGTGTGAGGTAGATAACAACTGGTTGTCTGCAAGTAAACAGTTGTGATGTAGACAACAGCTGTGTTGTAAGAAAACAGTGTGGGGAAGTAGAGACAACAAACAACTGGTGAAGTAAACAGTGTGGGGTTAGACAAAACAACTGGTGTAAGAAAACAAGTGTGAGGATAGAGCAACAAACTGGTTTGTAAGTTAAAAGTGTGATGTAGACAACACTGTGTAAGTAAACAGTGTGAGGTAGACAACTATCTGGTTGTAAATAAAACAGTGTTGGGTAGACAACAAGCTGTTGTAAGGTAAAACAGTGTGGGGTAGACAACAGCTGGTTTTGTAAGTAAAACAGTGTGAGGTAGACACAAGCTGGTTGTAAGTAAACAGTGTGGGGTAGACAACAGTGGTTTAAGTAAACAGTGGGAGTAGACAACAGCCTGGTGTAAAGTAAACAGTATGAGGATAGACAACTGTGGTGAACGTAATAAATTGGAAGGTAGACTAGACAGCATCTGAATGAAAGTTAAGAGATGGTAGACAGTAGCTAGGTGACGTAGTTGGTCGTAAGTAAAAAGCTGGAGGATCAGGCCACAATAAAAGGAAGGGCACTGCAATGGATTAAGGGAATACGGACAGGGAGGCAGCAGAGCAATGAGCCAACGGAGTCATGGTAATTATATCGTGAGAGAGGTTATCACAGTGGGACGCCCTGCCTGTTCGAGCGGGGGGGTCCCACTAGGGGTTCAGTTCTAGCGACCAGTGCTATTTTTGATTATATTGTGAACGACATGATGGAAGGAAAGGAATAGTCTCTGGCTGAAAGGGTCACCTGTTCGCAGATGACGTTGAGTTGATGAGAAACAAATATATCGGACACGAGGATAACGAGGAGAGGCAGACCTGCAAAAGAGAGAGACTGGGAGAGGCTGGACATGTGGTCCAGTAACTTGCTCTCGAATTCAATCCAGCAAATGCAAAGTAATGAGATTGGGGGCAACACACAAAGAGACCGCAGACAGAATTATAGGCTAGGTGGGAACAAAGACTACAGGACCTCACTCAGGGAGGAAAGATAGGAAGGAAGAAGACCTTGGTGGTTCGGACCATAACAACGAGTAGTACATCACCGGAGGCACAATCAATCCAATAACCGCTGCAGCATACGCGGCGCCTGGGCACAAACCTGAGAAATAGCGTTCGATAACCTCAAATAAGAATCGTTCAGGACCACTGTACACTGATGTATGTTACGGCCCATACTGGAGTAGTATGCAAGAGCAACCCAGTCTGGAAACCCACACCGGTTCAAGCACGGCTCAAGAAGTTAGAGGAAAGTACAAAGGTTTTTGACAAACAAGGGCTAGTCCCAGAGCTCAAGGGAATGTAGGCTCGCGTATAGTATCGCCGTTCGAGGAAAAGGTAATTTAAGGGAAAAATCGGACCTCTGACTCGACGACACTGGTAGGACAGGAAGGGTTCCAGGGGGAGTCCATGATAACGACATACAAGTTTCTGCGGGAGGGAAGGAATATAGAACTAGTGGACAGAGGATAGGATGTTCCAGAGAGGGGGAAACAGGGACATAGGGGGGTGGGTCAAAACTGGAAGCTGAAGAATCAGACGAGAGTCCACAGGGACGTTTAAGAAAGTATTTCTTCAGTATTTAGAGTTGTCAGCAAGGGGTATGTGACGTGCTAGTGATTGTTGAGGTGTGGAAGGCAGTAATAAGGTAGGTGTGGTGGAGGTTGGTACAATTTCATAGTTTTTTGAAGAGGGTGGTCTTTGAGATGGAATTTTGCTGGTGTTTATGTGAGTGGGTGTGTGTCTGTGGGTGTGTCGGTTGTGTTATGTGGGAGTGTTGGTTGGTGTGTGTGTGGTGTGTTGGTGTGAGAGAGAGGTAAGTGAGAGAGTGGGGATACTGGTGAGTGGATATGGGTTGTGTGGACGGGGAATGGTTGCAAGCGGTGGAGCGAGTAAAAGGATTCAATCTTGGGGGGTGGTGATTGGGTGGGGTTTGGGTATATCAGAATATATATATATCAATATATATCAAAGAATAATAGGGTCTCTTTATATAGGGTCTATTTATAGGTGTAAAAAAAAGCAAAGTACATCCACAGCAAAAAAGGAGGAGTTAATTCGGATCAGGTGAAATCGTAAAACGAAAAAATTTAATCAACGAACCCTCCCCTAACCGTCCTGACTAAACACCAACAAATACTCATCCTAAATCCTTTTTCACATAAGAAAACTCTCCCCCATAACCATACCATCCCCTCTCTCCCCTTCAAACCATAGCTAACCCCCCTCCCCACAAACTATATCTACCCCTCCATAAACCCATCCTCCCCCTCCCACAAAAACCTTCCATCCCCTTATCCTCCTAAACTATCTATTTCCCCTCCCCCTAACCACCGTCCCCTTCTGTGCAAAGCAACGGGGGAGGTACCCCCCGGGGACACTAGTAGAACCAAGAGATGGGACAAGGGGCCTCCAAGGAAGATATCTGGGGGGAGGAGGAAAGGAAGAGAATGGGGGGAGGAAAGGTGAGGATGGATTGAACAAGGAAAAATGGGAGATCAGAAGGAAAGGAAGGGAGGAATGGGAGGTAGTTTGGTTAGAGCTCAAAAAAAGAGGGAGAGAAGACGGGGAAAGGGAAGGAGACTAGATGAGTGGAAGAAGATGGAAAGAGAGGTTGCAGCATGAATGAATGCAGGGAAGGTTGGAGGGAAATAGCAAAAAGCAACAGGCCCACAGCCAGAAGAAGAAATCCAAAGATAGAGAGATTAAAAGAAGAGCTGAGAATCTGAAACAAGCACAGGAGACTATGATATTACAGAATGTAGCATCTCGGCAATGGCTACATCAAAAACACAGACCAAAGTCTCTATGAAGGAAAAGCATGGAAACTAAACTGTATGCAGAGGGTCGTGTCAAACCCACATGGGGCCCCAACAAAACAAAGACAGGGAGCACACTTAGGGACAGAAAGAAGAATAGAGAGTTGGATGGGAAGAAGACATTGAAGGAACTAGGGGACATGTGCAAGGCCTTACCAGATACCTGTGGGGGGCAGGAACGGGTGATGAGCAGGAAGGACAAACAAGAAGCATGGGGGCCATATAAATAGGGAAGGGACTGAAGGAAGGAACACTCCACGGGAGGAACGTAAAACACTTCAGTGGATGCAATGGATAAAAGTCACAGTGGGAGGGGGTGGAATGGGAAGAGAGAGGAAAGAGAGAGGGGAGAGAAGTGGGGGAGAAAGGAAAAGGGAGGATCCGTTGTTGTCTATGGGCTAGAAACGAACGCTAAAGGGGAAAAATAAACTTATGATTTGTGAAAAGAAAGCAGGAGAAAAAGCGATGATTGAAGATATCAATGAAGGTGATAGGCGAGGGGGGAGGGACATCATGACCCAGGAGAGTGGCAAATTTTCGGAGAAGGGAGAAGATTTGGAGGAGGTTCACAAAAAAGTCGGCCTCCTCAAAGTAATTTTCAAGGCAGAATCAACCCGAGCATGATCCAGCAGGAGGAAAAAGAAAAGACGGCATGAGAGGCAAGGCAGGAGTTCCGGAGTGTGTACTCGATCGCGAAGCACAGATACAAGGGACGAAAGGGAAAAGGAAATGATGAAAGAGGAGAGTTCATAAACGGAAAGGAGAAGAAGAAAGGGAGGGAAATAAAAAAAGGAGAGAGAATAACCAGGCTGGAGGGGATCAAATGGGATCATAGGACAAGCGCCCACCCCCAGAAACCACCTGCGGTAGGACACTCAGCCAGACACCCCCAAGGCAAACCTGGAACAATCCAAACCAAACCCAATCACACAACGATCCCTACTGTTTTCCACCCCCGCCCACCAACCCCGCCGCACCACAGTTTTACAGTATTAGAACAGAAGTTGAATGTTTGGTACACAAATGCAGATTGGGATATTAATTAACGAATATAAACATGAGGAAATGGCAAGAATGAATCAATGAGAGTCCCCAGGACATCATAGCAGGTACAGGAAACAAACTCACGGAGACAATAACAGATGCAATCTTCCCCACATGATACCAAGATCATGAGGAAAGAGAGTTGGGGGATGGGGGGCTGGGGGGGACCACGTGGGGGGGGGATGAGGTGGTTGGGGGGGTGGGGTTGGTGGTTTTTGAGAGGATCGGTTGTTATTTTATCAGAATGATGGATATGTCGTTGGTAAGGAGTATGTGTAGGGGTTAGTAGTGTAGATATGGTATGTAGAGGTATTGTAGGGATTGTTTTTAGAATTGGGGGTTGAGGTAGATTAAGGTTTTGGCTTAGTGGTTGAACGATGGTTAATTGTATGTTGTAATGATGTGTTTAGGGTATTGGTTTGGATATGTGATAATTGGATTAGTTTGTAGAATACGTTTGTAGGTACACTTCAGTCTGGGGAACACAAAAGTGGTCATTGCATGTGATTGTATTATTCACCACAGAACTGCAAGGAGGCCAAGAGAGGAATATGAAAGAGTGAGAAGCACAGCCAGTGCAATGGTTGGACACTCTTGATGGGTGTGTGGCAAGAAAGGAGCTCACTACAAGCAGAGCAAAAAGTTGCTGGTTATGGGGGGAGGGGGATAGGGGGGGATTTCAACCAACAGGGAGATTGATGGGGCAGGAATGGGAAGAGTATAACATGGAGCCACTTGGGGGGGGGGGGGGGTCCCGAAGATGGGGAAAAGATGGAGAGGAAGGAAGAGCCAGAAAGGAATGTTGGACGCGTGGGTGCTGGTAGAAAACCTCATGCAACCAACATGTTAAGACACTACCGAGTGTAGAGGGGAGGGAGGAGGAGTGAAACAGCAAGATTGGACTTGTGTTTCACCTATGGGCAGCACGCCAAGCTCGGGACACCTCAGACATTGAGGACATTCAAGTTATGAGAGTCCCCTAGGAGCTAGGAATGAGAGACCACGTGGTTCTGTGCTTTGAATATTTGTAGAGGACTGCATAGTCATTGTGGATCGGTGATGTGAATAAAAGGTGTTAGGTTGTATGGGGGAAGAAAAAATGCCTCTGCTCTTCTATTGACTCTCTTTGTCTCTGACTATAAAAGGGGGGTACTGTCTTTTAGGGTTGATTTGAGTACTTCCTGCGGGGTGGAGAGAGAGAGTAGGAACGGGAGATGGTCCAGTGGACCAGAAGAACTGCAGGGGGAAGGGAAAAGCCAGGTAAAAAAGGTATATAATGAAATGATGGAATATTTTTTTTTTTTTTTTTTTGTTTATTTATCACACCGGCCGATTCCACCATGGCAGGGTAATGGCCCGAAATAAAGAAAAAGAAAAAACTTTCACTCATCACTTCACTACCATCCTGTTTGCCAGAAGAAGGGTAAGGGTGTGCTTTTACCCTACAGTTTTTATAAACTGCAACATTAACACCCCTCCTTCAGAGTGCAGATATGCACTGTAAATTTCCCATCTCCAAGGACTCAAGTTCCGGCCTGCCGAGGGTTTCCCTTGAATACTTCATAAATGTTTACTTTGTCACACTCCAACTCAAGCACTGTCAAGTATTAAATAAAACCATTTGTCTCCATTCCACTCCTATCAACATCACTGATCACGCTTGCCCTCTGTGAAAGTCCAAGCCCCACCATTCCTCGCCACAAAACCTCCTTAACCCCCTCCCTCCAACCATTCCTAAGGCCGACCCCTACCCCGCACCTTCCCTTCCAAACTACAGCAGACTGTACACTCTTGAATGTCATTCTGTTCGCTCCATTCTCTATAACATGTTCCCGAAAACCACCTCTACAACAACCCCTTCCTCAGCACTCTGGCAACAGTTTATGGTAATCCCGCACCTCCTCCGAACTTCCAAAAAACTACGGAATTAACCTTGCATTATATTCACACCTCACATTTGCCCTCAGGACATGACATCTCCACAGGCCTTCCCGCACTTCTCCTCGCTTTCTTTTTGCTGCCATTGCATACATTCATCACCCAAGTTCACACCCATATATATGAGCGTAGCGTTGGTATTTTTTTTTTTTTAATTTTTAAACTATACTCTCATCATACATTCCCCTCTTTGGCCTCCAAGGACAAAGTTCTTTGTCCTCCACAGACTCTAAGTTGCACCACACTCACTCCTTTCCCTCATCAATTCTCAATGATTCACCTCATCTTCATAGACCCACCGCTGACACGGTTCCACTCCACAAAAATATCTGAAATACGTTCAACTCCTCCAATACTCTCTCCCTACCAATCTGATATTCAATCTTTTCATCACATTATCTTTTGTGTTAATCCTCATAACCTTACTCCTTTCCTTGTATTCACCTTTTATTTTTCTCTTTTGAAACACACTACCAGATTCATCCACCATTCTCTGCTACTTATCTTCAGAATCTCCCAAGAGCACAGTGTCATCAGGCAAGAGCAGCGATGAACACTCCAATTTGGTCGTGTTGTGAATTCTTTATCTTTTAACTCCAACGCCCTCTATTGCCAAGACCCTCGCATTCGCATTTACTTTCTCTTACAACCCCATCTATAAAATATAATTAACAACCACGGTTGACATCACACTCTTTGTCTAAGGACTACTTTACTGGGGGAAAAAATTTCCCTCTTTCCTAACATACTCTAAACTTGAGCCTCACTATCTCGTTTAAAAATCTTCACTGCTTTCAGTAACCTACCTCCTTACACCATACACTTGCAAACATCTGCCACATTGGCCCCCCCCCTATCCACCCTGTCATACGCCTTTTCCAAATCCATAAATGCACAAAGACCTTCTTTAGCCTTATCTAATACTGTTCACTTTTATGTTTCACTGTAAACACCTTGATGTCCACACACCCCTACCTTTCCAAAGCCTCCATTGTTCATCTGCTTATCCGGAATTCTCCGTTTTCTCTTAATTCTTTCAATTATAACTCTATACCATACACTTTACCAGGTAACACTCAACAGACTTATTCCCCCTATAATTTTTGCACTCTCTTTATCCCCCTTTGCCTTTATACAAGGAATATGCTTGCTTCTGACAATCCCTAGGTACCTTACCTCTTCCATAATTTATTAAATAATTTGCTCCAACCACTCCAAAAACTATATCCCCCACCTGGCTTTTAAACATTTCTATCTTTATCCCTCAATCCCGGCTGCTTACCCCCCTTTTCATTTTCTACTGCCCAGAACTTCCCCCAACACTCACAACTTGGCTCTTCCTCACCTACAAGATGTTATTCCTCCTTGCCCTATACACGAAATCACAGCATCTTCCCTATCATTCATCAACATTTAACAATTCCTCAAAATTTTCAGCTTCCATCTTCCAAATACCTCTAACTCTCCATTTAATAACTCTCCTTCATATTTTTAAACTGACAAATCCATTTGTTCGTCTAGGCTTTCTTCAACGTGGTATCTCACCACCACCTAATTAGTTTGCCCTGTGGTTTGCATCCCTAAATTTTGTTGATAACATCTCTTCACCTCTTCAATTTCTCTCTTTTTAACATTGCTTCACCACTCTCGTTAACATTCTCACTTTTTATCCATATACTCTTCCCTCAATTGCAATCACCTTCTACTTTGTTAAATTAAAAAAAACTTCTAATATGCTATACTTTTTCTCCCTTATACTCTTCTTTACACATCATTCCCACAATTCGCTACTCTTCCCTCTGACCCACTTCCTGTAACCCACAAAACTTCTGCTGTAACACTCGTAACACTATACATTTTTAATCCTATACCCATACCTCTTCGGAACCCCCACACTTGCCTATGCTTTCTCATTAGCCCATCTATCCTCCAATAGCTGTTTATATCTTACCCTAACTGCTCCTCTTTTGTTTATAAACCTTCACTCTCTCTTTCCCTGTTGCTTCTATTCTCTCCTTGTTATCCCATTACCTTTTTACTCTCAGTGTAGATACCAACAAGAAAGTGATATGATATATCTGTGGGCCCCCTCTATAAACATGTACATCCTGAAGTTACTCATACAGTCTTTTATCTTACCAATACATATCCAACAACATACTTCAATTTCGCCCTACAATCATTTCGTGTATACTTTTTATCCTCTTTTTCACTAAAATATGATATTACCTATAACTAAACCCCTTTCTTACAAGTTCAATCAAAGGCAGTTCCCATTTTTCATTTCACCTTGGGCACCCCAAACTTACCTACCACACCCTCTCTCTAAAAGTTTCTCCTAACTTTAGCCATTCAAGTCCCCTACCACAATTACTCTCTCACTTTGCGTTCAAAGGCTCTATACATTCACTTAACATCTCCCAAAAATCTCTCTCTTCCTTCTGGCATTCCCTCTCTTCTCCAGGTGGCATTACACACTTTTATGACCATTCTTCGCATCCAACCTTTATTTAATCCACATTATTCTTGAATTTACCAATTCTATTCTCAGTTTCTCCTTCCATAACTGATTCATTTAACATTACTGCTACCCCTCCTTTGCTCTAACTCTCTCAGATACTCCAGATTTAATCCCATTTATTTCCCCATTCACTGACTACTATCTACCCTTCGCTTTGTTACGCTTAGGGCAGGATTCAACTTCTTTTCATTCATAACATTCAGCAATCATCTGTTTCTTGTCATCCACACTACATCCACGCACATTTTAAGCAACCCCCAGTTTTATAAAGTTTTATTTTCTCTTTTTTGTAATTGTATACAGGAGAAAGAAGGGTTACTAGCCCATTGCTCCGGCATTTTAGTTCGCATCAGCCCTCTCATACGACACGCATGGGCTTCTTCTTACGGAGGAAAGATTCACTTTTCACTTCCATGGACAATAGAAGAGAAAAATAAAATAAAGAACAAGAGCTATTTAGAAAAAAAAAAAAGGAGAAAAACCTAGAGATGGCATGTATATATATATTTGATGTGAGTTGTCTGTGAAGTGTGACCAAGTGTAAGTTGAGGAAGTAAGTAAGTTAGCAAGATTCCCTGATATCTTAGCGTGTTTATGAGACAGAAAAAGAAACCAGCAATCCTACCATCATGCAAACAGTTACAGGTTTTTTGTTTCACAGTCATTGGCAGGACGGTAGTACTTCCCTGGGTGGTTGCCTGTCTACCAACCTACTCCTATGCCTGTGAATTGGAATATGATGGAATATGTAACAACAAAATGCACAATGTAGGGCAGTTGAAAGGTTTGATTCAAGGGCAACAGTAACAACGGGAAGACAAGAACGAGCTCCTGGTTTACCCGACGGTTGTGTGGTAGTAAGGAGGCCAAAAACCAAACGTGCCAATAGAGTATGGAAAAAAAAAGTACAGAAGGCAGAGAACACACGAAAAAATAGGGGAGATCAGTCGCAGAGTGGAAATGAGTACGCACCAGGTAAGGAGGGAGGCCAGCGACAGTATGAAATTGAAGAGCCATCGCTGAATCAACACTGACCCGAAACTGTTGTATAAGCACTCAGGAGGAAGACAACAGTCAAAGACCAGTCCAGGTGATTAAGATTAAGGCCAGAGGTAGGAGAAAGAAAAGAACATCACAAGAAGAAACGATCAGGAGGTATGTGAGGAGTGAACAGGAGATTGAGGAAGTTTTTAGAGGAAGTTTTTACAGCAGAGACAGGAACAAGGGCTGTGGGGAAAAGACAGCACAGAAGGGAACATCAAGGGGGATGTAATATACAACAAGTGTTTGGATGACATACGAACAACCTGAGGAGGAGGTTGAAAAGGAACAAGCTCTTAAAGTGACCTTTGTACACCTCAAAGGCGATGGGAGACCGTGACAACATTCTCCCCCATGGGTTCCTTAGAGAAGGAAAGCAGGATATGCTCGTGCGTGGCCTCTAACCACAATCTTTCAACAATCCCTTGGAATCTGGGGGGCAAAACTACCTGAGAATGGAAAGCAGCTAATGTAGTCCCTATTTAAGAAAGGAATGGAAACTGAACGAGGCACTAAACTATCAGACCTGTGTCTCTGACATGTATTGTGTGCAAAAGTCATGAGAAAGAAGAAGATTATCAGGGAGGAGAGTGGTTCGAACACCTGGAAAGGAAACAAGGATTATAAATGAAAACCAGCATGGGGTTCATGTAAGGGAAATTTGTATCACAAACATCCTGGAGTTTTATGGACGAGAACAGAAGGTATGACTCGAGAGGAGAGGGTGGGTTTAGATTTGCGTTTTCCTAGACTCTGGAAGGAAGGCCTTTGACACAGTTCCACACAAGGATTAGTTCAGAAGCTGGAGGATCATGGCGAATGTAAAAGGGAGGGCACTGCAAATGGAATAAGGGGAAAATACCTGACAGGGGGCAGGCAAAGGCAACGAGTCATGGTTACGGGAAGAGGTATCCAGTTGGGGCCTCGGTTACGAGCGGGGTCCCACAGGTGGTCAGTTCAGGACCCCAGTGCTTATTGTTGATATATTGCGAACGACATGATGGGTAAGGAATAGACTCTGGAGTTGTCACTGTTCGCGGAGCTGACGTGAAGTTTGATGAGAAGAATTAAATCGGAGGCGAGGATGAAGGAAGGACTGCAAAAAAGAGACCTGGACAGGCCTGGACATGTGGTCCAGTAACTGGCTTCTCGAATTCAATCCAGCCAAATGCAAAGTCATTGAAGGATTGTGGAGGGCAAAGAAGACCGCAGACAGAGTATAGGCTAGGGGGGACAAAGACTACAGAACATCACTCAGGGAGAAGAAAGACCTTGAGGGGTGGGTGAACCATACACTGAGCACATCACCGAGGCCAAATCAACCAAATATACCGCTGCAGCATACGGGCAGCCTGGCTAAACCTGAGAATAGCGTTCGATACCTTTAATAAGGAATCGTCAAGACACTGTACACGGTGTATGTTAGTAGGCCCATTACTGGAGTTTTGCAAGCACCACCTCAGTCTGGAAACCCACACCTGGTCAAGCACGTCAAGAAGTTACGAGTAAGTACAAAGGTTTGCAAAACAAGGGCTAGTCCCAGAGCCCAAGGGATGTGTACAGTAGAGGAAAGGTTAAGGGAAATCGGGACTGACGGACACTGGAGGACAGATAGACAAGAAAGGGTCAGGGGGTGACATGATAACGACCATAAAGATACTGCGGGGATACGGGACAAGGTGGCAGAGATAGGATGTTCCAGAGAGAGGGAACAGGGGACAAGGGGTCACAACTGGAAGCCTGATGACTCAGACGAGTCACAGGGAAACGTTAGGAAGTACTTCTTCAGTCATAGAGTTTGTCAGCAAGTGGATAGCCATAGCTCATAGTGAAAGTAGTGGAGGGCAGGAACACATACATAGTTTTAAGAAGGAGGCTATGACCAAACATCAGGAAGCAGAGAGAGAGATGTAACCCTGTAGCGATCAGTGAAGAGGCGGGGCCAGGAGCTGAAGTCTCGACCCCTGCAACTTAAAATTAGGTGAGTACAATTAGTGAGTAACACATTACCACACCACACATAATATATTTATTAATATATATATATATATATATATATATATTAATATATATATATATATGTATATATATTTACATATATTTATTTGTCATATATATATATATATATATATATATTAATATATATAATATTTATATAAATATATATACGATATCAATTATAAAAATTATATATATATATATATATATTATATATATATTATATATTTATATATATATATATGTTATTGTAACATTGACTAGTTGTTTGATCAATACAACCACTGCGCTGCAAGGATTCGAACCCATGTTAGCACTGGCCTACCTCATGGTAAGCAGCAGAACCTATATGGACGCGTGTTTAAACCTCCATAGGAGCACCCAACCCAGGGTTGGGTGCGCTCCTCTGTGGTGGTCAGTGGTCCTGGGTGCGGTCTTTGGTCCTTGTGGAATTGCTACCCTACGGAAAGCCTTAGACCACCCAGCACAAATGCTTCAAAAAAACTAGGTAACTGTTACATAAAAATATGGGGAAAGGAAAGGAAAAAAGGAAAAGAAAAGGAGGAAAACAATAAAAAAATAAAAAAAAAAATAAAACAAAATTGGAAAATACATGGGGGGGGAATAATTAAGTAAGATAGAATATAACCGTTAAGATACAAAATGCAAAGGTAGATTTTTGATCAGATTTGCTAGTGTTTGTTTATGTCAAGATGAGGTCAAACATTTCGGCATTGTGTGACCCCCAAATAGGCACAATACTGGTTTGTAAATTGAAACAATGGAGTTGTGTGTGATTGCGAGGTGTTTTTGTTAAGCAGACTGACTGTTGTACCAGAGATCAATACACACTTCTGATCACACCAATAGTGTGGAACAACAGCTGTATATCAGAGTGTGAAGGACACACTCACTTATTTTTAAAACACAATTTTTGTAGGGAACCTAACATGGAGGGGAAAGTGGCTAAACTAACATCATGGTATGCGGTTAGAAGCAGATAAAAAATTAACTGGAACAGAGGCTAATATACACAGGGAGAAATGTAATCTTTCGGTGTATACCCCAAGTCGCGCATTTCTTTGTCTGTATACTGTCCACCGAGAGACGTGGTATTGATTATCTCTCAGTGTATATTCACATAGAGTTAACTTTACTTTTTATTTTAGGAGATAAAGGCGGTAGTTGAAGGTTTAACAACCATCGTTTGTCGATAGTCTCAAAACACCAATAATCCGATTAACCAGATTACTATATTTATATATATATATAATATATATATATATATATATATATATTTATAATATATATATATATATATTCATATTATATATATATATTAAAAAAAGTCATGTTTAGAAGTTAAAAAACATGGAGGGTTGACAATAGGAGGCTAGTGGAGTGAGTTATGAAGGGAAAATATATCTCAGGGGTCAGCCGCTGCTGGCTGTCACTAACTCAAATGTTACCTTAATGGATACATGAATGATACGCAGCGTATGAGCGTTTAGTATTTTCTTGGTCCATGATTTACGCCCCAGTGCGCGCAATAACCAGAGGGAATTGAACCGAAAGCTTGAAACCATAGTTCACCTGAGATTTGAAGTTGTTTGTTGAGCTTTTGTTAAAGTCAGAGTTTGATCTCAGACACTGCAGAGACTTAAGTTGGTACAAAATGTGTTGAGCGCCGGAGAAAAGAGCTTCAACTCCGGTGTCATTTGAGAAGTAATGTTTTATTCTATTTGGCTGATGCAGCAGTTTTTTCAGCATTTAAGCTTACAGCAGCAAAGTTGCAGCATGAAAGCTCCAGGAAAATTCACCATACTATGTGTGGTGTAAGCCTACAGTGTTGAACACAAAACTTGTTTCTCATTAAAGATCTGTAAGGGGGACTCAGCAGGACCCTGTATTACCATGAGAAAACCAGGTAATACACCATGAGTACACGGGGATACATTGAGAATAAATAGGCGTCGTCGTAAATCAGAGTTCATTGAGAGTACGTGGGAAGACCAGATAACAGAGGACTTGAAATCCGTCACAGAGGTAATCTGCTGAAAAGAACTATCTGCTTCTTTTTGACTTGGACTTATATGTGGTATATTGGTGGAAGAGCACAGGATTGAAAGAAGCACCACGGAACTTAGTAAAGCTCCCTCTCTGAGCTAAACATTACGCACAACATGGATTAAAGATTTGCTTTAAATCATCTGTACTGCTCATGGAGACTACAACTGTCCCTTCACAACCAATCGAACCCAGCAGTGGGATCATGTAAACGAGAGAGTGTGTACATCACTGTCTGCGTTACCTTAACGAGGAATTTTACGGTTATGTGCGGATAATATTATCCTTATTAATTTGACTTTCTTCTGATGAGTTATTACGCTTCAATATTTAAGGGGTTGTGAATTGTGAACCGATTTATTGCTTGTTGTCTGAGTCTCAGGGAAGAGGAGGAAGGTTATTCGACAGCTGTGTCCCGTGGTGGAAAGTGAACTGGTCTTGAGCAGCTAATTTGTCTCTTCTATTACCAGATAAAATAATAGAAAATAGATTTCATGTTACTGTGTCTAGGGTCCACAGGCCCTTTTCAAGGCATTATTATGAAAGGATTATCATATTTTATCATATTTTTACCTAGAAACAGCATCATCTGTTACTTCATCTTACCTAGAAAACAGAATCTGTTACTTCATTTACACTAGAAACAGCATTCATCTGTTTTTCATCTTACCTTAGAGATAAGCATCATCTGTTACTTCATCTTACCTAGTAGAAACAGCCTTCATCTGTTGCTCTTCATCTTACCTAGAAAGAAAGAAAACAGCATCATAGTTACTCATCTATACCTAGAAACAGCATCATCTGTTTACTTATCCTTACCTCAGAAACAGAATCATTTGTTACTTCCATCTTACCTAGAAACAGCATAATCGTTACTTTTCATCTCTCTTACAACTGGAAAACAGGCATCATTGTTACTTCATCTTACCTAGAAGAAACAGCAATCATCTGTTACTTCATCTTACCTAGATAAACAGCATCATCTGTTACTTCATCTTACCTTGAAAGAAACAGCATCATCTGGTTCTTCATCTTTACCCTAGAAAACAGCATCATCTGTTTACTTCATCCTTACCTAGAAATAAACATAATCTGTACTTTGTTTGAATTGAATAAACAATATTATCTGTTAATATTTCTTCATCAAGATGGGTGGGGTGATTCCTGTCCCTAATTGTCTTACCTTCATTCGACATCGTTAATTAATATTTTTAGATATGTATAGGGGATCAATTCTTATGCAGGGATCTGCCTGAATGGGGTGAAGGGAGGAGGAGACTTGTTAGACTCACTCGGAATTACAGTCCAATTCCGGACTAGTAAGGGTTGTTGGTCATCCCTTTGGGGTATTCTAGTTTGTCAGGTGTTAATAAATAATAATAGTATGGTAATTTTTCCACATTTGTTTCCCCAAGATATGAACGACCATATTTTCCACCATGAAATTAGTTTTACAACGCCTTCATTTGCGAAGATTTAAAATTTACGCAATTAAAATTTTGTAAATATACTTAAACCTAAATATAAATAGTTGGTTTTTAAGTTCAAAACAGCAGGAATTTAACCTGTTCGTAAGCTGAATCAAACAGGGAAGACTAGTTTGTAAATTGAATCCTCAAGAACAAGCAACCCCTCCATTTATTTTTTTTTTTGCCATAGTACAGTTGGCATTAGACATTAAGAACACAAGAAACATAAGAAAGGAGAAACACTGAAGCAGGCCTGGATGCCAATACTAGGCAGGTCCTTCACAATCCATCCCACTAATAGAATATTTGCCTTCATAAGAACATAATAAAGAAGGAACACTGCAAAGGACTTACTGGTCTATGCGAGCAGCTCAATTCCCCCAACCGGCCTTATTGCCAATGTCTTGATCTAGTGAGGTCAGACACGTATGATTCCAAACATTGGTTTACCGTACATATAAAGTTGCATGTATGGAAAAAACAGGGAACACTAGTCACACTAACTCTGCGGACAGAAAATACATCACGCGCTCGGGCGACATAAACTCACCCCCCCTCCCCCCCCTCTGCGGTAAGAAATTGCACGTTTTACTATCATCGCAAATTAACTATGGGATTCCACTGGGTTTACCTGGAGTCAGACTTTAACATGTTTTAGAATCCAGATACCAATGTTAATATTACCTTTAAGTATGGCGTTGCTTGATGACAGAGCTTTTCCTGTTTGTTGAACCTAGGTGCTAATGCTTCTAAATGTTGTTTTCATACCATACTCCTGGATCAAGGAGCCCCTCACTAGTACATAAACAACTTTGACCTCACCACTCTCAATCCATCCTCCCCCTCCATATCTCCTCCATCTCTTCCCGTCAATCTCCCACCTATTCTCCAACATTCGTGAAAGGAAAATGATTTTGACAGAACATTCACCTTGAGGATTTCCTACAATTAATAGTGAATATTATTAAAAGTGAAGCTAAAATCCTACCAATGAGGAGGGAATGAACACAGAGGACAATAATAAAACACACTAACCCGCAATTCGTCGTCGTAGCTCCTCTCTTCTATTGCGCGGTTATGTGTGTATCATTCCAATCACGGTTATTGTGCCTTTTTTTTTTATTGTTATTCAGAGACATTAACTCATCGTTGACATGACAAAACATTGCAACAATGTAACCGAACAAATACAACAAGTTGTCGAATGTATTGATTTGCCAGCTCTGTACCAAGATACCCTTGTGTTGCGTGTTCTGACAGATTTAACATTAAAATGGTTATAAAATACCGACAGGTTGTTAGGTTATTTAGGGTAAGGGAACCATATGCAACAAGTTAGTTTCATATATCTCGAAAACGTTTCGCCTAAACAGTAGGCTTCTTAAGTCGAAGGTAGAAACAGCTGGTGTAAGTAAACTGTGTGAGGTAGATAACAACTGGTTGTCTGCAAGTAAACAGTTGTGATGTAGACAACAGCTGTGTTGTAAGAAAACAGTGTGGGGAAGTAGAGACAACAAACAACTGGTGAAGTAAACAGTGTGGGGTTAGACAAAACAACTGGTGTAAGAAAACAAGTGTGAGGATAGAGCAACAAACTGGTTTGTAAGTTAAAAGTGTGATGTAGACAACACTGTGTAAGTAAACAGTGTGAGGTAGACAACTATCTGGTTGTAAATAAAACAGTGTTGGGTAGACAACAAGCTGTTGTAAGGTAAAACAGTGTGGGGTAGACAACAGCTGGTTTTGTAAGTAAAACAGTGTGAGGTAGACACAAGCTGGTTGTAAGTAAACAGTGTGGGGTAGACAACAGTGGTTTAAGTAAACAGTGGGAGTAGACAACAGCCTGGTGTAAAGTAAACAGTATGAGGATAGACAACTGTGGTGAACGTAATAAATTGGAAGGTAGACTAGACAGCATCTGAATGAAAGTTAAGAGAGAGAGAGAGAGGGGAAGAAGAAAAGGAGAGAGAGAGAGAGGAAGAGAGAGAGAGATAGATAGATAGATCTGTCATTTCAGCAGAGCCTTCAACATAGGAGGGATGTGGGTGGCCTTACTGTTATGTACAAGGCCAATATTGTCAAAATACCACAATTGGATCCACTTCGAGGACAGCGTGAAACAAGCTTTTATGCCACAAGACGGGCAAGAAGCAGCAACTTCACTCTGGCTGTACCCTTCTCCAGAACATCACTCCATCTGAGATCATGCATACCCAGGATGACTCGAGTATGGAACACATTCGTACACCATAATGATGTCAACGAGATAAAGTCAGTTGATCAAATGAAAATGCTGGCCCACAGATGGCTCCAACTTTATCCTGTCCCGTACTTGTATGTCTCATAACAATTAAATATGCTTTCAAATGAGCTGATGTAGGTAACAGCTCTTAGCTTGCCAATAAAGTTAGGAATCCTTAACCTGTAAATAGCTTGTCAATAAAGCTAGGGATCCTTAACCTAACCCTGTCAAACCCTGTGTAAAAGAGAAAAGAGAGAGAGAGAGGAGAGAGAGAGAGAGAGAGAGAGAGAGAGAGAGAGAGAGAGAGAGAGAGAGAGAGAGAGAGAGAGAGAGAGGAGAGAGAGAGAGAGAGAGAGAGAGAGAGAGAGAGAGAGAGAGAGAGAGAGAGAGAGAGAGAGAGAGAGAGAGAGAGAATAAAAATACTTTCAAATGAACTGATGTAGGTAACAGCTCTTAGCTTGCCAATAAAGTTAGGAATCCTTAACCTGTAAATAGCTTGTCAATAAAGCTAGGGATCCTTAACCTAACCCTGTCAAACCCTGTGTAAAAGAGAAAGAGAGAGAGAGAGAGAGAGAGAGAGAGAGGAGAGAGAGAGAGAGAGAGAGAGAGAGAGAGAGAGAGAGAGAGAGAGAGAGAGAGAGAGAGAGAGAGGAGGCTGTCAGCCAACAAGAAAGCTTTGTATGAAACCTTTATTAACGAGGAAAAAATCTGTGAACCAGTGAGGGAAGAAACATTTACTGTGTGAAAAAAAAGTGTTGCTTTTTTTTAACGCGTAAATACATATTAAAACTGTGTGTACAAGGAGTCAAATGGACTCGAACCCGGGTGCTGCAGAAGGCAACCACACACTTCTAATCTCCTGCACCAGAGTAACAAACATGCTGAAACGAGGATTGCTCCCTAATCGCTATTTTTGATTGGTCCCTACAGATTGGTCCCTACTGATTGGTCCCTATTGACTGGTTTCTGATTGGTCTCTACTGATTGGTTTCTGATTGGTTCCTAGTGATTGGGTTCTGATTGGTTCCTACTGATTGGACCCAATTGATTGGTTTCTGATTGATTCCTGCTGATTGGTTTCTGATCGGTTCCTACTGATTGGTTTTTGATTAGTTCCTTACTTAATGGTTTCTACTGACAGGTTTCAGTTACTTTCAGAAACCACATTTTACTCAAAGCTTGCAAACACTTCTGTTTTTGAATAAAAAGTCACAATACCGTGACTGAAACAATACACAAATAACCCGCACATAGGAGGGAGGAACCTTTGACGACGTTTCGGTCCGTCTTGGACCATTAACTAGTTCAAGTCGGACCGAAATGTCGTCATAAGTTTCTTCTACGTGCGAGTTATTTGCTTTCGTTATGATTCTACATGATGAATTGTTTATGTTAGTGTGTGAAGTGTGAGATTGTTTATGTTAGTGTGTGAAGTGTGGGATTGTTTATGTTAGTGTGAGAAGTGTGAGATTGTTTATGTTAGTGTGTGAAGTGTGGGATTGTTTATGTTAGTGTGTGAAGTGTGGATTGTTTATGTTAGTGTGTGAAGTGTGGGATTGTTTATGTTAGTGTGTGAAGTGTGAGATTGTTTATGTTAGTGTGTGAAGTGTGGGATTGTTTATGTTAGTGTGTGAAGTGTGAGATTGTTTATGTTAGTGTGTGAAGTGTGAGATTGTTTATGTTAGTGTGAGAAGTGTGAGATTGTTTATGTTAGTGTGTGAAGTGTGGGATTGTTTATGTTAGTGTGTGAAGTGTGGGATTGTTTATGTTAGTGTGAGAAGTGTGAGATTGTTTATGTTAGTGTGTGAAGTGTGAGATTGTTTATGTTAGTGTGTGAAGTGTGAGATTGTTTATGTTAGTGTGTGAAGTGTGGGATTGTTTATGTTAGTGTGTGAAGTGTGGGATTGTTTATGTTAGTGTGTGAAGTGTGGGATTGTTTATGTTAGTGTGTGAAGTGTGAGATTGTTTATGTTAGTGTGTGAAGTGTGGGATTGTTTATGTTAGTGTGTGAAGTGTAGGATTGTTTATGTTAGTGTGTGAAGTGTGAGATTGTTTATGTTAGTGTGAGAAGTGTGGGATTGTTTATGTTAGTGTGTGAAGTGTGGGATTGTTTATGTTAGTGTGAGAAGTGTGGGATTGTTTATGTTAGTGTGTGAAGTGTGAGATTGTTTATGTTAGTGTGAGAAGTGTGGGATGTTTATGTTAGTGTGTGAAGTGTGGGATTGTTTATGTTAGTGTGAGAAGTGTGGGATTGTTTATGTTAGTGTGAGAAGTGTGAGATTGTTTATGTTAGTGTGAGAAGTGTGGAATTGTTTATGTTAGTGTTGTGCCTGATGATTTTTCAACTTGTTTCGTTGGAATCTTCAGGGTCGTGAAAGCAGCCTTGTGATCAGAGGAGCCAACATTACCTAGAAGTTTGCAAGTGACTGTGCCTTCAGATAGAACACTCACTACAGGGTCAAGGGAGCAGTGCCAGAGATGACAGTATACCTGGAGTATACCTGGAGAGAGTTCCAGGGGTCAACGCCCCCTCGGCCCGGTCTGTGACCAGGCCTCATGGTGGAGCAGGATCTGATCAACCAGGCTGTTACTGCTGGCCGCACGTAATCCAACGTACTAACCACAACCCGGCTGGTCAGGTACTGACTTTAGGGGAGTTTTTACGTCAAACCCTGAGAGAAGTTCATCAAAATCCTTCTGTATTAGATGCTGGTTGATGTTACCATCACTTTTAACATCCTGACATTTATGACGAAGGGCAGGCGAGTCCACATTTTTTTATCTTACTGTGTCTGTTGGTTGCCACTGATGTTTCTACATTTTATATGTTGTTATGGAGGTATTAGGCTGATTCATAGCCTGAAGAATATTTCCAGGTGATTAGAAACTACAACATCAACCGTCTATGTCTGTACACTTTTACTGAAATATACGACAACGCTGCCTTCCTGACCCTTCCTGTCTCGTCGCATCCACGAGGTGTGGCCAGCAATTCTACCAAAATTTTCTCGATTTCTGTCGTCTCAACAATGTCTCAAAAACAGCGATCGTGTCAGTACGACAACGAGGGTTCACGAAACTGTATGTAAGCTCTCCAGCAATGGTACTGAAGCTCCTAATGTTTGGAGACTAGGTCCTCGCGTTTGCCTTCATGTTGACTAATAGTCAAAAGTGTTTACCCTTGAGACAGATAGAACACAGGCAACCACTGACGCTCGGCTCTGTGCTCTCTCTCTCTCTCTCTCTCCCTCTCCCTCTCTCTCTCACTCTCTCTGACAGAAGCACACACACACACTCGAGGGTATAAAAAAAAAAACACCATTTCCCCCTCCAAACACCAGATCAGGGCTAATCACACTATCAGTTAATGGACAATTTTCACACTATTAATAAGGCCAGTCAGGATGACCGGTGCAACACCAGCAGCCGGATTTAGTTCTCGTTTATCTGTTTCCTGGGCCGGATACACTGCTTCATAATTTGTCACACAAATGTACGGCCAGAGAAAGAGTGTGGGGATTATCTATCGTTATTTATTATTTTTATTATTATCATTAATAATCAAATAATAATAATAATAATAATAATAATAATAATAATAATAATAATAATAATAATAATAATAATGATAATAATAATAATAATAATAATAATAATAATAATAATAATAATAATAATAATAATAATAATAATAATAATAATAATGATAATAATAATAATAGCAATAATAAAATTATTATTTTCCTCGATGATACACTTTTTACAAGACTTTTACTACTAGCAATATACAGATATCATTTACGTTTGGAAAACAATTTACAAATTTACAATTGTCTTGCTTAATATACGCACAATAGCCCCAGAATAACCCAAGTAAAGTTGTATATCGTGGGCATTCAGCCGTAATCTTCTCCGGCATGCGTTGTTTCGCCCCCTGGCCATTGTGTACGTCGAGTGCGCCATTGTCCATCAGGTGCAATCTACAGGTTAATTAGCGTCTTGATTGGAAACCCTCACCTGATAGTGTTATCTGGCTTAATTATTCCCCATAGTAGTTAATCGGCAACTCCAGACGAGCTCTGACTGGCTGACGTTGTTGTCATGAATCCTCGTTGCCAGATGTGTGATGTTGCTGCTTTTAGGTGCATGATATTATAATACAAACACACACACACACACACACACACACACACACACACACACACATATACATACAAGGTTAGTTCCAGAGCTAAGGAGAATGTCCTACGAAGAAAGGTTAAGAGAAATCGGACTGACGACACTGGAGGACAGGAGGGTTAGCGGAGACATGATAACGACATACAAAATACTGCGTGGAATAGACAAGGTGGACAGAGGCAGGATGTTCCAGAGAGGGGACACAGAAACAAGGGGTCACAATTGGAAGTTGAAGACTCAGATGAGTCAAAGGGATGTTAGGAAGTATATCTTCAGTCACAGAGTAGTCAGGAAGTGGAATAGCCTAGCAAGTGAGGTAGTGGAGACAGGAACCATACATAGCTTTAAGATAAGTATCATAAAGCTCATGGAGCAGGGAGAGAGAGGACTTAGTAGCAATCAATGAAGAGGCGGGGCCAGGAGTTTTGACTCGACCCTTGCAACCACAATTAGGAGAGTACAATTAGGCGAGTATACATACACACACACCACACACACACACACACACCCAAACAACAAAAACACACACACCACACACACATCACACACACACACACACCACACACCACACACACACACACACACACACACACACACACACACACACACACACACACAACACATACACACACACACACACACAAACACACACACACACACACACACACGCACACACACACACCACACACACACACCACACACACACACCACACACACACACACCACACACACACCACACACTCACACACACACACACACACACCACACACACCACACACACACACACCACACAACACACACCCACACACACCCACACACACACCACACACACACAACCCACACACACACACCACACACACACACACACCACACACACACACACACACCACACACACACGCCACACCACAACCACACACACACACACACACCACACACACACACACACACACACACACACACAACACACACAACACACACACCCACACACACACACCCACACACACCCTCCACCACTTGACACAAACACTTGACACAAACACGTACCCCCCTCCCCTAACCACCTCTCCCCCTTCTCTAACCACTTCACCTTAGCCACCTACCCTCCCCCAAACCACCTAACCCCTCCCCAAACCGTCTAACCCCCCAACTACCTCCCTCCCTCCAATAACCATCCTCCTCCTCCCCCATAACCATCCATCCCCTCTCTCCCTCAAACCATCTAACCCCCTCCCCCAACTAGCTCTACCCCTCCAATAACCATCCTCCCCCTCCCCCACAACCATCCATCCCCTCTCCTCATAACTATCTATTCCCCTCCCCCTAACCACCCGCCCCCCCTTTCCCGTGGAGCAACGGGGAACCTAGAACCAGGATGAGGACAAGGGGCTCCAAGGACGAATCTGGGAGGGAGGAATGGGAGGTAGAGCTCAAAAAAAGGGAGGAAGACTGGGGAAGGAGACTAGATGAGCTGGAAAGGAAGATGGAAGAGAGGTTAGCAGCAGAATGCAGAAGGTGGAAGCAACAGGCCACAGCAGCAGAAATCAAGATAGAGAGATTAGAAGAGGAGCTGAGACATCTGAAACAGCACAGAGACAAAGATATTACAGAAGTAGCATCGGCAATGGCTACATCAAACACAGACAACAGGTCTGAAGGAAGCATGGAAACTAAACTGTATGCAGAGGTCCTGTCAAACCACATGGGCCAAAACAAAGACAGGGAGCACACTAGGACAGAATGAGAGGTTGGAAGACATTGAAGGAACTAGGACATGTGAAAGGGAAACCTTACCAGATACCTGTGGGTGCCAGGAACGGGTGAGCAGGAAGGACAAACCAAGAAGCATAGGGGCCATAACTAGGGAAGGGACTGAAGGAAGGAACACTCCACGGGAAGGAACTAAAACACATCAGAGGATGCAATGGGAGTCACAGTGGGAGGTGGAAAGGGAGAGATCCGTGTTTGTCTATGGGCTAGACGAAGCTAAAGGGGAAACTTATGATGAAAGAAAGCAGGAGAAAAAAGCGATTGAAGATATCATGAAGGTGATAGGCGAGGGGGACATGACCCAGGTGGCAAATTTTCGGAGAATTGGGGGGTTCACAAAGAAAAGGAATCGGCCTCTCAAAGTAATTTTCAAGGCAGAATCAACCCGAACCATGATCCTGCAGGAGAAAGCACGGCTGAGAGGCAAGCAGGAGTTCCGGAGTGTGTACCTCGATCGAGACAGAACACAGGACGAAAGGAAGACAATGAAAGAGAGAGTTCAAAAACGAAAGGAGAAAATGGAGGAAATGAAAAGGAGAGCAGAATAACCCGGGATCAAATGGAAGGACAAGCGCACCCCGCAGAAACACCTGCAGAAGGACTCCAGCCACGACACCCCCCAAGGCAACTGAACAATCCAAACCAACCATCACACACCGATCCCTCTGTTTCCACCCCCGCATCACAGTTACAGTATTAGAACAGAAGTTGAATGTTTTGGTACACAAATGCAGATGGATTAACGAATAAACCATGAGGAATGGCAAAGAAGAATCAATGAGAAGTCCCCAGACATCATAGCAGTTACAGAAACAAAACTCACGGAGACAATAACAGATGCAATCTTCCCACCAGGATACCAGATCATGAGGAAAGATAGAAGGGGCAGGGGGGGAGGTGGGGTTGCTCTGCTCGTAAAAAACAGATGGATATTCGAGAAAATGGAAGGCATAGATGAGACGGGAGAAAGAGACTACATAGTAGGTACACTTCAGTCTGGGGAACACAAAGTGGTCATTGCAGTGATGTATAATCCACCACAGAACTGCAGGAGGCCAAGAGAGGAATATGAAGAGAGCAACAGAGCAATGGTGGACACACTTGCTGAGGTGGCAAGAAGAGCTCACTCCAGCAGAGCAAAGTTGCTGGTTATGGGGGATTTCAACCACAGGGAGATTGACTGGGAAAACCTGGAGCCACATGGGGGTCCCGAAAGATGAAGAGCCAAGATGTTGGACGTGGTGCTGGAAAACCTCATGCACCAACATGTTAAGGACACTACCAGAGTGAGAGGGGAGGATGAACCAGCAAGATTGGACCTTGTGTTCACCCTGGGCAGCTCAGACATTGAGGACATCAAGTATGAGAGTCCCCTAGGAGCTAGAGACCACGTGGTTCTGTGCTTTTAATACATAGTAGAGCTGCAAGTGGAGAGAATAACAGGAGTTGAATGGGAAAAGCCTGACTATAAAAGAGGGACTACATAGGGTTGAAGAACTTCCTGCGGGAGGTCCAGTGGGACAGAGAACTGGCAGGAAAGCCAGTAAATGAAATGGTGGAATATGTAACAACAAAATGCAAGGAGGCAGTGGAAAGGTTTATTCCCAAGGGCAACAGTAACAACGGGAAGACGAGAACGAGCTCCTGGTTTACCCGACGGTGTAAGGAGGCAAAAACAAAGTGCAATAGAGAATGGAAAAAGTACAGAAGGCAGAGAACACAACGAAAATAGGAGATCAGTCGCAGAGCCAGGAATGAGTACGCACAGGTA
>NC_069449.1:19176028-19207934 GCF_026875155.1 Cherax quadricarinatus
TCTGTTACTTCATCTTACCTAGAAACAGCATCATCTGTTACTTCATCTTACCTAGAAACAGCATCATCTGTTACTTCATCTTACCTAGAAACAGCATCATCTGTTACTTCATCTTACCTAGAAACAGCATCATCTGTTACTTCATCTTACCTAGAAACAGCATCATCTGTTACTTCATCTTACCTAGAAATCAGCATCATCTGTTACTTTGTCTGAACTTGATAACAATATTATCTGTTAATATTTCTTCATCAAAGATGGGGTGATCCTGTCCCTAATTGTCTTACCTTCATTACCGACATCGTTAATTAATATTTTTAGATATGTATGGGGGATCCCATTCTTATGCAGGGATCTGCCTGAATGGTGACAGGGAGGAGACTTGTTAGACTCACGGAATTTACAGTGCCAATTCCCGGACTAGTCAAGGGTGTTGGTCATCCCTTTGGGTATTCTAGTTCTGTCAGGTGTAATAATAATAATAGTAAGGAAATTTTCCCACATTAGTTTCCCCAAGATATGAACGACCCAATTTTCACACATGATTAGTTACAAACGCCTTCATTTGCGCAGATTAAAATTTACGCAATTAAAATTTTGTAAATATTTAATCTAAATATAAATAGTTGGTTTGTAAGTTCAAACAGCAGGAATATAACCTGTTCGTAAGCTGAAACAACAGGAAGACTAGTTTGTAAATTGAATCCTCAAGAACAAGCAACCCCTCCATTTTGCATAGTACAGTTGGCATTAGAACATAAGAACACAAGAACATAAGAAAGGAGGAACACTGAAGCAGGCCTGGAGGCCCATACTAGGCAGGTCCTTCACAAATCCATCCCACTAATAGAATATTTGCCTTCATAAGAACATAAGAAAGAAGGAACACTGCAACAGGCCTACTGGTCTATGCGAGGCAGCTCCAATTCCCCCACCGGCTTATGCCAATGTCTTGATCTAGTGAGGTCAGACACGTATGATTCAAAACATTGGTTTACCGTATAAAGGGCTGTATGAAAAACAGGGAACACTAGTCCACACTAACTCTGCGGACAGAAAATACATCACGCGCTCGGGCGACATAAACTCTGCGGTAAGAAATTGCCACGTTTTACTATCATCGCAAATTAACTATGGGATGCCTCTGGGGTTTACCTGGAGTCAGACTTTGCCTGTTTTAGAATCTAGCTACCAATGTTCCTAATTACCTTTAAGTATGGGTTGCTTGATGACAGGCTTTTCCTGTTGTTGAACCTAGGTGCTAATGCTTCTAAATGATGTATACATACCCATACTCCTGGATCAAGAGCCCCCTCACTAGTACCTACACAACTTTGACCTCCACTCTCACATCCATCCTCCCCTCCATCCTCTCCTCCATCCTTCCCGTCAATCTCCCCCCTATTCTCCACATTCGTGAAGGAAAATGATTTGACAGAACATCACCTTGAGGATTTCCTAAATTAATAGTGAATATTATTAAAAGTGAAGCTAAATATCCTACCAATGAGAGGGAATGAACACAGAGACAATAATAAACACATAACCCGCACATTCGTCGTCGTAAGCTCCTCTCTTCTATATGCGGGTTATGTGTGTATCATTCCAGTCACGGTATTGTGCTTTTTTTTTTTGTTATTCAGAGACATTAACATCGTGACAGACAAAAACATTGCAACAATGTAACCGCAACAAATACAACAAGTTGTCGAAGTTGATTGCAGCTCTGTACCAAGATACCCTTGTGTTGCAGTGTCTGACAGATTGAACATTAAAATGGTATAAAATACCGACAGGTTGTTAGGTAAGACACATATGCAACAGTTAGTTATCATTATCTCGAAACGTTTCGCCTACACAGTAGGCTTCTTCAGTCGAGTAGACAACAGCTGGTGTAAGTAAACAGTGTGAGGTAGATAACAACTGGTGCAAGTAAACAGTGTGATGTAGACAACAGCTGGTGTAAGTAAACAGTGTGGGGTAGACAACAACTGGTGTAAGTAAACAGTGTGGGGTAGACAACAACTGGTGTAAGTAAACAGTGTGAGGTAGACAACAACTGGTGTAAGTAAACAGTGTGATGTAGACAACAACTGGTGTAAGTAAACAGTGTGAGGTAGACAACATCTGGTGTAAATAAACAGTGTGGGGTAGACAACAGCTGGTGTAAGTAAACAGTGTGGGGTAGACAACAGCTGGTGTAAGTAAACAGTGTGAGGTAGACAACAGCTGGTGTAAGTAAACAGTGTGGGGTAGACAACAGCTGGTGTAAGTAAACAGTGTGGAGTAGACAACAGCTGGTGTAAGTAAACAGTATGAGGTAGACAACAGCTGGTGAACGTAAATTGGAAGGTAGACAGCATCTGATGAAAGTAAAGTAGAGGTAGACAGTAGCTAGTGACAGTAGTTGGTGTAAGTAAACAGTGTGAAATAGACAGCACCAGTGTTGCCTCACTCCCTGTCTATCACCAACAGTGTTGCTTGTATACTAATATATGTTGTGTGTGCGTGTGTGTGTGTGTGTGTGTGTGTGTGTGTGTGTGTGTGTGTGTGTGTGTGTGTGTGTGTGTGTGTGTGTGTGTGTGTGTGTGTGTGTGTGTGTGTGTACGCGCAGACACTTATACCGTTGTTTTTGCGTCAGTTCTCGGCTCAAACACACAAACACTTGCAACAACAAAAGCAACGAAAACAAACAGCAAGAACAACAACGACAACAACAAGCAGCAGCACCAGCAACAACAACAACAGCAAGCGACGCAATCTAGCTAAAACAACAACAGCATCTGCAACAACAAGAACAAAACAAACAAGGTGCACGCAACTCCTAGCTCCACTGTTTCACACCTAAACCTCCCCACCCTAGTTCTATCTCCCCTCTCTCTCTCCTCCCCTATCCCCCAGCCTCCCTCCCACTCCCTCCCCCTCCCTCCACCCCTCTCTCTCTCCTCCCCTATCCCCCACCCTCCCTCCCACTCCCTCCCCCTCCCTCCACCCCTCTCGCCCTCCTCTTTCTCTGACAAATACAAAACAAATAAAAGTGCTTGCCCCAGCGCGAGTGTTCCTTCCCCAGACACTTCGGCACAGCGGAAAGTTCCTTCAGAAATATGGCAACCATCCTTCAGTCCTCTAGGATGGCACAACAGTGGATGGAACCATTCTTCGGTCCTCTAGGATGGTGCAACATTGGATGGCAACCATCCTTAAGTCCTCCAGGATGGTACGACTGAGGATGGCAACCATTCTTCAGTCCTCTAGGATGGTACAACAGTGGATGGAACCATTCTTCGGTCCTCTAGGATGGTGCAACATTGGATGGCAACCATCCTTAAGTCCTCCAGGATGGTACGACTGAGGATGGCAACCATTCTTCAGTCTTCTAGGATGGTACGACTGTGGATGGCAACCATCCTTCAGTCCTCCAGGATGGTACGACTGTGGATGGCAACCATCCTTCAGTCCTCTAGGATGGTACAACAGCGGATGGGACCATCCTTCAGTCCTCGAGGATGGTACAACAGTGGATAGCAACCATCCTTCAGTCCTCGAGGATGGTACAACAGTGGATGGAACCATCCTTCAGTCCTCTAAGATGGTACAACAGTGGATAGCAACCATCCTTAAGTCCTCTAGGATGGTACAACAGTGGATGGAGCCATCCTTCAGCCCTCTAGGATGGTACAACAGTGGATGGGACCATCCTTCAGTCCTCGAGGATGGTACAACAGTGGATGGGACCATCCTTCAGTCCTCGAGGATGGTACAACAGTGGATGGGACCATCCTTCAGTCCTCGAGGATGGTACAACAGTGGATGGGACCATCCTTCAGTCCTCGAGGATGGTACAACAGTGGATGGAACCATCCTTCAGTCCTCTAGGATGGTACAACAGTGGATAGCAACCATCCTTCAGTCCTCGAGGATGGTACAACAGTGGATGGGACCATCCTTCAGTCCTCGAGGATGGTACAACAGTGGATGGAGCCATCCTTCAGTCCTCTAGGATGGTACAACAGTGGATGGGACCATCCTTCAGTCCTCGAGGATGGTACAACAGTGGATGGGACCATCCTTCAGTCCTCGAGGATGGTACAACAGTGGATGGAGCCATCCTTCAGTCCTCTAGGATGGTACAACAGTGGATGGGACCATCCTTCAGTCCTCGAGGATGGTACAACAGTGGATGGAACCATCCTTCAGTCCTCTAAGATGGTACAACAGTGGATAGCAACCATCCTTAAGTCCTCTAGGATGGTACAACAGTGGATGGAGCCATCCTTCAGTCCTCTAGGATGGTACAACAGTGGATGGAACCATCCTTCAGTCCTCTAGGATGGTACAACAGTGGATGGAGCCATCCTTCAGTCCTCTAGGATGGTACAACAGTGGATGGCAACCATCCTTCAGTCATATAGGATGGTACAACAGTGGATGGAACCATCCTTCAGTCCTCTAAGATGGTACAACAGTGGATGGCAACCATCCTTCAGTCCTCTAGGATGGTACAACAGTGGATGGCAACCGTCCTTCAGTCCTCTAGGATGGTATAACAGCGGATGGAATCATCCTTCAGTCCTCTAGGATGGTACAACAGTGGATGGCAACCATCCTTCAGTCCTCTAGGATAGTACAACAGTGGATGGAACCATCCTTCAGTCCTCTAGGATGGCACAACAGTGGATGGCAACCATCCTTCAGCTCTCTAGGATGGTACAACAGTGGATGGAACCATCCTTCAGCTCTCTAGGATGGTAACAGTGGATGGCAACCATCCTTCAGTCCTCTAGGATGGTACAACAGTGGATGGAACTATCCTTCAGTCCTCTAAGATGGTACAACAGTGGATGGCAACCATCCTTCAGTCCTCTAGGATGGTACAACAGTGGATGGCAACCATCCTTCAGTCCTCTAGGATGGTACAACAGTGGATGGCAACCATCCTTCAGTCCTCTAGGATGGTACAACAGTGGATGGAACCATCCTTCAGTCCTCTAGGATGGTACAACAGTGGATGGAACTATCCTTTAGTCCTCTAAGATGGTACAACAGTGGATGGCAACCATCCTTCAGTCCTCTAGGATGGTACAACAGCGGATGGAACCATCCTTCAGTCCTCTAGGATGGTACAACAGTGGATGGCAACCATCCTTCAGTCCTCTAGGATGGTACAACAGTGGATGGCAACCATCCTTCAGTCCTCTAGGATGGTACAACAGTGGATGGAACCATCCTTCAGTCCTCTAGGATGGTACAACAGTGGATGGAACCATCCTTCAGTCCTCTAGGATGGTACAACAGTGGATGGCAACCATCCTTCAGTCCTCTAAGATGGTACAACAGTGGATGGCAACCATCCTTCAGTCCTCTAGGATAGTACAACAGTGGATGGCAACCATCCTTCAGTCCTCTAGGATGGTACAACAGTGGATGGAACCATCCTTCAGTCCTCTAGGATGGTATAACAGTGGATGGAACCATCCTTCAGTCCTCTAGGATGGCATAACAGTGGATGGAACCATCCTTCAGTCCTCTAGGATGGTACAACAGTGGATGGAACCATCCTTCAGTCCTCTAGGATGGTATAACAGTGGATGGAACCATCCTTCAGTTCTCTAGGATTGTACAACAGTGAATGGAACCATCCTTCAGTCCTCTAGGATGGTACAACAATGAATGAAACCATCCTTCAGTCCTCTGAGATGGTACAACAGTGGATGGAACCATCCTTCAGTCCTCTAGGATGGTACAACAGTGGATGGAACCATCCTTCAGTCCTCTAGGATGGTACAACAGTGGATGGAACCATCCTTCAGTCCTCTAGGATGGTACAACAGTAGATGGAACTATCCTTCAGTCCTCTAGGATGGTACAACAGTGGATGGCAACCATCCTTCAGTCCTCTATGATGGTACAACAGTGGATGGCAACCATCCTCCAGTCCTCTAGGATGGTATAACAGTGGATGGAACCATCCTTCAGTACTCTAGGATGGTACAACAGTGGATGGAACCATCCTTCAGTCCTCTAGGATGGTACAACAGTGGATGGAAACCATCCTTCAGTCCTCTAGGATGGTACAACAGTGGAAGGCAACCATCCTTCTGTCCTCTAGGATGGTACAACAGTGGATGGAACCATCCTTCAGTCCTCTAGGATGGTACAACAGTGGATGAAACCATCCTTCAGTCCTCTAGGATGGTACAACAGTGGATGGAACCATCCTTCAGTCCTCCAGGATGGTACAGCAGTGGATGGAACCATCCTTCAGTCCTCTAGGATGGTACAACGGTGGATGGCAACCATCCTTCAGTTCTCTAGGATGGTACAACAGTGGATGGCAACCATCCTCCAGTCCTCTAGGATGGTATAACAGTGGATGGAACCATCCTTCAGTCCTCTAGGATGGTACAACAGTGGATGGAACCATCCTTCTGTCCTCTAGGATGGTACAGCAGTGGATGTCAACCATCCTTCAGTCCTCTATTATGGTACAACAGTGGACGGAACCATCCTTCAGCCCTCTAGGATGCTCCTTGGATTACAACGAAAGAATTTTTCACTTTATGCCTGACCTTCGCTGTTAAGATCCAGTCTCGCCGCTTTTACGCTGTCAAGATGTTTGCAGTCAACGTTGCTCCTGTCAAGATGTTTATAATATTACTCCTGTCAGGATGTTTGTGATATTACTCCTGTGAAAATGTTTGGAATCAACGTTGCTTCTGTTAAGATGTCTACTGTCTATGTTGCTTCTGTCAAGATGTTTGCAGTCAATGTTACTTCCGCCAAGATGTTTGCAGTCAGTGTTACTTCCGTCAAGATGTTTGCAGACGATGTTACTTCCGTCAAGATGTTTGCAGTCAGTGTTACTCCCGTCAAGATGTTTGCAGTCAAGGTTGCTCGCAGTCTCTCGCAACGACCCAAGTTTCACTGCTTGTTATGCAAATTGTGGAGCTCAGGGGAAACTATAAGATTCTCCACACTTTCCTTCCCCACCGCCTTTCCCTCGGAGTCTATGGGCGTTATTCCACTTCCTCACTCCTTCCCTAAGAGTATGGTGGTCTTTCCCTATCTCCGCCCCTTGACATAGTGTCTGCTGGGAGGTCACTTTCCTGCCCCACACCCCCATTAGTGTCTACGGGGTGGTCACTTCCCTCCATCCTCCTTAGGACTGATGCTTCCTGAAGAATGACCAGGAAAAAAGTTAAGAACCAAAAGGCGCAGTACTGTAACTGGAACAATACAAAAATAACCTGCACATCGGAGAGGGAAGCTTATGACTGAAACGCAGCCATAACCTTCCTCTCTCCTCTGTGCGGGTTATTTGTATAATGAGCTTAAGGATATTATAGAGAAGATGAGGGAGAGATAAGTGAGGAGCAACATCGCAGGAGGACGAGGATGAGGAACATAGATTTAGGAAGAACAAAGGAGAGACACTAGCAGCGGTACTCAGGAGACCGAGAGGCAAAGATGATCAGAAATTCAGCTGAGAAACTGGTGAAAACAGACACGAAAATCTGGATGGGAAATTTAGTGGATGAGAGAGAAACACTGATGATCCATGCGTGAGGCTGATGAGTCAGGAAGGAGATGGGAGGGGAGCAGAAGATTGCAACGATCACTGAGTGAAGGAAGAGAAGATGAGATTCTACAGATGCAGAATTCTGACAGGGTTGGGTGGTTCTACCACGTCAAACAACGTTCAGTAGAGCTGACCTTCTAGCTACTTATGGCTCAAAACAGAATTCTAAGACGGAAAGCATCCTTGGGGAATACACGTTAAGACCTTGTATACGTGAATCGGGACAGGACAGAAAAAGAGAGGGAGCAGTTGAGTGAGTTTATTAAGAGCTATCAGACACGAGGAAGATGGGCAGGCAGGAGGGACCACCATGCTTCATGAAACTCCTAAAAGCTCTCCTAGCAGGCCCAGCTCAAGGTTTAGTCCCTGTCCCTCTCTTAGAAAGCCCAGGTCAAGGCTTCGTCCTTGTCTCACATCTAGCAAACTCTGCTTTAGGCTTACCCACACCATCCCAAAACTAACACCATCCCCCACACCATTTCCCTGCCTTTCCCATTCCTCAGGACTCAGTATTACGGCCAGTACTATTTCTGGTTTATGTGAATGATAGACATAGGAGATGGGACTGAGTCGGATGTATCCACGTTTGCTGATGATGCAAAACTAACGAGGAGAATATAAACAGATGAACATCCGGACAAACTACAAGAGTGGTTAGAAATACGAGGACTTTAGTTTAATCCAAACAAATGAAAGGTTATGAAGATTAAAAGAAAGAAGACTGGAAAACGAAAAAAGACTCGTGGGATAGAGGCTGCAGACCTCACCCAATGAAGAAACATCTAGGGGGTGAGTATAGTGCCTAGCATATCGCCAGAGGCTCACATAAACTAAATAACTTCTTCAGCCAATGCTTGTTTGGCAAATCTAAGTGTAGCCTTCAGGAATCTCGATAGGCCGATCTTGAAGTATGCAGCACTAGCATGGAATCTCTTGCCTGATAAAGCATCCTAAGGAACTGGAGAGAGTGCAAAGGCATACAGTAAGGTCTGTTCCTGAGCAAAGAGATATGAGGTACAAGGAGACGCTAACGTAACTGAGTTTAAAGACATTGGAGAACAGAGGAAGTTGAGAGGTGTTACCAACAACTAGGAGTCGAGCCCTGCAACAACATATAGGTGAGTATATATATAGGTAAATACAAACGAACACGCATAAACACACACACACACACATACACACATACACATACACACACACACACACACACACACACACCACACACACACACACACACACACACACACACACACACACGCACACACACACACACACACACACACACACACACACACACACACACACACACACACACACACACACACACACACACACACGCACACACACACGCGCACACACACACACACTTCAGATATTCATGGCTGGAGTTTAAAAACTATTAATAAGTTGAGTCAGATATAAAAACTGTGAATTAGCACATATATTTACTAATTAAATATTCGTGACAGCTTAGCAACACCTGTCAGCTAATATATGTGAGGCGTAAACTGCAAAAATAGGAAGCATAATACACATTTATCAGCTGTAAATGTAGGATTATCTGTGCACATTTATCTCTAAATTTATAATTATCTAAAAGCGTATTTATATCTTAATTAAAAATTATCTACAAATGAACAATCATAAATGTATAGTTATTTCTAAGAATATAGTTATGTCTTAATATACAAATATCTCTGTATTTCTAGATGTAAGTCGGTAACTAACTAAGTTTTGTTGATGATTTTCTCATCATGATTCCCAGGTAATTCGACGTCTCTGCTCTCCATCACAAGCTCAGCCAGGTCGACCTCTCTGGGTGTTAGTGGACTGGTGTGGGTCGCATCCTGCGGACAAAACTGACCTAATTTGCCCGAAATGCTCAGCATAACAAGCGGCTTTCTTTATAGTAGTATGTTATTGATGTCAGCTATGGTCTGTATACCTTGTTCATATACTTGTAGAAATAGCGGTATTATTATTATTATTATTATTATTATTATTATTATTATTATTATTATTATTATTATTATTATTATTATTATTATTATTATTATTATTATTATTATTATTATTATTAAGTTAAAAGCACACTGTCTAATATTTAGCTGTGAGCCGCAAAGCAAATCGATTAATAGCTATCTCAGCTAGACGCTATGAGCAGAAAATATCAAAAATGCTTTAAAATGCAATTGTCGGAGCTCGTCTTGAATATTCTCTGCACTTTTGGTTCTGGAGTTACATAAAAGTCGAAGATAAACTCGAGAGGATGAAGAGATGGACAATAAAACTGCCATCTTCATTAAGAAAGAAACTTTTTAAAAAAGACTCGAGGCTTTATTCCTGTTCTCGTTTAGGAAATTAGACATAAAGAGATCTAACTCAAATGGATGCAAATATATCTAACTCAAATAGCATCTAATAGCAGATCTTATTCCAGCCTTCAAGACAGCAAATTTAACTCAAAACACTAAGAACTATGACTCACGAAATCGTAATGACACGATTGCAAACAAACCATACCCCAGCCGGGATTGAACCCGCGGGACTTGAGCTAGAGTTCGTCACGGCCACGCTAGCTGGAGATTCGTCTATAAAAACTTGCATTTGTGGTCACAGTGGTGCCTGTGCTAGCCTTTCTATGCTGTAGAAATATACCTAGTTGGACGAATCTTATTGTGGCTAGCTGGTCCAGTGGCTAACGCGACGGTCTGGAGTTTTGAGACTCTCTGACCGCGGGTTCAATCCCTGCCGGGGTATGGTTTACTAAGAACTATATGAATTCAGGAGTTACTCAATAATGAGAATCGTTATGATGCTGCAACTCCGAGGTAAAAGTTGCAACACACATGTGGGTACAGGTATTGATTGCAGCCTTATCGAATATTAAAAAAAAATCTGGCCTCTGAACTTACATATAAGTGGGAGAACAATACATCTTTTTCAGAACCAGTTGGACGAGCACTGCAAATATACGGGTCAACCAAATACAGTGAAATGGCTACCTGTGTCACTCAGTACCCTGAGGGTAGTTAGGCTACCCAAAACGAGCAGGCTACCTGTGTCCCTCGGTACCCTGAGGGTAGTTAAGATTCTACCCAGAACGACCAGGCCACATGTGTCATCCAGAACTTTTGATGTAGTTAACAAGCCACTCAGAACGACCAGCACGACCATGGGTCACCCAGGGTGTATGAGCACTATAACTGGTATAATATGACGCGTCAAGATTCTGTTTCCTGCGCATTTATCTACACCTCATAGTTCTCGCTTCACCCGTTATGTTGTAGTCGGAGGAAGTGGAGAACTGGGAGAGAGCCTTCTGGTTTACTGTCCTACCCTTAATTATCTCACGAGACTTTATTAATGTAGACAGCCTCAGTATACGCTGTAAGGTGTTTTGCGATTTGACTTTAATAATTCAGTACTCCCTAAGAGCCTCACACACACACACACACACACACACACACACACACACACAAGACAGGATCCCAACAGGTAATTCCCTGTGATTCAGGCTACCATTGGAAAGCATTAACTTAAGCCATAACGAGCACTTTCTAATTATCGGAATTCACTTGACAAATTGCCCCCTTAAGAGCAATTTTTTTTTTTGGGGGGGGGTCTTTCTTTTATTCAAGTTATTGCTCTTCCTCTCTTAACAGAATTCAATAGTGAAGTTAAGTCAATTTCGCCTTACTCAGGACAAGCATAATCAGGAGGCAAATTGGTTTTGGCTAATCTAATCTTCGACTTCAGCTAATTTCTACTTTATGATTGAAGTGCCTTGAGGCTGGGAGTGTGTGTTGGGTTCCTGACGTGCTTGTCTTGTGGGGAGAGTGCGTGTTGGGTTCCTGACGTGCTTGTCTTGTGGGGAGAGTGGTGTTGGGTTCCTGACGTGCTTGTCTTGTGGGGAGAGTGTGTTGGGTTCCTGACGTGCTTGTCTTGTGGGGAGAGTGTGTTGGGTTCCTGACGTGCTTGTCTTGTGGGGAAAGTGCGTGTTGGGTTCCTGACGTGCTTGTCTTGTGAGGAGAGTGCGTGTTGGGTTCCTGACGTGCTTGTCTTGTGGGGAAAGTGCGTGTTGGGTTCCTGACGTGCTTGTCTTGTGGAGAGAGTGCGTGTTGGGTTCCTGACGTGCTTGTCTTGTGGGGAAAGTGCGTGTTGGGTTCCTGATGTGCTTGTCTTGTGGGGAGAGTGCGTGTTGGGTTCCTGACGTGCTTGTCTTGTGGGGAGAGTGCGTGTTGGGTTCGTGACGTGCTTGTCTTGTGGGGAGTGAGTGCGGGAAAGAAAAACTAGGAGAAAGGCAGGAGAGAGAGAGAGAAAGAGATAGATAGATAGATAGATAGATAGAGAGAGAGAGAGAGAGAGAGAGAGAGAGAGAGAGAGAGAGAGAGAGAGAGAGAGAGAGAGAGAGAGAGAGAAACATGACAATGATATTAGAGGATTCGAATACCCACACCGAGGTCTCTGCTAAGAACTATCTGCTTCTACCTAGATTAAGAACTTTTTTTTTTCAACACACTGGCTGTATCCCACCGAGGGAGGGTGACCTAGAAAGAAAAACTTTTCCTTTTTAAATTCAACGATGTATACAAAAGAAAGGGGTTACTAGCCCCTTGCTCCCGGCATTTTAGTCGCCTCTTACGACACACATGGCTTTCGGAGGAAGAATTCTGTTCCATTTCCCCATGGAGAAGATTAAGAACTATCGTGTGTTATCTGGGTATCAGAGTCAAGGATAGAAAACCAGAGGATAGGAGAGAGAGAGAGAGAGAGAGAGAGAGAGAGAGAGAGAGAGAGAGAGAGAGAGAGAGAGAGAGAGAGAGAGAGAGAGAGAGAGAGAGAGAGAGAGAGAGAGAGAACGAAGGAGAAAAGTATTGTTTACACAAAAGTGGCTACAATCTGCATGACAGTTACAGTGAGGGAACAAAAGCTAACTCTTTTTTTCCCTGTCGCATTCCATCACACAGGATGGGTTTATATTTTTTTTCGAACATGAGATGACGAGTTAGCCTGAGCTGGGAGGCTTCCGCAAGGCACCAGGGACGGTGTCATGCATGCCACCAAGGCATCATTAACTACGGGAGCTTCAAAACACTTCGTTGTAGCAGAGTTGAAGCAGTTGTTACCTGAAAGATACCGTGACTCAGGGTGGACCATCCCGTCCACAGGAAAAAAATGGACTGGAATATAATGATCTCTGAAATATTCACTGTTGCATCAGCGTTATGAAGCCAATTGAAGCATTACGAAACTAACCGAAGCATTACGAAAACAGGTTGGAAGTTCCAACCTGTTTTCCTACTGGTTTCGTAGTGTTCCAACTTGGAACACTACGAAACCAGTCGAAACATTACAACACCAGCCGAAACATTACGAAGCAGTACAAAATCTGAAGAAACATAATGAAACCAGCCGGAACGGGAAGAAACCAGCCGGATCATTACGAAACCAGCCGGAACATTACGAAACCAGCCGGAACATTACGAAACCAGCCGGAACATTACGAAACCAGTAGAAATGTTAAGAAACCAGCCGGAATATTACGAAACCAGCTGGAACATTAAGAAACCAGCCTGAACACTAAGAAACCAGCCTGAGCACTAAGAAGCCAGCCTGAAACTAAGAAACCAGTCTACACACTACAAAACCATCACACTGCACTGACTCAAAGTCAGTCTGAGGCACAAATATAAATGAAAAAAATATCAAAACATAAGAGAAAATAGATAATCAGAGATGGTGAATTTTTACGGTCAGGAATGTTTGACCAACTCAGGCAGCTGCTGCAGTAGTGGCTTCTGCTGTTTCAGCGGCTCCTGGTGCTGCTGTAACAGCAACTACAACTACTGCTGCTGATGATGATGATGATGCTGCTAGTATGTGATAGTGAAAATCCTGAAATTACTGATCTAAGTGCAGAAAAAATGATCTCTGCATAATTTCACGACATTTTATTTCACTTAAATGAGGCAGATACTGACCAGGGTGATCCTAGATCACCTAGATTATTGTGGTTGGTCATGTAGCCTTTAGTCTTTTAGCTTTAATAATAATAATAACAATAATAATTGCAATAATAATAATAATTGCTGTTTACAGTAAACTGTTTAGTGGATCTACTTCTCTCTCTGTCTGTCTGTCTCTGTCTGTCTGTCTATCCCTATCTCTCTGTCTCTCTCTCCCTCTCTCTCTCTCTCTCTTCAGTCACGTTGATCAGACGGGCATCATTGATACAGCCACTCCGTGTAACAGTTGTCGTCGTCACACCGTGTAACAGCTACACCAGTCACCCAGTGTAACAGCGGTGCCAGTCACCTCGTGTAACAACTGTGCCAACCATTCCGTGTAACAGCTGAATCAACCACCCCGTGTAACAGCTGTGCCAGCCACCCAGTGGTGTAACAGTTGCGCCAGTCACCTTGTGTAACAACTGTGCCAGCCACCCCGTGTAACAGCTGTGCCAGCCACCCCGTGTAACTGCTGTGCCAGTCACCCCGTGTAACAACTGAGCCAGCCACCCCGTGTAACAGCTGTGCCAGCCACCCCGTGTAACAGCTGTGCCAGCCACCCCGTGTAGCAGCTGTGCCAGTCACCTTGTGTAACAACTGTGCCAGCCACCCCGTGTAACAGCTGTGCCAGTCACCCCATGTAACAGCTGTGCCAGCCACCCCATGTAACAGCTGTGCCATGTCACCCCGTGTAACAACTGAGCCAGCCACCCCGTGTAACAGCTGTGCCAGCCACCCCGTGTAACAGCTGTGCCAGCCACCCCGTGTAACAGCATGTGCCAGTCACCTTGTGTAACAACTTGTGCCAGCCACCCCCGTGTAACAGCTGTGCCAGTCACCCCATGTAACAGCTGTGCCAGCCACCCCGTGTAACAGCTGTGCCAGCCACCCCGTGTAACAGCTGTGTCAGTCACCCCGTGTAACAGCTGTGCCAGTCACCCCGTGTAACAGCTGTGCCAGTCACCCCGTGTAACAGCTGTGCCAGTCACCCCCGTGTAACAGCTGTGCCAGTCACCTTGTGTAACAACTGTGCCAGTCACCCCATGTAACAGCTGTGCCAGTCACCCCGTGTAACAGCTGTGCCAGTCACCCCGTGTAACAGCTGTGTCAGTCACCCCGTGTAACAGCTGTGCCAGTCACCCCATGTAACAGCTGTGCCAGTCACCCCGTGTAACAGCTGTGCCAGTCACCCCGTGTAACAGCTGTGCCAGCCACCCCGTGTAACAGCTGTGCCAGTCACCCCGTGTAACAGCTGTGCCAGTCACCCCGTGTAACAGCTGTGCCAGTCACCCCGTGTAACAGCTGTGCCAGTCACCTTGTGTAACAACTGTGCCAGTCACCCCATGTAACAGCTGTGCCAGCCACCCCGTGTAACAGCTGTGCCAGTCACCCCGTGTAACAGCTGTGCCAGTCACCTTGTGTAACAACTGTGCCAGCCACCCCGTGTAACAGCTGTGCCAGCCACCCCGTGTAACTGCTGTGCCAGTCACCCCGTGTAACAACTGAGCCAGCCACCCCGTGTAACAGCTGTGCCAGCCACCCCGTTGTAACAGCTGTGCCAGCCACCCCGTTGTAGCAGCTGTGCCAGTCACCTTGTGTAACAACTGTGCCAGCCACCCCGTGTAACAGCTGTGCCAGTCACCCCATGTAACAGCTGTGCCAGCCACCCCATGTAACAGCTGTGCCAGTCACCCCGTGTAACAACTGAGCCAGCCACCCCGTGTAACAGCTGTGCCAGCCACCCCGTGTAACAGCTGTGCCAGCCACCCCGTGTAACAGCTGTGCCAGTCACCTTGTGTAACAACTGTGCCAGCCACCCCGTGTAACAGCTGTGCCAGTCACCCCATGTAACAGCTGTGCCAGCCCACCCCGTGTAACAGCTGTGCCAGCCACCCCGTGTAACAGCTGTGTCAGTCACCCCGTGTAACAGCTGTGCCAGTCACCCCGTGTAACAGCTGTGCCAGTCACCCCGTGTAACAGCTGTGCCAGTCACCCCGTGTAACAGCTGTGCCAGTCACCTTGTGTAACAACTGTGCCAGTCACCCCATGTAACAGCTGTGCCAGTCACCCCGTGTAACAGCTGTGCCAGTCACCCCGTGTAACAGCTGTGTCAGTCACCCCGTGTAACAGCTGTGCCAGTCACCCCATGTAACAGCTGTGCCAGTCACCCCGTGTAACAGCTGTGCCAGTCACCCCGTGTAACAGCTGTGCCAGCCACCCCGTGTAACATCTGTGCCAGTCACACCCGTGTAACAGCTGTGCCAGTCACCCCGTGTAACAGCTGTGCCAGTCACCCCGTGTAACAGCTGTGCCAGTCACCTTGTGTAACAACTGTGCCAGTCACCCCATGTAACAGCTGTGCCAGCCACCCCGTGTAACAGCTGTGCCAGTCACCCCGTGTAACAGCTGTGCCAGTCACCCCGTGTAACAACTGTGCCAGCCACCCCGTGTAACAGCTGTGCCAGCCACCTCGTGTAACAGCTGTGCCAGCCACCCCGTGTAACTGCTGTGCCAGTCACCCCGTGTAACAACTGAGCCAGCCACCCCGTGTAACAGCTGTGCCAGCCACCCCGTGTAACAGCTGTGCCAGCCACCCCGTGTAACAGCTGTGCCAGTCACCTTGTGTAACAACTGTGCCAGCCACCCCGTGTAACAGCTGTGCCAGTCACCCCATGTAACAGCTGTGCCAGCCACCCCGTGTAACAGCTGTGCCAGTCACCCCGTGTAACAACTGAGCCAGCCACCCCGTGTAACAGCTGTGCCAGCCACCCCGTGTAACAGCTGTGCCAGCCACCCCGTGTAACAGCTGTGCCAGTCACCTTGTGTAACAACTGTGCCAGCCACCCCGTGTAACAGCTGTGCCATTCACCCCATGTAACAGCTGTGCCAGCCACCCCGTGTAACAGCTGTGCCAGCCACCCCGTGTAACAGCTGTGTCAGTCACCCCGTGTAACAGCTGTGCCAGTCACCCCGTGTAACAGCTGTGCCAGTCACCCCGTGTAACAGCTGTGCCAGTCACCCCGTGTAACAGCTGTGCCAGTCACCTTGTGTAACAACTGTGCCAGTCACCCCATGTAAAAAGCTGTGCCAGTCACCCCGTGTAACAGCTGTGCCAGTCACCCCGTGTAACAGCTGTGTCAGTCACCCCGTGTAACAGCTGTGCCAGTCACCCCATGTAACAGCTGTGCCAGTCACCCCGTGTAACAGCTGTGCCAGTCACCCCGTGTAACAGCTGTGCTAGCCACCCCGTGTAACAGCTGTGCCAGTCACCCCGTGTAACAGCTTGCCAGTCACCCCGTGTAACAGCTGTACAGTCACCCCGTGTAACAGCTGTGCCAGTCACCTTGTGTAACAAACTGTGCCAGTCACCCCATGTAACAGCTGTGCAGCCACCCGTGTAACAGCTGTGCCAGTCCCCCGTGTAACAGCTGTGCCAGTCAACCCCGTGTAACAGCTGTGCCAGTCACCCCGTGTAACAGCTGTGCCAGTCACCCCGTGTAACAGTTGTGCCAGCCACCCCGTGTAACAGTTGTGCCAGCCACCCCGTGTAACAGCTGTGCCAGCCACCCCGTGTAACAGCTGTGCCAGTCACCCCGTGTAACAGCTGTGCCAGTCACCCCGTGTAACAGCTGTGCCAGTCACCTTGTGTAACAACTGTGCCAGTCACCCCATGTAACAGCTGTGCCAGCCACCCCGTGTAACAGCTGTGCCAGTCACCCCGTGTAACAGCTGTGCCAGTCACCCCGTGTAACAGCTGTGCCAGTCACCCCGTGTAACAGCTGTGCCAGTCACCCCGTGTAACAGCTGTGCCAGTCACCCCGTGTAACAGCTGTGCCAGTCACCCCGTGTAACAGCTGTGCCAGCCACCCCGTGTAGCGTCACGGGGAGAAACAAGCAAGCATCGGGGAGAACAATGCAGTGTTTTAAAAAATTGAACAAAAGAATGCGCAAAAAAAGGTTGTGGAATAACAAGATGTGTACTGTTGTGGAAAAGTTGGAAAGTTGTGCTGCTGCTGCTGTTATTGTGCTGTTGTTGTTGCTGCTTCTGCCGCCGCTGTTACTGCCGGTGTTGTTGTTGCTGTTTTTGTTGTTCTGCTGTTGTTGCTGCTGTTACTGTCGCCGCTGTTACCGGCGTTGTTGTTGTTGCTGCTGCTGTTACCGGCGTTGTTGTTGTTGTTGCTGCTGCTGTTACTGCCTCTGTTGTTGTTGCTGCTGTTACTGCCTCTGTTGTTGTTGCTGCTGTTACTGCCTCTGTTGTTGCTGCTGCTGTTACTGCCTCTGTTGCTGCTGCTGCTGTTACTGCCTCTGTTGCTGCTGCTGCTGTTACTGCCTCTGTTGTTGCTGCTGCTGTTACTGCCTCTGTTTTCTGCTGCTGCTGTTACTGGGCCCCTGTTGCTGCTGCTGCTGTTACTGCCTCTGTTGTTGCTGCTGCTGTTACTGCCTCTGTTGCTGCTGCTGCTGTTACTGCCTCTGTTGTTGCTGCTGCTGTTACTGCCTCTGTTGCTGCTGCTGCTGTTACTGCCTCTGTTGTTGCTGCTGCTGTTACTGCCTCTGTTGCTGCTGCTGCTGTTACTGCCTCTGTTGCTGCTGCTGCTGTTACTGCCTCTGTTGCTGCTGCTGCTGTTTTCTGCCTCTGTTGTTGCTGCTGCTGTTACTGCCTCTGTTGCTGCTGCTGCTGTTACTGCCTCTGTTGCTGCTGCTGCTGTTACTGCCTCTGTTGCTGCTGCTGCTGTTACTGCCTCTGTTGCTGCTGCTGCTGTTAAGTAAGTTTATTCACGTATACACAGATACAGTTATAATACAAAGCAGCATATATAGAGAACCTGGGATAATGTATTTATAATGTGATTTATTTACACTGGGGTCCTTTTAATGCCTTATTATTATAGTATAAAGGAGATAATATTTTAATATTATACTATAATGGAGACATACTAGAAAAAAGGTAAAATGAGTTAATTATACATTATTTACGTGTGTGTTTGCTAAAAAAACAAAAAAATCATTCTCCGCCCTTTCGGTCGCTACATTCACTAGGCAACTTTTGGCACTCTTCTTGAACTGGTTCATGCTATGACTGGCTTTGACATGTACAGACAGTATGTTACATTCCTTTATTGCTGTACAATAAAAGGTGTTTGAAGGCTGGCCACTGACTGTGGCTACTACAAAGTTGTGCTCTCTCCCCTAGTACTATGATTGCTGCGGTTCCAAACCTTGACAAAATTGGCAGCAAGATATTCTGGACACTGTAAGAAATTTTATAAACATGATTTAACTTCAGTTATTTTACTCTGTCTTCAACATTCAGCATATCCAATTGTTGTACTTGATCCTGGCCTACATGTTCTCTTGGACTCAGGTCTAAGATGAATCTTACCATTTTGTTCTGGATGATTTGCAGTCTATCTTTCAGTTTTGTTTTGTTTTTTGGTCAAGGCAGAGTACCATGAAAAGCAATCGTAGTCCCTATGACACTGCATAAGGGCTAGACATGGGGTCCTACGAGCCTGTGCTTGTCTGTAGAGAAATTTCAGTCTAGCATTCGCTTCTTTTTCTACGCTGTTCCCTATCAATTCTCCTGACATACATGAGTCAAAAGGGATCCCCAGATATTTTACTGAGGAAATTGAAGTGATGAGTTCCCTATTACACTGGACATTAAAATTATTTACCCTTTTCAGTTTATGTTTCGTGACAAAGAATTTGGTTTCTATTTTCCCGAGGTGTAACGATAGTTTGTTGTCTATTAACCATTTGCAGCAGGATTCCAGTTCCAGTGTCATTACATTATCTACATCTTGTGGGTCTTTACCTGACACTAACAGAACACTGTCATCCGCATACAGTGGGAGTTTGCACTTGACACTGATGGGCATGTCGTTTATATAACACAGGAATAATAAGGGACCCAGAATTCTACATTGGGGTTCTGAATTTGTTTTGTTGATTTTGACAATTTGTTTCCTGTTGCTAAGATAGGACTTAAACCAGTCAATGGAACCTATGCCGATACCTGGAGTTTACCTGGAGAGAGTTTCGGGGGTCAACGCCCCCGCGGCCCGGTCTGTGACCAGGCCTCCTGGTGGATCAGCCCCTGATCAACCAGGCTGTTGCTGCTGGCTGCACGTAAACCAACATACGAGCCACAGCCCGGCTGATCAGGAACTGACTTTAGGTGCTTGTCCAGTGCCAGCTTGAAGACTGCCAGGGGTCTGTTGGTAATCCCCCTTGTGTGTGCTGGGAGGCAGCTTGAAGTTTCTTACATAATATATTGTGGTTGACAGTATCGAAGGCTTTTTGCAAGTCAAAGGTTACCATACCTATGAGGTTCCCTATCCACATTTCAGTTCTCATGCAATCTATCAGATTAATTAGGGAGGTGTCGGTTGAGTAAGACGTAAAGACTGATTGGTAACAATGAAGAATGTTGTTGTCATTAAGATACTTAACTACTTGGCAGTACATCAGACCTACTATTTTTCTTGAAGATAGGAGTAACTCTGGCCTCCTTGAACCCCTCTGGTACGATATTAGTGGTGATGGACAAATTTATTATGTGAGCAATAGGGATTGGCAATTCAGAGGCACCATCTTTTAGGAACTTAGACGGGATGTTATCAGGGCCTGTGCTCTTTGTTGGATTTAACCTGCTTAGTTCTTTTTGCACGGAGTTATGAGATACACTTACTAGTTGACAACTGTTTGGGGTTACCCCTTTATTGGTATAGTATGTTTGAAACTTATCAGAGTCTGTGTTAAAGGTATTTGATGCAGCTGGTAGTTTACTTACTAGTGTTGATGCGACAGATGTGTAGTAGGAATTAAAACAATTTGCCACTTTAGTTGTTTCGTGGTATACCTCGTTATCGATATTGAGTACTATGTTAGATCTGTCTACAGGTTTATGGCTATACCCCAACTGTTTTAGTTGTTGCCAGAGCTTTTTGGGGTTATTCTAGTATTCTTCGATTTTTTGAGCAATAGTGCCTTGCCTTTGCTCCTTTTATAAGTCTCTGTACTCTGTTCCTCACCTTTGGAATTCATTTAGTGCTGCAATATCCTGTCTGTTTGCTTTAAATCTTTTTAGCAGCTGGTCTCTGAATTTCATATTATCTAATATCTCAGTAGTCATCCAGGGTTCAGTTCTTCGTTTAATCCTAACCTCTTTAACTGGTGCAATATTATCAAGGATGGTAGTGAATATTGTTTTGAATTTTTCCCAGGCATCGTTTACGTCCGTGCAACTTGTTATCTCTGTCCAGTCACAATTGTGTAGCCTATTTACAAGTGTTTCTTTACTGTAGTTTCTAGTTGACCTAATTTTTATTGTCCTGTGTAGGCCTCTCCGTTCCCTAGTGATTTTGCTGGTGCAGTAAATGATGAAATGATCAGTAAGACCTGTGGTAATGACGCCTGACTGACTAATGTTCTCAGCGCGGTTACAAAGTATGTGGTCAATTAGGGTGGCTGAGAACTGTGTGATCCGGGTTGGTGTATTAATTAGTTAGAGTGTAGCTATTTAATCCTAGAATATTGCTTATACCTTTTACATAGCCCGTTGTTTTGCTGTTGAAAACAGATATTGAAGTCGCCCAGTATTATTGTCTCGCAATTGTTCTCAGAATTGGTCATTCGGTAACTAGTTCCTACTAAGATGGGTTTGGTCTTGGCAAGCAGCACTTCAGACCACATAATCTCCAATTTATTGTCAGTTAAATCAAGTCTTGGGTTGTAAGTTAAGTCATTTCTTATGTAGACACATACCCCACCACCTTTTCTATTCCCATCTAAGCGTTTTATATTGTAACCTTCAATTTTGATCTCGTCGTCAGCCACAGTATCATCCAACCAGGATTCAGAGATGGATATAACTGCCACCCTAGTTCTGTTAGCTAGAATCCAAATCTCTGCCAATTTTGAAAAAAATGTGATCTTCCATTGGCATGAATAAAGTGACGGCCTGTTTTCATAAAACAATCATAATCATCAGTATATGGCAAGAGGTCATTTGTATAAAAATTAGGTAAATCAATGTCATTATTGCTAAAGGGTAACTGTGCCAAAGTGCATTTGTTACAAACAAAATGAAATCTGATACCATTACCATAATCAAACACACATCAATTATGCACCCCCCCCCCTTACACCTTGTACATAAGGTATTTTTACTGTTCATCTTTCATGCCTTAGTACAGTGTATACATATGCCTGGTGGTGTCTGAAATAACAGGAATGGTTCTAGTGCCTCACGTTGACCTATGTATGCATTACATATAGGGTTAAGGTTATCATTCCTAGCTAATACACCGTCATTACCACCGTCACTTATGTGCCTTTATTGCACCTGCACCATAGTTTTAGGTCCTGGATTAGTTTGGATATCGTCACTTAATAGCGCCTCTATAGAGCTGTGCCCCACTGTTTTTGTTTGGGTATGCGGCGTTGCCATACCTTGCAGTGATTGTAACATTTATGTTTCTGGTAGGATGGCAATTGTTGGGCTGTCACTGTCCAGGGTGCTATTATGCCATTCGCCTTTTCCAGTCCCCATGACTGATTTCCTTCTTCAGAGAATTGCAGGATAGAGATAAATATAATTATGGCAGCTTGTACCCCTCTAACGCCAGCCATGTTCACACTCCACTCTTGTTATCACTTCAAAACACAAAATTCTTGCTTTTTTTAAAAAAGGTGAAGACACTACTGATCGCTAACAGTCACCTAGCAATGGCCTAGTAGCTACTCTAGAAATCACCACTGATTACTAGGAGATTTCCTGTTATCTTACTTCACAAACCCCCTTCACTCCTCACTTCACAGTCCGGCTTCACCTATTACATTTCTAACTCATTTCCATCCTGATAGGATAAAAAAGTTTTAATCAATGGCATTACCCGTCCAAAGCCTCCTCAATCCTATTTAGCGTTGCTGTGTCCTGTTGTTATCTGGCCCTGACCGTATAGGTGATTTTTCAGCCATTTTTAAAAGCACTGAGAGGAAAAAACGACCACAACAACCTGACAGATTCCTTGGTTTTTTCGTTAGATTTGGCGTTTTCTCCAATGTTTCCCTTCTAATGTACACTGGTCAGTTAATAAGGAGGTCAGCTACTGAAAAAATATCCTTGGCAATTTAGTTCCTTCCCGGGATTTCGCACTGAGGGAAAGAACCGCCGCTACAGCCTGACAATTTCCTTGGAGTTTTGCTTTGTAGATTTGGCAGTTTTTCCTGTGTTTCCCTCACATTAACACTGGTGCAGTTGATATGATGGTCAGTTACTGTCAGTATAGTTGAGAAAGTCGCTTCATTAGTTGTACGTCTGGTAGCAGCTGGTGTTTAAATGCCAGTCAGCCATGTTTAAATGTTCACTTCCTTCCCTCATTTGGCACTGAGGGGAAAAAAACCTTCACTACAGACCTGTCAGTTTCCTTGGAGTTTTGGTGTTAAGTTTTCTCTTGTGTTGTCCTTGCATTAAACACTGGTGCAGTTGATATGGAGGTCAGTTACTTCAGTGTAGTGGAAAACGTCGCTTGTCTGATTGTACGTCTGGCAGCGGGTCTGGTATTTGAATGCCGGTTGTCCTCTTTTGGTCATATTTGGCCCATTTCGTTGTCGTCACCGTCAGTTTTCTTGTCACTATAAGTTCCTTGTATGTTGTAGCAGTACTTGCAATTAGGCCATGACTGGAGCTTGGATCGGCCCAGGGAATGAAAAAGATATAGGAGCAGCGAGTACTGTGCCTTGCGGAACAGAGCTCTTCACTATGGCAGCCTCCGATTTAACTCTGTTGACCACTACTCTTTGTGTTCGATTTGTTAGGAAGTTGAAGATCCATCTCCCCACTTTCCCAGTTATTCCTTTAGCACGTATTTTATGGGCTATTACGCCATGATCGCATTTGTCAAATGCTTTTGCAAAGTCTGTGTATATTACATCTGCATTCTGATTTTCTTCCAGTGCATCCAAGGCCATGTCATAGTGATCCAGTAGTTGTGATCCCCGGAATAACCTCCAGGTAGCCGTTCTTGCTGCTGTCTACTGCATCTGTTGTTGTTGCTGTTTCTGCTGCTGTTGTTACTGCCGTCGTTGCTGCTGCCGCTGCAGCAGCAACGACGATGATGACTGAAGGTCATCAACATTGTTTGCTCCTGTAAACTGAAGATCATCAACACTGTTTGCTCCTGGAAACTGAAGGTCATCAACACTGTTTGCTCCTGGAAACTGAAGGTCATCAGCACTGTTTGCTCCTGGAAACTGAAGGTCATCAACACTGTTTGCTCCTGGAAACTGAAGGTCATCAACACTGTTTGCTCCTGGAAACTGAAGGTCATCAGCACTGTTTGCTTCAGGAAATAGAACGTCGTCAGCACTGTTTGCTTCTGGAAACAGAAGGTCGTCAGCGCTGTTTGCTTCTGGAAACAGAAGGTCGTCAGCACTGTTTGCTTCCAGAAACAGAAGGTCGTCAGTGCTGTTTGCTTCTGGAAACAGAAGGTCGTCGGTGTTGTTTGCTTCTGGAAACAGAAGGTCGTCAGTGTTGTTTGCTTCTGGAAACAGAAGGTCGTCAGTGCTGTTTGCTTCTGGAAACAGAAGGTCGTCAGTGCTGTTTGCTTCTAGAAACATAATGTCGTCAGCACTGTTTGCTTCTGGAAACAGAAGGTCGTCAGCGCTGTTTGCTTCTGGAAACAGAAGGTCGTCAGCGATGTGTGTTTCTGGAAACAGAAGGTCGTCAGCGCTGTTTGCTTCTAGAAACAGAATGTCGTCAGCACTGTTTGCTTCTGGAAACAGAAGGTCGTCAGCACTGTTTGTTTCTAGAAACAGAAGGTCGCCAGCACTGTTTGCTTCTGGAAACAGAATGTCGTCAGCCCTGTTTGCTTCTGGAAACAGAAGGTCGTCAGCACTGTTTGCTTCTAGAAACAGAAGGCCGTCAGCGCTGTTTGCTTCTGGAAACAGAAGGTCGTCAGCACTGTTTGCTTCTGGAAACAGAAGGCCGTCAGCGCTGTTTGCTTCTGGAAGCAGAAGGTCGTCAGCACTGTTTGCTTCTAGAAACAGAAGGTCGTCAGCGCTGTTTGCTTCTGGAAACAGAAGGTCGCCAGCACTGTTTGCTTCTGGAAACAGAATGTCGTCAGCGCTGTTTGCTTCTGGAAACAGAAGCTCGTCAGCACTGTTTGCTTCTAGAAACAGAAGGTCGTCAGCGCTGTTTGCTTCTAGAAATAGAAGGTCGTCAGCACTGTTTGCTTCTAGAAACAGAAGGTCGTCAGCACTGTTTGCTTCTGGCAACAGAAAGGCGTCAGCGCTGTTTGCTTCTAGAAACAGAAGGTCGTCAGCGCTGTTTATTTCTGGAAACAGAAGGTCGTCAGTGCTGTTTGCTTCTAAAAACAGAAGGTCGTCAGCTCTGTTTGCTTCTGGAAGCAGAAGGTCGTCAGCACTGTTTGCTTCTAGAAACAGAAGGCCGTCAGCGCTGTTTGCTTCTGGAAACAGAAGGTCGTCAGCACTGTTTGCTTCTAGAAACAGAAGGTCGTCAGCGCTGTTTATTTCTGGAAACAGAAGGTCGTCAGTGCTGTTTGCTTCTAGAAATAGAAGGTCGTCAGCGCTGTTTGCTTCTGGAAGCAGAAGGTCGTCAGCACTGTTTGCTTCTAGAAACAGAAGGCCGTCAGCGCTGTTTGCTTCTGGAAACAGAAGGTCGTCAGCACTGTTTGCTTCTAGAAACAGAAGGCCGTCAGCGCTGTTGCTTCTAGAAACAGAAGGTCGTCAGCGCTGTTTGCTTCTGGAAGCAGAAGGTCGTCAACACTGTTTGCTTCTAGAAACAGAAGGCCGTCAGCACTGTTTGCTTCTAGAAACAGAAGGCCGTCAGCGCTGTTGCTTCTAGAAACAGAAGGTCGTCAGCGCTGTTTGCTTCTGGAAGCAGAAGGTCGTCAACACTGTTTGCTTCTAGAAACAGAAGGCCGTCAGCGCTGTTTGCTTCTGGAAACAGAAGGTCGTCAGCGCTGTTTGCTTCTAGAAACAGAAGGCCGTCAGCGCTGTTTGCTTCTGGAAGCAGAAGGTCGTCAGCACTGTTTGCTTCTAGAAACAGAAGGCCGTCAGCGCTGTTGCTTCTAGAAACAGAAGGCCGTCAGCGCTGTTTGCTTCTGGAAACAGAAGGTCGTCAGCACTGTTTGCTTCTAGAAACAGAAGGCCGTCAGCGCTGTTTGCTTCTGGAAACAGAAGGTCGTCAGCGCTGTTTGCTTCTGGAAACAGAAGGTCGTCAGCGCTGTTTGCTCCTGGAAACTTGAGGTTAAAACTTTTTCCTGACAAACGTTCATACTAACATATCTAAACTTTTCCAGTTCGTTCCAGAGCATTACTGCTTGACCTCGAGAAGCGTTCGAACACCTAATGTAGTGTTCGAATACCTGGTGTAATGTTCGAACACCTGGTGAAGTGTTCAAGTACCTGTTGTAGTGTTCTAACACCTGGTGTAGTGTTCGAATACCTGGTGTAGTGTTCTAACACCTTGTGTAGTGTTCGAATACCTGGTGTAGTGTTCTAACACCTTGTGTAGTGTTCGAATACCTGGTGTAGTGTTCTAACACCTGGTGTAGTGTTCGAATACCTGGTGTAGTGTTCTAACACCTTGTGTAGTGTTCGAATACCTGGTGTAGTGTTCTAACACCTGGTGTAGTGTTCGAATACCTGGTGTAGTGTTCTAACACCTGGTGCAGTGTTCGAATACCTGGTGTAGTGTTCTAACACCTGGTGTAATGTTCGAACACCTGGTGTAGTGTTCGAACATTTGGTGTAATGTTGGAACACTTCGCGTTGTGTTTGAAAAACTCATAGTGTTCAAACACTTGTTAAAAAATTTTATTTCATTTATCTCTCTCTCTCTCTCTCTCTCTCTCTCTCTCTCTCTCTCTCTCTCTCTCTCTCTCTCTCTTCTCTCTCTTTCTGACACAAGACACCACAGCAATAACCACGACAACAGCCTCGACAATAACAGACACATTAACAAAATGACAGCATCAGTACAACAAGAACAGCAACAACAGCCACAAGATGACAATCCCCCACAACAACAGCCACAACAAGATCACCTCCAACAACAACAGCCTCCCATGCTAAACGGACTTTCTTCTCTCCCCAGCTCTCCTCGCCAATAAAATCTATCCTTGGCTTTCCCTATATTTCCCGTCTCCTCAATCTTAACAACACTCTCCGTTCTTTAGCCATCAGACTGACTTTTCGCCTAGCTAATATTTTCCGTAGTAAGTCTCCTTCTGCCACTGAAGCTTCCGGAATCTCCTCCATTTCCTGTTCCTCTTGTCCTCTCTTTCTGACAGACTTAAAGAGCACAAAAGGAGTGTTAGACTTGCCGACAATAACAATGTTCTTTTCTGTCATGCTAGGGATCACAATCATCCTATTAACTGGTCCTCTGCCACAATTGTCTACCCTTCTTCTAGCTTTCACAGATACCCTCTTGTTGACGCATTCCTTATACACAACTTTCCTAGTTCTGGCTTTGTGCCTGTAGATGTGTTCCTTTCTCTTTACACTGTCAAATGTTCCAAAATTCAGAACACCAGAGACTTGACCTGATCTTTACCTCTTTTCCTGACCCCTTCTCCTTTCCTATATTTTCATTATCTTTCCTGTCGTCTGTCTAGGTGGGTTCTATCCTGTAGTTGCTGTTTTTTGTCCTTCCCTCGTGAGACATTAGATCTACTGCAATTCTCCTATGTTCTCTTGCTCCTATATACTGCCTCCATTATTACTACTTATATTCCTTCGCTAACACTCCACTCCCTGTCCCCCCTTTTCAATACAATAATGCTACTCCCTCCTCTCGTTATACCACTCCCGTCCCTCGCCCTCCTCTCGTGAATATTCTTGGTCCCTTCCCTTCGCATTTCTCTGTGTAACTAGTTAATGGTCCAAGTCGGGCCGAGACGTCGTCAAAAGTTTCAGTCTCCGATGTTCGGGTTATTTGTGCAGAAAAGCAAGAGATAAAAGATCACAACAACCACAACAACAACAACATCTACAACAACAACAGCCACAACAACAACAGCCACAACAACAATAACAACAGCCACAACAACAACAGCCACAACAACAACAGCCGCAACAACAGCCACAGTAACAACAGCCACAACAGAACCACCACGACAACAGACACAACAGGGCCACTACCACAACAACAGGCACAACAGGACCACCACCACAACAACAAACACAAGAGGACCACCACCACAACAACAGACACAACAGGACCATCACAACAACAGACACAACAGGACCACAACCACAACAACAAACACAACAGGACCACAACCACAGCAACAGACACTACAGGACAACCACCACAACAACAAACACAGCAGGACCACCACCACCACAACAGACACAACAAGACCACCACCACCACAACAGATACAACAGGACCACCACCGCAACAACAGACACAACAGGGCCACCACCACAACAACAACAGACACAACAGGACCACCACCAAAACAACAGACATAACAGGATCTCCACAACAACAACAGACACAACAGGACCACTACCACAACAACAGACACAACAGGACCACAACCACAACAACAGACACAACAGGATTACCACACCAATAACAGACACAACAGGACAACTACCACAACAACGGACACAACAGAACCATCACCACAACAACAGAAACAACAGGATCACCACAGCAACAACGGATACAACAGGACCACCACCAGCACAACAGACACAACAGGGCCACTACCACAACAACAGACACAACAGGGCCACCACCACAACAACAACAGACACAACAGGACGACCACCACAACAACAGACACAATATGATCACCACAACAACAACAGACACAACAGGACCACTACCACAACAATGGACACAACAGGACCACTGCCACAACAACAGACACAACAGGATCACCACAACAAACAGACACAACAGGAACACCACAACAACAACAGACACAACAGGACCACCACAGCAACAACAGACACAACAGGACCACCTCAACAACAACAGACACAGCAGAACCACCACAACAACAACAGACACAACAGGACCACCACAACAACAACAAACACAACAGGACCACCACAGCAACAACAGACACAACAGGACCACCACAGCAACAACAGACACAACAGGACCACCACCACAACAACAGACACAACAGGACCACCACCACAACAGTAAGACATAACTAAACAACTAAAACAAACTTTCAACTCCATCTTTCTCACTATTTCATCAAGATTCCATTTTGTTTTTACACAATTTCTAAGTCGTCTGGTCAGCGGGCCGTTCTCTGACCTCGTTTTCTTCAGACCAATTTGCAAGTAGAGTGTTCATTTTCGGCCATTTTTCGAGAGCGTGGCTCAAGTGGCTTGTTTGGTCGATCAAAAGTGAGGAGTGTGAGAAGATCTGACACACACACACACACCCTCCACTTGTAATTCTACTATGTATTCGAAGCTTAGAACCACGTGGTCACTGGCCTCAAGGGTTCTTTCATATGCGATGTCCTCAATATCTGCACTTCTCAAGGTGAAATCTAGGTCCAGTCTTGCTAGTTCATCCTCTCCTTTCTCTCTGGTAGTGTCCCTTACATGTTGGTACATGAGGTTTTCCAGTACCACCTCCATCATCTTAGCCCTCCAAGTTTCTGGGCCTCCGTGTGACTTCCATTTCTCCCATTCAATTTCTTTGTGATTGAAGTCAGCCACAATCAGTAGCTTTGCCCTGCTCGCATGAGCACTTCTCGCCACTTCAGCCAGTGTGTCAACCATCGCTCAGTTACCCTCATACTCTTGCCATGGCCTCCTGTTGTTCTGTGGTGGGTTATACATCACTGCAATTACCACCTTCAGAGCTCCAGACTGAAGTGTTCCTATTATGTATTCTCTTGTTTCTCCTCTGCCTCCTCTTAAGGAAAAGGATCTGCCGGTGAGTATAACACCGGTCACATATGAGGCGCACACCAACTACATAACTGCTGCAGCATATGCGCACCTAGCAAACTAAGAATAGCTTTCCGACATCTCAATAAGGAATCGTTCAGGACCCTGTACACCGTGTATGTCAGGCCTATATTGGAGTATCGGCACCAGTTTGGAACTCACACCTAGCCAAGCATGTAAGGAAATTAGAGAAAGTGCAAAGATTGGCAACAAGACTAGTCCCGGAGATAAGGAACATGTCCTACGAGAAGAGATTAAAGGAAATCGACTTGACGACACTGGAGGACAGGAGAGATATTGGGATATGATAACCACATAAAATACTGAGAGGAATTGACAAGGTGGACAGAAACAGGATGTTCCAGGGATGGGACACATCAACAAGGGGTCACAATTGGAAGTTGAAGACTCACATGAATCGCAGGGATGTTAAGAAGTATTTCTTCAGTCACAGAGTAGTCAGGACGTGGAATAGTCTGGGAAGTGATGTAGTGGAGGCAGGATCCATACATATAGCTTTAAGAAGAGGTATGGTAAAGCTCATGAAGCAAGAAGAGTGACCTAGTAGCGACCAGTGAAGAGGCGGGGCCAGAAGCTGTGACTCGACCCCTGCAACCACAACCAGGTGAGTACAACTAGTGGAGTACACACACACACACACATACATGCAGGCATATACAACAGGCCTAGTGTCTAATCGACATGTGCCTAGTACAAAATGGTAACTCACAAGTAAAAGTAACCAAGACAGAGACTGTAGGAAGAAGTGTTTAGTGTTAGTGACTAAAATCTGCATGGTGAAACATGGCTATGGGGGACGGGGGGGAAGAGACAGAAACATGTACCAGAAAACTGCACTATGTGCTAAGCAAATCTATGTACATTGCCGACGTTTCGCTGCGCTTGCATTACCTTATCAAGTTATGTTTCTCTCTGTGTGAAGATTTAACATGTTTTATTTTTCCCCTCTATTTAGAGATTTATTATGTTTTACTCAGTGTAGATGTTAATCAAGTCACGTTTCATTCTGGGAAGAGCTTTACCAAGTCATATTTCGCAGTGTAGAGAACGATTAAGTCACATTTCACAGAGCCCTTTTCAAGTCATGACTTCACAAAAGCTCTACAGAGAGCGAAACATCGTCTTTCCAGATGTTCTCTACACCTAAGTCCCTTTCTACCACACATGTACACAATGCCTGTCAAAAATTATTCATGGGATAGCAGATAAGCTGATGATGAAGACACAAGTGTAACACCCGAGTGATTTTATTTAGTCAGTAGACACCTAGGTGTTACAAACGTGTTTGATTCGTTCACAAGAGCTATCATCCGGTCCGGAAACATTGTTAAACTAGACCAGTTAGTACTTTGCTAGCATTCCAGGAAAGTTCGCTCGGGTAAAGTTCACTAACCTAAAATTCGCTCTGGAAGGTTCAAAATCTGGAATTTCGTCTCGGGGGAAAAATTCAGTCTGGTATTCTCACTAGGTATCACCGACCAGTAGAAAACTAGTAACCGTTATCAACTAGTAACTAGTTACGAGGATGAATTACTAGCTAGTTCCACAGGTAACAACAGGCGTTCCAGGATTTTTTATATCAGCGATTTCAGTAGAGTTATAACTAAATATTCTGTGATATATGGAGGTATGACAATTTATATGATTATATATGACGATATAACAATTGTATATGATGATATGATAATTTATATGATTATATATGACGATATAACAACTGTATATGATGATATGATAATTTATATGATTATATATGACGATATAACAACTGTATATGATGATATGATAATTTATATGATTATATATGACGATATAACAACTGTATATGATGATATGATAATTTATATGATTATATATGACGATATAACAACTGTATATGATGATATGATAATTTATATGATTATATATGACGATATAACAACTGTATATGATGATATGATAATTTATATGATTATATATGACGATATAACAACTGTATATGATGATATGATAATTTATATGATTATATATGACGATATAACAACTGTATATGATGATATGATAATTTATATGATTATATATGACGATATAACAACTGTACAAACTTATGACAATTATATATCGCCGTGTAGGGCGATTTTTGTATCAAAGAAAACAAAACAAAACAACAGAAGAAACATAGCTAAAATTAGAAGAAACAATAACAAAAAACCAGAACTACAAAAAAGGCAAAAATTTAACGAAGACAACAATACAAACAACAACAGCAACAACAAACAAAAGCAATAACATAACAGCAACAATAATAAATAATGAAATAACGACAACAATAGCAACAGCGTAAACATCAAGA
>NC_069449.1:19208434-19325934 GCF_026875155.1 Cherax quadricarinatus
AGGAAAAAAACACTGAGGCAAAACCCTGCTATACACAGCGCTTTCGTAATCTTTAATATTTTGGTTTCAACCCTATCGACTGCACAAGGGTCATCAAGGCTGCACGTCGCATGTTCACCACCAGTTAAAAATACTTTAATCCTTAAAACAGAGATTAAAATACACAGATACAACTCTCAGTATTTATCCTATTGTACCTGTAAGTCACATCATTTAAGCTATTCTTTTAATAACTGATTTTTTTTTCAAAAACCTGATGGGCCGAGTGTGTATCTAGATTCCTGGAAATCTTTGGATACACTTCTTAATAAAAAGATTTATTCTGGAGACTGCATAAACACTGGAAGAATAAAAGGCAAACAATTATAATTTCTTATTTGTAGTTACAAAAGCAAAGTTGTGCTTGTGGTATCTCATTTCCATTATTTTGCAAGCAGTCTCCTACTATTTACAAAAATGAAAAGTTTATCATACTAGAAGCATTTAATTTCTCTTATGACGTAATTTTTTCCTTATACAACGTATATTTTCTGTTTGAGGAAAATTCGAAAATGGGAAGAGGAAAAACTTGTAAATGGGGGGGGGGGAGAGTAACGTTACCACTGGGGTGCCACAAGGATCTGTACTTGCCTCCGAAATGTTTTTAATTTATATAAACAGCGTGCTACAATTAATAAAAAGAAAACATATGAATGTTTGGCGACGATAGAAAGAGCTAATGAAAACTCGACAATAACTGCTGTAAATCCCAAGTTGGCTAAATCGAAGAAATGGAGCCAAAGATGAAAAACGTGGATAAACCTTAGGTAATGTAAATGGAAGGAAAAATAAAACCAGCAACGTAATGAATAATAAGTAACAAAATTTAGAGAGAGAGAGAGAGAGAACGAGAATTTAAGTATTTCATTAACAGAAGACTGTCGCAGGAAGATCAGAGAGAGAGAGAGATCTTGAGTGTTTGACCAACAATACTGTCACCGGAATATCATTTGAACGAAGCTGAGGAAACTCTTGTGCTACACTAGCAAATCACAAAATACTTCCCAAGAAAGAATAGAAATGTGCTAAAAAAAAATTCACAACGTATGTGTAGCCAAAATCTGAGTAGGCAGCTTCTGCGTCTTGGTCACAAGTGAAGAGAAAAACGTGTAAATAGAAAAGGTCAGAAATAAAGGCTACAAAATGGTTTCAAGAGCTCAGAAAATGGTAAATTACGATGAAGGGTTGAAGTTACTCTTATTTGCAGAATCATGGTAGAGGACGATCATAATCATGGTAGAGAAAGAACATAAACAGGGTGAATTGTGGTAGAAGAGGAACATGAATCACGGTAAAGGAAGAGCATGAATCTTGGTAGATAAGTAACAGGAATATTATCCACCAATGAAGATACCATCACCATTTTGCTTTGTTTAGTAATACAGCTGTAGTAACCCAGTGTAGATACTGCATCCACTAAGAAATAGTAACTAGCCGCCACCATCACCACCACTAGAGATATTAACTAACCATTGCTGCCGCCACCACCACCAGTACTATGATTAGGCTTGTGCTACCACCACCAACACCCAAATAACAGTAAGTGCGGGAGGGCGGTAGTGCACGCCTTACCCTGGCTACCCTGGCGGCGCCGCCTGCGGTGCAGTACGCAGGCGACGAGCACCACGTTGACCAACACCAGCAAGCCTCCTACAGTAGACACGGACAGTGTCACCACCCTCGGCAGGTCAGCCTTGTCTGCCAACACCCGTGAGATTGCTAGTTCCACCTCCGTCAGCGGCGGCGAACCTGATAACACGGTAAATTGAGACACACTGGAGGGGGAGAAATGCGGACTGGGGGGCACAGCCCCCCAGGAGTTAAAGGTGGGCACTGACCTGTGAGCCGCTTGCGGGCTCGGCGTCTGACGAAGCAGGTGACGAGGGCCACGTTCAGGACGAGTAGTGCCGCGCCCACCAGCGTGATGATCACAACGATGAGGCCAGAGACACGGTCGCCAGGTGCCACGGTAGGCGGTGTGTCCGTGGCCGGCGCCGTGCCTGAGGGAGGGAGGACCAGGAGCTACACTACTACTACCACCACCACCACCACCCACCAATAGTGCTCCACCATTACCATTACTGTAAGGCTACTAAATAACCATCACCAGTACGACCAGTATTACCTTCACACAACCACCATTACTACCACTGCTTAGACACACACACACACACACACACACACACACACACACACACACACACACACACACACACACACATACACGACACGCACGCACGCACGCACGAGGGCAGAACGAACAAAGGCACAAATGAAGCACAGATGTTGCAAGCATACCAGGGAACAACAGTAAAGCGTCGCTTTAATACGGAAGGAAAATATCTGAGGCTTTTCATGCAGGGATGGATGGGACAGTAGTGAAGGAGGTTTCACTCCATGCAGGGATGAATGTTAACAGGAAAGGAGGCTTCATTCCAACATGCAGGGATGGATGGTAACAGTAGGGAAGGAGGTTTCACTCCATCATGCAGGGATGAATGGCAATAGGGAAGGTTTCATCGTACAGGAATGGATGACAGTGAAGGAGGATTCACTTCATCATACCATGCAGTTATCATGAACTGTTTGGCAACCTCAGTGAGGGCATTAACTGTATGTGTGCACATTAACACAAAATTGTCAGTTTAAGAGCAACAGCCTGGTTGACCAGGCAAGTCTGGCAAGTAGAAAAGCCCTTGAAACCCTTCAGTGTGTTATCAAAAACAAAGGTGACGTGATTGACTTCGCTGACAAAGCTTACAAATCTCTTATAATTATGAATGTATCTAATTTTATACCCGGGACTGTGTTAAGTTGCTTAAATCTTTTTTTTGTAATGTGACTATTATATTTCACCTATTTTTTTAATGTAACCCCCTTTCTCAGATTTAAGTCCCTCTATAGAATGATTAAAATCTCCGTGAATAGAACATTAGACCCCTGGCAAATAGTATTAATAAAATTTTATTTATATTTTATTATATATTTTTATATATTATATATATTTATATATATTATATTATAATTTTTTGAGTAATTTTGTGAAATCTGTGTAACGAAAATGGGATGGGTAAGAAAAGGTACGATCTCAGACCTTTTAGAAATTAGAAATAGCAATGTTTATATTTTCTAGATTAATTAAAAAAAATAGTTTAAAAAAGCCTGATTTCGTTTTTGGTTGTTTAATAAAACGAATGACTGGTTCATAGCAAAGTGTGCATTTTTTTGGGGATGACTTTGCTCTCCATCTGATACGTTATCCCGCCAGGGGTCTAAATCCCTTTTTCCCGGGTCTGGATAAAGGTTTAATAATTTGATTCAAAATTTTTACATCATGAACCGTTAAAATTTAATTTTTTATCAGGGGGTTTTAAATTTAAGTATTTTTTGCACCCGTAAAATTTAAAAGAATTATTAAGGTTTAATTTTAAATTTAAATTTAAACTGTAAATATATTAAAATTTCATTTAAAGTGCGTTTAAATTTAAATTTATCTTTAAAAGCAATGGATTTGATTTAGATTTTTTATGGTAATCAGATCTAGTTTTGAGGTAATTTTCTAAAAAATTTTGATGAATTTGATTTAGATACTGATGGTTATATTACATTTTTATGGTAATTATAAATTAAAATAAGATAAGCATATTCAGATTTTTTAGGGGGGTAAAATTAGGGGATTTTATTTTTGATTTTTAGGGTGGGGTTTCCTTTAAATTTTTAATTCCCTTGTATTAAAAATTTTAGGGACTTTGTTTGTGTAACCCCCTATCCTCCCGTGGTTTGGGAAAAGCTAGTTTGTGGACCCCATATCCATCCGTGGAATGGTAAAAGTATAAGTGTACCCCAAACCCCTCCTGTTTTGGGGGGGACTGTTTTTTTTTGTGCATCCCATAACCATCCCCTGGGGTGGGGGGGCTAGTTCATTTTGATCCCATAACCATCCGTTTTAAAGGAGTGGCATTTGTGTACCCAATATTTCCCCTTTCCCTTTGGGGGTAGTGGGGTAGTTTTATTCTGCACCCAAAAATTTTAACCTTTTGGATGGTAGTGGCCTTTATTTTGCCCCTCTTTATATCATCTTTAGAAAGGTAGTGGCTAGTTTACCCAAAGGGGTCCCAATCCAAACTTCAAAAATGGTAGTGGTTAGGGTTTTCAAACCAAACCCTTCCATCTTTTAGATGGTTTTGGTTTGTTGAAATATCCATCCCATATCTTTCTTCTAATGGAAATGGCTAGTTTACTATCCATCCCCAAACCATATTTTAAAATGGGGAAATGGCTGGGGGTTCCAAACCAAAACCCATAACCCTCTTCTAGTTTGGGAGTGGCTATTTAAATATCCCCCAAATCCCCTCTTCTGGATGGTATGGCTAGTTTTTCTATTTCCCTCCCATATTTCCAATTCTTTTTTGATGGTAGTGGTAGTTTTCTATTTCCCTCCCTATCCATTTCTGATGGAAGGTGGGTTTTGTTTACTATCCCCTCCCCATATCCATTTCAAAATGGTAGGGCTGTTACTATCCATCCCATATCCATCTTCTAGATGGTAGTTTGGGTTTGTTTTTCTATCCTCCCCAAACCCCTCTTTTAGATGGGAGTCTAGTTTACTATCCAAACACATATCCATCTTTGTGGGAGTGGCAATTTACATCCATCCCATATCCACTTTTTAACGGTAATGGCTAGTTTATATTCCCTCCCCTATCCCTCTTCTAGATGGTAGTGGCTAGTTTACTATCCATCCCATATCCATCTTCTAGATGGTATGGCTAGTTTACTATCCATCCCATATCCATCTTCTAGATGGTAGTGGCTAGTTTACTATCCATCCCATATCCATCTTCTAGATGGTAGTGGCTAGTTTACTATCCATCCCATATCCATCTTCTAGATGGTAATGGCTAGTTTACTATCCATCCCATATCCATCTTCTAGATGGTAGTGGCTAGTTTACTATCCATCCCATATCCATCTAGATTCTAGATGGTAGTGGCTAGTTTACTATCCATCCCATATCCATCTAGATTCTAGATGGTAGTGGCTAGTTACTATCCATCCCGTATCATCTTCTAGATGGTAGTGGCTAGTTTACTATCCCATCCCATATCCATTTCTAGATGGTAGTGGCTAGTTTACTATCCATCCCATATACATCTAGATTCTAGATGGTAGTGGCTAGTTTACTATCCATCCCATATCCATCTTCTAGATGGTAGTGGCTAGTTTACTATCCATCCCATATCCATCTTCTAGATGGTAGTGGCTAGTTTACTATCCATCCCATATCCATCTAGATTCTAGATGGTAGTGGCTAGTTTACTATCCATCCCATATCCATCTTCTAGATGGTAGTGGCTAGTTTACTATCCATCCCGTATCCATCTTCTAGATGGTAGTGGCTAGTTTACTATCCCATATCCATCTTCTAGATGGTAGTGGCTAGTTTACTATCCATCCCATATCCATCTAGATTCTAGATGGTAGTGGCTAGTTTACTATCCATCCCATATCCATCTAGATTCTAGATGGTAGTGGCTAGTTTACTATCCATCCCATATCCATCTTCTAGATGGTAGTGGCTAGTTTACTATCCATCCCATATCCATCTTCTAGATGGTAGTGGCTAGTTTACTATCCATCCCATATCCATCTGTCTAGATGGTAATGGCTAGTTTACTATCCATCCCATATCCATCTTCTAGATGGTAGTGGCTAGTTTACTATCCATCCCATATCCATCTTCTAGATGGTAGTGTCTAGTTTACTATCCATCCCATATCCATCTTCTAGATGGTAGTGGCTAGTTTACTATCCATCCCATATCCATCTTCTAGATGGTAGTGGCTAGTTTACTATCCATCCCATATCCATCTTCTAGATGGTAGTGGCTAGTTTACTATCCATCCCATATCCATCTTCTAGATGGTAATGGCTAGTTTACTATCCATCCCATATCCATCTTCTAAATGGTAGTGGCTAGTTTACTATCCATCCCATATCCATCTAGATTCTAGATGGTAGTGGCTAGTTTACTATCCATCCCATATCCATCTTCTAGATGGTAGTGGCTAGTTTACTATCCATCCCGTATCCATCTTCTAGATGGTAGTGGCTAGTTTACTATCCATCCCATATCCATCTTCTAGATGGTAGTGGCTAGTTTACTATCCATCCCATATACATCTAGATTCTAGATGGTAGTGGCTAGTTTACTATCCATCCCATATCCATCTTCTAGATGGTAGTGGCTAGTTTACTATCCATCCCATATCCATCTTCTAGATGGTAGTGGCTAGTTTACTATCCATCCCATATCCATCTTCTAGATGGTAGTGGCTAGTTTACTATCCATCCCATATCCATCTAGTTCTAGATGGTAGTGGCTAGTTTACTATCCATCCCATATCCATCCCAGGGAGAGAGACAAGATAAACGAAATTCATCACGAGTCTCCCAGAATTTATTCGCTTGTACTTTGACGCATTGTCTTTTTTATTATCTTTAATAAGCAAATGGTCATAATTTCTTTCACGTTTCATGCAGCAAGTATGTGTTTGTGGCAGGTGTTTATCAAGTGTGTATAGCAGGTGTAGATCACATGTCTCGGGTATGTCTTAGGTGTGTTGGGGCCAATATAACCAGCATACACATGACAGGTGTGGGTGCAAGTGTGTTGTGGTCAGCATAACCAGCGTACACGTACAAGGAACATTAAATGGACACACACACAGTTTACATGACAATTATCGTTATTTACGAAAATATAAAACGAAAATATTTGCCACGCGAGCCTCAGGAGAAGAGAGGAGAGAGAGAGAGAGAGAGAGAGGAGAGAGAGCTAGCTAGCTAGCTAGCTAGGTTGCGTGAGAAAGCGTGTGTCGTCTTGTTCAACCCGATTGCTAGACCTCCAAGCATCTGAAGAAGGTTCTAATAAAAGTGAAAGGCCTTAAGCTATATATCCACCCAATGGTGTGTGCACCATCTATCCTAATTTCTACATTCCCTATCCTACAATCCATATCCCTACATTCCCTATCCTCAAGCCCCTTTACTCTTCACCTCTCCTTCCATACTTTATCAAAGAAAAAAAAACATGAAAAGGGTATTTTTAACTTTTAATAAATCCCTTTCCAAAAAAAGTTGATATTGGGGAAAAGTTTGGTCTTTTCATTATTACTGTCGTGACAATTGGCCATTAATTCGAAATTATATGATGCTGAAACCCGATTGTATATTACGTTATACCAGGCACATAACACTATCTTAAAAACCACTTTTTCACGTGTATTTTTTCCTTTCTAAGCACCTCGTGTGTGTGTGTGTGTGTGTGTGTGTGTGTGTGTGTGTGTGTATATATGTATGTATGTGTGTGTGTGTGTGTGTATATGTGTGTGTGTGTGTGTGTGTGTATATATGTATGTATATATAATTATATTATATATATATAATGTATATATATATATATATATATATATATAATATATTATTATAAATATATATAAAATATAATATAAAATGTCGTGCCGAATATGTAAAACTGGTCAATTAGCAAGAACTCATTTAAAATTAAGTCCTTTTTAAAATTTTCTCTTATACGTTTAAAGATATATTTTTTTCATTATTGTTTATGTAAAAAAATTTAATTTTGCTCCAAAAGAATCTTAGAAAACTTACCTAACCTTATTATAACAAGCGCAATTTATTTTAGCCTAACCCAACTAAATATATTTTAGATTTGTTTACAATAATTTAATATTAAACAAACACATTGAAATATAATTTTTTCTTTAGGTTCAGAATGACTTTGGCGAAATTATTGCATAGATAAATTTTCGCCTGTCCTATATGGCAAGATAAGCGTTGCTATTTAAGCCAAGATCGCAAGTTCTGCCTATTCGGCAGGGAATAATTAATATATTTAATTTTATATTTAAATATTTATATTTTAAAAAATATATATATATTATATGTCGTGCCAAAATAGGCAGAACTTGCGATCTTGGCTTTAAATGCAACGTCATTTTTGCCATATAGGAAAAAGCGAAAAAATTTTTTTGTATGCAATAATTTCGCCAAATATTCTAAACTAAAGAAAAAAATTATTTCCTGTGTTTGTTGTGTTAAAAATTTTTGTAAAAAAATCTAAAATATATTTAGTTGGTTAGGCTAAAATAAATTGCGCTTCTTATAAAAAGGTTAGGTAAGAAAATTCCTTTTTGGTGAAAAAATTATAAATTTTTAATAAAATTAATAAAAAAAAATATTTTTTAAAAACGTTAAAAAAGAGAAAATTTTAAAAAAGGACTTAATTTTAAATGAGTTTTGCAAATTGCCGTTTTACATTTTGGCACGAATTTATTAATATATATATATTAAATATATATTATATATATATATATTTTATATATATTTTATATATATATAATTATTACGATAGTACATAAATACTTTTTACATAAAAATGCTAAGAATATTGAAAAACTCAGAAAAAAGAATTAAGAAATAAATCATGATAAAACCTCGTGATTTTATATATATAAACCGAAACTTGTGATAAATTTCGAAACTAATTATATGGATGAATTAAAACGTGTTTTATGAAATCGTAGACAAAATTGTACGAGAATAATAAGGTTTGCAAAAACTTTGAAAAAAGCTTAATGTTTATAAAGCTTTAAATGGAGCTTAAGAAAGCTGTGTTGTGGGTGTGAAGGCATTAGACATCAGGAAATTAAACATAGGGGTTAATGAACGTTAAACTCAAGATAGGAAATTGAACGTAACTTATAATGTGGGACCCTTAGTAGTGCCAGACTGCCCTTACTGGCACACCTTGTGCAGGGTCACCCTGCCACACCACCGGCAGGGTCACCCTGCCACACCACCGGCAGGGTCACTCTGCCACACCACCGGCAGGGTCACTCTGCCACACCATCGGCAGGGTCACCCTGCCACACCACCGGCAGGGTCACCCTGCCACTACTAGCACACCATCGGCAAGGGAATTAAAATGTCGAGTGATTAATGCGGTTATCTATCATTTGCTGTCAGATTATAATGAATAACCCCACCCACCCCCTCCCCTCTTGCCCCTTTCCCTCTCCCTCTTGCCCCTTACCCAACCCACTTTCATATCCCCGTCTCCAATGCACTCCCTCAGTCCCCCACTCCTTCCCACTCCCTTAATCCCCCCACTCCTTAATCCTCGACCAAAATCCACTCAGTGAATCCCCCCCTCCCACAATCCTCCTCCTTATCCCTCTGTTTCTATTCCCAACCCCCCCTCCCAAACTCCTCTTTTAAAAACTTCCTCTTCCAAACCCCCCCATTTTCTTTGTCTCCCTTTTCTTCTATTCTTCTTCCCATCTTCGTAAACATTCTCCCTTCCAGACCCCTATTCCCCACCCCTATTCTCGCCCCCCACTCTCCTCGATCCCCATTCTCTTCATCCCACCGTCAAATCTCCCCTTCTGACCTCTCTTCCAAAAACCCCTTCCCACTATACTTAATTTTTCCACCCCATCCCTCCCCCACCCCCCTCCACCACTACGTTATACAGAATAGTTGAAAATAAAGCTAACAGCGCCGCTATTATTTTTTAATATTTATTACTGTTATCAGTAAATGCAGGATGCTCCGACATGAAAATAATCGTATTAGCGTGTTGATGCACTGCACAATGTTGATGCAAGTGCAGAATGCAACTGCAGTGTTTCACAATGTAGGGGAAATGTGGTCAAATTGTTAATGTTGATTGCGCATCTCCATTTTTTTTTCTTTAAGAATAAATTTTGCTTCGTTTATTGCTGTTCTGTTTTCTTTTTCTGTTAAATAGAACATCTATTTACCTACTCCCATTATTCCTGTTGACTTCTGTTAATGCACAGTCATTCAGTGATCGCATTTGTCAAATACCTTAGCGAATTTCTTAAAAAAAAAATTGCAACTTTTTGGCTTGTAAGTCACCATTTCTTCGTAATGGCTTAGTTGTGACAAGAATGATCTTCCTTCTCTAAATTCATGTTGGGTGGCTTGTGGAGTTAAGTTTTACCATAAAGTTCAAAATATGGCTTGTCACCAGCCTTGCAGACACCTACATGATGTACTCTATTACTACTACTGGTTTGCCTTTTTTTTCCCGGTGCTCTATTGCCTCTTCTGTGTAGAGCTGCGTCTGTGTTCAAGGCCTCTCAGAATTCACCTTGATTTCCTTCCTCTTTTATTTCTCTTCAAACGCCTCCAAAGAAAATTGAGTACTGATGCTGGTGATATTTTCAGCCCATTTATAAATTCTTTCAATCCTAGGTGCTGCAGGTGAGTATATTTTTTATTTTCGAATTCCATGGAATTAATACTTAAATATGTAATTTTTAGAGCAGCCAGAGGTAAAAAATAATTTTTCTCCCGTCTTCTTCACTTAGTGAATTTCCAAACATTAATTCATAATTTTATACAATTTTACTCTTTTCCTGGATGATTGTGATTATATTGTTTCGTCTATTACGAATGTTAGTTTCTCCTTTACGGCAGAAATCACTCGATTTCGATTTTCTTTACTTGTGATATTTTTCACTTTTAAGTAGTTCACTAATCTTTTTTTCCTAATCTGCACATTCCTCTACTTTTCCGTTCTCTCTCTCAAAACTGTATATTTCGTACTGACTTTGCATTTCTTCGACTTTTCCATGTACCCGTGTGGGTTTAGTGTGCTTAGGTTGTTTCCCAGAGACCGACTGAAGCTTCATTATTTTATCCCAGTCAATATCGTCATTCTGAGGATTAATTTACCGAATATCTCGTCTCGTTGATTACTTGTAAAGTTCTCCAAGCTTGAATTTATTCCTGTACTAATACGAGGCTGAAATCGAAGTTATTGTATTTGAGATTAATTAAGCACATCGTTGTTGGTGAAGATGAAGACTGTTTCCATTTCTAGTAAGTTTTGTTATCTGTTGGCTAAGAGCAAACTTTCGAGAGCTCCGTGGACTCTATGATATGTACCTATTGGTCTATCGTGCCCGAAAGCACGATAGACCAATAGGTACATACCACGTTAGACACCTGAGCAATAGTCAGGTATATTTATTCCTAAACGCTTCACCTACATAATGTGCTTCATTAGCCAAATACAGAGGTGGGGAATATGGAGAGAGCAGTAGCAGTGGAGAGAGAGAAATGATGTGATCAGTCCCACATCCTTGAAATTTGTGGCAGTCAGTCCTTCAGCCTGGGGATGTGTTCAACTTTGTCTTGAAGCAGAAGGCTGATAGATTGATCACATCTTTACCTCTACACTGCTTCTGCTGTCTCGTTATTCGCTACCTCTGTAATGGACTGATGAAGCCTACTGTACAGGCGAAGCTTATTGGAATAAAGAAACCTAACGGTTGCAAATGTCTTGTTTATCTACTTGTCGTATTGTATACCATTACTACATTGATACCATTCCTGGTACAACACTGTTGCTTACCAATCTTCCATCTTACATCGGTGAGGTTGAAATCTGAGGAGGATAATATTTGGCGAATGATTATTAAAGGTTTTCAAAGCGGCTGTATATCTGTTTCGTCAATATGTAGTTGCTGATGGTGGTTTATATTAAAAAAATAATTAAGATTCTTCTTTCCTAATGACTATTACTTAAAATGTATTGAATGAAGACTTCGAGGGTTCTGTTAAGCAAAATGCGTCGTTCCCCGAGTGTCCTGCTCCTCCCTGGGACTTGTTTACTGTCTCGTATCTAAAAGCATCATTATTCACCCATATCTCGCCGTCCAAAATATACTTTTTGTGTTATTGTAATTGCTCAAAATATTGTATTAACGACTTTTATTTTAACGACTGTTATTTTGACGTGCTTTTTTTTTTAACCCTGGAGGTTAGGCGAAAAGTGAGAGAGGTGCTACTGGGAGTGCTTAATAATCTTTATTTCTACAAGTGCATGTACAAGGTATACAGGTCTAGCTGACATCAATGACATACTACAATATAGAAAGCCGCTTGTTACGCAGAGTATTTCGGGCAAATTAGGTAAATTTTGTCCCAGGATGCGACCCACACCAGTCGACTAACATCCACGTACCCATTTTACTGATGGGTGAACATGGACAGCAGGTGTCTTAAGGAAATGCATCCTAATGTCTCCACCCGTATCGGGGATCGACCTCCGGACCTCAGTGTGTGAAATGAGAGAGCTAGTAATCGAAGTAGTTTGATTAGCGCCTCTGGTACTGCATCTTACTGTAATATTGACGGTAATGTGGGCTGTTGTCTATCTGGTCCTGGTGTGAGAGGAGCGGGTATGCTGTGTCACTTGGTCTGTTTCCCTTCTTTTCTTCCTTAGTGTCTCGTTGTTTTGACGTGTTATCGTCCTCTTGATAAATTCAGCTATACAGTTACGTCTTCTTGACGTGGAACTTTGGACCGGAAAGATAAATACCCGAAAGATGTTTTTGGGGGGTCAGTGCCCCAGTGGCCCGGTCCCAGACCAGGTATCCAGGATAACTTAGGTCGTAACATTGTTTGGTTTGCACAGCTCTGCCTGAAATTAGCTGAATTCATCATTAAAGCAAGTGTCCCTCTCTCAACATTGACCACTTTCTCACGTGCTGGTAACTACATCTTTATCAATGATTATTGCAAATTACCCTGGCACAATTCTTGCACATATTACTTGTTTCTCTGTATGAAGTTTCTGACAGCTGTTTGAGCCTAAATCAAGTAACAGACTATTACATTCTTAGGGGGGGGGGGTGCTAAACCCGTATGGGCTCTATCGTTCATTGTGAATAGGAGAGGTGAAAGGGAGGAGAGGGTATTCAGATTCGATCTGAGAAAGGTGAAGAAATCTCCAACTGCTTGGATCACGAGCCCTTTAATAAAAGAATTTGTTCCTGAATTTCCAGACTCTTGTGCCTCGGCGCTGCAACCCGACTGAGGGTGAAGCTCTCGACACCTTCCTTGATGCTCGAGAGCTTCTGACCCAAGGAATTGGAGCTATCTTCTGTTTGCTAGACTTAAGCCTGATTGCTGTATGACTCCCCCAAACAGGTTTAGCGCTTTTTCATGAATGTAATAATTATTGTACTTTTTATTCCCCTCTAGGAAGGTTCCTTGATGTTGGTGAGGGGCTCTTGATTTAAGGAATTGGATCTGTGCTCCAGTTCCCCGAATTAAGCCTGAATGCCTTCCACATCCCCCCCAGGAGCTGTATAATCCTCCGGGTTTAGCGCTTCCCCCTTGATTTTAATAATAATAATGTACTTTTTATTTAGTATTTTGAGAATGTTAATTTTTGTTCTCTGAGAGAATTGTTCTCTGGTAGCTGGTGTGCTGAGTCTCTGCTCATCTTGCCGAATAAGGCAAGCGAAAATTTGCATATGCAATAATATCGCAAAAATCATTCTAAACTCAACGAAAAAAAATATATTTGTCTGATTTCAAGTTAATTCTCCTCTTCACGTTCTGGCTTCGTTACAGATGCGTTCCATTGGTTGTGGTTGAACTCGAGCAGCCATTAGCTACAACCTATGTTTGCAGTTCTTTAGTCATTCTCGTAGGAAATTATTTTTCTCGTAATTTTAATTTTGGCTATTACTACATAATTATAGGCATTATTATTACCAGTATTATAACTGAAATAGTTATTAAGAGTATTATCATTGCTAATTTTCTCACAATTTTGAAGGTTATCAACTTGAAACGTCATTCTTGAATTATTGTAATTATTATTATTATTATTAATTATTATTAGGTACGCACTGTGACCCATGCGGATTACAGTGCGTCCCTAGTTACAAGTGTCATTACCACTAGAGAGATCAATTTTTAAAGGGGTGGGTAAGCCTGAGAAAGGATTCGGTCAGGTGACCAAAAGCTCCAGCGGTGGGTCATTTGACTAAGATTCCCGTCAGGGAACACTTGTCCGGTTTCCTAACAAATCTGACTTAACCTTTCCACTGGGGTTGTGGGATGAAGGGGTCATCAGGAGGCCACCCACGACAGCCGTCTAACACCCAGGTTCCCTCAAGGAAGGTTCCTTGACGCTGGTGAGGCATTCTTGATTCGAGGAACTGGAGCTACCCCTCTCCTCGGATCAAACCTGTTAGAGACGAAAGTTCCCCTTTTTTTTCGAACATTTGTAAACATTTGTCAGCATTCCCACGTTCTCGAGGAGGCAAAGCAAAATACAAGTCTTTTTCTCCGGACAGTAAAATATAGCCTTCAGGAACAGGGCCAAGAAGGTGGCGCGTTGCGGCGACGGTAAGGTTGTGTTTGCCGTTACCGTGTTGGTTAAAAACTGCCCTTACAGTGTGTTGATAAGTAGATCCCTCTACCCCAAGAGGTGCTGGCGCGGGGCTCAGCAGGGAGGCTGACACAATCAGTTCTCCCGTAGCTGCGATCAGGGCTCCCATACCTATAGATTCCCGTGTTTGCGCTCAGGGCTCTAATAGTCACACTCAGGGCTCCTGTAGCTGCACTTAGGGCTCTCGTAGCTGCACTCAGGTCCTTCGTAACTACCACTGGGGCTGCCCTCCTGATCACTGTACCATTGTCACCACCGCCACCAGCTTTGTTGACACATTCCACTGTTATTTAAACGAGGTGTGGAACCTAGACTGGGGTAGACCAGCGGATGCCAGACCACAGGTCATCGTGCGATAAAATCCCGTGTCAGAAGATCAGTGTTTCCACCTTTTTTTTTTTTTTTTGTACCTTAGCTTATCACCACCTGACGTAACAAACTCCTTTAAGTTAATGTGTTATGAGAGTTTAAGGTCTCTCTCTCTCTCTATATATATATATATATATATATATAATATATATATTATATATATATATATATATATATTTCTTTACGCAAGTTTTACGCTTATTGGTTTAGGAAACAGCAGGAGGACTCTGTGAATACTCAGACTAATCGTGAGTAGTCCTCGTGAGAGGCAGTGTTCATCCTAACGTGACCTCCAGTATACCTCGCTCTCACTGCCTCAGTTACACCTCTGATTGGTTATTAAAGTTTGTGAATGTTCTACGCTTTCCAGCGAAGAACACCCGAGAATCATCAGTTAAAATGTTCATTTAGCAATCTGATAATGACGTTAATAATACTCTAATACACATACACTGTACATAGAAATAACTCATGCGCTTAATGAAATAATCACAGGCATTAAAAAGTATATCTTGTGAACACCTACACAAAATAAGATACACAACATACAAAGAAGAAAATGCAGTATATATGTTAATAAAAGTAACATGGAATTAAAGAAGTTGTAACATAAAATAAGGTACAAAAATGTTTTAACTAAAAATAAGAAAATGCAATGCATAATAATAGCCTTATTGGTAAAAAAAAATGGGGATGAAAGACACTTTCATGGGTATATATGGGTGAAATAACATAGGATAATAGCACAGATAACGTTAGATAAACGAGATAGCACTACACGTGTATCACTCGGTTTGGCAGGATTCTAAAGGTTATAGAAACAATTTTGAATCCTTTCAGATAACTTGAATATTCAACTTAAAATCATTAGGCATTTCCCAGAAATATTCGTGGGATGTATTTCAAAAGCATAGATATGATGAATATACGATGGATGTGTAGTAGTCAGGGTGACACACACAAAACAAATACTAACTGGCGGTGGTAGCCTGGACGTCGCCCTTGGAGTACTCAGAGTCGCCCTTGTCGTTGAAGGCGAGGATGCTGAAGGAGTAGGTTGTGCCCAGGGAGAGACCCGTCACGGTGAAGCTGGTCACGTTCTCAGGGTAAACGTCTGTGTACTATGGGAGAGAAGAAAAGTGACGGTGATTGTTGTGATTTTGGGAAGGGGGGTGCAGTGGTCGCGGAAGAGAAGGAGGCGGGTGATTGTTGGAGTGGAGGTAGGGGTGCAGGTAAGGGTATAGTAGGAGGGGTAGTAGCCAGACTATTAATGGCAGGGAGGAATAGTGGCGAGAGTAATGGCAGGCGATAATAACAGAGGGGTAATGGCAGGTGTTAATAACAAGGGGTGAAGGTGGTAAGGGGAGGTAATGGCACTTTGTAATGACATGCTGTAATGCTTAGTATTAACTGCCTGAAGGGCAGAGGGGGGGGAGACGAAGGGCCAAGCTAATGACATTGTGCAACGAGATGGACAGAGGTGGGAAGGAAGGGAATTTATTCCGGGGTGGGAGGGGAGGGGAGGGGGGGGGAACGCGGCGGCTATGAAGTTAGTATGAACTGTGGTTAATGGCAAAAAAAAAAAAAAGTACTCTCTGCCAGTTCAAAATAATTCTACCAGTTTATAATAAGTTGGGGAGCAAAACTGCAGTTTTAACTTCTCTTAAACAGAGGGAACCAAAGGATTTAATTGTTCTCCTAATACTAGGAAATGCTGCATTTAAATGTTCCCTCTAATACCCCAACCACCACTTGTCAGCTGTTGCGAATAATGCAATTAGCGGAGAGGGTGTTTAACAGGTACCTACAACTCGCTAACTGCTACCTACCCCCTTTCCAACACCTACCGATTACTGGTCCCCACTCACTTGGTATCTGTTGGTGTCGGTAACGTGGAAACGGACCCTGTACCGCTGAGGCAGTCCACCATCGAAGCTTGGAGACCAGTGCAGGTCCACGGAGTTGTGTGTGTAATTGACAACCTGCAATACAATACAAAACAAATGTGTATATATATATATATCTTCTGAGTGCTGAGGAGGGGTTGTTGAGGTGGTTTGCTTATTTAGCGAGGATAGCGCAAAATAAGATGACTTGGAGGGTGTATAAATCTGCATTAGAGGGAAGACTGACCAGGGGTCCTAGGAACGGATGGATAGAGGTTGTAAAGGAGGTTTTAGTGTGCAAAGGGCTTGGACGTCCAACACGTGCATGTGAGAGCAAAGAAACAGTAATTCAGGGAAACCATTTAAATAGAATTTAATCCTGGAGGTGGGAAGTATAGTGCCTGTGCTCTGAAGGATGGCTGAAGATATGTTGCAGTTGCTGAACTGTAACATAAGTGCACTTCTGACAAGACAGTGATGGAAGTATTTCTTCTTTTTTTCGGGTCACCTGCCTTGGTGGGGAAACAGCCGATGTGTCAACAAAAAAATATATATATGTTATTGATATTTCGTGATGTCAAACCAGCTAAAGTTGTTTACAGTATATTGTTATTCACTGTAGGAGCAGACGAGACGAGGGAAACGGGAGGCAGTTGAACTATGCAAGGGAGGCTGGTGCCAAATCCTGGGATCACGAACCTTTCAAGGTGAAGGATAAGTCCTCTCAAACATTAACAGTTTCCGGAGAAATTATCAAAAAAAAAAAAAAATAACCGAATCAGTGTTGATAATATAAATTTAAATGAAACCTACTAATTTAGGCTCTGGCATATATGCTTTTATTTAAAAAATACCGATTGTCATGACTATTTTAAGTGGATTAAAGTCACGGGGGAAATTCAAAGGTAATAAAATCAGACGTAACTTAGTTGATAAAATATTAATAAAACTATTTTTACACGATACATAACTTTTGCAAATTGAATAACATTTAATGCAGACCAGACGCCTATCAATGTTTTTTTATTTTATTTATTTACTGTTAACTTGTTTCGAAGTCCAGCCATGTCTAATATGTTACCATCTTTCTCCCCAGGATGCCACCCTCGCCAGGCTTAGACAATCATCTCGACTTTCAGAACTAAACCCGCGTCCTTCGCTTGCGAATCGAAAAAGCCATGTTAAGGTACTGTGTACACCCGCCACCATGTACATGCGTGAAACAAACTATTTCTGGCAGAGAGAATGTAACTGGTCATGGTAAATTAATATATTAGGCCAAAAGCTGAGACTCCACCCCTGCAAGTACAAGAAAAGGTGTTGGGGTAAACAATGCAAATTGCAAACATTTTTTTCTCTCCCTGTAGTTTCTCTCCCTCACACGTCAAAATACGAGAGAGAGAGGTGGCGAGGAAAAAAGTGAGCCAGAAGTTTTTTTTACACCACGTGATGTGCTCGCTGATTCCTGGCCTTTCCTCCTCCCCAGGGTCAGATACCTCCCCTTTAAACGTCCTGCAGGAGGTATTACGCATTCCTTCGGGAGAAATTAACACGAAAAATGACTCCCTTGTTTAACTCTAATGTGTGTGTGTTAGAGGAAGAGTCCAGTGTCTGTTACGTAGGAGGAACAGTCCGATAATTTGTTTCTGGGTAGGACAAGCGCAAGTATTTGTGATAGTGATGTTTTGCTTGTCAGGAGATTGCTTCTTGATAGTGGTCTGGTCACCAACATGAGTTCAGTGCTTTAAAGTATTGGTCGATATGAATTCCACTGGACATCATCCCCTACGGGTTTAAAGCCCTTAAACAGAAGCACAAAGGCAATATAAAATAAAAATTTGCTAGTGATTATCAGAATCTGTAATATTACATCGCTAATTTTTTACGAACAATAACAGCTACACTGAGATATCCGTCCCTCACGGATGGGGATACAACCCGCGATCACAGTCTCTCAAAACTCCAGACCGTCGTACTTAGCGGTACATTTTACCATTGATATACAAATGATTAATAATAAACCTAGATCTACAAATATTATTTATTATTGTAATTACATTGCAGGGTGAGCACTCAAGGTGTACTAGTTAGTATCCCTCTCAGGATGATCATCCCATTTCTACACGCACCACCACTACATATTTTACACTCAATCGTGGATGCTGGTGTTTTCTGTCTCAAACATTTAATATGGTGTGTAAATATTTTAACTTGTATAATCTTTGCTTTTTTTTTATTTTTAGGAAATATTTCCTACATTTAGAATGTCAGGTCAAGAGCTGTAGATGGACAAAATTGATAGAACCAGTAAGAGATTTTGATATAAAATAGTACACCTTAAAGTAGTCAGATATATGAATGAGAATAAGGTAAAAAAATTGCTTGTACTAACAGCAGAAATGCACCCTTGCCAGGAAGTGATGCAACCCACCTTCAGGTCAAGCGGCGTATCCGGTCTGCTGGTGCCGTCCAGGTGGATAGCGGAGCGTGAGGATCCGAGAGGGTTCTGAGCTTGACACTCGAAAAAGCCGTAATCTTTGTTGGTGACGTTCTTCACTAGCAGAACACTCTCGTATGTCACAAGTCCGTCTACCAGCTGAAAAATTTATTAATATATATATTTATTAAATATTGAATATATTTATTATTGTATATAGTATGTATGCCCTCTCAATTAATATTTCACAATGTGCTACCATGTATAGGCCTACCTCAGACAGGTTTCAGACCACTGTGAACCCCATTATTCCAAATAAAGTTGAAGCGAGTCAACAGCCATATCTCTCGTCTACCTCTATACTACCCAGCAGGTTTTACAGCAACCCCAAGAAGGCAGTGAACCAGTTTAAAACATTCCATAAAATAACTAAGCACGTTCTCTGCAAATTCAAAAGTACCCTCGCCTCTTCCATACATTTACAGAATCAAATTAATCACTCTACCCAATGTTTCACTTACATCTCTCTTCAAGGCACATTCCTTGATGCTGGTGAGGTACTTTTGATCTACGGAATTGGATCTGTGCTCCAGTTCCCTGAATACCTTCTATACCCCCCACATACGCTGTATAATCCTACGGGTTTAGCTCTCCCCTGCTATTATAAATAATTCACTTACATATCTCTCTCCTTCACTCGTAAAAGCTGCTGTATGTCCCTGATCTATGGATGAAATCACTACTTCCCTCAAAATACTGCCAATACCTCTAACTCCACTATTTTGTTTTTAACTCTAATTCATTTGTTTCCTATGATTTCTCAACCTATTTAAATCACTCCCACATGTCTTACCTTGGAGTTCTCCACTACATATCTGTTGTCGAAGCGGGAGTAGATGGCCGGCTCGATGGGGGTGTTGTCACGGGTGTACCAGGTGAAGTGTACGTAGGGCGCTCCTCTGGCACGGCAGGTGAGACGGGCGTGGCGCCCGGCCTCGGCTGCAGCCTTCTGGTACTTCGCCGACTTGTCGATGATGGGTTTGTCTGTATATCAAGACATTGAGGTCAGAGGGTGAACTGTGGGTACATATGTTTAGACTAGTGTCAGCAGACACTGCCTCAGCGTACTTATACTCTAGGTACACATGATATTGGAATCAACCCTTATCCCCCCCCCCTTTTTATATTTACTCGTTTCTACTCATATTCCCACTACTGCGTATTTCCACTTGAACTCATTCTCCCGATAGATTTATATAATCAAATTGAGTTAAGGGGCAGTTATAGTTTATACTATGACATGTATGCACACACAAGTGTGACACTCATAGTGTTGAATATACTTACGTTTTACGACGATGGTGGTGTTGGCAGTGGCTTCGTCTCCGATCTCGTTCTTGGCATGACAAGTGAAAACCCCCGTGTCTTCGATGCTCACGTTCTTGATTGTCATCTCCACTACGTTCTGATGGACAAGAGGCGGAAGGAATTATATTTACATGAAATGTTAAACCTGAATGGGTCATTCAGCTCTGGTGTGCTATTTTCTATTTTCCATAATATATATTAGATAAAATAGTAACTAAATGTAAACTGGCTTGTGGGAGAAGAAAGGAAATAGTAATTAAGAGAAATAATTAAAGAGCGAGGCAGAGGAGGCAACAAAGGAGCGTAGGAAATTCAGTGTGGCGAATAATGGGTGGAATCAATCAGCATCATGGAAAAAAAAGACTCCTGAGAATGACAAATGTCTGGCTCTGCTCAGATTGCAGAAGCGCAGGAGAATGATATTTCATACTTGATCTTCTTGCCTCTTCACCAGCCACGATATACGGCGCAACTCGCACCACCAACACGCAAATTGAATTCTAGCCCCCCAAAAAAAAATTGCATATTGCTGAATGTGACCTGCAGTGGATCGGCTGACCTTAAGGTAATCTAGTGCTTCATTTTGACGTTGGTTTATCAGTTACAATCAGATTCTAAATGTTTTAATGCTATATTACACACTCGGGCGTTGTGTACGTGCCTAATTGCGGATGCAAGGGTCAGTTCATACCGCCTGGCCCTGTGAGTGATTATATAATATATATATATATAATATATATATATATATATATATAACAGTAGTGCTGAAGGCGGCTGAGCGGCTCCTCCTGAGTGGTCCCTCCTGAAAAGGTCTGCGGCTGAGCGGTCCCTTCTGAACGGTCTCCTCCTGCGCCTGCCCGAGCGCCAGCCCGTCCGCGCCGACCCACGACATTGACCTCACCCTCGACCACCTCGCCCTCGACCATGCCCTTCAACCCCCCCCCCCCCGTGCGCCGCGCCTTCTGCAGCGTCGTCCGGATCGCCCCCGCTCCAAATTTTTTTCAGATTTTTTTTTTTTATTTTTTTGAATTTCATATGCTCTCCATCTCCTCGGATCAAGTTTTTCTCGACATCAATAATACAAAGATTCCCCCCCCACACCTCCCACCATCCATGTCCAAGTATTTCTCCTCCACTTCCTCGGATCAAGTTTTTTTTGGATTCCCCCCTCTGGGGGTAAGCATTCAGAATGGACTCCCACTTTCACCCTAAATTTTCCTGCTCTACTTCCTTGGATCAAGTTTTTCTCGATAATACCAAGACTCCATCTCCTTGGATTCCCCCCTCTGGGGGTAAGCATTCAAAATGGACTCCCACTTGCATCACAAATTCCCTGCTCCATCTCCTCGGATCAAGTTTTTCTCGATATCAATAATAAAGATTTTCCCCCCACACCTCCCACCACCCACTTCCATCCCAAAATTCCTGCTCCATCTCCTTGGATCAAGTTTTTGGATTCCCTCCTCTAGGGACTCCCACTTTCACCCCAAATATTCCTGCTCCATCTCCTTGGATCAAGTTTTTCTCAATATCAATAATACAAAGACTCCACCTCCTTGGATCAAGTTTTTTTTGGATTCCCCCCTCTGGGGGTAAGCATTCAAATGAACTCCTCCTATGGGGCATGGTACTTTCTCTTACTACAGGTCTAAACAAGTGTGACGTCACGTGATGACCTCTCACACAGGCTGAATCTTGTCGAGCAGACAATAAAATGCAGCATAACACTAATACACAATATTTTCATTTATTTATTATACAACCAATACATTTCATATACATTCAACAAAAAAATTCATTGAAAAAAAAAGGTACAATTCATTGACTAAAATAAACATATTTTTCTCTTGAAGAAATTCTGCGCATTTTGTTCTGGATCTTCGTCGTCACCATCTCAGTATTACATATTTCATATACAACATAGGGAAAACATTACACATTTTTCACTCTTAACCCAGGATAACCCAAATAATTTCACATTTTTTTTCGTTAATACCCACAACAATCCACAATTTCTTTACAAAATACAACACAAGTCTAGACATTTTTCTCATTTTAGCTATTTCATCAGAAAGTCACCACAACACTTACAACCACTTTTTGATAAATTCACTAGTCACAATTTTACATATTACGAAGTTAATACGCACGCGCGTGCACACACACTTCTCAATATCTCTTAAGAAATATTCATCTACAACCTTTATCATCTCACTACAAAACATCCCCCAGATTACTTCTAACATTCTCAAATCATTTGAATGCTCACAAAAATACATTTGAACATTTCCAAACACCAAAACACTCCCAAATAAGATTTGACATCTCTAATTTATCTACTTATATTATTTCATTAAATTACAACTCATCCCCCAAACTCCTCCCTCATTCTCCAGATTTTTACAACAGTATCACAAAAACTAACTCACACTTTACTTCGAACAACACCAAAAACACCATCAATTACCTTTGGATACTCCAAAAACATCATTCGAACACCCCCAAATCACCACTGAATACTCCCAGAACTCATTCATAAATACTCTTGCACATCATTTGAACACCTTTAAAAACACCTTTGAATAGTCTCAAACACCACTTGAGTACTCCCAAATACACCACTGAATACTACTAAAACACCACCATAAACTTAGATCAACATCACAGACTAACACCCATTTTCACAAATCCTCTCAAATCAATATAACCAAGACGATTACCAGTTTCTACGAGTACACTCGCCTCCAAGATGTAACATGAGCGCAAAAAACATGAACACAAACCAAACACAATCATCTCTTTTTCGGTATCTCTAGTTCGTCAACAAGGCCCACAACCCACATCACCCACACCCCCCCCCCAACAACAACCCACAACTTATAACCACTTTTCAGCATCTCTAGTTCGACAACACCCACAACAACCCACTTATAACATCTTTTTTTGGTATCCCGAGTTCGACAATACCCACAACCCTCATCACTTAGCAATTTATTCACAATTTTTCCTCTTTCGATACAAATTTTTCCCCTTTTTATTGAATCTTAAAATGTAATGCACATTCCTCCCTACATTACTAAAATTCTAATAAAATCCTCTCCATACCCATCTCCTTGTATCCACATAAATTAATATTATACTCACAACAAGTAATCTCACTCCAGGTAATCTCACTACCCAACTACTGCGACATGTTTCTACATACTCCAATCTTTTCCAGTGTATCATAACTTTTCACTTCTATAATTTCTTTTGTAATATTCACACATTACCTTTATTTTCAGTAAAATCCCCCCATATTTCATTAAATTTTTAATACAACCCTCCCCCTCTCAATCTCACCCACATTTCTTCACATCCACTCACCCATCTCCCAACACACCTCTTCAGAACAAACACAAAAATCACATTTCACATCTATAAATGCATCTCATCACCCATCTCAAATCCACTAAAATCACTGTAACCAAGATATTCACAAAATTCTATGACCAACTAACACATACAGACAACTCACTTTACTTTGAACACCTTCAAAACACTCATACATCATCATTTGAGACCACCTTTTCTCAGTATCTCTTAAGAAATATTCTCTCATCGACAACCTTTATCATCTCACTACAGAACAACCCACAGATTACTTTGAATACTCACATAAACACCTTTGGACATTTTCCAAACACTGAAACATTTCCAAGTCAACATTTTGATTACTCCCAAATAAGATTTGACATCTCTAATTTATCTACACTTACATATTTCATTAAATTACAACTCGTCCCCCAAACTTCTCCCTCATTCTCCAGATTTTTACAACAGTATCACAAAAACTAACTCATACACTTATGTCATGAGACATTACCAACACTAACACACACACACCACACTTTACTTTGTACAACACCAAAAACATCATCAATTACCTTTGATGATGTTTCTTAAATGTGTTCAAATGATGTTTTTGGAGTAATCAAACTCCTTTGAATACTCCCAAAACAGCACCGAATACTGCCCAAACACTAAAAATCACCAGAAACTAAGATCAACACCACCAATTTCCACACAAATCCCCTCAAATCACTATAACCAAGACGATCCCACTCACCTCAGACTATTATATAACATGAGCGCAAAAAAAAAAAACTCAATCATTTGAATACTCACAAAAAAACACCTTTGAACATTTCCAAACACCGAAACACAGCAGGATCACCACCAACTGAAGACATAACATGTACAAAAAAAAAAAAAAAAAAAAACAAGACATCCATCAACTATCATCAATGACCACTCATTTTTATAAACATTCGCACAAAAAATCACAATCACCAACTCCATACAATATCTAATACTCCTCTCACTACCACAAACACATACCAGAACAGATAGGGATACCTCCCATGACATCACACTCCATCCTGGGTTTACTTGACGTCACACACCCCACTTTTACTTCATTTAACTTATTGAGAGGAAGCTACTTGTTTCAACCTGTTACATCTCCAATATCTAAGATCACAATCAAGACGTTTACCAAATTCTATAACCCCACCACTAAGATCACACATTCTCTTAAAACATCATCATAACGAAGATCACTAAAACTATCTATACTTTTACTAAGATCATAACATTTTGTCTTCTCTAACTCTCTCGCCAATTTACATTTTCATTCACACTTACACATTTCATTAACCGAAATTACATCTCATCCACCAAACTCCTCCCTCATTTTTCAGACTTTACAACATTAGCACAAAAAAAACTAACTCATACACATATGACATGAGACATTACCACAATTAACATACTGACTAACTTTAAACATCACCAAAACACCACTGAACATCTTCAAAAAATACTCTGCACATCATTTGAACACCTTCAAACACCTCCGAATACTCCCAAATCACCACTGAATACTACCAAAACAGTCAAAATTACCAGAAACTAAGTTTAGCATCACCAGCTAACACCCATTTTATAGAAATTCCCTCAAATCACTATAACCAAGAACTCCCTCCCCATGGGCGCAAAAAAAAAAAAATGAACACAAACACTTAGTACATGATCACCATCAACTGAAAACATATCTTGTACAACCACCAACAACAATCACCCATGTTCACTTACCTCAAAAATCACAGAAAACTCATTTTTTATAAACTTTCACACAAAAAAATCATATTTGATAATATCTAAGCGCACTCTCCTCACTACCACCAACACACGATGTCACCTCCAGTGACGTCACACACCCATCTGTGTTTACTTGGCGGTAGGTAACATCACACCCAACCCACCTTGTTTCAACCTGTTGTACCCACAATATCTAAGAACACTATAACCAAGACGATTACCAGATTTTATGACCCCACCACTAATATCACAGAAAACACTCTTTATAATCATTCACACAAAAATCACGATCACCAATTCCATATGTTTACCTGAAAACACTTTTTTAAACATTCGCACAAAAATAAGACAAAAAATACCACGACACTTCCACCAACATCTATAACATAACGAGAGTACTATAACATATCACCATCACCAAAAAAAAAATAATACACACACCCACAACTTATACATTTCAATCACAAATTTAAGACATACACCAAAACCTATACTTGACATATTAACAATAAATATAAGACGTAAGCACAAAAAAAATTTACCATGACATGAGACATTACCAGAACAAAGTCACACACCTCCAACTAATACACAATCACTTTACTAAGTTCATGTTAACTATTCATCAACTAAAAATATTAATACAATTTACCCACCAAATTTGTTATAATAAAAAAATAAAACTTTTACACATTTTTTCTCAAACTAAATATTCATACCACATTTATCATTTCTCACCTATGCTACATATATTTCTCATCCACATCATCCCTAAAACATCCTTCCTTATTCATCCGTATATCTTAGAGATATTTTATCCCGACGACCCATCATGACACTAGGAGCCAGAGTGTAGTAGGTGGTGTTGGAGTGGTGATGGTTGCTCTGGCTCCTACGTCGTGATGGGCCGTCGGGGTTAAAACATCTCTAGGTGATATACGGATGAATAAGAAAGGATGTTTTAGGGATGATGTGGATGAGAAATGATAGGTAGATAAGGTGAGAAATGATAAATGTGGTATGAATATTTAGTTTGAGAAAAAATGTGTAAAACAGTTTTATTTTTTGATGATTATAACAAATTTGGTGGGTAAATTGTATTAATATTTTTAGTTGATGAATAGTTAACATGAACTTAGTAAAGTGATTGTGTATTAGTTGGAGGTGACTGTACTCATAGAAATTGGTAATCGTCTTGGTTATAGTGATTTGAGATGATTTGTGTGAAAATGGGTGTTAGTCTGTGATGTTGATCTTAGTTTATGGTGATTTTGGTCGTATTCAGTGGTGTACTTGGGAGTACTCAAGTGGTGTTTGAGACTATTCAAAGGTGTTTTTAAAGGTGTTCAAATGATGTGCAAGAGTATTTATGAAGGAGTTCTGGGAGTATTCAGTGGTGATTTGGGGGTGTTCGAATGATGTTTTTGGATACTGTTGTAAAAATCTGGAGAATGAGGGAGGAGTTTGGATGATGAATTGTAATTTAATGAAATAATATAAGTGTAGATAAATTAGAGATGTCAAATCTTATTTGGGAGTGTTTCGGTATTGTTTGGAAATGTTCAAATGTATTTATGTGAGTATTCAAATGATTTATGAGTGTGTTCGAAGTAATCTGGGGGATGTTTTGTAGTGAGATGATAAAGGTTGTAGATGAATATTTCTTGAGATACTGAGAAAAGTGTGTGCGCGCGCGTGCGTATTCGTAATATGTAAACTTGTGACTAGTGAGTTTATCAAAAAGTGGTTGTAAGTGTTGTGGTGACTTTCTGATGAAATAGTTAAGAGAAAAATGTCTCGACTTATGTTGTATTTTGTAAAGAAATTGTGGATTGTTGTGGGTATTAACGAAAAAAATGTGAAATTATTTGGGTTATCCTGGGTTAAGAGTGAAAAATGTGTAATGTTTTCCCTATGTTGTATATGAAATATGTAATACTGAGATGGTGACGACGAAGATCCAGAACAAAATGCGCAGAATTTCTTCAAGAGAAAAATATGTTGATTTTAGTCAATGAATTGTACCTTTTTTTTCAATGAATTTTTTTTGTTGGATGTATATGAAATGTATTGGTTGTATAATAAATAAATAAATGAAAATATTGTGTATTAGTGTTATGCTGCATTTTATTGTCTGCTCGACAAGATTCAGCCTGTGTGTGTGAGATCACGTGACGTCACTGACTGCCGAGTAAACACAGGTGGGGTGACATCACACTTGTTTAGACCTGTAGTAAGAGAAAGTACCATGCCCCATAGGAGGGAATCCAAAAAAAACTTGATCCGAGGAAGTGGAGGGTATATGAAATTAAAAAAAAATCTGAAAAAAATTCGGGGAGCGGGGGCGAAACGGATGACGGTGCAGAAGGCGCGGTGCACGGCCACCGCTCAGCCACCTTCAGGAATAATAATCAAAAAGAAGCGCTAAGCCACAAGTATATACACACAAAACTCCTCAAAACTCCATAAATGTTTGCCAGTTTTCCGACATTACCCCAACTCTGCTAGATTTCGAAAAAGCCGTTGATAACATACCCAGACTCTTGGAACTGTTTTCATTAAGAAGTGCAAGAAACCCCTCTCGCATGCCCTAAGTACACTATGGAGGAGGAGCTTGGACATGGGTGAAATTCCAGCCACTTAAAACAGCGGATATAGCCCCACTCCATAAAGGTGGCAGCAAAGCATTAGCTAAGAACTAGACCAATAGCTCTGACGTCTCTCATCATAAAAATATTTGAGTTTAAGAAGCAGGACTGCAAATCACCTGGATTCCCAAAATCTGCACGATCAGGGCAGGTCGCTCCTGCCTCTCACAACTACTGGATCACTATGATATGGCCTTGGATGCACTGGAAGAAAATCAGAATGCAGATGTAATATACGCAGACTTTGCAAAAGCTTTTGACAATTGCAATCATGGCGTAATAGCCCATAAAATACGTGCTAAAGGAATAACTGGCAAAGTGGGGAGATGGATCTTCAACTTCCTAACAAATCGAACACGAAGAGTTAAATCGGAGGCTGCCATAGTGAAGAGCTCTGTTCCACAAGGCACAGTACTCTCCCCCATCTTATTCCTCATCCTCATATCAGACACACATACATCATAGCATCGTATCATCCTTTGCGGATGATACTAGGATCTGCACGAGGCTGTCATCTGCTGAGGACGCGGTTAACCTCCAAGAAGATATAAACAAAGTTTTCCAGTGGGCAACGGTAAACAATACGATGTTCAATGAGGACAAATTCCAACTACTCCGTTATGGAAGAGAAGATAATAACTAGAACAGAGTATACTACAGACTCTGGCCATACAATAGAGCGGAAAAATAATGTAAGGGACCTGGGAGTAGTAATGTCTGAGGATCTCACTTTCAAGGATCACAACAGTGCCACGATCGCACGTGCAAAGAAAATGATAGGATGGATAATGAGAAAGTTCAAAACGAGAGATGCCAAGCCAATGATGATCCTTTTCAAATCACTTGTTCTCTCTAGGCTGGAATACTGCTGTACATTAACATCTCCATTCAAAGCAGGTGAAATCGCAGATCTAGAGAGTGTACAGAGATCCTTTACTGCACGTATAAGTTCTGTCAAGCACCTTAACTACTGGGAACGCTTGGAAGCACTTGACTTGTACTCGTTGGAACGCAGGAGGGAGAGATATATCATAATCTACCCTTGAAAAATCCTGGAAGGAATGGACCCAAATCTGCACACAGAAAACACTCCCTATGAAAGTAAAATACTGGGCAGGCGATGCAAAATGCCCCCAATTAAAAGTAGGGGCGCAATTGGTACACTAAGGGAAAACACCATAAGTGCCCGGGGCCCAAGACTGTTCAACAGCCTCCCATCAAGCATTAGGGGAATTGCCAATAAACCCCTGGCTGCCTTCAAGAGAGCTAGACAGATACCTAAAGTCAGTGCCGGATCAGCCGGGCTGTGGCTCGTACGTCGGACTGCGTGCGGCCAGCAGTAACAGCCTAGTTGATCAGGCCCTGATCCATCGGGAGGCCTGGTCATGGACCGGGCCGCGGGGGCGTTGATCGCCGGAATAATCTCCAGGTAAGCACGGGGAAACTGAATGATAGCTCTAGGCCTTTCGTGTTGCAATCAACATCCGGAGCTTGCAAAGTTGCAGAAATGAGTAAGACACCCCCTGTGGTTTTGCATCCTGTGTCGCTTGTATATTATATATATACAAGCATACATATACATACACACAAAATGTTTAGAACATACTATCTTGGAGAAACTATAAAGAATATGTATGCTAATAATTCTAATAGAGGTTTTTACCCTTATACATAATTTTGCTGCTAGTACATTATGTGGAATACCTTCCACATCACCCCTCCCACAGGCACTGTTCAATCCTACAGCTTTAGAGTATTATATATTATGTTCACAGTGTATAGTGCACTGTTACGCAACTGCCCTTTCAAGAGATTCCCTTGACGGTTTTGAAGGGCTCTGTCCCTGGGCAGACCCGAGTGAAGTCGGTCCTCATAGCGTGGTTTTTTGCGCACGTCCTACAACTCCCGCCGCGCATCTAGGTTCCCATTCTCTATTTCTGACCAATCACAGACCTTCCCTGAGTCGCCCAGGCTGAGCGGTGATGGCGGCTGCTCGCTTCCCATTGGTCGAGACAGCAGAATGTAAACACTTCTACCTTGCCGGCGCCAAAACTCGTGTTTCTCGGTATAGTGCTCCTTATATACTGAAGCATTTCACCCAATACAATGTCGGTAAGTACTGATTTGTGTGTCTAGTGTGTAAATGAATAGTTTAGCCATATTTTGATATATATATGAAGGCGTTGTGAAGCATATTACGAGTGCACCATGCAAATGAAAAAAGTGCAACAAAATAGGACCATGCACGGCCGTTCCTGCCCTTTTAGGTGCAGTTTTTCAAGTTTCGGTATATAAATATTTCCATAAAATTTGGTAGTGTATATATGAATTCAGTAATGGTCTGGGTGTGTACAGAATGTTTTTATTGTCCTTCCAGATCAATAAGAAATTGTTCTACGGTGAGTCCTCCAAGGCTACCTCGAAATTTGTCTGTGTTTGGGATGATACTGACTCAGATCAAGACTCAGATGACATGGATTTCCTGGATAGTGAGGATGAATTCTTGCCACCAGATGCAGAGGTGTCAACAGATGGGGAGGAGGAAGCTGCGCCACCACCAAGGGTAAAACAGCTGGAAACCTAAGGCAATACATCAAAAACAAACCAGACAAGTGGGGTTTCAAACTCTTCTGTCGTAGCAGTGAAGATGGAATCATACATGATATACTGATGTATCAAGGTAACCCAACTTTTGAGAACCATCACATAAAGCTGTCAAATGAAGAAAATAAACTCCCAATGAGTTCCAGGATTGTTCTTGTACTTGCAGCATCTCTTGACCAAAGAAAAACATCAGCAGTCTATGCTGATAATTTCTTTTCAAGTCTACCTTTGGTCAAGGTACTGAGAGACAAGTATAACTGCAGGTACACTGGAACAATACGTGATAATAGATGTGGTAAGCCACAACTGATGCCTGTGAAAGAAATGCAAAAGAATAATGTGGCCAGGGCTATTTTGATTTCCAAAGCAATGATCATATCCTTCTTGTAAGATGGAAGGACAACAAAGTTGTGACTCTAGTCACAAATGATGTCGGAGTTTATCCTTTGGGTCTTATTGAAAGATATGACAAGGCATCAAAGAAGAAAGACCACTTTGAGTGCCCAGGCATCATCAAGAACTACAACGCAAACATGGGAGGTATCGACAAAAGTAACATGTTGGTCCATCTTTACAAAACACCAATGAAATCAAAGCGTTGGTACATGCGGCTCTTTGCTTATGTTTTGGATGTTGCTGTTGTGAATGCATGGCTTCTTTACTGTCGTGATTGTAGGTCACTAAACATGCCATGCACACCACTGAAGCTATTCAGGCTTGACATCTCTGTCACTGCAAGATCCAAAGGACAAAAGTTCAACCGCACCAGCATGAGACGAAGTCGAGATTCACCCAGTACTTCTTTGGTTGGCAGTAATGAAGCTTTGTCAAACGTGGAATACCCATCTGCATTTCAGTACCAACGTGCAGAAAGGCCAGATGACAGTGTGAGGCTGGATAAACAGCTAGGTCACTGGCCAGTGTTAGGTAAGCTGCTTTCATGCAAGTTTTGCAGCAAAAAGAATAATCATGTCACATCCTCATTTTGCTGTGCCATATGTAAAGTAAATCTGTGCATAAAGAAGGATAAAAATTGTTTCATGAACTTTCATTTGCAAAATTAGTGATGTGAAATGATTGTTCTTTCTCAGGGAACTCAGGAATATTTCATTTGTAAGTTGCATCCCATTGCAATGTGTCATTGTTGATAAGTAGTTCCTATTTCTATTTTTTTACTGGTTACAAATTGTTCAGAAACAAGTTCCATTTATGTTTTTTATATTGTCTACTTGTATAATAAATTTAAAAAATACTTATTTCGTTTTTTTACAACCAATGCAACATTGCAACATTCAAAAATGGTATACCCCCAACGGGCAGGACCGAATACACTCGGTCTTCGAATATCTGCAATTGCGCGAGATGTTACTTTCACAACTCTGTTTGGATGGTCTCAGTGACCTTACATTGAGTGGCTCTATCCCCTCATAGGAAATCAATTTCAAATTCACACTTTAGACTTTCTTGCCCCCTGAAGGGTTAAAGCTACCCTCCCTCAAGGCGCTGTCTGATCTCTACTGTCCCACATACCATAAAATAATCAGCTTTACTTTACCTCAGATAAATGTTTCTTGTGCTGGGTTCTGGCAAAGTCGTAGCCCTGACGTCCCCAGCTGATATCAGGGTCCGGGCTGGCGTCCACCCGACACACAAGCGTCACGCTCTCCCCCGCCGTCACGTTACGTCCTCCGCTTACCGACGTGATGATCGCTCCGTCTGTTACGGCGAGAGATAATGAGACGGTGAAAAGAGACTACTTAGGAGGGTAGAGACGGAGATAACCTGGTCTGGGACCGGGCCACGGGGGTGAATCCCGAAATCGACTCCAGGTAGTTTAAGGGAGATTACCCACGTGGTGCTATCACAGATCAGGAAGTAAATTGAGATAATTCACACTAAAAACCACCAAAACCTACACTTGACAATGAGGGTGAGGTTGGCCGCTGTGTTGCCTTGAGAGTTGGATGCCTCGAGGGTGTAGAGCCCTGCATGCTCCTTGGCCACCGAGCTGATATTCAACACACTGCCAGCCATGACAACCTCGTCCCCCCGCCGCCACAGGTAGGCGACACCGTTGGGATTACCACGAGCGCTGGCGTTCACCTGAACACTGTCCCCCTGCTTCACCTCTACTTTTTCACTCGGCTTCTCAATCCACACGGGAGGATCTGGGGAGGGGAAGGAAGAGATATTAAATGGGGAGAGAGAACAATTATGGGGGATGCTGAAGAGAAATTGGACGAAAGGCAGAGATTCACTAACAGTTAACAGCAGTGTGTTCCTACCTTATTCTGTACAATTTCACGGTGTGAACACCTGCAGTGGGCTGTTATCATACTCAGTGTGATTGCTACCTCTGTTTCCCTGTCACTCAGGGTAAGTTTTATACTAGAGTTTATGAAACAAGTCAGCCTGAGCTTGTTCAGTAACAGACGAGGGTATCGTTAAGCATTAGGAGATGTGAAGAGACTTATAAAAGACAGGGAGATTAAAAGAAGAGGGGGGGGGGATGAGAAATAAGGGAGATGGAGAAGATAATGACGAACAGAAAGTAGTGATGAGCTTATATCCAGGAGATGCTCTGTTCTGAAGCCAAGACAGTGTAGTATTACTGAAACCTTTGTAAAAGAACCCCTTAAGGGAGGTTCCTTGACGCTGGCGAGGGGCTCTTGATCCAGGGAATTGTATCTGTACTCTGGTTCCTTGAATTAAACCTGAATACCTTCTATCCCCCCCACGTGCTGTATAATCATACGGGTTTAGCGCTCTCCCATGATTATAATACATAAAAGAAAGGTTCATATATTACTTGTGAAAAGGGCTCGGTACGAACCGATATACATAAAACAGAAAAAGGTCAAACTAAACGTTTTCCTGGTTTGTCTAATTAAATTTCCTTAAGTGCTAGACCCGTACGGGTCAGCACAAGCGGTTGTGGAGGATGGATCCTCAGTCCGCTAATCGCGATCCTCTCTGACCAGTGGAGAACATCGCGTCTTCCAGAATGAACACGTTTGCAGGCGAATCCTCTACAATCTGTTACCGAAGGATGGACCGGGAGGCCTGGTCTGGGACCGGGCCGCGGGCACGCTGACCCTTGGAACATCCTCCAGATAGACTGCGTGTAATCACGTAGCATCAGTAGGAAATGTTCGCAAAATAACTATAATAGGAATAACTAGAAACCAGTAGTGAAAAGCAGGGGCTCAGTAGGCACAATGAGAGAACACACTATCAACATCCGTAGCCCCCAGACTTTTCAACATCTTACCAGAAAATATCAAACACTGTTGGGATAAGTGTAAAAGTCTTCAAGAGGAAATTGGACAAGTATCTCCACCAGGTGCCAGATCAATCAGACTGTGATGGATGTGTGTGGCAAGGGGCCCGCCAGCATTAATAGTGGTTGAGCAGGCAAGCATCAGACAAGCCTGGCCCAAGGCCGGGCCCTGCGAGTAACAAACCTCTCGGAACTTAAAGGGATTAAAATATATTGTTTTCTCCGAGGAAGGGAAAGGCTTTGGTCAGTGCCACCGTCTAAGCTTGCCTCCCATTTCCTAACGCTGTATGACCCATATGAATTTACCGCTCCCCTACGAATGTAATAACACTGGGTAGTGCCAGTGTTGTGGGTGATGATAGTACCTTGATAGTACTGAGCTGTCACCTAAGTGACCATAGTGCTATAGAGGCAGACCGAGAAACTACTACTCTATCTGCTTACAATTACATTAACGCAAACTATGCTGCAGAGCTTTCTAAAACTTCAACCCTTATTGACGAGTTTAGAATGCTCGTATGATACCTATTACCGAAACTTAAAAAAAAAATTGAGTGTTGATTATACCAAGCAATGAATATGTCGAAATTGTGACTGACAGAGTGATGGAAAAGACAAAATATGAGTAATGAATAAATGGCCACCTTGCCATTACAGGAGCACGAAGTATTTAGTCTTGAATTTCGACATTCCAGAAATGAGAAAATGCTGTAGATGTATTGACGATCATTTCTCACGAGAGAGCTCATTTTTGGTCATTTTCTGCTGAAGGTGAGGAGCTGCTTTCTGGGTCTCGTGAGGAGTGATTTAGAAAACTAATCAAGGAGAGAGGATTAAGACCCGCCTTCAAGAACTCTTACTGTTGAAGGAACCTATGGAAGATAGGATAAGGAGGAGTCACTAGGTACTCAGTGGTGAAGTAATCTAAGGAATGAGAAGCTTCCTCTAGGAGCTACTGTAGAAGCAACTCGTGAAAACAAGGCTGAGAAGCCCTTATAAAGTACTTACAAAGGACAGAGAGGGTGACAGCATCGTGAGTGGTGGAGCCGAAGCGGTTGTCAGCCTGACAAGTGAAGACAGCACCGTCGTCGTCAGCAGTCACGTCCACCTTCACCGTGTACCTGCAACAGCACAGGGTTACACCATCACACACACACACACACACACACACACACACACACACACACACACACACACACACACACACACACACACACGTGTGGTGGAGAGACATCTGTCTTCGAGATGTACACATTAGCAAGGTGAATAATTTCCTTCAGACTTAACCCTGGAGAATAATGCAGATACACCTGGATGTACACATGTATGATACATAATACAGAGATACATGAACCCGTGTTGAAAGTGAAACTAGAAGAGGTTAGGGACTTTTGATGCTGGGAACTGGACTTGTTCCCCCTCCTCTCCCTCTTCTTGAATCGAACCTCAGTGCCTCTAATAACCCAGGTGCTATATGACCCCTATGAATTTAGCGCTTCCCCCTGAATAAAATCTAGAACAAGAAAGCACTGCAGCAGGCCCACGCCCGGTTTTTTGCCTGCCTGATCAACCAGGCTCTTGATGTTGGCAGCCCACACATCTACGTATCAAAACTTAGCCATCATATGGAAAATGAGCTTTCAAAGAGGACCCTGACAAGTTCCTGCTTAGAGTCCACAGCGAATATAAGCATCCTTCACCTAGGTATCCTACAAATATACTTCATTTCGTAGGCAACCTTATTAAGTTATCCCCCAAAACACGTAACATTGGGTATCCATATAGGAAACATTCAGATATCCCTCATACAATAAAATTTCACTGAATCATGTGATGTGTGTGAGTTATTCTGGTCTATATGCAGGCAGAGTCCAGCCTACATTGTTGTCTACCCGGAAAACTAGGCTGCTGCTGCTGCCAGCACACGTAACACAGGTATCCCAAGCTAAGCTAATATAGCACTCAGTAGCAAATGTTCAACGCACACATGCTACAATTATTACAAATTCTTGTCTCTCCTGTATTAGGCTGAAGAATAAGAAGACGCTTGGGAATATTTACATTGTTATTGGGTTTGAGAAGGACCTGCCTTGTATGGCTAATACGGCTGCTGCATTTTTCCTCTATGTTCTAAATCACTTATTCAAACGTACTGAAGAATCCTGCAGTGCAGGCGAAACCTTTCGGAAATAAGGAAGCTACATTGTTGCACACGTTTGTTATTCGTGAAGTGTTAAAAATGTTCTAACTCACTTGGTGGTGGTGCCGCCAAACTGGCCTGGGTTGGTCTGAGATTCTCCAGGCAGCACCTCGAAGCCATCCCTCCACCAGGTGACGTTGGCGCGGGGGTTGCTGGAGGCTGACTCGCACACCAGCGTCGCCTGGGTGTTGGCCTTGATGTTCCGTGGACGAGCACTCACCTTCACTCCTGACGGAGGGACTGAGGGAGACCAACATACATGTCATGAGCCGCAACCAGGAAGGAATACACATCACGGGACACTTAGTTCACTTTAGAATAATTCATTGGTAAACATGAATAAGAGAGGATAGGCTGCACAGGTCTCATCCTTCAGAAAGGATAGGTAATAGTTGAACATAAAATATACCTAGAGTTACTCGGAACCGAATATGTCCCATTGAATAAACAACTTCGAATATTAACAATGCAATCACGGTTTTTATGAAAAATATAAAAATTAATACATATTTTTGATAAACTTAATGGAAGCACTCCCATCATTAATTTCATGGTCTTCCAGAAAACACGTAGACGGTGATTTATCATCAAATATTTAACTAGAGAATGGTTTAACACTTAACCTTGTAATAATAAATTAATAAAGAATAAGAAATATTGGAAAGATGCTCTGACATTTTGACACCAAACAGGCAGGGGAAGGTACGGAAATATTACACAGGTACCAGAATCATGTATCAGTAATGGTTAAGCAGAGAGGCAGTCATAGGGGATACTGACACATGACACTGAGGACGGTGGAGTTGACCAGAGGCTCCGTGGTGGCCGAGTTCGTCGCTTCGCACCAGTACTCTGCTTCGTTGTCTGACTCCGACAGTGTGATGTCCAGCTCGGCCACGGAGGTGCCGGAGTCGTGTCTGTTTTCCGAGGGCAGTTCTACGGAGCCCTTAAACCACTGTAGTGTAGCCAGGGGGTTGCCACCACTGCTGACGCACGTCAGCCGATGCGGGTTGCCCTTCTTCAGAAGACGACCCGGCTCGTAGCCCAGAATCACAGGAGGCTCTGGAGGACCTGTGGAAAAGGGGGAGAGGGGAGGAGTGCTTACTGCCGGGTAATACTGAGGTGAATGGCGATGGAGGGGCGTCAGTGGGAGGGCGTTATTGATTGGTGGTGATGAGGGGCCGGAGGTCGCGGCCAGGAGCCGATGAGTAAGGGAAGAGAGTTGTTTCGTATCAACACTCGGCAGTTTCGTATCATTTACGAATGATGCCAAAATAAGCATAAAAATTATCTCTGTAGGAGACGGAAAAAAACTGCAAAATGTAAGCATGGCCTTCCAGTGGGTGGTGGAAAAAAACTTGACGTTTAAGGGCTACAAGTTCTAACTGCTTTGATGTGGAAAGAATGTAGGACTCAAAAGGGGGCACAGTATACAAAACGCAAGAGGATCACCAAATATAACATTAGGAACATGTGAAGAATCTGGGTGTAATGCAGCTGACTTATCTTTTCAAGAATACAATCGGGTAAATGTCACGAAAACCTGCAAAGTGACGGAGTGGCCAATAAGAACTTTCTAAACAAGGGAAATAATGTCAATGGTGGCACTTGTGTTCTCACACAAGTTGGCGGCTCCTCTCAGGGCAGGAGAGAGATCAGGGGGAGAGATCAGGGCTGGAACAGAGATCGTTTACACTGCTTGCAGAGGTCAACAAAGCGTCTAAATTACTGGGAACGCCTCACAATCCTAAACATGTACTCACTGGACTTGAGATGCATATTAATGTGTACGTGAAAGGTACTCGAGAGTCTAGTCCCAAATCTGTACACTTCCATAATATACTGAAATATAGGAGAAAATGTTAAATAAGCCCAGTGAAAAGCAGGAGCGTCGTGGGCACAATAAGAGAACAGTGTATCAACATTCGTGGACACATACTACCTGGTTTCCTACCAGATAAACAGCGCTGTGTGACCTGTATGGGTTCAGCGCTTAATTATAATAATCTACCAGACAAACACTACCTGAAAAAGTGTCTTTTCAAGAGAAAACTGGACAAGTACCTCCACCATGTGCTAGATCATCCATAATATAATGGATGTGTGTACCGCCAACAGCAACAGTCTGGCTGAACAGGAAAGAACCATATAAAGTTGACCCAGGGACGGGCTGCGGGAGTAGGGAAATTATTATAATCAAAAAGAAGCGCTAAGCCACAAGGGGGAGCAGGGAAAACAATCTTTCAACGGTAAAGGTATGGTGCGGGTCCACAGTGTGTGGGAGATTGTGTAAATGTGTGTAGTGGTGTGGGAGAGAATAACAGTTTACAATGCTCACAAAAACTTTTGTTAAATGTGAAGTTAGAGGAGACTGATGTGGCTATCACTGTTCACAGTGAACACAGGATTCACAAATCCATCTCCAAAAGAAAAAAAATTCTTAAACTTTTACCCAGATTTTAAAGGTGGAGTTGCTAAAGCAAGGGAAACCTAGAAAAAAAATCTAAATATTATTTAACAGAACAGTTTGTTTGAAAATACGGAAACCAAAACTGAATGTCCCGTACTTGATGCAGAGGTGTAGCCACCCTAGTTGTATCTCGCTCAGAAGGGAAATAGATGAACACTCGGACATGACACCCAGGAACACTGGATACACAACACCTCTCAGTGCATATACGCCCAGAGTTTACTTGAATCCTTTAGGGATTAAAGTATTCTCGACATGTGGTGAAACAGGTGACATGCAGCCTTAATAACCCTCGTGTAGTCGATAGCCTTTAAACCCCCATTAAACAACCAGCTCAGCAAACACTGTCTCCCACATTTAAGCTTCTCCGGAGTGATCTTGTCTTGTCAAGACAAATCAATATCACTACTGAATCTTACTAGACGCTTTAAGAGCTGCTGAGAGTTTGGTCCTGTTTAATAGTGTTGCCTTGCGACTGAGTGCTCTTGATCCAAAGAATGGGAGCTACCTTCTCTTAGATCAAACCTGATTAATTCCCCCCATAGACGTCCCATTCAATATAATAATATGTATATTAGGAATTTGTTTTATTAAATTTTTAGAGTATGAAGCTAGATTTTTTATTAAACGAGAGAGAGAGAGAGAGAGAGAGAGAGAGAGAGAGAGAGAGAGAGAGAGAGAGAGAGAGAGAGAGAGAGAGTGTGAGTTTAAATAAAACAGCAAATTTACAAAATATTCAGTGTGTATTACCACAATGGTTCACACGCCATATTTATTTACCAAAATCCTACCCTACATTATATTTTAATAAAAAATTCCCACCTTTATACTCTAAAAATTTAATGAAACGAAAATTTCCAATATACATTTTAATTATCATCATCATCATTAACGAGAGAAAAAAATATGTAAAATCTTAATCATGGAGAGATTATCATGTAAATTCTAATTTATTGTTTAAATACGAGAGAAACAAGTGAGGAAACGAGGCTGCTGATGGTGTCGAGTCACAGGGTCAAGTTAACTTATAAACATTGTTCTCCAGCACTTAGTAGTGTTGTGAGTGAGGATATTATTGCTCGTTATGATCGTTCTAAACTTAGGTTTTGTCAAATGTCAAGTGGTAGTGTTGACCTGGAAGCGACACTCGCTATGTTAATGGTCTTGGGAGATTGACATCAATGTTTACTATATGGGAAAAAAAAAAAAGAATCTCGAACTCGAAGGGGTAAATATAACCTTTCTAGGCTTGTATAACCTCCTGGAGGAGAGAGAAGCGCCTCAAACAAATGGTGAGGGGCTGGAGGTAGAGATGGGTGCAGCAATTAAGGGGGAAGCCGTTATAATTGAGGGGCGGTTCATAATAAAGGAGGTCATATTAGTAATTAAAGGGGTCATAACTGAGGGGTGGAGGTCATATTATAAACATTTCTGGGTTTTATCTCTCTCGACAGATAAGCAGAAACAAGGTATACACTTGCTACGTTAACAGAGGCATTTATTTGCTAAATTAACGGAAATACGAAGTGAACAAAGGTACTCACGCAACACACTGATGACTTTGGTGTCGATCTTGGTGGAGCCAAGGGCCTGGTTGAGAGCGTAGCAGTTAACGGTGAGATCAGAGTCGATGGGCCACACCTCGTAGGTGGTGAGGTTGGTGATGGTCCGCCAGCCTCCGTGGTCCACCTTCTGCGTCCTGGAGATGGACCCAGGCGGCGTCTGGCCATTGATAACCACGGTGACATCAGCGGGAGGGTTGGAGTTCTCCGCCACGCAGCTGATGGCTATGACATCGCCGACTTTGGCTTCGTCGGGACCAAAGATCGTCACAGAGGAAGCAGCGACTGGCAGAGCACAGGGATGAAAGATAATTTGCTTTAGTTACTGCGAGGGAGGAAAGTCGTTTTGTTAAGTCCACGCTATTTTCCATGCAAAAAAGGGAAGAGCTAAACCCGTATAAGGTCAGTTCAGTGCCTGAGGTGTAATGAGATTAGATTCAGGGAAAGAGGGCTTCAGGGCCTTTTGTATGAGAGAGAAAGACAGAGGTGATGATCAACTTACAATTGACCCGGAGCTGTATCTCAGCCGTCTTGGGCTGCGTGGTCATCACGTTCATGACGTGACACTCGTACTTTGCCAGGTTGTCGGAAGCCTCCACCAGGAACGAGTACTCGTTGACGGCGTAGTTGCGATGCTTAATAAAGTTCTTATCTACCTGCGCGCCGTTCTTGTACCAGAAAACCTCCGGCAAGGGGTTGCCGCCCCGCGCGCGGCACGTCAAGGTCTTGCGGTCGCCAGCCCTCACGATCTCGCCCTCCGTGTAGCCCGTTATCTCCGGGGCACCGGGTTCGTCTAGGGGAGACGGGAGAGAGACAGTGAGATAGGTAAACGAGTCTGTCTGAACTAGCAATGTTTGTCGTTTGTTCTTGCTTCTGCTAACCTATTATTTTTCCCCACTGTAAAGAGTTTTACAGGTTTTATGTATATATTTATGTGATATTTAGTAAAACATGCACTCTTGAAGTACTTGTAGTCACGCACGCACGCGCACATACACACAAATGCACTCACAATGGACGTCGAGGTGCACTCTAGCCACTTTCTGGGTGTTGGTATGCTGGAGCGCAGGGTGGAGGGCCTGACAACTGTACTCCATACCATTGTCAGAGTGCGTTGGCGTGAAGGTGATCTTGGACCGTAGCGAGGACAAGTGCAAGTCTGTCTCAGAGTTCTCCTTTGTGTTCTGAGTGTCTGTGGAGGAGAGAGGAGACAATGTATATATGAGGACAAACATTGGGCAACGAAAACCAAAAAAAAAATGTTGACACGAAAAGACCAAATTTAGGCTACACTGGGTAAGCAAACCATACCACGGGCGGGGGGGGCTTGAACCCGCGGTTAGAGCGTCGTAAAACTCCAGACCGACCCGCTAGCCACTGGGCCAGCTGGTTTCAAGTCCCGCCAGTGGCATGGTTTGTTTGCAATCGTGTCATTACGATTTCGTGAGTCAGATTAAGTAAGATATGTCAAGAAACAGAACAGTTATTTCCAGACGTGGGTGCTGGTGACGTGATGACCCGCCACTGGAGCGTTTGGTCCTCTTACCGAGCCCTTCTGCTGGCTTACCAGTCCACCCCTTTAAAATTAAAATTATTTTCAATAGGTATTAAGCCATACCTGTGAGCTGTTTCGAGAGTTACACTACTCTTGAAGCCAGGTCTATGTCCACGCGTCATTGTTTATTTCCTGGTCAACCAGGTTGTTGCTGCCTGGTCAACACCACTCAAGATGAGTCCCTTCAGTGTGCCTTGAAACCGGAGAAAGGCTCTTGATACAAAGGATTAAATCTTCCCGTCCTTTTCTTAGATCGATTCCAAATGCCTTCCATCATGTAGTACGTGAATTGTATATAATACCGACAAGATGAAATTAATATACATGTGAAACATCTGGGTATCTTTATTGTAGACGTTTCGCCATCTAGTGGCTTTATCAATACAAATTCTAAGGCAATTTATGTCCTAGAATTTGTATTGATACAGTAACTGGATGGCGAAACGTCTACAATAAGGATACCCAGATGTTTCACATGTGTATTAATTTGCCTTCCATCATCCTGGTGCTATATTGTATTACCCTTACGAGTTTAACGCTTCTTATTCAAAGTCCAGAGAGTTGACAAAAACAATAGCGATGTCAGTTCTATCAACACCTAAAATATTGTGAATGCTTGAAGTCGCTTGAGCTCTATTCCCTGGAACGTAGGTGGGAAAGATGCATCATAATTTACACTTAAATTCTGGAAGGACTGGTCCTAAATCTGCACACTGAAATCACTTCTTTAAAAAAGGGAAGATTGTCAGACGGTGGAAAATACCTTCACTGAAAATTAAGGATATAATAGGTACACTAATACCTTTAATATATTTTGATGAGTTTGGCGCATTTTCCTACTCCCGTTTTGGTCTTTAGCTATATAGTTAAAAGGACCAAAACGGTACCAAAAACCTTCCTTCCTATGTAACGAGACCTCCCTTAGCTGTCTTCAAGGAGGAATTTAAGTTCACAAGTTAGTTTAGGATGAGCCAGGCTGTGGTACATATTGGAGCTACCGGATTCGAAAAGTTTGCTTTGAACTAGCATATAGTAGAACCTACTCAAAAATGAAATTACACTTGATCTCCAAGCTCAGTGAGGAAGTAACTAGAGACTTAAGTATCTCCGACCACAGCCTCATGCAAGTCCAGCTATAAATCAAACGTGAGAACGTGAAAAATAGCCAACTTGAAGGGATGGTCAGTAAATTTACCTTGATCAGAGAAGTGACAGGGACGGCATCAAAAAAATACATTACATTCCCTCGGAAACAGAGCATCAACCTCCACCAGTACATGGAGATGCTAAATACGAAAGCTTACAAGGAATGTATTAAAAAATACCTTACTGAGAAAGTCCAGAAGGTCGAATATTGAAAGTCAACATAGAAGAATGTACAGAAGAAAAAAAAATAGTTACTAAATTGCTTAAAAACGACCATACGTCACAAGAGAAATATAATCCACACAGAGATTACGAATACAGAAGAAACTAAGATATATTATACCAGTCAGAAGGCGCACAGTAAACAAAAAGGTCATTCATTAGGAAAATGCAAAACATCCTATATATCGCTTTACATAGGCAAAAATCTAATTAAAAACCCTCTAGAACTTACGCGCTACCCACAGTTCATACACCAATGAAAAAAAATAAATAAATAATAGAAATTTTAAAAGCTCAAGAAGAATCAATATCCATCAATCCACTAAGAGGATTGATGTTGAGGATCCAGATAGATTTTTTCCATTATCTCTGTCCACCTTGCAAATCTTACCTGACATATGCACAAATCCCCCAGAATTCGAAAAAGAAATAGAAAATCTGTCTCACACATGCAGCACTAGAACCTAATTTGTAGAATTCATTACTTATAAAGACTCGAAAAGCGCTATGTATTCCATCGGAGAAAGTGTCTAGATTTATACGAAATCCTAGTGACCCTAAAGAGTTTATATACTCCCTTACCTCCTCTGTATAACCGAGACAGTAAAGCCTTCACCCCCCCCCCCCCCAAAAAAAAATAGCACTATCACACGAAAGTTTTTGAAATAAAAGTCGCCAAATTATAAATTTTATGGCCATGCAAGACTTACACCGCCCAAAACACGACCTCAGAATAGGAAGATCATACCTATCACAACTATTAAACTATTGTGACGAAAATACAGAAACTTTGCAAATCATATCTGAGTTTTAGTTTTCCTCCAAAGACTTTTCGAGGCGTTTGTTGAATGTGACTGTGGAATGATAACTTGTAAAATAAAGCCAAGATAAAAAAAATAAATGTTCAACTTCAGCATGAATAGAACACGACTGGTAATAAATAGATCCAAAACAATGCCCCAAGGCAAGGTTCTAGTGCTACTTTATATCCTTATAACACACACACAAACACTAGCCAGATCCTCGTATCATCCTTTCCGGACGACACTAAAATAAGCATGAAAGCCGCCTCGGTAGAAGACACGGAAAATTTGCAACAAGGAATCAGTAAAGTATTTCAGTGGAACGTAACATGATATTCAGTGGAAACATATCACTTGATCAGGTAACGAAAGAATTAAGAACTCTAAAGAAACTCCGAATGCAAAATAAGGAAAGACCATCTCAAAGAATAACTGGAAAGTAAAAAACAGTATATTTCGCCTTAGTTATTATTTAGTAAAGACAATAAGGAAAATACCACGAAAGTCAGGAAAATGATAGAGTGGATAATGCGAACTTTCACGACAAAAGAAAAATATATCAATAAAGATTATTCGAATCCCTTATCCTCTATCGTAACAAAATTTGTACGGTGCTAAACTGCTCCATTTAAGGCAGGAAATACATCAGAGCTGGAAAGGACAGATCACTTACTGCTCGCTAAAAACAAATAAAGCATCTAAACTATTGGGAATGCCTCCTAGTACTTAGGATGTACTCCATGGAGAGAAGCAGACATACACGGTAATATATACATGAAAGATACTCGAGAAATTGGTCCCAAACCTACACACCACCAATAACAATGCAGTCGGGAGAAATCAACAGTGCCACGGGCACAATAAGAAAAACACTGTCAGCATCTGTGGTCCAAGACTTTTCAACTTGTTACCAGCTGAGATTAGAAATATTGTCAAAAGTATAGAAGTTTTTAATGGAAAATTGGATCACTACGTCCACAAAATGCCAGGTCAACCTGGCTGTGATGGATATGTGGGCCAGCTGGCTGACAAAAGCAATTACCAGGTGGAACATATAATCGACAGAAAAGCCTGACCCCAGGCTGCGACTGTCGAACCGGTCACAGGTACGAGTCGCCGGTACGTCGGACCGCGGGAGACCAGCACCAACAGCCTGAGTGATCAGGCCGTCAACCAGGCCTGATCTGGAACCGGGCCGGTGATGTGAAGGTAGAAAAACCCTGGTCACAGGTACACTTCGGACTCTGGTATGGATTGCCTCAATATTTTCTTCTGATGGACTGCTCGTCGATAGTAAAGCTTCTTGAGCCGTCTTACAAGATAAAATTTGCCCTTAAAGTAGCGCCATACTGGCCTCCCGGTCCGTGGGTGAGGTTTAAGATTCCCTTAGGGAAGACCTCAGCAGGTAGCTCCCCATTACCCTGAACTAACCTGGAGGAGGAAGAAAGGGGAAAGTGGTAAGAGGTAAGAAAGGAGGTAGGAAGAGATAACTACTCAGAGCCTGGTCAACCAGACTGTTGCTGCTAGCTGCCAACCTGCCCGCATAGCCATCACAGGCTGGCTGATCTGATATTTAGAGAAAAAAAATACCTGTCTTTGTTTCAGCAATACTGCTGATACCTGCCGGCAGCAGGTTGAAGTTCGAGGCTACGGATGTTGACACACTATTCCTACAACGCCGTCTCTGCTGTTAACCAGGTTTATCCTACATTTCCTCCTATATCTCAGACACCACTGATAACCCTCAAGTATCTTACATATAAACATTTTCATGAATCTTTTTTTCGTAGTACAGTGTACGATCTAAATACTTCAAAGGGTTTCCAGTAGTATAAATGTTTCGAGTCTGTGGGAAAATACACTACGTATATTTTTCTTCTCTTACTTTTCCTGCCATCAAATGAACTGTGAAAACAACAACAATGTTCCAGACGTGAGAACATGTTGTATGACCTTTGTCGAGTTTGTTTTATCAAGTTTAAATTATAGACCAACCTACATTATTTCTCAGCCACGACAGTAGGCAGGCGTCACCAGCCATAAAAGTGACTGGTGACAGTAGGCAGGCGTCACCAGCCATAAAAGTGACTGGTGACAGTAGGCAGGCGTCACCAGCCATAAAAGTGACTGGTGACAGGAGGCAGGCGTCACCAGCCATAAAAGTGGCAGGCGTCACCAGCCATAAAAGTGGCAGGCGTCACCAGCCATGCAAGTGGCAGGCGTCACCAGCCATGCAAGTGGCAGGCGTCACCAGCCATGCAAGTGGCAGGCGTCACCAGCCATGCAAGTGGCAGGCGTCACCAGCCATGCAAGTGGCAGGCGTCACCAGCCATGCAAGCGGCAGGCGTCACCAGCCATGCAAGTGGCAGGCGTCACCAGCCATGCAAGTGGCAGGCGTCACCAGCCATGCAAGTGGCAGGCGTCACCAGCCATGCAAGTGGCAGGCGTCACCAGCCATGCAAGTGGCAGGCGTCACCAGCCATGCAAGTGGCAGGCGTCACCAGCCATGCAAGTGGCAGGCGTCACCAGCCATGCAAGTGGCAGGCGTCACCAGCCATGCAAGTGGCAGGCGTCACCAGCCATGCAAGTGGCAGGCGTCACCAGCCATGCAAGTGGCAGGCGTCACCAGCCATGCAAGTGGCAGGCGTCACCAGCCATGCAAGTGGCAGGCGTCACCAGCCATGCAAGTGGCAGGCGTCACCAGCCATGCAAGTGGCAGGCGTCACCAGCCATGCAAGTGGCAGGCGTCACCAGCCATGCAAGTGGCAGGCGTCACCAGCCATGCAAGTGGCAGGCGTCACCAGCCATGCAAGTGGCAGGCGTCACCAGCCATGCAAGTGGCAGGCGTCACCAGCCATGCAAGTGGCAGGCGTCACCAGCCATGCAAGTGGCAGGCGTCACCAGCCATGCAAGTGGCAGGCGTCACCAGCCATGCAAGTGGCAGGCGTCACCAGCCATGCAAGTGGCAGGCGTCACCAGCCATGCAAGTGGCAGGCGTCACCAGCCATGCAAGTGGCAGGCGTCACCAGCCATGCAAGTGGCAGGCGTCACCAGCCATGCAAGTGGCAGGCGTCACCAGCCATGCAAGTGGCAGGCGTCACCAGCCATGCAAGTGGCAGGCGTCACCAGCCATGCAAGTGGCAGGCGTCACCAGCCATGCAAGTGGCAGGCGTCACCAGCCATGCAAGTGGCAGGCGTCACCAGCCATGCAAGTGGCAGGCGTTACCAGCCATGCAAGTGGCAGGCGTCACCAGCCATGCAAGTGGCAGGCGTCACCAGCCATGCAAGTGGCAGGCGTCACCAGCCATGCAAGCGGCAGGCGTCACCAGCCATGCAAGCGGCAGGCGTCACCAGCCATGCAAGCGACAGGCGTCACCAGCCATGCAAGCGACAGGCGTCACCAGCCATGCAAGCGACAGGCGTCACCAGCCATGCAAGCGACAGGCGTCACCAGCCATGCAAGTGACAGGCGTCACCAGCCATGCAAGTGACAGGCGTCACCAGCCATGCAAGTGACAGGCGTCACCAGCCATGCAAGTGACAGGCGTCACCAGCCATGCAAGTGACAGGCGTCACCAGCCATGCAAGTGACAGGCGTCACCAGCCATGCAAGTGACAGGCGTCACCAGCCATGCAAGTGACAGGCGTCACCAGCCATGCAAGTGACAGGCGTCACCAGCCATGCAAGTGACAGGCGTCACCAGCCATGCAAGTGACAGGCGTCACCAGCCATGCAAGTGACAGGCGTCACCAGCCATGCAAGTGGCAGGCGTCACCAGCCATGCAAGTGACAGGAGGCAGGCGTCACCAGCCATGCAAGTGACAGGAGGCAGGCGTCACCAGCCATGCAAGTGACAGGAGGCAGGCGTCACCAGCCATACAAGTGACAGGAGGCAGGCGTCACCAGCCATACAAGTGACAGGAGGCAGGCGTCACTAGCCATACAAGTGACAGGAGGCAGGCGTCACCAGCCATACAAGTGACAGTAGGCAGGCGTCACCAGCCATACAAGTGACTGGTGACAGTAGGCAGGAGACCAGTAGCTGTAGGCAGGTGTCATCAAATATGTAGGTGCCTGACCGCCAGGAATTTAAAGTGAGAGAATCGATAAATAAACGCGAGAGCCAGTACCAACACATGTATGTAACCAGGACCACAGCTGTGTACTCGCATATTTATGGTTGCAGGGGTCGAGTCACAGCTCTTGCCCTTGCCTCTTCGCTGTATTTTATATATATATATATATATATATATATATATATATATATATATATATATATATATATATATATATATATATATATATATAATATATATATATATTTTTTTTTTATTATCACACTGGCCGATTCCCACCAAGGCAGGGTGGCCCGAAAAAGAAAAACTTTCACCATCATTCACTCCATCACTGTCTTGCCAGAAGGGTGCTTTACACTACAGTTTTTAAACTGCAACATTAACACCCCTCCTTCAGAGTGCAGGCACTGTACTTCCCATCTCCAGGACTCAAGTCCGGCCTGCCGGTTTCCCTGAATCCCTTCATAAATGTTACTTTGCTCACACTCCAACAGCACGTCAAGTATTAAAAACCATTTGTCTCCATTCACTCCTATCAAACACGCTCATGCATGCCTCCTGGAAGTCCAAGCCCCTCGCACACAAAACCTCCTTTACCCCCTCCCTCCAACCTTTCCTAGGCCGACCCCTACCCCGCCTTCCTTCCACTACAGACTGATACACTCTTGAAGTCATTCTGTTTCGCTCCATTCTCTCTACATGTCCGAACCACCTCAACAACCCTTCCTCAGCCCTCTGGACAACAGTTTTGGTAATCCCGCACCTCCTCCTAACTTCCAAACTACGAATTCTCTGCATTATATTCACACCACACATTGCCCTCAGACATGACATCTCCACTGCCTCCAGCCTTCTCCTCGCTGCAACATTCATCACCCACGCTTCACACCCATATAAGAGCGTTGGTAAAACTATACTCTCATACATTCCCCTCTTTGCCTCCAAGGACAAAGTTCTTTGTCTCCACAGACTCCTAAGTGCACCACTCACTCTTTTTCCCTCATCAATTCTATGATTCACCTCATCTTTCATAGACCCATCCGCTGACACGTCCACTCCCAAATATCTGAATACGTTCACCTCCTCCATACTCTCTCCCTCCAATCTGATATTCAATCTTTCATCACCTAATCTTTTTGTTATCCTCATAACCTTACTCTTTCCTGTATTCACCTTTAATTTTCTTCTTTTGCACACCCTACCAAATTCATCCACCAATCTCTGCAACTTCTCTTCAGAATCTCCCAAGAGCACAGTGTCATCAGCAAAGAGCAGCTGTGACAACTCCCACTTTGTGTGTGATTCTTTATCTTTTAACTCCACGCCTCTTGCCAAAACCCTCGCATTTACTTCTCTTACAACCCCATCTATAAATATATTAAACAACCACGGTGACATCACACATCCTTGTCTAAGGCCTACTTTTACTGGGAAAAAATTTCCCTCTTTCCTACATACTCTAACTTGAGCCTCACTATCCTCGTAAAAGCTCTTCACTGCTTTCAGTAACCTACCTCCTACACCATACACTTGCAACATCTGCCACATTGCCCCCCTATCCACCCTGTCATACGCCTTTTCCAAATCCATAAATGCCACAAAGACCTCTTTAGCCTTATCTAAATACTGTTCACTTATATGTTTCACTGTAAACACCTGGTCCACACACCCCCTACCTTTCCTAAAGCCTCCTTGTTCATCTGCTATCCTATTCTCCGTCTTACTCTTAATTCTTTCAATTATAACTCTACCATACACTTTACCAGGTACACTCAACAGACTTATCCCCTATAATTTTTGCACTCTCTTTTATCCCTTTGCCTTTATACAAAGGAACTATGCATGCTCTCTGCCAATCCCTAGGTACCTTACCCTCTTCCATACATTTATTAAATAATTGCACCAACCACTCCAAAACTATATCCCCACCTGCTTTTAACATTTCTATCTTTATCCCATCAATCCCGGCTGCCTTACCCCCTTTCATTTTGCCTACTGCCTCACGAACTTCCCCCACACTCACAACTGGCTCTTCCTCACTCCTACAAGATGTTGTTCCTCCTTGCCCTATACACGAAATCACAGCTTCCCTATCTTCATCAACATTTAACAATTCTTCAAAATATTCCCTCCATCTTCCCAATACCTCTAACTCTCCATTTAATAACTCTCCTCCTTTATTTTTAACTGACAAATCCATTTGTTCTCTAGGCTTTCTTAACTTGTTAATCTCACTCCAAAACTTTTTCTTATTTTCAACAAAATTTGTTGATAACATCTCACCCACTCTCTCATTTGCTCTCTTTTTACATTGCTTCACCACTCTCTTAACCTCTCTCTTTTTCTCCATATACTCTTCCCTCCTTGCATCACTTCTACTTTGTAAAAACTTCTCATATGCTAACTTTTTCTCCCTTACTACTCTCTTTACATCATCATTCCACCAATCGCTCCTCTTCCCTCCTGCACCCACTTTCCTGTAACCACAAACTTCTGCTGAACACTCTAACACTACATTTTTAATCCTACCCCATACCTCTTCGACCCCATTGCCTATGCTCTCATTTGCCCATCTATCCTCCAATAGCTGTTTATATCTTACCCTAACTGCCTCCTCTTTTAGTTTATAAACCTTCACTTCTCTCTTCCCTGATGCTTCTATTCTCCTTGTATCCCATCTACCTTTTACTCTCAGTGTAGCTACAACTAGAATGTGATCTGATATATCTGTGGCCCCTTTATAAACATGTACATCCTGAAGTCTACTCAACAGTCTTTTATCTACCAATACATAATCCAACAAACTACTGTCATTTCGCCCTTCATCATATCTTGTATACTTATTTATCCTCTTTCTTAAAATATGTATTACCTATAACTAAACCCCTTTCTACACAAAGTTCAATCAAAGGGCTCCCATTATCATTTACACCTGGCACCCCAAACTTACCTACCACACCCTCTCTAAAAGTTTCTCCTACTTTAGCATTCAGGTCCCCTACCACAATTACTCTCTCACTTGGTTCAAAGGCTCCTATACATTCACTTAACATCTCCCAAAATCTCTCTCTCTCCTCTGCATTCCTCTCTTCTCCAGGTGCATACACGCTTATTATGACCCACTTCTCGCATCCAACCTTTACTTTAATCCACATAATTCTTGAATTTACACATTCATATTCTCTTTTCTCCTTCCATAACTGATCATTTAACATTACTGCTACCCCTTCCTTTGCTCTAACTCTCTCAGATACTCCAGATTTAATCCCATTTATTTCCCCCCACTGAAACTCTCCTACCCCCTTCAGCTTTGTTTCGCTTAGAGCCAGGACATCCAACTTCTTTTCATTCATAACATCAGCAATCATCTGTTTCTTGTCATCCGCACTACATCCACGCACATTTAAGCAACCAGTTTTATAAAGTTTTTCTTCTTCTCTTTTTTAGTAAATGTATACAGGAGAAGGGGTTACTAGCCCATTGCTCCCGGCATTTTAGTCGCCTCATACGACACGCATGGCTTACGGAGGAAAGATTCTTTTCCACTTCCCCATGGACAATAGAAGAAATAAAAAGGACAAGAGCTATTTAGAAAAAGGGAGAAAACCTAGATGTATGTATATATATATATATGCATGTGCGTGTCTGTGAAGTGTGACCAAAGTGTAAGTAGGAGTAGCAAGATATCCCTGTTATCTAGCGTGTTTATGAGACAGAAAAAGAAACCAGCAATCCTACCATCATGCAAAACAGTTACAGGTTTTTGTTTCACAGTCATCTGGCAGGACGGTAGTACTTCCCTGGGTGGTTGCTGTCTACCAACCTATATATAATATATATAATATATATATTATATATATTATATATACAATATATACAATATATACAATATATACAATATATACAATACATACATACATATACAATACATACATATACAATACATACATATACAATAATACATATATAATACATACATATATAATACATACATATATAATACATACATATATAATAATACATATATAATACATACATATATAATACATACATATATAATACATACATATATAATACATACATATATAATACATACTATATAATACATACATATATAATACATACATATATAATACATACATATATAATACATACATATATAATACATACATATATAATACATACATATATAATACATACATATATAATACATACATATATAATACATACATATATAATACATACATATATAATACATACATATATAATACATACATATATAATACATACATATATAATACATACATATATAATATATACATATATAATATATACATATATAATATATACATATATAATATATACATATATAATATATACATATATAATATATACATATATAATATATACATATATAATATATACATATATAATATATACATATATAATAATACATATATATATACATACATTATATAATATATACATACATATATAATATATACATACATATATAATATATACATACATATATAATATATACATACATATATAATATATACATACATATATAATATATACATACATATATAATATATTACATACATATATAATATATACATACATATATAATATATACATACATATATAATATATACATACATATATAATATATACATACATATATAATATACTACATATAATATATATATATATATATATATATATATATATATATATATATATATATATAAAAGATATGAGAGAGAGAAATAAATGAGACGTAAACAAGTTTCGTAGAGATAAGCGAACTAAGAAAGTTCCGCAAAAAAAAAAAAAAAAAAAGTCAGAGTGCCAGATTTTATGAGGTCACTGGTGCCACTGTGGTGCCACAGTGATGACGCTGTGTGCCAGTCTCTTCACTCCCCTCCCTCCCTCTCTCTCCCCCATATGGGAGCTTCCCCCATCAATACCCACACCCCCCACCTTGCCAAGTCAAGAACTGCACACTGGGCTCAGATACCAATACAAACATCCCAAAGCTCCATAAACACTCACGTACGCACTCCGCGTCACCATTGTTTTTAATAAGAGTCTTTGTGAAAGTCACAATGGTTTTAATTGTGCGAGAACGCTTGTAATAGCGTTTTTTATTATTGTTTGGCTTAAGATTATTATTCCATTGCGCTTGGCAGATCGATTGCCACTGTCAAGAACAATGGTGGCTCTAGTACTGATCTTTGGGGTAACCCGCCTCTTACCCTTTTTCAACTTTACCTCTAGTTTATCTACTGGCCTTCAAGCGTCTCGATTTCCTCTAGGCTATGTGTGTGTGTGTGTGTGTCTGTATGTGTGTGTGTCTGTATGTGTGTGTGTCTGTATGTGTGTGTGTATGTGTGTGTCTGTATGTGTGTGTGTCTGTGTGTGTGTGTGTGTGTGTGTCTGTATGTGTGCTCACCTATTTGTGGTTGTAGGGGTCGAGTCATAGCTCCTGGCCCCGCCTCTTCGTGTGTGTGTGCGTGTCTGCAAATCTTACTGCCTCAACTAACACCCTGCTTTTCCGGTATTGCCTCTCCTCCACCCACACCCATCATCCACGTTTATCCCCCACACTAATCCCTCGACCCACCCCACCACCTCATCACACAACACACTACTTACCTAGTCTAAGAGGTTCGTTACCCCTGTACCAGGTGACTTGGGAGACTGGCTTAGCGTCCTTGATGAGACACTCCAATGTGAGGGAGTCACCTGCCTTGACGGTGAGGTGGGCGTCCCTCGCGTGGCCCACCATCTCGATACTCGTGGGCGGAACTGTGGGAGGAAGGCACGGATGTTAATGTGATGGAGAGAGACGGAGGGATACATGTTACTAGAAACAGAATGGATGCTTGCGAGATGGAAGGAACATTTTAAGCTGAAAAAAAGATATCTATTAAAGAGAGGGAGGAAATAAAAGCGTTTCAGGTTCTTAAAGATGGAGAGAAATACTGAAATAACTAGATAAATTTTGGTCGCTGCGCGATCCGTGAAAGGTGTCCCCGCGTTGCATAACCCCAGCCTCCTGCGCCTCATTGCGCACAACTGAAAAAGTGCAAAGCTCTGCACAAGTTAGTAATGCGTTAAAATATTAACGTTCAGTGTTCCAATTCCTTCGATCAGTCTGGCAAATCAGTTTTAGGATACTGGTCTCTTGTAGAGGCCAATATCCTGAGATAAATATATATAAACCACGGTACGGGTGGGTTTAGAATCCATGGCGAGTCTTAAAACTCCAGGCCAGCGACTAAACCACTGGGCCAGCTGGATACAATAAAATGCATCCAACTAGGTATATTTATACACCATAGGAAGGTTAGCATGGGACACCACTGACCACAAACACAAGTTTTTACAGATTATTATAATCACAGGGATGGAAGGTATTCAGACTCAATTCAGGGAACTGGAGCGCACATCCAATTCCCTAGATCAAGAGCCTCTCACCAGCATCAAGGAACCTCCCTTGAAGGGAAGTTTTTACAGATAAATCTCCCTCCAACGTAGTCATGATGAACTCTAGCTCAAGTACCCTCAAATCCATCATCATAACCTTGCGAAATCGTGTTATGATTTTGAGCGTCACGAAACCAATATTCAACGTTACATTCTCAAGAGTAATATCCTGAACTACACAAGCACACGAAGTTGAACTCTAAAACTGTCTTATCAAAATGTATTATAAAATTACATTCTGATAATCAAGCTTATAGCCTGTTTAGGGGAATCAAGGCTTTAAACAATACTTTGCCTGTTTTTAGTATATTTAAACGTAAAGAATTAAGGTATCATTTATCATCATTTAACAATTAGCCTATTACCAGATTTATAACAAAAATAAAATCATTCGGGAGTACAAACCACATGCTTTTATAATCTTTACTAGTAAATTGTTTAGCATCAAATAAGAGTAAACTAGGGAGGCCAAGCCCATGATGACACTCTTCAGGTCACTTGTTCTATCTAGGCTGGAATATTGCTGCACACTAACAGCACCTTTCAAGGCAGGTGAAATTGCTGACCTAGAAATTGTACAAAGAACCTTCATGGCACACATAACGGAGATAAAACACCTCAATTACTGGGAGCGCTTGAGGTTCCCGAACCTGTATTCCCTGGAACGCAGGCGGGAGAGATACATGATTATATACACCTGGAAAATCCTAGAGGGACTAGTACCAAACTTGCACACGAAAATCACTCACAACGAAATCAAAAGACTTGGCAGACGATGCAACATCCCCCCAATGAAAAGCAGGGGTGTCACTAGCACGTTAAGAGACCATACAATAAGTGTCAGGGGCCCGAGACTGTTCAACTGCCTCCCAGCATACATAAGGGGGATTACCAACAGACCCCTGGCAGTCTTCAAGCTGGCACTGGACAAGCACCTAAAGTCGGTACCTGACCAGCTGGGCTGTGGCTCGTACGATGGATTGCGTGCAGCCAACAGTAACAGCCTGGTTGATCAGGCTCTGATCCACCATGAGGCCTGGCCATAGACCGGGCCGCGGGGGCGTTGACCCCCGGAACTCTCTCCAGGTAAACACTTCTTTGGTACATAATATTAACTACATAATATTAACCATTACCCGTCACTCTTCTCAGTGTCAATACATATCCATTATCACCCGTGTCACACGACTCTTCCAATAATAACAAGTATACTTTGAATATATACCTTTTAAGAGTTTCGAGAGTTTATCTACCGAGTCTGGTGCTTGTCTGGTCAACCAGGCTGTTGCTGCTGGAGGCACGCTGCCCCATATACCCATCACAGCCTGGTTGATCTGGCACCTGATGATACTTGTCCAGTTTTCTCTTGAAGGCTTGTACACTTGTTCCAGCAGTGTTTCTGATATCTTCTGGTAAGATGTTGAATAGTCTGGGACCCCGGATGTTGATACAGTGTTCCCTTATTGTGCCCACCGCACCCCTGCTCCTCATTGGGTTTATTTTACACTTCCTCCCATATCTCTCACTCCAGTATGTTATGGCAGTGTGCACATTTGGGACCAGGCCCTCAAGTATTTTCCAGGTATATATTATCATATATCTCTCCTCCGCTCCAATGAATACATGTTCAAGACTTGCAGGCGTTCCCAGTAGTTTAGGTGCTTTACAGGCTCAATGTGCGTCGCATACGATCTCTGTATTTGTTCCAACTCCGATATTTCTCCTGCCTTGAACGGGGCCGTCAGCACTGAGCAATATTATAAGTGAGGGAGCACTAGCGATTTAAAGAGTGTCACCATCGGCATTATTTCCTTTGTTTTGAAAGTTCTCAATACCCACCTAGTCATCTTCCTGGCTGTCGTGATCTTTGTCTTGTTATGGTCTTTAAAAGAAAGATCCGCCGACAATTATTTCCAGGTCTTTTACCTGTTCGTTACGTTCTATTTGGTGACCCTCTCGAGTTTTGTATATAGTGTTCCTTTTCAGTTCATTTTTTCCATACCTAAGCAGCTGGAACTTATCACCATTGAAGGTCATGTTTTCCACTGCCCACTGGAAAACCCTGTTTATGTCTTCCTGTACTTTTTCAGTGTCCTCTACCGTAGTGACTTCCATGCTTATTTTAGTGTCATCTGGAAATGATACAAAAGTGTGCCGGGTGTTTTTATCTATGCTATGAGGATGAGACACAGCAGAGGTGCCAGGACAGTGCCTTGGGGCACTGAGCTTTTGACCTAGCTGATGCTGGATCTTGCCCTGTTCACTACTTTTTGTGTCCTGTGTTAGGAAACCGAAAATCCATCTGCCTACCTTCCCCGTAATGCCCATGGCCTTTTGTGTGCATCACATTTGTCAAACGCCTTTGCAAAATGTGTAAAAAACATCTGCGTTTTGGTCGTCTTCCAATACCTCCGTAATTCTGTCAAAATGGTTCAGGAGCTGTGATAGTTCTGCTCTAAAATCATGCTGGTTCGTGTTATGTTGGTTGTGCTGCTCCATGAAATTTGTAACCTGCCGTCTCATTACTCCTTCGAAAATTTTTATGATGTGCGAGGTTAGGGCTACTCGTCTAATTTTTAGCTAGTGCTCTACTACCTCACTGTCATGACCCTATCTACTCCGTGTCACACGTCACTACCTCTCAGTGTCACACGACACTGCCTTCTTCCCGTGTCACACAACACTATATTATCTCCGTGTCATGACACCTTTTCAAGGGTTACACGACACTACTCTCAATGTCACACGACTCTCTGTGTCACATGTCACCCGTATATCCTTATCACCGACAAGTAGAATTCTTATAAATACTGAAAACATACGACACCATGTCACTAAAACTATCTTCTTTCAGTGTCACACGACACTTCCGTCACAAACTACAGTCTCTACGTGTCGCACAACACTACCTTTCTCCGTGTCACATACGTCGTGAGTTGAGGCCAAGTAAACTTAGCCAGCAGGATACTAAGTCCAGAGGGTGTAATTCAGGTAAACTCAGTGAGGCCGTCGTACTGAGTGAGGCTGTCAGGTAATAAGGCCGTCGTACTGAGTAAGGCTGTCAGGTAATGAGGCCGGATACTGAGTAAGGCTGTCAGGTAATGAGGCCGTCGTACTGAGTAAGGCTGTCAGGTAATGAGGCCGTCAGCACTCAGTGAGGCAGTCGGGTGAACTGAATTAGCCCGGCCCAGAAGTCCCAACATTGGGTGTGATGACGTAACACAGGGTACTATAGACGCCGGTAATAACCGATAGTTAGCAGCACCCATGGTCAGCCAACCACCTCTCCTGAACATACATGTTACATACAGTACATGTTACCTCCTACCTCATATAATATAGTCAAATATAACATACACAATATTATATACCTTTTATCCCGTTCAGGGTACGCAACAAGATGTCAATTAATCTTTGCTTTCATAACAGGCAAACTTTTAACAGTGGTCTTGATGGCACACTCACGTTATAAACACATATAATAACATTAATTTGATTTAAACTAGAATGACCAAATAAAGCCGAACACTAACTTATTTGTACTCAGAAGAGACACTGATCCAGTCATTTCACACAAACCAATTTGATTAATAAAATTAATACGTGACAACTAGTTAACACCAAGAGATAGTTTCCTTTGAGAAAAACACCTCAGCACCCAAAGTTTGAAGCTGACTACAAGAAGTTTATTACTATTACTAGTAGTAGTAGTATTAGCATTATTAATAGAAAAACAATAAAAATTGAAAAAATATAAAATGCAATGTACGTGGTATTACTCTCACTAAAACAAGACATTGCAATAATGTTACAATGGCACTATTGGAAACATGGACGACAACTAAGTCATCCAGCTGGTCCTCACCCCGGGAACACTCATGACTTTACTGAAATATCTCTTCTGTTATCTGTTAGTAGCGCTGGGGATTATCTTCCCCATGGCCAGCTCTCTCAGACATGAATTTTAACCAGTGTTTCTCACGAGAGAGGAGAGAGAGAGAGAGAGAGAGAGAGAGAGAGAGAGAGAGAGAGAGAGAATGACCTCACTGGCACTAGAAGTGTGCTTCAGACTCGTATATCATTAAGAAAAAAATGTTGAAAGTCAGAAAGGGAGAGAAGCACCATCTACAGGTGGAGGCGAAGAATCACTGAACTTACCAAAATTCTCACTTTCCCAAGAGCGAAAATCAATGTTGGTTAGAGAATGGAAAATGTTCAAATAAAGCTGATTCATACAAGTCCAGGAGAGACAGATGTACCTTTGATGGTTTTGATAAGTTTTCTTACTCCCGCAGCCCGGCCTCGGTCCAGGCTTGTGTGGGGCTTGCCTGGTCAGTCACGTTGTTACTGCTGATGGTCTGCTGGCCCACATTTCCATCACAGCCTGGTTGATTTGGCACTTAATGGAGGTGCTTGACAAGCTTCTTTGTAATGATCCTCTTGCAGTCTGTTGCAGTGTTTTTCTTGACGTCTTTATTCTGTCCATATCTAAGCAGTGGGAACCTGTCACCATTGAACGTCATGTTATTCTATTTTGCTCACTGGCAGACTTTGCTTATTTTGGTATCATCCGCAAATGATACGAAACTCTGGCATGATTACATTTGTCAAACGCCTTTGAAAAATACGTGTATAGTTCACAGAGTTCCTTTTTCTAACGCCTTGGTAATTCTGTCATAGTGGTTTAGTAGGTGTGACAAGTGTGATCTTCCTTACCTACTTTAATGCTGATTTGAGTTACGTAGGTTGCACTGTTCCATAAAATTTGTAATTTGGCGTCTCCTCACCATTTCGAAGACTTGTATGGTAACCGATGTTAGCACTAATTGTATATAATTTTTGGCTAGTGCTCTATTGCCACTATTTATGTAAAGCAGCTAGCTTAGTTTGCACTTTTTCATGTCTCTGGTATTTTACCTATATCCAAGTTCTTTAAAGGACAGAGTGCTCATGTTAATGGCATGTGGTGCTTTTCTATTAAGAAATTCCACAAACCTGGTCCAGGTTTGTGCAGAATGCAGGTGACATGGGCACGATTAGTGCCCATGTCACTTGCATTCTGCACATGTTTTCGTTTAGTAGACCTAGAATTTCTCTTATTTCTTTTTCATCATTATATGAACCTCGTGAAATTAATGATCTATAGGAAGTTCTTCATTTTTTCTTGCAATATCCTAGACGGCTTGTTTCTTCCCATTTGTGCCACTTCTAACTGCTATAAAACCTTAAGCTTTGTTCTTTCTCGCCAGTCTCTCTGCTAACTTCTTTTACGATTCTTTCTATAATTGATACGTTTTTAGATTTTTCTCAATGGTTCCTATTTAATGCAAACCTTGTATGATTTTCTTTTGTTTGTATGTTTTATTTTGGCAGAGGAGGTCTGCTCGTTTCTCTCTCCTAAAAAATGGTGCTGATCGTTTGCTACACTCCAAATTCCTCGGCAGCGTTGTGTTCCTTTCACGGGACAGTCTGAGGAAGTCAGGTAATAACAATCTCTTCACTGCAGTGCAGATTTGCACATCTCCGGGTGAAAGTACCAGCATTCCGTTTTAAAGCAACGCTCATCCTTAGTATATCACAACATTCTGTAGTGTGCTGGTACCAGCATAATGTATCGTTAATGCAGATTCTCCGGGAACAGATGTACAAATATTCCCACTGCCTATATTTTCTGTGGCTGACTGATTTTCGTAATTTTTTTGAGATATTTTGGACACTCTTGTCTACCTTTCTCTGTGCATATTTCCTCAGCTTATTCTGTTTTTTGTCTTTTCGTTCTATTGTGATCTCATCGTTTGTATTTTGCACATTACCCTGCATCCTTCCTTCCGTCTCTCTTCTCCTATCCTGAGAATCTCTTTCTATGACTACCTCAGCTCTGTGTTCCACACCTTTATCCTCCCAGTCTGTGTATATATCTGGCACACTCCTTAGGAAATTCTTTAAACAGAGGGACCATAGTCCTCAGGAACATCCACCCCAGCAATATCCACCCCCAGCAAAATCCACCCCCAGCAACACCTGCCCCAGCAACACCCACCCCTAGCAACACCAACCCCCAGCAACACCCTCCCCCAGCAACACCACCTCCAGCAACACCAACCCCCAGCAACACCCTCCCCCAGCAACACCCACCCCCCAGCAACACCAACCCCCAGCAACACCCTCCCCAGCAACACCCACCCCCAGCAACACCTGCCACAGCAACACCCACCCCCCAGCAACACCAACCCCCAGCAACACCCCCCCCAGCAACACCCACCCCCAGCAACACCTCCACAGCAACACCCACCCCCAGCAACACCAACCCCAGCAACCCCACCCTCAGCAACACCCCCCCAGCAACACCACCCCCAGCAACACCTACCCCCAGCAACACCCATAAGACAATACAAGAGCGGGACCCTGATGGTATTTTCTGCTTAAATTTAACATGAGGGGAGAACGCCCAGAGGTGATTAATGCAACTGATAGAAGTGACACACAAATCCCAGGTGATTACAGGAGATTACACTGTGTTAGGAAATCCCTCGCCTTGCAAACTTCCTCCCCCTCCTCCTTCTTCTCCTCTTTTCTCTCTACATCTCTTCCTCCTCTTACTCTTCACCTTCGTTATCCTTCTCTTTCCTTTTACATCTTCCTCATTCTCTTCCTCAGCCTCCTTCTCATTATTTACCTTTTCCTCCTCGTCGTCGTCCTCCTCCTCCTCCTCTTTCTACTCTTCCTGGCGGTGCGTGCGCGCGTGCGTGCGCGCAACTCTAACTTCATTACAAAAATTCTCTAAATTCCAGGTGGGAATTACGAGGACATGAGTGGTAAATATATGGCGGCTATTTTGACGAGGCTGGCTTTTTCTGGGCCCTTCTTAGAATTTCCTGAAGCCAGGAACAGTTCTAATCTCTGTGGAGGATTTACCTGCGTGTGTGAGTGCGCGTGTGCGTGCGCTTGTGTGTTAGACACTAATCCAGTTCCATTTACCAGGGGCGTCGGGCTGGTTCTCCCACTGTTTGGGGAGTCAACAAGAGAGAGCAGTCTTATTGAGATGCAGTTGATGCTCAATAGCTGTTGCTGCTGATGCTGCTCAACTTGCTGTTGCTGCTGATGCTGCTCAACTTGCTGCTGATGCTGCTGCTGCTTCTGATGATAATGATATTGCTGCTGATAATAACGATCATGCTGTTTCTGCTGCTGATAATAATTCTACTGACGATCTTGTTAGTGTTGCTGCTGTTGGATCCAACAATTACCACTGGCCAGTCGTTCACTGGACGTTTGCTGCGCCTACGGTAACAGTCTACCAGTTGACCAAGTCTCCTGCTTGCTGAGATCAAGTCTTAGCTCCTGGGCCCGTCTCTAGCGATTAGCTGAGACAGGATCGAGCCACCGCCACTCCTAAGAATATTAGTAAGGAAGGACTGCAGCAGGCCTACTGGCTCATGCTAGGTAGGTCCGACTCGCACGCACTCAGGTGCTTGCCTAACCCATTTTTTTAAGTTACCCAAGGTTTTAGCTTCAATAACGCTACTCAGGGTCTTGTTCCACTCATTTACGACTTAATTACCAAACCAGGGATTTCCTATATATTTTCTAAATCTTTTTTTTTTCAAGTTGAACTCACTGCTGCGAGTCGTGTCTTGGTTAGATATTTTTAGCACGTTATTTATATCTCCTATATTTATTCTTGTCTTCCATTTATACATCTCAATCATATCTTCCCTAATTCTACGCCTTTCCAAAGAATGCAGATTCAGGCCCCTCAGTCAATCTTCGAAGGAAAGATTTCTGATACATAGGATCAACTTTCCCATTCTTCTCTATATGTTTTCCGGCGCATTGATGTCCATTCTGTAATTCGCTGACCAGAGCCGCGCAGCATTATCTAAAACAAGAGAAAAGAAACCCCGGTCTGAGACCGGGCCGAGGGGTCGGTGACCACCAAGAACTACAGACTCTTGCAACAGTGTTGCACACTGTTGAAAATGGTATAAAATACCGACAAGCTGAAGATTAAGACATGTGCAACAGTTGGGTATCTTTATTGACGAAACGTTTCGCCTACACAGTAGGCTTCTTCAGTCAAATACAAAAAGAGAAGTAGTAATGAATTAAAGATGATATAATCAGTCCCTCAACCTTGGAGAAAGAGTATTTGAGGTGGTCAGTCCCTCAGCCTGGAGAAAATTTCAGTGTTGCACGCTGACAGCCTCTCTTAAGCAAGGCTAGGTTGCACGTCTGTAATGCACTTAACTTTCTCTGCACGAATAACGTTAAAGCCTCTAAATTATTGAAAACGCCAAAAGTTACTTAAATTATACTGGATTATAAGAGAGAATAATATATAATAATTTACACCTGGAAAATAGAGGAGTTACAGGTTCAAAATTTACAGAAATTCGTCAATACAATTGCAGGAGATGTGGTGGAAAGAGAGACATGTGCAACATTGGGTATCTTTGCCCTGAAAACGTTTAGCCAGGCAGTGGCTTTTTTCAGTCCAACAGACAGAAGAACGATGGAAGATGAGAAGTTTGAGGTAATCAGTCCCTCAGCTTGGAGTCGGTGTCTTAAGTAAACAAATCTTGATGGGCTGAACACATCGACTCCAGGCTGAGGGACTGATTACCTCAAACTACTACTCTCTTTACACCGTTCTTCTTTGTATTGGACTGACGAAGCAACTGTGTGGCGAAACATTTCTTCAATAAAGAATCCCACATATTGCATAAGTGTCTCATTTTTTAACTGCAGCAGGCCTATTGGCCCATACTTGGCAGGTCCTTCTCAAACCTACTAATTTATGCCAATCTTCCACTTATACACTTCAGTCATGTCTCCCCTAATTCTACGTCTTACAAGAGACGTACAGACAGGCTGATGGGAAACTGTCTAGAACAGCCCGTCAAGTTCCCTTCAAATGCCAGCTAACAGTCTTTATGGTAATTCTTTTCACTTCTTTTTTAACCTCTTCGAATACCTCTCCGGACCTTCTGTCTAGTTCCACGCGTACGCGTCTGTTATCTTTCGTGTCTGTCCGTTTGTCCATCGCCCGACCGACCGTTTGTTTAATCGCCCGCCTGTCTGTTTCCGTCTGTCTAACACGCCATTTACGTCAAGCCATTTCCCGGGGTATGAGTGCTTGTTTAGGTGGGGTCTGGCTTCGTACTGATGTACGTCTATCATTTCAACTCCCTCCCTCTCGTTTTCACTATTCTCACTATTTTCTCTTTTTTCCTCTCCTCTCTCTCTCTCTCTCTCTCTCTCTCTCTCTCTCTCTCTCTCTCTCTCTCTCTCTCTCTCTCTCTCTCTCTCTCTCTCTCTGTCTCTGTCTCTCTATCTGTCCCTCTGTCTCTCTCTCTACCTCTCTGTCTCTGACTCTGTCTCTCTGTCTCTGACTCTGTCTCTCTGTCTCTGACTCTACCTCTCTGTCTCTGACTCCGCCCCTCTGTCTCTCTCTGTCCCTCTCTCTCTGGCTCTGTCTCTCAGTGTTGTGTACAGCATCAACTGCTACCAAAGTTATGGTTATCCAGTTAATACACTTCCTAACTGCTTTCATATTTTTCGAGATATTTAGCAAAATTTCATAATGTTTGGGCTGTTGAGTTTGTTACTGGTTAGCGCCTAGACTTTAGAGCAGTTTGCAGAGGAATATTGCTCGGTATTGCTCGCTATTCGAACGTTTGAATACGTTTACGATGGAGCGCAAGGGAGAGTTTCTAGATGTGTCTTTGTGCTCTAACCCGAACACCGTCCCCCCCCCCACACATACACATATACCTTTACAAATCACACACACACACAGACACACACACACACACACACACACACACACGCACACATAATTGGAAGTTGAAGACCCAGATGAGTCATAGGGATGTTAGGAAGTATTTCTTCAGTCATAGAGTAGTCGAGAAGTAGAACAGCCTAGGCATTAAAGTTGAAAATAGGAATTTGGTAATTATCCTAGTATACAAACCACCATCGGCAACTGCTGAGGAATTCACAGATCAGTTAGGTAAGATAGATAACTATCTGGATAGGCTAGAAAATCCTACACCAAATATTTTACTCCTTGGAGATTTTAATCTCCCTCATGTAAAATGGAAGATGGCACAACGTAATGTTATACCAGAAATATCCCCGGGAAGCATCCTGGCTCAACAGGTACATACCAGGGAAATAATGAGGCTTTGTGAAAAGTACTCTTTAAACCAACAGGTAATTGATCCCACTAGAAATGAAAATACTCTGGATTTGATATTCACAAACAACGAGGAACTGATCAGAGACATAACAGTTTCCAAAACTATTTACTCTGATCATAACATCATAGATGTTCAAACTAGTATTAACTCAGGGGTAGGAAACTGCATCGCTAAAGTTAGAGACGGGATGTTCAGTAAGTTTAATTTTAACAACCATAGAATTAACTGGGAAAAAATAAACCAAGAGCTATCAGACATACCCTGGGAATCAGACATGAGCGACCTAAATCCCCACCAGTGACTAGAGAAGCTGAATACAGAAGCATACAATGTATGAAACATATACCATTGAGGAAACCCAGAGGAAGATCAGATACAGAGAGTGTAGGAGATGGTACAGAAGAAGAAAACGGGTTGCTAAACTGCTTAAAAACACAAATATGCTACAAGAAAGGAAAGATAGACTTAGCAGAGAGATCACTGAATTAGAGCAAAAACTTAGGATGTCATACCTCACAGAAGTACAAAGGGAGCGAAAGGCCATACAGGATATTGTAAAAAAAAAAATATTTCTATTTCTACGCAAAATCCAAGCTAAGAACTACCTGTAGAATTGGACCACTACTGAGAGGAGACTCGTATACTGACGATGAACAGGAAATGAGTGAAATCCTAAAAGAACAGTATGAGTCAGTGTTCAGCAACCCACTAAATGACAGCAAGGTAGAAAATGCAGAAATATTTTTCACTCCAGAAGAATGCCGCACAGACCAACTAACAGACATTAGTACAAATCCCATAGATTTCGAAAAAGAAATGGAAAACATGCCCACTCACTCAGCACCTGGACCAGATTCATGGAATGCTCTATTTATAAAGAAGTGCAAAGTACCACTAGCACGAGTCCTCAGTATTCTTTGGAGAAAGAGCTTAGATCTAGGTGAAATACCGGAGGCCTTAAAGAGTGCAGACATAGCTCCTTTGCATAAGGGAGGCAGTAGAGCACTAGCTAAAAATTACAAACCAGTAGCCCTAACCTCTCACATCATAAAAATCTTCGAAAGAGTGATGAGACGGCAGGTTACAAATTTCATGGACCAGCACAACCAACATAACCCGAACCAGCATGGTTTTAGAGCAGGACGATCTTGTCTGTCACAACTGCTGAACCATTATGACAGAATTACGGAGGTACTGGAAGACGACAAAAACGCAGATGTGATTTACACAGATTTTGCAAAGGCGTTTGACAAATGAGATCATGGAGTGATAGCGCACAAAATGAAGACCATGGGCATTACAGGGAAGGTAGGCAGATGGATTTTCGGTTTCCTAACACACAGAACACAAAAAGTAGTAGTGAACAGGGCAAGATCCAGCATCAGCTAGGTCAAAAGCTCAGTGCCCCAAGGCACTGTCCTGGCACCTCTGCTGTTCCTCATCCTCATAGCAGACATAGACAAAAACACCCGGCACACTTCTGTATCATTTCCAGATGACACTAAAATAAGCATGGAAGTCACTACGGTAGAGGACACTGAAAAAGTACAGGAAGACATAAACAAGGTTTTCCAGTGGGCAGTGGAAAACATGACCTTCAATGGTGATAAGTTCCAGCTGCTTAGGTATGGAAAAAATGAACTGAAAAGGAACACTATATACAAAACTCAAGAAGGTCACCAAATAGAACGTAAGGAACACGTAAAAAACCTAAGAATAACTATGTCAGCGGACCTTTCTTTTAAAGACCATAACAAGACAAAGATCACGACAGCCAGGAAGATGACTAGGTGGGTACTGAGAACTTTCAAAACAAGGGAAACAATCCCGATGGTGACACTCTTCAAATCGCTAGTGCTCCCTCACTTATAATATTGCTCAGTGCTGACGGCCCCGTTCAGGGCAGGAGAAATATCGGAGTTGGAACAAATACAGAGATCGTATGCGGCGCACATTGAGCCTGTAAAGCACCTAAACTACTGGGAACGCCTGCAAGTCTTGAACATGTATTCATTGGAGCGGAGGAGAGATACATGATAATATATACCTGGAAAATACTCGAGGGCCTGGTTCCAAATGTGCACACTGCCATAACATACTGGAGTGAGAGATAAGAACATAAGAACATAAGAACGAAGGAACACTGCAGAAGGCCTACTGGCCCATGCGAGGCAGGCCCAAGTCTCCTACCGGCTTAAGCCAATGCACCCAACCTAGTCAGGTCAGGTCACATTGACTTAAGGGAGGAACACGGCAACCGACCTGTTAGCACAAGCTATCAGGTCTAACTCACACCCACCCACATCTACTCATGTATTTATCCAACCTATTTTTAAAGCTACACAACGTTCTGGCCTCTATAACGGTACTTGGGAGTTTGTTCCACTCATCCACAACTCTATTACCAAACCAGTACTTTCCTATATCCTTCCTGAATCTGAATTTTTCCAACTTAAAACCATTGCTGCGAGTCCTGTCTAGACTAGATATTTTCAGCACACTATTTACATCCCCTTTATTTATTCCTGTCTTCCACTTATACACCTCAATCATATCCCCCCTAATTCTACGTCTTTGTAGAGAGTGCAGTTTCAGGGCCCTTAGTCTATCCTCATAGGGAAGGTTTCTGATACATGGGATCATCTTTGTCATCCTCCTTTGTACATTTTCCAGAGAATTTATATCCATTCTGTAATACGGTGACCAAAACTGTGCCGCATAATCTAAATGAGGCCTAACCAAGGATGTATAGAGTTGAAGAACAACCTGAGGACTCCTATTATTTATGCTTCTTGATATGAAGCCAAGGATTCTATTAGCTTTATTGCGAACACTTATGCACTGTTGTCTTGGTTTCAGATTACTGCTAACCAGAACTCCTAAATCTTTTTCGCAATCCGTAATATTAAGATCTACATTATTTAGTTTATATGTGGCATGGTTATTGTCCTGTCCAACATTTAGAACTTTGCATTTGTCTATATTAAACTGCATCTGCCACTTCTCCGACCACTGCATCAGTCTATTCAAATCTTCCTGGAGTGCTCGAATGTCCTCGTCAGAATGAATTCGACGGCCTATTTTGGTGTCATCGGCAAACTTGCCGATGTCGCTCTTTATGCCCTCATCTATGTCGTTTATGTAGATTGTGAACAGCAGGGGGCCCAACACTGACCCCTGTGGAACACCGCTCGTGACGCTTCCCCACTCTGATTTCTCCCCATTTATGCAAACTCTCTGCTGCCTATTTGTCAACCATGCCTCTATCCAGGAAAAAATTTCTCCTCCTATTCCATGTGCTTTAATTTTCCTCAATAGTCTCTGATGTGGGACCCTGTCAAAAGCCTTACTGAAGTCCATATACACAATATCATTATTCATTACCATGATCTACCTCCTCAAATACCTTAGTGAAAAAAGTTAATAAATTCGTAAGGCAGGAACGCCCCTTTGTAAAACCATGCTGAGATTCGTTGATTAATTTATGCTTTTCAAGGTGGCTACGAACTGCCTCGGCAATTATTGATTCCATAAATTTTCCACTATGGAGGTTAGGCTTATTGGTCTATAGTTCGAAGCTAAGGACCTGTCACCTGTTTTGAAAATAGGTATCACATTTGCCATTTTCCACTTATCTGGCACCATGCCAGTTTGTAGTGATATGTTGAAAAGATTAGCCAAAGGTGTGCTAAGCTCCTCTTTACATTCCTTTAGAACCCTTGCATACAGTTCATCAGGGCCTGGGGATTTGTTAGGTTTTAATTTATCTATTTGCCTAAGGACCATGTCACTTGTGACCCTAATAGTGCACAGTTTATTATCGTCCTGTTCTACATAATTTATCATTACTGGAATATCGCTGGTATCCTCCTGTGTAAAAACTGAGAGGAAGTATGTGTTAAAAATTCTACACATTTCCTTATCACTGTCAGTGAGCTGACCCGAGGAACTTTTGAGTGGGCCTATCTTGTCCCTGATCTTACTTCTGTATACCTGAAAGAATCCTTTTGGGTTAGTCTTCGATTCTCTTGCAACTTTAACCTCATAATCTCTTTTTGCTTTTCTAATTCCCTTTTTTATTTTCTCTTTAACTGAATATATCGATTTCTTAATTGCCCCTCTCCTCTTTTGATTTGCCTATATATGCCTCTCTTTTGACCAATCAGATATTTTTAATCTATTGTTCATCCATTTAGGATCATTTTTGTTTGATCTGATTTCCCTATTTGGAACATAATTTGACTGAGCAGCTAGAACTACGCCCTGGAAAGCATCATATCGGCAACCATCACCACCTACCTGACCCTTAGTCAGGTCATTCCAGTTCAGCCCACCTAAGTAATTTTTCAGTCCTATGAAATCAGCCAAGCGAAAGTCAGGGACGGAGACTTGATTGCCATTATTAGGGGAATTCCATGATATGTTAAAACTGAGTGATTTGTGATCACTCTCCCCAAGCTCATCATTAACCTCAAGATTATTAATTAGTGTTTCCCTACTGGCAAGAACCAAGTCAAGGAGGTTATTTCCCCTAGTTGGCTCTGTCACAAACTGTTTTAAAAAACAATCCTGGATCGTATCAAGAAAGTCACCCGACTCTAAATTTCCTGTCAAATTGCTCCAGTCAATCTGTCTATAGTTGAAATCTCCCATTAGCACAACATTTTCGTATGTAGATGCCTTACGAATTTCGTCCCATAGAAGTTTACTGCACTCCCTATCAAGATTTGGGGCCCTGTAAATCACACCCAAAATTAGTTTTTCTCGGCCCTCGAGATATGGGAGGAAGTGTAAAATAAAACCAGCGAGGAGCAGGGGTGCGGTGGGCACAATAAGGGAACACTGTATCAACATCCAGGGTCCCAGACTTTTCAACATCTTACCAGAAGATATCAGAAACACTGCTGGAACAAGTGTTGAAGCCTTCAAGAGGAAACTAGACAAGTATTTTCGCCAGGTGACAGATCAACCAGGCTGTGATGGATATTTGGGGCAGCGGGCCTCCAGCAGCAACAGCCTGGTTGACCAGGCGAGCACCAGACGAGCCTGGCCCATGGCCGGGCTCAGAGAGTAAATATACTCTCGAAATTCTTCAAAGGTATATCAAAGGTATGGTATATAAGTGAGGTAGTGGAGGCACGAACCATACATAGCTTTAAGATGAGGTATGATAAAGCTCATGGAGCAGGGAGAGAGAGGACCTAGTAGCGCTCAGTGAAGAGGCGGGGCCAGGAGCTGAGTCTCGACCCCTGCAACCACAATTAGGTGAGCACACATACACACACACACACACACACACACACACACACACACACACACACAGACTGACACACACACACACACACACACACACACACACACACACACACACACACACACACACACACACACACACACAGCAACATTGGACCTTGTGTTCACCCTGGGCAGCTCAGATATTGAGGATATCAAGTATGAGAGTCCCCTAGGAGCTAGCGACCACATGGTTCTGTGCTTTGAATACATAGTAGAGCTGCAAGTGGAGAGAATAACAGGAGATGAATGGGAAAAGCCTGACTATAAAAGAGGGGACTACATAGGGTTGAAGAACTTCCTGCGGGAGGTCCAGTGGGACAGAGAACTGGCAGGAAAGCCAGTAAATGAAATGATGGAATATGTAACGACAAAATGCAAGGAGGCAGTGGAAAGGTTTATTCCCAAGGGCAACAGTAACAACGGGAAGACCAGAACGAGCCCCTGGTTTACCCGACGGTGTAAGGAGGCAAAAACAAAGTCCAGTAGAGGATGGAAAAAGTACAGAAGGCAGAGAACACATGAAAATAGGGAGATCAGTCGCAGAGCCAGGAATGAGTACGCACAGGTAAGGAGGGAGGCCCAGCGACAGTATGAAAATGACATAGCATCGAGAATCAAGACTGACCCGAAACTGTTGTATAGCCACATCAGGAGGAAGACAACAGTCAAAGACCAGGTGATCAGATTAAGGACAGAAGGTGGAGAACTCACAAGAAATGATCAGGAGGTATGTGAGGAGCTGAACAGGAGATTTAAGGAAGTTTTTACAGTAGAGACAGGAAGGGCTGTGGGAAGACAGCACAGAAGGGAACATCAAGAGGGAATATACCAACAAGTGTTGGATGACATGCGAACAACTGAGGAGGAGGTGAAGAAGCTCTTAAGTGACCTTGACACCTCAAAGGCGATGGGACCGGACATCTCCCCATGGGTCCTTAGAGAAGGAGCAGAGATGCTGTGCGTTGCCTCTAACCACAATCTTCAAACATCCCTTGAAACTGGGCAACTACCTGAGAAATGGAAGACAGCTAATGTAGTCCCCATATTTAAGAAAGGAAACAGAAACGAGGCACTAAACTACAGACCTGTGTCTCTGGCATGTATTGTGTGCAAAGTCATGGAGAAGATTATCAGGAGGAGAGTGGTCGAACACCTGGAAAGGAACAAGATTATAAATGAAAACCAGCATGGGTTCATGGAAGGCAAATCTTGTATCACAAACCTCCTGGAGTTTTATGACAAGGTAACAGAAGTAAGACACGAGAGGGGTGGGTAGATTGCGTTTTCCTAGACTGCAGGAAGGCCTTTGACACAGTTCCCCACAAGAGATTAGTGCAGAAGCTGGAGGATCAGGCGCACGTAAAAGGGAGGGCACTGCAATGGATAAGGGAATACCTGACAGGGAGGCAGCAACGAGTCATGGTACGTGAAGAGGTATCACAGTGGGCGCCGGTTACGAGCGGGGTCCCACAGGGGTCAGTTCTAGGACCAGTGCTATTTTTGATATATGTGAACGACATGATGGAAGGAATAGATTCTGAAGTGTCCCTATTCGCAGATGACGTGAAGTTGATGAGAAGAATTAAATCGGACGAATATGAGGCAGGACTGCAAAGAGACCTGGACAGGCTGGACATGTGGTCCAGCAACTGGCTTCTCGAATTCAATCCAGCCAAATGCAAAGTCATGAAGACTGGGGAGGGGCAAAGAAGACCGCAGACAGAGTATAGGCTAGGTGGACAAAGACTACAGACCTCACTCAGGGAGAAAGACTTTGGGGTGACCATAACACCGAGCACATCACCGGAGGCACACATCAACCAAGTAACCGCTGCAGCATACGGGCGCCTGGCAAACCTGAGAATAGCGTTCCGATACCTTAATAAGGAATCGTTCAAGACACTGTACACTGTGTATGTTAGGCCTATACTGGAGTATGCAGCACCAGTCTGGAACCCACACCTGGTCAAGCACGTCAAGAAGTTAGAGAAAGTACAAAGGTTTGCAACAAGGCTAGTCCCAGAGCTCAAGGGAATGTCGTACAAGGAAAGGTTAAGGGAAATCGGACTGACGACACTGGAGGACAGAAGGGTCAGGGGAGACATGATAACGACATACAAGGTACTGCGGGGAATAGACAAGGTGGACAGAGATAGGATGTTCCAGAGAGGGGACACAGGGACAAGGGGTCACAACTGGAAGCTGAAGACTCAGACGAGTCACAGGGACGTTAGGAAGTATTTCTTCAGTCATAGAGTTGTCAGCAAGTGGAATAGCCTAGCAAGTGAAGTAGTGGAGGCAGGAACCATACATAGTTTTAAGAAGAGGTATGACAAAGCTCAGGAAGCAGAGAGAGAGAGGATCCAGTAGCGATCAGTGAAGAGGCGGGGCCAGGAGCTGAGTCTCGACCCCTGCAACCACAATTAGGTGAGTACAATTAGGTGAGTACACACACATTACCTCATAAACCCTCACACATCCCGTATATACACCTACTTATAGGTCATCCTAAAAGACGGGAATTACGAAGTAATTCCAGCATTGATGGAACAACACCTTTGTATTCCAGCACTGCTGTAACACATTTATTCAAAATTGTAGACATGTCTACAATTTTTGGCCGGTTGAAACTCCAGACTGGTCAGTGTTCCATCACCAACCAGAGAGATGTACTCCAGACTGGTCAGTGTTCTATCATCAACCAGAGAGATGTACTCCAGACTGGTCAGTGTTCCATCATCAACCAGAGAGATGTACTCCAGACTGGTCAGTGTTAAATCAACCGGAGAGATGTACTCCAGACTGGTCAGTGTTCCATCATCAACCAGAGAGATGTACTCCAGACTGGTCAGTGTTCCATCATCAACCAGGCTATTTCAGGCAAGTCAGACAGTCCTCAAAGAATATTTCTACTTATTTCCTCGTTGATTTTGTACCATCCGCTTACCCCCCTTCCTCTCTCTCTCTTTCTCTCTCTCTCTCTGATATTTTTTTCTGTGACAAGCTACGTCTAGGTCACCTTCAGTGCGAAATTCAGGTGTCTTCCCAGTTCAAGATCAGCTTCGCCACATTTCCTCACTAACATTGGACTGTCCTGTCTACCGTAATTTACCTCCGACGTTCTCCTCGCTCTGACACTCTTCCTTCCCTCCTCGCTGACGGCCCCACCTTTGACACAGACTCTCTCTTTGAGTTTCTGACAGCAGGAATTTATTACGCAACCTCTGATTATACTCCCATTAGGACTACTCACCGCCCTTACTAACTTTACTTCTGTTACACTCTCCACCCTCGCTGGTCTATGATCAATCATATTAAACCTTTAGCACACCGTACCCTGCAGCGCTGTATGACCCTTAAGGGTTTAGCGCTTAATTATATTAATCCTCACAAACATTTGACTATCTCTGGACGACAAACCTCTGTATTCCTATGTTCACTATTATTTCCAGGGAAAAAGCGCTAGACCCGTAAGAATCATGAAGCTTCTTGGGGAATATGGAACAACTGGATGTGGTTCATGAAAAGTATTTTCAATCCACCAGCATCCAGAATCCTCTTAGAAAGAGGATTCCATGAGATGACCTGTAACCAGAGAACCTGCTTATGTTACAGCAGGGAATGTGTGAGCGCAAAACCAGTAAGTTCGTTATTACTTCATAACACAATTCAACAGCACGCAAAACCTCACACTATGGATATCCTTCGCCTGAAGTTCTCTTTCTGGATCTTGTGGCGCGGGCACAATAAGAGAACGTTGTATCAACATCCGTGGTCCAGACTGTTTAACAATCTACCGCAAAATATCAGACACAGTTTTCAAGATGAAATTGGACATATACCTCCACCAAATGCCATATCAACAAGGCTGTGATGGATGCGTGTGCCAGCTGGTCGCTGCCAGTAACAGCCTGGTTGACCAAGCAAGCACTAGACGAGCCTGACCCAGAATCGGGATGAGAGTCAGGACAACTGTCTCCACCCTAGCTGAAGTGTGCTCTGGGGATGAACGCCCCCGCGGCCCGGTCCTTGACCAGGCTTCCTTGACCTAGCTCACAACAAATAACTTACCTAATCTTACTATAATACCTCACTTGTTTTTCCTTTTATCTGTCTGTGCCAGTTCTGTCTGTGCCAGTTCTGCCTGTGCCAGTTCTGTCTGTGCCAGTTCTGCCTGTGCCAGTTCTGTCTGTGCCAGTTCTGCCTGTGCCAGTTCTGCCTGTGCCAGTTCTGTCTGTGCCAGTTCTGCCTGTGCCAGTTCTGTCTGTGCCAGTTCTGTCTGTGCCAGTTCTGTCTGTACCAGTTCTGTCTGTACCAGTTCTGTCTGTGCCAGTTCTGTCTGTGCCAGTTCTGTCTGTACCAGTTCTGTCTGTGCCAGTTCTGTCTGTGCCAGTTCTGCCTGTGCCAGTTCTGTCTGTGCCAGTTCTGTCTGTGCCGGTGTATTTTTATCATAATCATTATATAAGTTACAATGATTGTTGAAATGAAATATTAACAATTTAACAAAGTAATTTTTATTTATAAAAAAATAGCGAAATTCCAAGCGTTAAAATACCCAAGATCTCAAATACCCAAGATCTCAAATACCCAAGATCTCGAATACCCAAGATCTCAAATACCCAAGATCTCAAATACCCAAGATCTCGAATACCCAAGATCTCAAATACCCAAGATCTCAAATACCCAAGATCTCGAATACCCAAGATCTCAAATACCCAAGATCTCGAATACCCAAGATCTCGAATACCCAAGATCTCGAATACCCAAGATCTCAAATAACCAAGATCTCGAATACCCAAGATCTCAAATACCCAAGATCTCAAATACCCAAGATCTCAAATACCCAAGATCTCAAATACCCAAGATCTCAAATACCCAAGATCTCAAATACCCAAGATCTCAAATACCCAAGATCTCGAATACCCAAGATCTCGAATACCCAAGATCTCGAATACCCAAGATCTCAAATACCCAAGATCTAAAATACCCAAGAGATGTAATTGATAATCCTTTAAAATACCTAGAAATACTTTTTACAATCCAAAAAGGCACAACCAACCTTATTCAACTTAAAATATGTTGTTCTCCCTTACCATAAAAACTTGGTTGATATTTACTTTCTCTTCTTAATACTTTTACTATCAAAGTTGTATTTAAAAATCTTGATGGAGGAAAAAACTTTTGGAAAAAAAAAAACCCAAAATACTGACGGATGTGTCCATAGGATTCCTTGTAAAGTATGCGATAAAGTTTATTGGCCAAACTGGTAAAAGTCTCGAACAAAGATTAAGACAACATAAATATAGCATTAGAAGCGGACAAGATTCTAATGCTATATTTATTCACGTGAGAGATTTTAATCATCCAGTTGATTTTCAAAAAGCTGAGAATAAAATAGAATCATGTTTCATGGAAAGCAGTTTTGAAAATAATATGAGTATTTCTTTTGGTTTATATAAATTGGATTCATTTATAATTAATAAAATTTGGGAAGAATTTAATGATACATTAGACAGGTAAAAAATCTTAATGCTTGGGTAGAGTAACAGGTGTGTTTCACAGAGTCGGGTGTTGTCACGCGACTGTGAGGTGTAATCTTGTTGAGGTGACGTGATTGTGAGGTGTAGTCTTTCCCCTTTATATGCCTTGTTGTTGATGTTTTGTTTTTCATAGTTCCTTGATAATGTGAGAAGTCACGAAAGCGCTTGGAAATTCTCTATTTTTTCACAGCGAGTGTTTTGCATATTGTGATATCACCTGTTTGCTGTGATCTTATTGCATATATGTGTCGTGCCGAATAGGTAAAACTTGCGATTTTGGCTTAAATAGCAACGCTCTTGCCGAATAAGGCAAGCGAAAATTTGTAAATGTAATAATTTCGCAAAAAATTATTCTGAACCTAACGAAAAAAAAATATATTCCATTGCGTTTATTTAAATTATTGTAAACTTATGTAAAATACATTTAGTTGGAGTTAAAGTAAATTGCTCTTGTTATAATAAGGTTAGGAAAGTTTTCTAAGGTACTTTTGGAACAAAATTATTAATTTTTACATTAACATAAATGAAAAAACTATCTTTAACGTATAAGAGAAAATTTTAGGACAATTTTAAATCAGTTCTTGCTAACTGACCAGTTTTACCTATTCGTCACGACATACATATATGTGTGTGTGTGCGTGTTTCTCGTCAAATATGTGTAATGAAGGATACAAATACGTATGTACAAGCATCTATCTCCACTTATCATCGTTGGATGTACACAAACATATGTTCTATCTCTACTGCTCCATTTACGTCCCAACCATTTCCCCTTTCATTTTGTTTATACGACAGTGTTGCCATGTTAGTGGAGGGTGGCCCTAGCTAGGGTTTGGTTTAGGGCTGGCTGGTTTTAGGGCTAATTCAGGGTTGGTTGGTCGAGGTTAGTTCAGGGCTAGTTGAAAGGCTGGTTGAAGGGCTGTTTTAGGGTTAGTTGAAACGCCAGAGCTAGTAGGTATACAAGGTTAGGGACTGGTTTAAGGGCTCGTTCAGGGATAGTCTAGAACCTGACGCTCGTAACATGACCCGTCTCTCCTGAAATGAAAATAAACTTGATTGATAAAAATCCATTTTACACACAAACTCGTAATAAATATATAAACAAATAAACAGAAACATTATTCAACAGCCTCCAGATTTATTCATGTTCTTCCTGAAGTCCAAAAAAAAAGTTGATTTTACAATGAAATTCATTATGTTTCAAAATACATATCAAATACGCGATTGCTTAATTAGCCACTGGCGGCAACAACCTGGTTGATCAGGTACACTTGTGTTTTTTTACCTGTTGAACACCTGGTCAACCAGGTTGTTTGTGCTAGCGTCCCCCACATAGGCATCCGGCACTTGTAACTGGAAGTTATCCGACTTCTTGAAAACTATCGTCGTCAGGTTAGGGTTTCTGATATCTGCTGGTGGTGTGTTGAAGAGTCTTGGGTCACGCATGCTGAAGCACTGTTCTCTAGCTGTACCCATGTCTCCCTGTTCTTCAGGGTGTGCAGATCGGGGAATCAGGTCCAACAGGTATCTTACATGTGCTTACTATTAGGTAGCTCTCTGTGAACACCTGAAGCAGTGTGAACACCTGAAGCTGTGTAAACACCTGAAGCTGTGTAAACACCCGAGTCTGTGTGAACACTAGAGGCAGTATAAACACCTGAGGCAGTATCAACATCAGAGGCAGTATAAACACCAGAGGCGGTATAAACACCAGAAGCAACATAAATACCTGAGGCAATATAAACACCTGAGGCAGTATAAACACCTGAGACAGTATAAAAACCTGAGGCAGTATAAACACCAGAGGCAGTATAAACACCTGAGACAGTATAAACACCTGAAGCAGTATAAACACCTGAGGCAGTATAAACATCTGAGGCAGTATAAACACCTGAGGCAATATAAACACCTGAGGCAGTATAAACACCTGAGACAGTACAAACACCTGAGACAGTATAAACACCTGAAGCAGTATAAACACCTGAGGCAGTATAAACATCTGAGGCAGTATAAACACCTGAGGCCGTATAAACACCTGAGGCAGTATAAACACCTGAGAGAGTACAAACACCTGAGACAGTACAAACACCTGAGACAGTATAAACACCTGAGGCAGTATAAACACAGGGCACCAGGCGGCTCACTACAAGCAGAGCATTTAAGGTAGTAACTACCTCGTTAAGGTGTTTATAAAAATAAACATCGCTCTAATTATATTGGAAAAGGAGACAAAGGGTCGTTAAGGGGTTCCAAAGGGTCGTTAAGTCGCAATGGGTCATTAGCTGGAAACGGTTACTAAAATTGTTTACGATTTAACCCATAAGGGTTATACACCATCTTTGGTGCAATTGGATGCATTCAGGTTCGATCTAAGGGAAGCACGGGTCCAATTCCTTGGATCAAGAGCCCCTCACCTTCCTTGAGGGAAGAAATTTTTTCAAGCCCGTTAAAAATTATACTGAAAACGTAAAGACGAATGAAATTTGAAGGGGAAAAAATTTTTCCTGAAAAAAAAATTAATATATCCATAGCATTGACCCCAGAGATAGAAATCCAAAGAAGTTGGATCAGGGTTCCTCGTCAACCACTCCACAGGTCACCATTGTTTTTTCCAGTGACCCTAGTGGTACCTTTGATGAGTTTAGAGAGGTTTCGTACTTCCTCAGCCCAGTTCTGGGTCAGGCTTGCCTGGTGCTTGCCTGGTGCTTGGCTGGTGCTTGCCTGGTGCTTGCCTGGTGCTTGGCTGGTGCTTGGCTGGTGCTTGGCTGGTGCTTGCCTGGTGCTTGCCTGGTGCTTGGCTGGTGCTTGCCTGGTTCTAGACTCATGATATGCCCTTGTATCATACAATCAAGACACGGGGGCCAGGAGCTGACCTTTGAGGGCTCCTACACGTCGCGAGTCTACGCTCAGACACTTTGCTATTTTAAACTACTTTCTGTTTTCTGTCAGTGAACCAATGACCCACTCCTGAGCACTGTCCCACTCCTGGACACTGTTCCACTCCTGGACACTGTCCCATTCCTGGACACTGTCCCATTCCTGGACACTGTCCCACTCTTGGACACTGTCCGACTATGTCAGAAACCTTAAGTTTGCTAAATAACCTGCGAGTACTCGTGTCCCTTATGGCGAGATACAACAGAGGGGATATTATTGTCCCCTCAGATGTCGATTTCTGCTTTAAAAGTTATTTTCTTAGAGGAACTGATAGTAGCAGTAGTAACAGTAGTAGAAGAAGCAGCAATAGCAACAATAATTATAATACTCACGTAGGACGGTAAGATTGGCAGCGTGTCGTATGGCACCAGCGTTGCCGTAGGGTGTTACTTGGCACTGATACTCTCCATCGTCTTGAATGACCACGTCACTGATCAGGAGGTTGTGTACCCCAACTGCGTCGTCCCCCAGTACCGTGTACCGTGGGAAACCCGGGATGTTGCTGCGGTTAAATCCTGTGGGAAAAGACACGGCACATGTTAATAATAATAATAGTAATAATAATAACAATAATAATAATAAACTATATTTATGTCGGTTGCTGCGCCATCCGAGACAGGTGTCCCTGTGTTCCACAAACCTACTCTCCTCTACCTCAACGCATGAGAAAGGAATAGTGCAAGATGGACAAAAATATTGTAATGTGGCGAAATATAAATGCTTGCGTGTGCGTATGTATGTGCACTTGTGTATGTATGCGTATGCATGTGATGAATTTCGAGAGTTTTCCTACTCCCGTAGCCACGGGTCAGGCTAGTGTTTGTATTATATCTAGTATACACAATTGTATGTGTAAGCATATACGATTGTATACCGGTGCACACACACGCACGCACACACACACACGTACGTTATTTAAACGATACTATCATCAGTCTACAAGACATTAAACTCTTCTCCAACTCCTTTCACCTCTCGAGACCTATTCGCAGGGAGAAACGTCATCTCAATAACAAGGCTCTGGCACTAAACTTCATGAAACTTCAGCCTATGAGGAAACGCCAAAGAAAACAGAACACAAAAATGTATGTCTAGAAGAGTAGCGTGTAAATACTGAACTGTGCGTGAAGTCTTGGGGAGCAGCTTGCCACGTTTAACTTACTTCCGTCAGTGTGTTTACCAGGCGAGTGCTGAGTGAGAGGGAGGGAAAGAAGGAAGAGGAGGTAGGGAGGGGTAAAGAGTGGGGGGGGGAAATAGAAGAGGAGAGAGAGAGAGAGAGAGAGAGAGAGAGAGAGAGAGGAGAGAGAGAGAGAGAGAGAGAGAGAGAGAGAGAGAGAGAGATGCAGGGTGACAATTTGTGGCTGACGTCTCCACCTCGTTGGGGTAAATTATGCCAAAAGTTTGGAGAATTTTTTGTGACTGACTTCAATAAAAAAAATTTTTTTTCCTCCAACGATTTTTTAAGCGTTAATTTTTGGGGGGAGTAGTTAGCGGAAGTACTACAGCGCCTGTAACAAGACGCACTACAGCACTTGAAAGAGGACGCATTACAGTACCTACAAGAGGGCGCACTACAGCCTTGCAACAGGATGCACTACAACACCTGAAAGAGGACGCACTACAGCCCTGCAAAAGGACGCACTACAACACCTGAAAGAGGATGCACTACAGCCCTGTAATAGGACGCACTACAGTACCTGAGAAAGGGCGCACTACAGCACCTGAGAAAGGCGCACTACAGCACCTAACAAGGACGCACTACAGCCCTGCAACAGGACGTACTGCAGCACCTGAAAGAGGGCGCACAACAGCCCTGCAACAGGTCGCTCTACAGCGCCCTGTTACAGGCAGAAATGTTAAAGCCTAATCTCGGGAAAATGTTGCATGAAGAACATTGAGCTGTCAGCTGTCAACTATCAACCAACCTGTGACGATGGTTTTGTGAGCAAGAGAGCACCTATCACGAACAGTCTGGTTCATCAGGCAATCAACATGGATTTATCTTTGAAGAGTCTGAAGAGTTTCTCTGCTCTCGAAGCTCGGCCCTGGGCCAGGGTCGTCAGGTGCTTGCCTGGTCGACCAAACTGTTGCTACTGGCGGCCCGCTCGCCCACATATCCATCACAACCTAGTTGTTCTAGTACTTGGCGGAGGTATTCTTAGAGTTTTAGGGTACAAAGTAATTGCTGGTCGTTGGAAATTTTTGCAGCAGAACTCTCATTACTGGCGTTGGACTGAGCCGCGGGGGGCGCCAACCCCGGAAATCGACTCATGGTAGTACAGAAAAGGGGGGGAAATGCGGAGGATGTTCTGTGCTATAAAGATTCTTAGCTGACTGGTGTGCGGGTTAAGGTGCTTGAATATAAATAATATAGGATAGATATGTATGTAGACTGCCAAACATACAGATAAACAGACAGGTGTACACACACTCATGCAGACACATAGACAGACAGACAGACAGACAGACAGACACAAGCAGAAAGACGCACGGAACACGCGAGGAATCCTGAAATTTTTCAAGATGCAGCAGAAGTGAATTATCAGAAGACGACGCTGGCCTGTGTGACTTACATACTTAATGTAAATAATGAGAGCAGGGATGCTGGGAGATGAGGAATGAGAGATGCTGGGAGGTGATACGAGATACCGGGAGATACAAGATGATGGGAGATACGAGATGCTGGGAGATGAGAAATTCTGGGATGTGATACGAGATGCTGAGAGATACGAGATGCTAGTAGGTGAGGAGAGAGAGAGAGAGGACAGAGAGAGACAGAGAGAGAGACAGAGAGGAGAGAGAGAGAGAGACAGAGAGAGAGAGAGACAGAGAGAGAGAGAGAGAATGCCAGGAAGAAACCAATAAAATTCCACAGATCACTTTAATGCTGCACTAACGACTGCCACTGTTAGTTTATCTCTCCTTTCCCCCCTCGCCTCTCATGGGCCTCTCTTTCCCCCCCCTCTCTGCCCACTCGTAACCTTCCCTTCCTCTCCTCTGCCCTATTCCCCTTCCCCTAACTGTCCAACTTCCTCCCCTCTCACTGCCCTCGAGAGTTAGTTTATCTGTGATCTCACACCTCTCCTCCACCTCCTGACCTTACCTGCCATCTTGACTGCCTGGAGGCACCAACATTAACTGACATCTTAACTGACAGAAGCACTAAGAACACCTGTCTTCAGTGACATGAGTACAGGCATCAGCTGTCATCTTGATAGACAGGAAAGGAGCTGTCTAGTGTTTATATCTCTCAGTTTTACCTAGTACTTACCTAGAGGTGTATGCCGGGGAGTCGAGTCCCAGCCCCTGACCTCGCTTAATTACTTCGATCGGTATAGTCGCTTTTGTTTTAACCTTATCATGCCTACTCTTTAAGCTTCGTATTAAGTTTGCCTCCAGTACATTTCCATTCTACTCCATCTTAAATCACCCTGATGCTATAGAAGTATTTCCTAGCATCTATCTCTCTTCAGCAACCAGCATTACCTCCCTGTCACTGGTCCTCTTAATCTGAGTAGTTTATACATCTCGGCTGATAAATTAAACATATGCCTGGAGTCGATTACATCTACGCCAGGCTGAGGGACTGATTACCTCAAACTCATTTTAATCTTCACCATTCTCCACTGTGCTGGACTGATGAAGCAAATGTGGCGCGAAACGTTCCCTCAGTGAAGATACTCTAGTGTTGCACATATATATAACTTATCAGCTTGTCGGTGCTCTGAACCATTTATCTATACAACTTCCGGCTCTATCAATTCCTCTTAGAATCACCGACGTTGTAATTATGTCTCCTCTAGTCCTCTCCATCAAGGTCGTCAGGTTCAATTCCTTCAACCTGTCTCGATAATGCAATCCTCTTCAGTTCAGAGACCAGTCAAGTAACAAACTTGTGAATTTCTATAATGAGGTGGGCGTGCTATACCAGGTATACAACTACACACTAGAGCCATGTACTCACTGACTACCTATTCACATGTAGTGCACAAAGTATAGTTATACCCAGGCTCTTATATGGGTGTGAAGCATGGGCGCTGAATGTTGCAACGAGGAGAAGGCTGGAGGCAGTGGAGATGTCGTGTCTGAGGGCAATGTATGGTGTGAATATAATGTAGAGAATTCATTGTAAAGGTTTCTTTCCTCAAAATTCTTCAATGTTATGATGTTTCGCTAATCTTTCACGTGTTGCTGAAGCTGAACGTAATACATGAACCTCTGGTGATAATCTTGGTGGGTTGTTTACTAACATATGCGTTTCACTTTTATCTGCTCTAATGTCTGGTGTTGTACCTAGAGTGTATTCCGAGGGTCAGCACCCCCCATCAGTCCAGCGTAAGCATCACAGCCTGGCCGGTCAGGAGCTGACTTGAGAAACTTGTGCAGTTCCTTGTTGAAGACATCCAGGGGTCTATAGGTAATTCCCTTATGCATGCAATAAGGGCACTGAAAAATCTTGGTCCAGTCAAACTTACAGAACTGACTGTAACATGGGCTTTCTTGCACTTTACGAAGATGTAGTCCAACCATCCCTATTTTTCTTCTTACTTCGCAGAACTCCGACAAGTTTGCAAGACAAGCTTTCCCCATTCCTTAAGCCTCCTGGTTTTCTCTAAAGAATCTCTCTGCAGATGCTCCAGTAATCTTGCAGTCTTCTCCAAAACTTTTGATAATATGCATATTAAAGATACTGGCTTGTAATTTAGTGCCTCTTGTCTGCATATATATAATATTATATATATATATATATATATATATATATATTATATATATATATATATGAGAACCACTATGACCTTTCTCCAGTTGTCTGCCATCTGCACTGTGTGTACTCACATATTTGTGGTTGCATAGGTGGATCATTAGCTCCTGTCACCGTGTGTGTGTGTGTGTGTGTGTGTGTGTGTGTGTGTGTGTGTGTGTGTGTGTGTGTGTGTGTGTGTGTGTACTCACCTAATTGTGGTTTGCAGGGGTCGAGACTCAGCTCCTGGCCCCGCCTCTTCACTGATCGCTACTGGATCCTCTCTCTCTCTGCTTCCTGAGCTTTGTCATACCTCTTCTTAAAACTATGTATGGTTCCTGCCTCCACTACTTCACTTGCTAACAACTCTATGACTGAAGAAATACTTCCTAACGTCCCTGTGACTCGTCTGAGTCTTCAGCTTCCAGTTGTGTGTGTGTGTGTGTGTGTGTGTGTGTGTGTGTGTGTGTGTGTGTGTGTGTGTGTGTGTGTGTGTGTGTGTGTGTGTGTGTGTGTGTGTGTGAGAGAGAGGAGAGAGAGAGAGAGAGAGAAATTTCTCGTTTTACCCGTGATATACCTGTGAGCGGTTTCGAGATCACTTCTACTCCAGCAACTCTGTTACCAGACTTGCCCAGTAATAGCCTGATTAAGCTGGCTATTGCTACCTGCAGCTCGTTGTAATGCAACGATTTCATTACAGAGAGGCTGACAGCCTTCAGAAACGTGTCTACTTACTTGCAGAAGACTTCTACTCCTGTGTCGCCATTATGCCTTATATTGAAGTCTGCAGGTTGAAAGGTGATAGAGCTCTTGAGCCCAGAAAAATAAAACAGTGAAACACGGGACCAGGAGCTGAGATTTGAACCCCAGCAACCACAATTGGGTGAACACTTTGCAAACTCACTGCCCTCCAGTTGTGCTTATGGAACCCTAAAAATGAAGGCCTTTTTTATCCACTCTGCTCCTCGGATCAATCCTAATTACCCTCCGTTTCCCAGGCACTGTGTGGCCCCTACGGAACTAGCGCTTCCCCATAAATATAATAAGAATAATTTCACCCTTTCATATACTTTTGATGGGATCCAAGAGTTATTCTGCACCAGAGCCCGGCCATGGGCCAGGCTCTTATTTTCAACTTCGTAAGTGTCTCAATGTTCAACTTGTGTTTTTTTTTAAATCATTTACCACATTTTCAACTGCGTTTAGTTTACATTTCCTTCAGTATCTCTCGTTCCTAGAAGTATTCACCTTCGTCAGCAGGTGAGGTAACCGGCCTTAGATACTTGTCATGCATAACTGGTGGATTTCTCTCCCTGTGTTCTAAAGATAGTGTTACGAGTGCTTGGAAACACTCCCAGTAATGGTTCACAGAGTTCGTGCCAGTGGTAAAAGATTCCTGTATAATCAAGGTGGGTATCTCGCCAGCCTTGAAAGGAGTTAAAACCAAACAATGGTACTGAGCCATTCTGTCAGCCAAAAAGTGGGTATAAAGACATAGCAAGAAAAATCTTTCATTACAACGTTTCGTTTAAGGATGAGCTTTATTAAATAAAGCAATGTATTAGCTTCTTTCTGTACACTTAACGTACTACCCTGGGTAATTTATTTTTAAATAAAAGGCTGCCCCTGTTATCGTCGTCTTTATTTCAACTAGACGGCATTGTAAAGCTTCGAGCACACGTGCTGTGCAGGGAGGAATCATTAACGTGGATCCTCGGAAAACAAAAGTTCTTTTATATACACCCTATTATTATCATGGACTTTACTGCATTAGCTTCCTCGAGCTGCTGTAAAAGTTGGCTCGCAGGACTTAAATATTTCCCAGAAGCATCGACTAGTTCTCTCTGTAATCGACAAGTCCATTACGTTTTACATTGTTTCGTACCTGTTTTATTTCTCCCTTTTTTTCCGTTTCGCCGACTTACGAAATCATCATCGCTGAAAACGTGATTTTCCGCTGCCCAACGGAAAATCGTTTTGATATCTCGCTGCGAAGGTGCCAGGATAGATCAGAAAGCAAAGGTGCCTTATTGTCATATCCTTGTGGAGCTTCGAGGACCAGACAGAGTCAAGGTGACGGGATAATGCCTTGTCGATCTACGAGAATCAGAGAACAAAGGTGCCAGAACAGTGCCGACTGTTATGACAGAAAGAGCAAAAGTTCCAAGAGAACGCCCTGTGGAGCCGGCTGTTGACAGAAGGAACAAAGGTGCTAGGAGAACGCCCTGTGGAGCCGGTTGTTGACAGGAGGAACAAAGGTGCTAGGAGAACGCCCTGTGGAGCCGGTTGTTGACAGGAGGAACAAAGGTGCTAGGAGAACGCCCTGTGGAGCCGGCTGTTGACAGAAGGAACAAAGGTGCTAGGAGAACGCCCTGTGGAGCCGGTTGTTGACAGGAGGAACAAAGGTGCTAGGAGAACGCCCTGTGGAGCCGGTTGTTGACAGGAGGAACAAAGGTGCTAGGAGAACGCCCTGTGGAGCCGGTTGTTGACAGGAGGAACAAAGGTGCTAGGAGAACGCCCTGTGGAGCCGGCTGTTGACAGAAGGAACAAAGGTGCCAGGAGAACGCCCTGTGGAGCCGGCTGTTGATAGAAAGAACAAAGATTCCAGGAGAACGCCCTGTGGAGCCGGCTGTTGATAGAAAGAACAAAGATGCCAGGAGAAAGCCCTGTGGAGCCGGCTAACAGAAAAAAGATGCCAGAAGAACGCCCTGTGGAACCGGCTGTTGACAGAAAGAACAAAGGCGAGAGGAGAGCACCATGTGGAGCCGGCTGTTGACAGAAAGAACAAAGGTGAAAGGAGAGCGTCCTGTGGAGCCGGCTGTTGATAGAAAGAACAAAGATGCTAGGAGCAACGCCCTCTGGAGCCGGCTGTTGATAGAAAGAACAAAGATGCTAGGAGCAACGCCCTGTGGAGCCGGCTGTTTACAAAGAACAAAGGTGCCAGAAGAACGCCCTGTGGAGCCGGCTGTTTACAAAGAACAAAGGTGCCAGAAGAACGCCCTGTGGAGCCGGCTGTTTACAAAGAACAAAGGTGCCAGAAGAACGCCCTGTGGAGCCGGCTGTTTACAAAGAACAAAGGTGCCAGAAGAACGCCTTGTGATGCTCAACTTTTTCATAACTTTCACATTATTCTTAATTATTATGGCTTACTGTTTCCCTTCATGGAAAGGGGAAGGGGAAGGGGAAGGGGAAGGGGAGCGTTGATGCTGGTGAAGGGCTCTTCAACAATGGAAATGGAGCGTCACACCTCTTCCTTGAATTAGACCTGATGACCTTCCGTCCTCCAGACATGGGTATGACCTTCCGTCCTCCAGACATGGGTATGACCTTTATATTCCCATGTATATAAGGTCACAAAAAAGTCTGCTTCATTTCTCCCTTCCCTTTTATTTGACTTCTTTATTCTTTCCCTTAATCCTCCCTCTCGTTTCTTCCTTCCTTCCCCCGTTTTAACTACCCTCCCTTCCTCCCTCCCTCCTTCCTTCCCCCGTTTTAACTACCCTCCCTCCCTCCTTCCTTCCCCCGTTTTAACTACCCTCCCTTCCTCCCTCCCTCCTTCCTTCCCCCGTTTTAACTACCCTCCCTCCTCCTTCCTTCCCCGTTTTAACTACCCTCCCTTCCTCCCTCCCTCCTTCCTTCCCCCGTTTTAACTACCCTCCCTTCCTCCCTCCCCCCGTTTTAACTACCCTCCCTCCCTCCTTCTAGTTTTCTCCCTCTCCCTTCTCCCTCTGTAGCACAGCTTCCCTTTTTAAAAAATTCAAGGGAGAAGAAAAATACATCTCCTTTAACCTTGTGAGGAATCTCTCTCTCTCTTCTCCCTTTCTCTTCTCCTTTACTTTCACTTCTCCCTTACTCTCTCCAGGTAGAAGAGGGAGGAAGATAAGAGGAAATAATCAAATCTACTCAACAAATCTTCCCTACTGAAGGTATCTCCCTCCCCTTGATGCTGCTGATGGGCTCTTGATCCAGGCAATGGGATCTACCCCCCATTCCTCGGATTAAACCTGATTGCATTCCATTTCCCAGGCGCCGTATTGCCTGCATGTGCGCGTAGGGAACACCAACAGCCTGACTCATTACCATAACTGGACGCCAGGACTAAGAGAAGCAATCAAGGACAGGTATAATCAAGGTAAGAGGTAATCAAGGACAGTGGTAATCAAGGAAAGAGGTAATCAGGGAGAGGGGTAATCAAGGACAGGCATAATCAAGGTAAGAGGTAATCAAGGACAGTGGTAATCAAGGACAGTGGTAATCAAGGAAAGAGGTAATCAGGGAGAGGGGTAATCAGGGACAGGTATAATCAAGGTAAGATGTAATCAAGGACAGTGGTAATCAAGGACAGTGGTAATCAAGGAAAAAGGTGTAATCAAAGACAGATATAATCAAGGTAAGAGGTAATCAAGGACAGTGGTAATCAAGGAAAGAGGTAATCAAGGTAAGATATAATCAAGGTAAGAGGATAATCGACCTCTTGTTTCCCACATTAGCGAAATAAAGAAGAAAGTGATCATGTTATTCAGTTCTCTGAGAGAGAGAGAGAGAGAGAGAGAGAGAGAGAGAGAGAGAGAGAGAGAGAGAGAGAGAGAGAGAGAGAGAGAGAGAGTGAGTGAGTGAGAGAGAGTGAGAGATGTGAGAGAGAGACAGAGAGAGACAGAGAGAGAAACTGATTGATTACATCGTCTTTATACCTCTACTGCCTCCTCTGTATTGGACGGAAGAAACCTACTCTCCAGACGAAACGTTTCGGAATAAAGATACCTGTCAGACACACGTTTTAATCACCAGGCTGTTCTGGCTGGCGACTCGCTGACCCACATATATATCTAAATTTAAATAGAGCTTGAAAAAGCTTTCACAATATGCGCTATGGTTTTTTTTTTCATTAATTTCTTCAATTACATTTACAAAAAGGGTCCCACTTCAAAGAGGAGCTTCGTAAGAGGGTCGAGTGTGTGTCCGGGCGAGAGTTCCTAACGTCTGTTCCTGCTGAGCCGGGCTGTGGTGCATACACTTCTGTTGGTGCATCGAGTGTGTGTCCGGGCGAGGGTTCCTGACGTCTGTTCCTGCTGAGCCGGGCTGTGGTGCATACACTTCTGTTGGTGCATCTAGCACAGACAGCCTGATTGATCATACCGTTCACCGGGAGGCCTGGTCTGGGACCGGGCAGCAGGGGCGGTGACCCTGGGAACATATTCCAGGTAGCCTGGTCTGGGACCGGACCACCTGGAAGCAACACCTGATTAGCCAGGCTGTTACTGCTGGTTGCAGGCATTCGAGCGTACGAACCCCCAGCAACCTGGTTGCTCAGCTTGATGTATCCCGAAAATAGTAAGGAATTCTTTTACAAATTTGCACACTGAAGTAACTTCTTACGAGACTCGACAGAAGGAGCATACTTCACCCTCTCTCTCTCTCTCCTCTCTCTCTCTCTCTCTCTCTCTCTCTCTCTCTCTCTCTCTCTCTCTCTCTCCTTCTTCAACTCTTTCTCCTTCTCCTCTCCCCCCCTCCAGACCTCATCCCACTACCTCCCCTCCTCCTCATCCCACTACCTCCCCTCCTCCACAACCCACTACCTCCCCTCCTCCTCATCCCACATACCTCCCCTCCTCCTCATCCCACTACCTCCCCTCCTCCTCAACCCACTACCTCCCCTCCTCCTCATCCCACTACCTCCCCTCCTCCTCAACCCACTACCTCCCCTCCTCCTCAACCCACTACCTCCCTCCTCCTCATCCCACTACCTCCCCTCCTCCTCATCCCACTACCTCCCCTCCTCCTCATCCCACTACCTCCCCTCCTCCTCATCCCACTACCTCCCCTCCTCCTCATCCCACTACCTCCCCTCCTCCTCATCCCACTACCCTCCTCCTCCTCCTCATCCCACTACCTCCCCTCCTCCTCAACCCACTACCTCTCCTCCTCCTCCTCATCCCACTACCTCCCCTCTCCTCATCCCACTACCTCCCCTCCTCCTCATCCCACTACCTCCCCTCCTCCTCATCCCACTACCTCCCCTCCTCCTCAACCATACCTCCCCCCTCCTCATCCACTACCTCCCCTCCTCCTCAACCCACTACCTCCCCTCCTCCTCATCCCACTACCTCCCTCCCTCACCCACTACCTCCCTCCCCCCACCTCCCCTTTCCCCCCACCTCCCTCCCCCCCATCATTACACAGCAACGAAATTTAATATAACGATTTGCATAGTGTCCAAGTCGGTCATATTAATTACCGATATCAACTTTGCTTTGCGCAATTTTGACTTAATTGGTCTTCGCCATTGCAATTTATTTAGCGTTCCGGTAATTGGCAATTTGTTTTTTATGGCGAGTGATGTATGATGAGACCCGGGGGGGGGGGGCGTTAAGCCTAAGCCAAGAATTTTATTGCGTATTTTGGTGATAGCTTTATTGCGTGTTTTGTTCAAGTAGGATAGACGCGGATAGGGGGGGGCCCAGGGAGGGGAGGGGGAATAAGGGAGAAAATAAGGGATAGGGGAAGTGTGGAAGGTGCGGAGGGAGGGTTAGAAGAGAAGGGGAGAAGAGAGGAGAGTTTGTCAGGACGGGAGAGAGGAGGTTTTGGAGGGATAGACAACATGTGGATGGAAGGAGGGAGGGAGAGGAGGAGAAATATAGAAAGGAAAGAGGGAAGGAAAGTTGGAGGTATAGTATGAGAGAAAGAGAAAGAGACAGAAAAAATCATCAATAAAACTGAAAAAACACAAAATTCTTCGGGAAAAAAATCAATGGTAAAAACGCACTTCTGGAACCTACCTGGAACCTCACCTGGAATCTACCTGGAACCTCACCTGGAATCTACCTGGAGCCTTACCTGCAACCTACATGGAGCCTTACCTGCAACCTTACCTCGAGCCTACCTGTAGTCTGTTCAGGGTCTCATCGCCCCCGAGGCCCGGACCCAGACCAGACCAGACCAGACCAGACCAGACCAGACCAGACCAGACCGCTGATACTTCATCACTCAGGATGACCTTCACAATAAAAGCAGTGAAATGATTTTTCTAATATTCTAGTGTTACGAGGGACGCAACATTCCAGAGCCTCCCGCCGTCACCATCCTTCCAGATCCTCCAGACGTCACCCCAACCCTTCCAAACCCTCCAGACGTCACCCTTCCCCATCCCTGCCAGACCCTGTTAAGATGTCTTTAAATTTGCAAAGTTTTATGGGCTCAAGCAAGTCGTTTACAGCCGGAAAAAAGTCATCCATTCTTTTCCGAAAGTCACCTTTCAGAGCGGCCGGATACATTTCGAGGACGAACCAATTCACTTAGAAGGCAAAAAAAATAAGAAAGAGTGATGTTTATTGCTTGCAGTGGGATGCAGATATGACAGGGCGCTAAAGATACGACCCGAGCGCTTTATTGTCTCTTCGACGAGATCCTCCCCCTTTATTTCTGACGTGACGGGAACGAACGAGACGGCAGGTTGCGAGACGAGCTGAGAGAGAGAGGGAGGGAGAAAGTGAGAGAGTGTCAGGGAGACAGCCAGAATCTGAGACAACCACAGTCGGTGGCAGTTTACCACAGTGAAGTATATTATTAAATTCATCCCTGACTATCAGAACAGCGGCTGACCTCAGCCTGCGGCTCCATCACTCGCTGACAGCTATATCCATCTGAGGACGGGCAACGACCTGTTTTCTCAGCGCTCCTGCTGCTGAGAAAACGCGGTTGATGGAGCTCACAGCGTAATTTAACTCTGCGAACGTTTGTGAAGATGAATGAACATGAACCTGGGTGTGGAATGTGACTGCAAGGTCCAGGGAGAACTTCCTGCTGAACCGTGACAGTAAGACCATGACCCACGAGGGTTGGTCTGGGACCTGCCAGCCCATGGATAACCACCCTAGGTAATCTACACATATGCTATGTATAATAACAATAATAACAATAATTTTTATTTCTACGCGTACATTTCCAACGTACACAGACCATAGCTGATATCACTGACATACTATAAAGCCCCTTGTTATGCAGAGCATTTCGTGCAAATTAGGTAAATATTGACCCACACCAGTCGACTAACACCTAGGTGCCTATTTTACCGCTATTTGTACAGAGGCAGCAGGTGTCTTAAGGAAACACTCCCTCTTCCCCCCAAATGTTTCCACCTGTACCGCACATCGAACCATGGACTTCAGTATGTTAGCCAAGGGTGCTACCAGCCGAGCTACGGGACATCAATAACGATTATTTGTCTAACTATATTTGTGTGTACCTGTACCTAAATAAACTGACCACAGATGTGTGAGGGGGCAATGGGTTGGGCACGAAAAGGTTGGGGGGGGAGGAAATGGCTATGGAGGGGTACGAGTGATGTTTTGAGAGGGGAGAGCCCTGTGTGGGAGACAGATCAGAAAAATGGGATTGTGTGGGCGATAGATCAAGAAAAGGGGCTGTGGGGGCGATAGATCAGGATAGAGGGAGCTGTGTGCGATAGATCAGGAAAATGGGACTGTGTGTGCGAAAAAAAAGGGAGTTGAGGGGAAGCAATGGAGGAAGGGGGAAGTAGAGGGATAAGGTAGGAGGAAGAAGAGGGGGTTAGAAGAGGGGTGTAGAGGAGGGAGAGACGTTACCGCTGATTACAAGCGCAGCCTCGCAAATTCAGGCAAGATATATCCTTCCCCTGTGGTGGGTGTCGTCTGCTCTGCTGGGTTTACACCAGGCGGCGGCGGCGGCGGCGGCTACTGGAATTAGGAAGCCAGAGTCTTGGGTTCTGTAATCTGCTTCAGTGTCTCAGCCCTGTTTACCTTGTTACTCTTACTGCAGCCACCACTCAACACAACCAACAATGACAACACGCTCTCAACCAACAATGACTACACACTCAACCAACAATGACAACACGCACTCAACCAACACGCACAAAACACACTCAACCAACACGCACAAAACACACTCAACCAACACTCACAACACACTCAACCACTATTCTCTTTTTCATTAAAGGTGAGAATAGGTTAGACTAGATAATAAATTATTATTAATATTATTATTTCAACACACCGACCGTGTCCCACTGAGGCAGAGTGACCCGAAAAGAGAAGAAACACTTTCATTCCATCGCTGTCTTGTCAGAGGGGTGCCGATACTGCAGTTCATAAACTGCAGCATCTCCTTCCCCCTTCTCCTTCAGAGCACAGGCACTGTACTTCCCACCTCCAGGACTCAAGTCCAGCTAACCAGTTCCCCTGACTCCATAAATGTTACTTTGCTCACACTCCAACAGCTCGTCAAGTCCTAAAAACCACTTGCCTCCACTCATTCCTATCCAACACTCAAGTATGCTGGATATCTAAGCCCCTCGCATACAAAACCTTCACTCCTCCCCCCTCCGCTACAGATTTATACCCTCTCCAAATCATCCTATTTTCTTCCATCCTCTCTAAATGTCCAAACAACCTCAACAACCCCTCCTCAACCCTCTGGATAATACTATAAATAACTCCGCTCCTCCTAATCTCCAAGACACGGATTCTCTACATAATATTCACATTTGTATAATTATTATTATTATTATTATTATTATTATTATTATTATTATTATTATTATAAGGGGAGTGCACAGCTCCTGGGGAAATGGGAGGACATCAGGTTTAAGGATGGGGTGATCAGGTCCAATTCTTTGGATTAAGAGCACCCTCACCAGCGTCAAGGAACCTTTCATGAGGGGTGTGAGAAATGTCAGGCTGTGCAGTGGCGCCAGCCGAGGTTTCGAGCGTTAAAATCAACACATTTCGCACTTCTGGTGTGAAGTCGGGATGACCCCCGACAAGAACAACGTCTCCTTGTCGGATCTAGCAAGTCAGGCCGACCGATGTACCGACGATCGTAATTCGGGAGGAAACGAAGGACAAAACTCCCAAGGAAATGTTACGAAAGTTTGTGATTTTAATGTCTTTAGAGAGAGAGGAAGAGAGAGAGATGAGAGAGAGAGAGAGAGAGAGAGAGAGAGAGAGAGAGAGAGAGAGAGAGGGGCGGAAATTCACACACACAGTGATCACCTGCCCTGGTGACTTCTGACGATTTATTTTTCTTGAAGGAAACTGCAAGTTTAAGACGATACAAGAAAACATTCTCTTACCACCCCTCTTATTTTTGGATGCTCAATATCTCACTCCCCTCTCCTCCTCTCTCTCTCATTCTTTTTTTTTTTTTTTTACACAGGTTTGACAAGGTTAAGGATCCCTAGCTTTATGACAGCTATTTACAGGTTAAGGATCCTAACTTATTGCAGCTAAGAGCTGTTACCTACATCAGCTATTTGAAAGCATTTTTATTGTTATGAACATACAATAGGAAACAGGATGAAGTTGGAGCATCTGTGGCCAGCATTTTCATTGATCACAGACTTTATCTCGTTGAACATCATTATGACTGTACGATGTGTTCCATACACGAGTCATCCTGGTATGTATCTCAGATGGAGTGAGTCTGGAGAAGGTACAACTGCTCTTCTCTCTCTCTCCCTCTCCTTCGTCCTCTCCTCTCTCTTTTCTCTCTCTCTCTCACCCCTCGTCTCTCTCTCTCTCCTCACCTCCTTCTTCCTCTCTCTCTCTCTCTCTCTCTCTCTCTCTCTCTCTCTCGTCTCTCCTCCTCTCTCTCTCCTCTCTCTCTCACTCTCTCTCTCTCTCTCTCTCTCTCATCCCTCTCCTCTCTCTCTCTCTCTCTCCTCTCACCTCTCTCTCTCTCGAGCAAATCTTTGTGGCACCTGAGTGCCTAGTTAAGAATCCCTTAAGGAATACCCTCAAGTGCTAGCCAGATTTTTTTCCCTGCCTTCAAGGTCATTTATTACTTGAGAACGATTCATCCGATCATCTTGAAACTTTGAACCTTTGTGTACTGTAACTAGGCAAAGATTCATGCAATTATTCGTATGTGTGGGTATCCTCTGGTCAATACATAGACCAGTCTCCATTTTAAGAGGAAACTGGACAAGAATATTGACCAGGTGCCAGATCAACCAGGCTGTGATGGATATGTGGGGCAGCGGGCCATCAGCAGCAAGAGCCTGGTTAACCTGGCAACCACCAGACGAGCCTGGCCCATGGCCGGGCTCCGGAAGCAGAAAACTCTAGGAAGTCATCAAAAGGTGTATTAGAGGTATTATAGTTTCTGCGGAGCACGAGAATGACTCTTCTGATCGCCTTCAAACTTTCAATACTGGCGTGTGCTACTTAGCAGAAGTTAGGAAATATAACTGAAGTGTGTAGCTCCTAACTTCAAACTTTATTTTTAAAAAATATATATTTTTGCGAAATAACTTATGTATGACTCGTCTTAGGGATTCATACTTCAGAGAGAGAGAGAGAGAGAGAGAGAGAGAGAGAGAGAGAGAGAGAGAGACAGAGAGAGAGAGAGAGAAGAGACAGAGAGACAGAGGAGACAGAGAGAGACAGAGAGAGACAGAGAAGAGAGAGAGAGAGAGAGAGAGAGAGAGAGAGAGAGAGAGAGAGAGAGAGAGACAGAGACAGAGACAGAGAGAGACAGAGAGAGAGAAAGAGAGAGAGAAGAGAAGAGAGAAGAGGGAGAGGAGAGAGAGAGAGAGAGAGATGAGAGGTAGAGAGAGAGAGAGAGACTGATACACAATACGTTTAGGTTGTGTAAAAGCAAATTTGTTAATTTACTGACAAAATTTAACTTTGAACTGCCGAATCCTGTTCAATAATTGAAGAATTCTTCTTTAGAGCGGATTCAAACTTTCCAGCGATGCTGTGGCTTTTGCTCAGTGAAGATTTGCGTCGATTTTTTACCTCGTGTAAGTTTTAATTTGACAGTTTTATTAAACGAACCAATTTCTGCAGATTAAATGGTAAATATCTTCTCCATTCGGCTTCAAATCTGGTTTAGATAATTTTTTTCAGCTGATTTCGGGCTGTGTTGGCGCTAGTTTGTCAGTGTTAGTGAAGAAATTGTGGAAATTCATACACTGGATTTTCAAGTGATAAATGGGGAATGCTTCATTCGATCGGCTTCAAACCTTTATCGCTGATTAGTTTTAGAGGAAACTTTGAATAATTATTTGACTGTCTAGGTGTCCTAACACAGTTTTTTTTTTTAAGCATACTAAAAATTTTGAGAATTTGAAATAGATTATCTCAGAAAACCGAAAAATGTTGAAAACTCACACTTGGGGTATTTTTTTTTTTAATTTCCATGAGTTTAGTGAACCCTCAAAGATCCTTTTTTTCATACGGTTTTATTGCAGAGCCGGTCATATACTCGGGCACAGCACTCCATTCTTACTGCAAGGTTTTTTTCTTTAAAGCCTGAGAACACCTCATCCGATCGGATTGAAATTTTCAAAGGTGAAATATAAACATTTCTCTGATGTTTGTTTCACTTAGGGAAAAAAACAGATCCAGTCTTGCAGGATCGTTCTTCCTTCATCGTGCTTGTAATATCTTAGCACGTTGGCACTCGAAGCTTTTCGTTACAGCCTCTACCAGTTTAACGTTCCACTGTAGGCATCACAGCCCCTTTAGTTGCTTTAAGGAACATTTTCAGTGTGTTTGTTACATCCCTGCAATTCCTTACGCTATTTCCGGCTCGAGTTAAGTCTCCGGTAACCTTCTAGTCTACTTCTCCTGAGGGATCGGTGTGTGATTGTTGGTTTAAATTGTTCAGTTGCCTTGGGGTTGTCATGGTTGGAGTCCTTCTGCAGGTGTTTCTGGGGGTGGAGGTTGTTTGCCCTTCCACCTGTGTTTGGGTTATTCTGCTTTTCTTTGTCATTTCCTCCCAGTCCTCCTTTCGTTTTTGCAGTCTTTCCGTTTCCGTCTTACATCTCAATTTGTATTTTCCTCATTCTGTTGATAACATTCGCAAACCAGCGTATGTAGAGGTCGCTTCCAGTGCTCAGGACATAAATACAAGGATAACAGTATAACACTCTTGCCGCGGGAGCGCTGACCCCCGAAATCCCCTCCAGGTATATAAAATATGTTGTCAGAATCTTTGGTGTTTAAACCCTGTAAAGTATAAACCTGTTTTATAAACTAGAGAAAAACCGAGAGTTAGTTCAACTTCCCTTCCTTCCAACTCCCTTATAAAAAGTCTTTACCTCCTTCCCTGTTCAATTCCCCAGAGTCCTGCCCCTCCCACTCGCATCCCTCTCACACAAAAAGAGTCTTTGGGCATGATCCAAGCTCCCAGACAATCCCACAATATATATACAGCTAGTGGACCACCAGCCAGCTCATTTTTTAAAATTTTCGAACATATACGAACATTTTCGTACATTTCCTGGCGGCAGGGGTGGCGGTATTTTGTGTTAGCGTGGGCAGGGGTTGTTAAGGTGGACCCGAATGATCCCTTTGACGTGAAAGTCCGTCTTGCGAATTATTTATGTCACGTTTCTAAGTCGTAAGTTAACCCGTGGCTGTCACTTTTCCTCCATTCTTCTCTGCCTCGCCTCCTCCATCTTCTCTGCCTCGCCTCCATTCTTCTCTGCCTCTCATCTGCCTTGATATTTTACGATCTCTTTTCAATCTTAAATCATCCTTAACATTTCGATGTGTTATTTATGCCATTATTTTCTCTCTCTCGTTTCTTCCATTTCTTTTTCGTCAGTGGTTTTGTGTGTTTCTCTCTCTGCGTGTGCGCCCGCTTGCATATACGTATGCGTACTTACCTGTAGTCACCTATTTGTGGCTGCTGGGGTCGATACGTAGCTCCTGGTCCAGCCTCTTTGCTGGTCGTTAATAGGTCCACTCTCTCCATGAAAGTCTACAACTCACTTTCTTGGTGTCTCTCTCCATTCCTACTACTACTACTGCTACTACTACTATTACTGCTACTACTACTATTACTGCTACTACTCCTCCCCCCCCTCTCTCTCTCTCTCTCTCTCTCTCTCTCTCGCTCTCTCTCTCGCTCTCTCTCTCTCTCTCTCTCTCTCTCTCTCTCTCTCTCTCTCTCTCTCTCTCTCTCTCTCTCTCTCTCTCTCTCTGGCAGTCTTGTTGATGAGTTTCATGTATGCGAGGCTCGGGGTGCCACAACGCTGCATATGTTAGCTGTGAGGTAACAATCAAGGCTGGAGGTGGCTAGCAGTGGGAGTTGGCTGGCTGTGGAGGTGGCTAGTTGTGGGGCTGGCTAGCTGTAGAGGTGGCTAGCTGTGGGGCTGGCTGGCTGTGGAGGTGGCTAGTTGTGGGGCTGGCTGACTGTGGAGGTGGCTAGCTGATCTCCCACTCGCTAATGTATGCACACACTACACTATCCCTCGTCCACACTGTTCTCACACCAGTGGTGCCTCTGTCACCCTCTCATCCACTAAGAAACAGTTCAGAGCCGGGTTAAAAATATTTACACATGTCTTGGAGTATACATGTGTACTGGTGTATACATTTGGACTGGTGCATCGTATATGTGAAAATAAGTGCAATTACTGTATTTTTCCTACGTATGCGTAGTTAGAGGTCATTTAGTCTGCGTCATTAGCAGTCATTTAAGAGATAGCTCTCTCAGATCATTTAATTGAGTGAGACAGTGACAAGAGAATACTCTTGCCACTCTCCCCTTCAAGAGAAGGGCCTCGATGCTAGTAAAGGGCTCTTGATCTCGGGAAATGGAGCTACCCTTCCCCATTCAGATCAGGTCTGATTGCTTTCCTTTCTCCCCTAGCAGTGCATGATAAACTGTACGGATTTAGCGCTTCCTTCTACCTGATAAGAGTTTGGAGATTTACAGTGTCCTCAGTAGATGCCACACTCCTAGGAATTCTAGTATCGTCTTCCAAGGATGATAAGATGCTAGGACTCGTGTCTATGTCGGGTATAAGAACGACAAAGATGGGTGGGGGAAGCACTGTACCTTGAGGAACAGAACGTTTCACTGTGTCAAACTCTGATTTAAATCGGTGGTTTACTATTCTTTGTGCCCGATTTGTCAGAAAATTAAAAATAATTTTCCCATTTTTTTTAAATCATTCCTTCCCTCATACATTTCACGTGACATTACACCATGATTACTGTTGTCGAAGTTTCTTACAAAATCTGTATATTACGTCTGTAATTTGGTTATCTCCCAGAGCATCCAACATGTAGTAGGTTAGGTTAGGTGAGGTAAGGTAAAATAAGGTTTGTCAGGAAACAGAACATGAGGTTCCTGACGGTTCTTTTAGTCATATGATGACCCGCAGCTGGAGCTTTTGGTCAACTGACCGAGTCCTTCCACTGGCTTACCGGTCCACCCTTTTAAAAATCATGGTTATGATTATAACCAATTATAGTCTACATATGTATATTATATAGTAATGGTTCAGCAGTTGCGAGAGGCAGAAGCACCCTGTTGTAAGCCCATGTTGTCCTGGGACATGCAGGTGTTGTGACTGCATGTGTTTAGCAGTGTTACTTAGAACACTTACATGGATTTCGATAATCCGGGATGTTGTTATTACTGATCTATTGTCCTCTGCTATTGCTTTGCTGCCACATTTGCGGTGTGGGGCTATATCCGTTGTTTTTAACGACTGTGTGATGACCCCCATGTCTAGGCATCCTCGACATACAATATTTAAGGCTCGTAATGGGAGTTTCTTGTTGTTTTTGATGAACAGTATTTCGTTTTTTATTGCTGTAATATTTATCCAGGGGTTAGCATATAATAAATTTCGTATTTTAATTTCATTTATTGCTTTTAACTACTCCTGTTTTTCCTGGACTCTGACTCTTTCAGAGTGAGCTCAACATTATCTATTTCTTTAGCCAGTGTTTACGTCTGTGTTTTAGGTAGACTAGCTCCCTTAAGCTCTGCGATTCTTCGTCTTTCTATGGTAGAGGGAGCGTCTCTTTCTAGCTTACGTCTTCTCTTCTTTTTCCTTATCTTTATATGCCTTGAGTTTACTTCCAGCGCCACAGTAAATTCTTTCTCGACACCGGTTCGGATCCATATTATTTCAACTATTTCCCCCACCATGTTTCGTTAATGACATGATTTATTTCATCCCAGTTCATGTTCTTGTTAAATTTGGTGATAACACCATCAATGCTGTTTGCATATTACTGGGCGGAACTGCAGGACACGCAGGTCTGAACTTATATTAGGCTGTGATCTGAATTTACTGGCCTCTGATACTGTTATATTTCGTATCAAAACATTATTTGTGAAAAATAAGGTCGAGAGTTTTGTTGGCTCCACTACTTGCTAGCTAAAGATGGTCTAAACTGCGCCAGGAACAATCTCTCGACCCTTCCCTCAAAAACTCGGTGAGTATAGCTCGATGACAAACTTGTTTGTTCGTTCGTTCGTTCTCTTTCTTTCTTCTCTCTCTCTCTCTCTCTCTCTCTCTCTCTCTCTCTCTCTCTCTCTCTCTCTCTCTCTCTCTCTCACCTCACACTCACCACACAACACACACACACACACACACACACACACACAGTCGTTCCTGCCATGAATCCCCCGTTACCAAGTATTGTTATAGGACAGCGTTGGTCAGGCGGCTGCAGCAGCAGCCGCCACAAAGCCGCCGCTAGCACCGATGAGGCAGTGGAGACATCTCCGTACCGTCGATCACCTACCATGAAAGGAAGGCTGAACGCTGCAACGGCGGCCCGGACGGAATTAAGAGCGGAATCGAGGAAGGGACGACGAAAAAGATTGGAGGAAGGAGGAGGAGAAAGATAGGGCCTCGGAGGAAAGAAGGAAGAATAAGGTGGGTAATAAGCATGGGTACAAGAGATAGAGATAGGTAATGAGGATGGATGAGGAGAGATTGAAATGGCCAAGGCGTGGCGGAGGAGGAGGAATCAAAGGAGGAGGAAGAAGAGGTAAGAGCGATGACAATGTTAGGGGGAAGAACTAGTGTGTGTGTGTAATGGAGTGTTGGACTGTAGCGGGTGTCAACACTTCTTCCTAGACGAGGTCGACCCCAGCTGATTCTGTGGTGCCAGAGCTATGTATGTGGTGCCAGAACTGTGCCAAAACCATGTATGTGTCAAAAAACTATGTGCCAAAACTGTGCATGTGGTGCCAAAACTATGTATGTGGTGCCAAAGCTATGTATGTGGAGCCAGAACTATGTCGGTGCCAAGACCATGTATACCTTTGATATACCTTTGAAGAATTTCGAGAGCATATCTACTCTCTGAGCCCGGCTATGGGCCAGGCTCGTCTGGTGCTTGCCTGGTCAACCAGGCTGTTGCTGCTGAAGGCCCCCTGCCCCACATATCCATCACAGCCTGGTTGATCTGGCACTGGTGAAGATACTTGTCTAGTTTCCTCTTGAAGGCTTCAACACTTGTTCCAGCAGTGTTTCTGATAGCTTCTGGTAAGATGTTGAAAAGTCTTGGACCCCAGATGTTTGTGCTTCCAGAACTGTATATGGTGCCAGAGGGAGCTGGACAGATATCTGAAGTCGGTGCCGGATCAGCCGGGCTGTAGTTCGTACGTTGGACTACGTGCGGCCAGCAGTAACAACCTAGTTGATCAGGCCCTGGTCCACCAGGAGGCTTGGTCATGGACCGGGACGCGGCGGCGTTGAACCACGGAATGCCCTCCAGGTAGACTCCAGATAGAACTATGTATGGGTACGCCATAACTATGTGGCACCAGGACTATATGGTTCCAGAAACGTATATATAGTGTCAGAACCGTGCGTGGTGGGTAAGATGACCCACGAGGGTAAAGTGAAGGGCGTGGGTGACCCAGGAGGGTAAAGTGGAGGGCGTGGGTGACCCACGAGGGTAAAGTGGAGGGCGTGGGTGACCCACGAGGGGAAGTAAGAGGTGGGTAAGATGACCCACAAGGGGAAAGTAAGTGAAGTGCGTGGATAATGACCCACGAGGGGAAACTAAGGTTCACAAGGCAGGTTATGGAATTAGAAGCTACTAAAGGGGATTACGACGCCATATTCACCGTCACTCCACACCCTAATCCATCATGGCAAATGTAATAATTCCCTCTTATTCCTCCCCTCTTCTGTTTCTCCTGCGTCTCTCATTTCCTGCCATCTTTATTGTGCTTTCTCTTTGTTTCTAAATGGCTCTCCAGCTGTCTATGTCTGTCATTTCTTTCTCTGAATTTCTTCCCACCACCTGTGCTTTATTTCACCTTCCCCTCATTCCTCTTTCATCCCCCATCCTTCCCTTTCTCTATTCTTCTACAGCCAAGCAACTGCAACCTGTTCTCACTGAGCATCACATTATAGTCCCAGTGGACTGTAGTCAGCAACATGTTCACTGGGGTCAGTTTTCAATTGCTCCATTATGGAAGACTGGAGGAAATAGAACATTGAAAATGAGTGGAGGAGAAACTCAAACTATTCATCTATACCAGTTATCTATATCCATCTATACCAGTTATCTATATTCAAACTATTCGGGAGAGCGATGGAAGATGGTGGTGGAAGATCTCATTTTCAGGGATCATAAAAATGTTGCTACCGCGAGGAAATTGATGGGCTGGATAACTAGAACTTCCAAGACAAGAGATGCTGGGTCACTGATGATGCTCTTCGAGTCACTTGTTTGCTCCAGGCTGGAATACTGCTGTATGCTAGTCATCCTTCAAGCCGAGCTATAGAACGTACAGAGAACTTTCACTGCCCGGATACGTTCAGTTAATAATTATCCCTTTATCGGGCAGAGGCATCTCGACTGTCACCAGTGGCGGCGCTAGTGAGAGAAGCGGCTGTTTCAGCCACTTGAAAAATGTCCCTGAGCCCTTCCAAAGCCCCTAAATATTATCAGTAGCAATAATAATAATAATGTTGCTACAAAATAAGTCTACTAGCCCCCCCTTCCGACAAGGTAGCTATCCCTGACCCATCCTCTGTGTGGAAATTCTGGCACTGCCCCTGCTAGGAACACTAAGTACCTTTGTATTCTTTGGAACGTAAGCGTGAAAAATACATAATATTCTACACTGGAACAATAAGGAAACACTGTGATTATCAAATGGTATACAATACCGACAGGTTGGTAGATAAGACACATAGGCAACATTTAGGCAACTTTATTCCGAAACGTTTCGCCTACACAGTAGGCTTCTTCAGTCGAGTACTCTGTCAGACACTGCAACACAATGGCATCTTGGTACAGAAGAGAAAACACCTTGGACAACTTTTTCAAGTGAGAATTGTTTGATCTGAGAGGGACGTGACCTCCCAGTGGCTACATTCTCACTACTACTCTGCACCTCTCCTTCCGACAGTATTTAAGTCTCAACACTGTCACTTGATCTTCAGTTAGTTCCAGACTTTGGAACAGAACTTCTCCAGGCTGAGGGACTGACAACCTCAAATCTACGACTTCAAGGGTGATGGGCTGATTACATCGTCTTCACATCTCTACTGCTCCTGCCTACTTTCTGTACTCGACTGAAGAAGCCTACGGTGTAGGCGAAACGTTTCGGAATAAAGTTGCCTAAAGGTTGCCTATGTGTCTTATCTACCAAGGAAACTGTATCAACATCCGGGGTCCCAGACTATTCAACATCTTACTAGAAGATATCAGAAACACTGCTGGAACAGGTGTTGAAGCCTTCAAGAGGAAACTGGACATCTTCACCAGGTGCAAGATCAACCAGGCTGTGATGGATATGTGGGGCAGCGGGCCTCCAGCAGCAACAGTCTGGAAATAAATGGTATAAAATACCGACACAATGGCAATATAAACACAAATGCAGTATAATGTGATCCTTTATTGACTACGTTTCGCCCACACAGTGGGCTTTTTCAAGTCACAAACAGAACTACCTGGGGTGGAAGGAACGCGAGTATTTATAGTCCGGCTGAGGTCAGGTGAAGAATGCTGCATCTGATGATGTACCGAGTTGGGTTGTAGAGTCTAAAAACTTGGGTAGCTTGGAAAGGAGACTGGACAAGTTTGTGAGCAGACCTTCTGCAGTGTTCTTATGTGGGATAGCGATGAAGAAGTTTCTTGGCAAGTGGTTCAGCTATGTTATAGAAGCCACTATTCTGGTTGAAGTTGTCGGATATAGAAATAAGTGATGATTCCAGGATTCTTCGGTATTGAGTGTTGTCTTCTGTGGCGATAAGTCTTGAGTTTCTGTAGTTTATCAAGTGGTTGTGTGAATTACGGTGTTGTACGCAGGCATTCCTTGTGTCGTCAGACCTGCTTGCGTATTGGTGTTCTGAAATACGTGTTTGGAGGTCCCTTGATGTTTCGCCCACGTATAACTTGTTGCAGTCATTACAATGACTGCAACAAGTTATACGTGGGCGAAACATCAAGGGACCTCCAAACACGTATTTCAGAACACCAATACGCAAGCAGGTCTGACGACACAAGGAATGCCTGCGTACAACACCGTAATTCACACAACCACTTGATAAACTACAGAAACTCAAGACTTATCGCCACAGAAGACAACACTCAATACCGAAGAATCCTGGAATCATCACTTATTTCTATATCCGACAACTTCAACCAGAATAGTGGCTTCTATAACATAGCTGAACCACTTGCCAAGAAACTTCTTCATCGCTATCCCACATAAGAACACTGCAGAAGGTCTGCTCACAAACTTGTCCAGTCTCCTTTCCAAGCTACCCAAGTTTTTAGACTCTACAACCCAACTCGGTACATCATCAGATGCAGCATTCTTCACCTGACCTCAGCCGGACTATAAATACTCGCGTTCCTTCCACCCCAGGTAGTTCTGTTTGTGACTTGAAAAAGCCCACTGTGTGGGCGAAACGTAGTCAATAAAGGATCACATTATACTGCATTTGTGTTTATATTGCCAGCAACAGTCTGGTTGATCAGGCAAGCACCAGACGAGCCTGGCCCATGGCCGGGCTCCGAGAGTAGTGAAACTCTCGAAACTCTTCAAAGGTGGAAGAACGAGTCCCAGACCTGAACACTGAAATCACTCGTATGAAAACAGGAGACTTGGCAGACGGTGCAAAGTACCTCCAATGACAATCAGAGGCGCGACGGGTACACTAAGAATAATAAGCGTACGAGGTCCCCGACTTTTCAACACCTTCCCTTCTAGCATTAGAGGAAATACCAGCTAATTTCTTCTAATTAGTTCCTAATCAACCAGACTGTTTTGTATGCATGACTGCGTACGACCATCGGTAACAGCCAGGTTGATCAGATTTTGATCCATCAGGAGTTTTGGTCTGGGACCGGGCTGCGGGAGCGTTGACAACCCCCCCAAGCATCCTTCAGGTACCTCACGGCCCTCCTCCCTCCCCCATCTCTCTCACCTCTGACATCCTCCTGCATCCCTCTCCTCACCACCTCTATCCTACTCTGTGCTCTTATCTAATTTGCCTTCTCCAAGTCTTTCTCTCCTCTCTGCACTCTTTCCTAACTTCCATCACCTCCCTACCCGTCTATCTTCTCTTCACTCTCTTCTCCTCTTCATCCTCCCTGCACGTTCTCTCCCCGCTCTAGAACGGGGTAACGGGGGGGGGCAGTGAACCTTCTAGGATGGGGCCACGGGGCAGCGACCCCCTCAAGGGAGTCACAGGGGGAGGGAACCCCTCTAGGGAATCACGGGGCCAGGACCCCCCTCTAGGGAGTTACGGGGGCAGCGACCCCCTCCAGGGCGGTCACGGGGGTAGTCACCCCCTCTAGGGCGGTCACGGGGGCAGTGACCCCCTCTAGGGAGTTACGGGGGCAGCGACCTCCTCTAGGGAGTTACGGGGGCAGTGACCCCCTCTAGGGAATTACGGGGGCAGCGACCTCCTCTAGGGAGGTCACGGGAGCAGCGACCCCGGGACCATCATCAGGTAGAAATTAAGAGAAGGTTCCGGAGATCATCGACCTCGAGGCTTGGTTGACGGGTTGATCAGTCCAGGTTATTTATTGATGTTGGCAGCGGCAGTCTGCCGTGGCCACCACAACCAGTCTGCCGTGGCCACCACAACCAGTCTGCCGTGGCCACCACAACCAGTCTGCCGTGGCCACCACAACCAGCCTGCCGTGGCCACCACAACCAGTCTGCCGTGGCCACCACAACCAGTCTGCCGTGGCCACCACAACCAGTCTGCCTTGATCATCACAACCAGTCTGCCGTGGCCACCACAACAAGTCTGCCTTGGCCACCACAACCAGTCTGCTGAGGAATATCTCACAGTATCTCAGGTTTACTCAAAGAAAACAGAGGCTACTAAAGCACAATGACAAGTCAAACGACCAAATCAGTAAGTGTAAAGGGACCAAGACTCTTCAGCAGCCTCCCTTATATTAGAGAAATTACCAACAGACTTCAAGGGAACTTAATAAGTTTATCCATGTCATTTTATCAGCTGAGCTGTGGTTATGTTGCAATGTGTGCATAACTCGCACCAACAGCTTGACTGATCAGGCTGTAAACCAGGAAGCCTAGCCTGAGACCGTGCCGCTGGAAGGGGGGGGGCAAAAACCACTGGTATTGGGGGGTAACCCATGGGGTCCATTACAAATAACGTTGAGAGGTAATGAAGACAAATAAACAGCACTTAGGAGAAGAGGGTGACATTCTCAGAGCGTAGATCTTCACCTTAAATGTCGTATAGTTTACTTTGGCTCGGAAGACGACTTAGTTTACTCAGCCTTGAACGTTTGCCGAGTTCTCGATCAATCAGCTGTGATGCTAAGGGATGCGAGCCTGCGTATATCCTGTGACTATTTTGAGTTTCCCCCATTACTCCCGTCAGTCTGTCCATGAGCCAGCTGTCTGGTGCTGTAACTGTGTACTTTTTTGGTGCTTGTCTGGTCATAAACATTGCAATTGGTCGACAGCTCCTCAATGATACATCACGTCTAGTTGATCCGGCACTAACTACACCGTCTGTCGAATTTCCTCTTTAAAGACTTCTACTCTTGTCAGTAGTAAGATTCCCATATCTTCTGAAGATATATTTACGCAGTACAGGCCTCAGATGTTGATACAGTGTTATCTATTGTGTCCACGGCTCTCCTACTTTCACTGGCTTTATTTTACATTTCCTCCCATATCTCTCACTCCAGTACATTGTTTTAGACCAGTGTAAGCTTGGCATTATAACCTCAAGTATACTTATCACATTATACACTATATCATTCAACATGTTTCGCCCTTTGCTTCACTGAGTAAATATTCATAATTTTCAAAAGTTCCCAGTAGTTTAAATCCTTCATTGTCTCTATCCATGTAGTAAACGACCTCAGTATCTGTTGCAGTAGTAAACGACCTCAGTATCTGTTGCAGCAGTAAACGATCTCAGTATCTGTTGCAGCAGTAAACGATCTTAGTATCCGTTGCAGCAGTAAACGATCTTAGTATCTGTTGCAGCAGTAAACGATCTTAGTATCTGTTGCAACAGTAAACGATCTTAGTATCCGTTGCAGCAGTAAACGATCTTAGTATCTGTTGCAGTAGTAAACGACCTCAGTATCTGTTGCAGTAGTAAACGACCTCAGTATCTGTTGCAGCAGTAAACGATCTCAGTATCTGTTGCAGCAGTAAACGACCTCAGTATCTGTTGCAGCAGTAAACGATCTTAGTATCTGTTGCAGTAGTAAACGACCTCAGTATCTGTTGCAGTAGTAAACGACCTCAGTATCTGTTGCAGTAGTAAACGACCTCAGTATCTGTTGCAGCAGTAAACGATCTCAGTATCTGTTGCAGTAGTAAACGATCTCAGTATCTGTTGCAGCAGTAAACGATCTTAGTATCTGTTGCAGCTCTGGTATCTGTCGTGGCGTGGATGGTGGCGTCAACATTCTCAGTGGAGACAACACACACAGGCAATTTGAAAAGAATGATCCTTCTTCCTCTTGAAAGTTCTCATTATCCACCACATTTGCCAATCTTTCACATTTACTTCATCGTCTTGTGTAAAGGACAGTTCTCAAGGGTGGTGAGACCAACTTGTTATACTGACCACCCTGTTATATTGACCACAGTGTTACACTGACTACAGTGTTATACTGACCACAGTGTTATATTCAGCTGTCCAGTTGAAGACTGTTTACATCCCCGAGAATTTTCAGTGTCTTCTACCCGGCATAATTTCATTCATACTTTTTGTATCGTCCCATCTTCTGCCGAGTTCCTCCCCCTTCCCATCCGGCTGGACAGACACTTGATGGGTACAGGGAGACAAAGGGGGTTGTGGCAGGTCCTCATACGACAGCACTGAGCAGACTTGATTAAGATGAATCACACGGGAAGGAGCATTGAGAGTCTCCACTGCTCCCTTGACTCCAGTGTGTGTGTGTGTGTGTGTGTGTGTGTGTGTGTGTGTGTGTGTGGTGTTGTGTGTGTGGTGTGTGTGTGTGTGTGTGTGTGTGTGTGTGTGTGTGTGGGTGTGTGAGTGTGGTGGTGTGGTGTGTGTGTGTTGTGTGTGTGTGTGTGTGTGTGTGTGTGTGTGTGTGTGTTGTGTGTGTGTGTGTGTGTGTGTGCTGAGTCTCTGTGTGTCAGTGCGCCCCTTCGCGAGCGTGTGTGATACTCACCTATTTGGTGTTGCAGGGGCCTACTAGCTCTGGCCCCGCCTCTTCGCTGATTGCTACTAGGTCCTCTCTCACCTGCCCATGAGTTATCATACCTCGCCTTAAAACTATGTATGGTTCCCGCCTCCACTACGTCACTTTCTAGGCTATTCCACGGCTGACTACTCTATGATGAAGAAATACTTCCTAACATCCCTTAGATTCATTGAGTCTTTAACTTCCAATTGTGACCTCTTGTGTCTGTGTCCCTTCTCTGGAACATCCCGTCTTTGTCCACTTGTCTATTCCGCGCAGTATTTTATATGTCGTTATCATGTCTCCCCTGACCCTCCTGTCCTCCAGTGTCGTCAGGCCGATTTCCCTCAACCTTTCTTCGTAGGACAATCCCCGTAGCTCTGGGACTAGTCTTGTTGCAAACCTTTGCACTTCTCTAAGTTCTTGACGTGCTTGACTAGGTGTGGATTCCAAACTGGTGCTGCATACTCCAGTATGGGCCTGACGTAAATGGTATACAGAGTCTTGAACGAATCCTTACTGAGGTATCGGAACGCTATCCGTAGGTTTGCCAGGCGCCCGTATGCTGCAGCAGTTATCTGATTGATGTGCGCCTCAGGAGATATGCTCGGTGTTATACTCACCCCCAGATCTTTTTCCTTGAGTGAGGTTTGCAGTCTTTGGCCATCTAAACTATATTGTGTCTGCGGTCTTCTTTGCCCTTCCCCAATCTTCATGACTTTGCATTTGGCAGTGTTAAACTCAAAGAGCCAGTTGCTGGACCAGGCTTGTAGCCTGTCCAGGTCTCTTTGTAGTCCTGCCTGATCCTCATCCGATTTGATTCTTCTCATTAACTTCACATCATCTGCAAACAAGGACACTTCTGAGTCTATCCCTTCCGTTATGTCGTTCACATATACCAAGAACAGCACAGGTCCTAGGACTGACCCATGTGGAACCCCGCTTGTCACAAGCGCCCACTCTGACACCTCGTCACGTACTATGACTCGTTGTTGCCTCACTGTCAGGTATTCTCTGATCCATTGCAGTGCCTTTCCTGTTATGTGTGCCTGATCCTCTAGCTTTTGCAGTAACCTCTTGTGAGGAACTGTGTCGAAGGCCTTCTTGCAGTCCAAAAAAATGCAGTCGACCCACCCCTCTCTCTCTCTTGTCTTACTTCTGTCACCTTGTCATAAAACTCTAGTAGGTTTGTGACACAGGATTTTCCTTCCCTGAAACAGTGCTGGTTGTCAATTATACACTTGTTTCTTTCCAGGTACTCCACCACTTTCCTCCTGATGATCTTCTCCATGACCTTGCATACTATACACGTTAGTGATACAGGTCTGTAGTTTAGTGCCTCATGTCTGTCTCCCTTTTTAAAAATTGGGACTACATTTGCCATCTTCCATACATCAGGGAGTTGCCCAGTTTCAAATGATGTGTTAAAGATCTTTGTTAATGGCACACACAATATCTCTGCTCCCTCTTTAAGGACCCACGGAGAGATGTTGTCTGGTCCCACCGCCTTTGAGGTGTCAAGTTCGCATAGCAGCTTCTTCACTTCCTCCTTGGTTATATGTACCTCATCCAGCACTTGCTGGTGTACCCCCCTGTTCTGATTTCCTGGAGTCCTACTGGTTTCCACTGTAAATACTTCTTTAAATCTCGTGTTGAGCTCCTGACATACCTCTCGGTCGTTTCTTGTGAATTCCCCATCACCCTTCCTCAGTCTGATTACCTGGTCCTTGACTGATGTTTTCCTCCTGATGTGGCTGTACAACAGCTTCGGGTCAGTCTTGACTTTCGATGCTATGTCATTTTCATATTGTCCCTGAGCCTCCCTTCTTATCTGTGCATATTCGTTTCTGGCTCTTCGGCTAATCTCTTTATTTTCCTGAGTTCTCTGTCTTCTGTACCTTTTCCATTCTCTAGTACACCTAGTTTTTGCCTCCCTACACCTTTGGGTGAACCAAGGACTCGTTCTGTTCTTCCCATTATTTCTGTTTCCCTTGGGAACAAACCTCTCCTCTGCCTCCTTGCATTTTGTTGCCACATAGTCCATCATTTCTTGTACTGGTTTTCCTGTCAGTTCCCTCTCCCATTGAATGTTTTGAAGGAAGTTCCTCATGCCTGAGTAGTTCACCCTTTTGTAGTTTGTTTTTTCCCACCCAATTCCTGCTACTCTCTCCACTTGGAGCTCAACTATGTAGTCGAAGCACAGAACCACATGATCACTAGCTCCCAGGGGTCTTTCATGCAAGATATCCTCGATGTCTGAACTACTCAAGGTGAATACAAGGTCCAGTCTTGCTGGTTCATCTTCTCCTCTCTCTCTGGTAGTGTCTCTAACATGTTGATGCATGAGGTTTTCCAGTACTACATCCATCATCTTGGCTCTCCATGTTTCGGGACCCACATGGGGCTCCAGGTTTTCCCAGTCAATCTCCTTGTGATTGAAATCACCCATAACTAGTAACTTTGCTCCCCCCATGTGTGCTCTCCTGGCCACCTCAGCTAGTGCGTCGACCATGGCTCTGTTGCTCTCATCGTATTCTTCTCTTGGTCTCCTGCAGTTCTGTGGTGGGTTGTAAATTACTGCAATTATCACCTTATGTCCCTCAGACTGGATTGTTCCTACTAAGTAGTCCCTTTCACCCGTGCCATCCATTCCTTCCATTTTCTCAAAACCCCACTGGTTTTTAATGAGCAGTGCAACTCCTCCTCCCCCTCTCCTCCCTCTGTCTTTCCTGAGGATTTGATATCCAGGTGGAAAGATTGAATCTGTTATTATTCTGGTGATTTTTGTTTCTGTGAGTGCTATTATGTCTGGGGATGTCTCCTTGATTCTTTCGTGCCACTCCTCATACTTATTTGTTATTCCATCTGCATTTGTATACCACACCTTCAACTTCTTTTCTAAGACTGTGGTCTGGGAGGTGTATTGGGGTTGGGGAAGTGGGAGACCTGATAAGGAACTATGGGTGGTTGCTGTGGGGGTGGAGTTTGTAATGTAGTGGGTGGGGGCATTGGATGTGGCATGGGTGTTTTGGTTTAGAGTGTTTGGCTGCACTGGGGTTGACCTGGTTGGGAGGCTTCTATAGGAAGCTGTGAGGGAGGTTGTATTTGATCTTCTTCCAGTGTCTGGGATCTCCTGTCTGTCTTCTCCATCCCCTCTCTTTCCTCCTTTCGCCTTTGTACCATCTTTCTTAGTTGCTGCCTTTCTTTTTTGTTCTGTCGCGGTCGAGATACACCTTCCTGTATGCCGGCATGTCCCTTAATCGTGCTTTCTCCTGCAGCATCCTGTTCCGAGTCGATTCTGCCTTGGTCACTTTCACTGGCCGGGTTCTTTTTTTTACAAACCCCCCTATTCTCCGAAAATTTTCCAGCTGGGTCATGTCTTCTCCTATTACTTTCATGATGCTTTCAATTGCTTTTTTTCCCCTTGTTTTCTTGCTTCATATGTTTCCCCTTCAACTTCCTGTAGCCCATACACAAAGATTGACCTCACCCTTTCATTTTCCCACTGCATATCCCTGTGTATCCCCTCATTCAATTTGATTTCCTCCATTGCAGCTTTCCTTTCTTCAGTTTCACTAGCTACTGTACTTGGGCTCAGTGGCCAGTCATTTTCCCTTCTCGGCTTTCCCTGGGCTCTGCTGTGGTCTGTTAGGGCCTCCACATATAGCTTAGCTCTTTCATTTACTACAGTCTCCACTGACAGAGCTTCTACATGCAGTTTTGCTCCTTCTTTCCCTACAGTCCCCTTATTTGTGGCTGAGGTAGCGGTCTCTGTTGTCAATCACAAAATGTTCTTTAGTTCTTTAAGCTGTTTCAGATTTTTCAGTTCCTCTTCTAAACTCTGTATCCTGTGTGTGTGTGTGTGTGTGTGTGTGTGTGTGTGTGTGTGTGTGTGTGTGTGTGTGTGTGTGTGTGTGACTGTGTGTGACTGTGTGTGTCTGTGTGAGACTGTGTTTGACTGTGTGTCTGATGCTAGCTGCACCACCACTTTCAGCTTCAGTGTACCGGAAGCAAGTGGCAGAAGCACAGCTGCTCTCTGACTCTGTTTACCATCCGTCCATGGTAGCATGGTACTCCATCAGGGGGACTCTGGCTACCATTGTGTCTGCCTAACTGAGTCTGCCTTAGTGATGTGCACTGGTTTATAGTGAGCCATGGTCAGAGTCAGGAGCGCGGGGGCGACGACCCATTAAAGCCATTCAAGAAACATTCAAGACTCTACCTTTGATCTAGAGAGTGAGAGACAGCCAATAGGAAATCCCCAGCATGTTGTGTTCTCACTGCTAAGAGGAAAGCTTTGTTTTCCCTAGTGGCATTATCAAGTATTTTTTAATTCTTTATTTCCTATTTGATAGGAATTGGTCTCCTCGATGCAGATGCAAAATATGCATAACATACATACCTTGTCTGCTGTATACGTATAACAGACAAGCCTGGCACAGGACCGGGCTGCGGGAGCAGAAAAACTCTCGAAACCCAAAGGTGTATCAAAAGTACATACATGAGCAGCGAGGCTGTTGGTGTGTGTACGCTGTCTGCATTAAGTACAATAACCCGACCATTTCATACACAGTTACAAGAGTAGGTATGTCAGGATCACAAGCGGCCTGGCATCATCATAACACGAGTCAACATAATTCAGGATACGGTGTCAGGAGCGGTGACTTGACCCCTCACGCACTCAACTAGGCGAGTACACAAGTGGAACAGGATACTGGGTCTATCTCAGTAATTAATTAACAGGCGGAAGCAGCAATATCCATGATGTATTGGCAGGATTACTGACACCAGATACTGTGTGTGGGGGGGAAGGGTTGTCACCGAGTTGTGTTTGTAGGGGTCGACACTCAGCTCTTGGCCCTGCCTCCTAAACCATTTTGATCGCTTTCACTGATTTCTGACTTCTTGGGTCTAACCACGTCTACTCCTGAAGCCGTGTATTGAGTTTCACCTTACCACTGCCTCATCCAAGTCATTTCACTCAACCACCCTGAGACTAAAGAAATACTTCCTAATATACCTATGACCCATCTTTATCTTCAGGTATTAAAATGGAAGCTAGTTAAAGAGACTATGAATGTCCCTCAAGCTGTGAGAAGACGACATCACTCATTCTAACATGCAAGAACAGGAAAGAATTCACAGCTAGAAGCGTTGCCTTGCGAACGTTCGTTCCTTCCCAAGTTTACCTTGAAGTGTAGCTTGAGCCCAGACACAACTCATCCACAGGAGAGGAGCAAATATGACGTCTCGGTCTGTTCCATTATAAAGTAGCAAGTTCATTGTTACTTGTGAATTGTTCCTGCAACCGAAATCATTCCGTATCAAACCAAGAGGCTTGGAAGATGCAGCAAAGTATCTCCAGTAAGAAGCAGGGACGAGACGAGCACACTAAAAACTCTAAGTGTCAGAGGTACCCGACTTTTCACCGGCCACGCTTCCTTCACGATGGGAATCACTAACGAACCGCTAGATGTCTTCAAGAGAAAACTTGACTAGTTCCTCATATCGGTTCCTCGCCAGTCGGAGTGTGGTTCGTACATTGGTCAGTTACGGCAAACAGTAACACAACAACAGGCTGGTTGATCAAGCCCTGATACACTGGGAATCCTTGTTCTAGGAGCGGGCCGCGGGAGCGCTAGCCACCACCAGCATCGTTCAGGTCTTCTTGTAACGATAGTGTGACCTCTGTGTTTATTGATCTAGCTGGCAGTTTTTGCATTAATATTGAGCATCTTAATCTCTCTTAGCTCGCTGTCATATCTGATGCCCCTGTGGCGTACTGATGCCTAAGTGGCATACCTGATGCTCATGTAACACATTTTATGCCCCTTTGGCATGTCTGGTGCCCCCTGCGACACATTTTGCCCCTGCAGCACACTATGCCCCCTTGGCATACTTTGTGCCTCTGTAGCATACTTTATGCCCCTGTGGTATACTTGATGCCCTTGTGGCATGACTGATGCCCCTATGGCCGGTAGTGAGCGGTTTTCTACCCTTGTAGCCCCGGTCTGGACTTTCTTCTTGAAGTGGCCTTTTTTTTTTTTACTTTCACGCGCCGGTAAAAAAAAAAAAAGGAAAAACATTTGTCCTTGGCAGAGGCAGCCACCTGGCGGGTGAAGACGGAGGTTGAGAACACAGACTTCCAGGCCAAGGGACGGAGGTTGAGAACACAGACTTCCAGGCCAAGGGACGGAGGTTGAGAACACAGACTTCCAGGCCAAGGGGCGGAGGTTGAGAACACAGACTTCCAGGCCAAGGGACGGAGGTTGAGAACACAGACTTCCAGGCAAGGGACGGAGGTTGAGAACACAGACTTCCAGGCCAAGGGACGGAGGTTGAGAACACAGACTTCCAGGCCAAGGACAGAGGTTGAGAACACAGACTTCCAGGCCAAGGGACGGAGGTTGAGAACACAGACTTCCAGGCCAAAGGGACGGAGGTTGAGAACTACAGACTTCCAGGTCAAGGAACGGAGGTTGAGAACACAGACTTCCAGGCCAAGGGACGGAGGTTGAGAACACAGACTTCCAGGCCAAGGGACGGAGGTTGAGAACACAGACTTCCAGGCAAAGGGACGGAGGTTGAGAACACAGACTTCCAGGCAAGGGACGGAGGTTGAGAATACAGATCCCGCTAGGACTAGTTGAGAACCAGCTCAGGCCAAGGGACGGAGGTTGAGAACACAGACTTCCAGGCCAAGGGACGGAGGTTGAGAACACAGACTTCCAGGCCAAGGGACGGAGGTTGAGAACACAGACTTCCAGGTCAAGGAACGGAGGTTGAGAACACAGACTTCCAGGCCAAGGGACGGAGGTTGAGAACACAGACTTCCAGGCCAAGGGACAGAGGTTGAGAACACAGACTTCCAGGCAAAGGGACGGAGGTTGAGAACACAGACTTCCAGGCAAAGGGACGGAGGTTGAGAATACAGACTTCCAGGCTAAGGGACGTAGGTTGAGAACACAGACTTCCAGGCCAAGGGACGGAGGTTGAGAACACAGACTTCCAGGCCAAGGGACGGAGGTTGAGAACACAGACTTCTAGGCCAAGGGACGGAGGTTGAGAACACAGACTTCCAGGCTAAGGGACGGAGGTTGAGAACACAGACTTCCAGGCCAAGGGACGGAGGTTGAGAACACAGACTTCCAGGCCAAGGGACGGAGGTTAAGAACACAGACTTGCAGGCCAAGGGACGGAGGTTGAGAACACAGACTTCCAGGCCAAGGGACGGAGGTTGAGAACACAGACTTCCAGGCCAAGGGACGGAGGTTGAGAACACAGACTTCCAGGCCAAGGGACAGAGGTTGAGAACACAGACTTCCAGGCAAAGGGACGGAGGTTGAGAACACAGACTTCCAGGCAAAGGGACGGAGGTTGAGAAACAGACTTCCAGGCTAAGGGACGTAGGTTGAAACACAGATTAGGCCAAGGACGAGGTTGAGAACACAGACTTCCAGGCCAAGGACGGAGTTGAGAACACAGACATCCAGGCCAAGGGACGAGGTTGAGAAAAAGACTTCCAGGTCAAGGACGGAGTTTTAACACAGACTTTCAGGCCAAGGGACTGAGTTTGAAACACAACTTCCAGGGCAAGGACAGAGGTTTGAGAACACAGACTTCCCGGCAAAGGGACGGAGGATGGAACACAGACTTCGCAAAAGGGACGGAGGTTGAGAAACAGACTTCCGGCTAAGGGACGTAGTTTAGAACACAGACTTCCAGGCCAAGGGAGGAGGTTGAGAACACAGACTTCCAGCAAGGGACGGAGTTGAAAACAGACTTCTAAGCCTAAGGGACGGAGTTTGAGAACACGACTTCCAGCTAAGGGAGAGGTTGAGAACACAGACTTCCACCAAGGGACGAGGTTGAGAAAACAGATTCCAGGCAAAGGGACGGAGGTTAAGAACATCAGACCTTGCAGCAAGGGACGAGGTGAAAACAGACTTCCAGGCTAAAGGAGAGGTTGTTATCACTAGACTTCCTAGCAAGGACGAGGTTTGGAACACGACTTCCAGGCCAAGAACGTGGTTAGACACAGATTTGCAGGCCAAGGCGGGTTAGAGACAAGACTTCCAGGCAAGGGACGGTTGCTTCTAATCTATCATTTGTTTTACCATCTCCACGTTCTTAACCAAAAAAAAAAAAAGCCCCAGTTGAATTACGTCTTAAAAAGAAGCACGTGGTTGGTTGTGTTTCCGCAGCTCGTGATTGATGAACACTGCTGCTGTTTTAGATAACACGTGGCAGACGGCTGGTATTTTATTAGAAAACGTTTCGCCTGGCATCTTGATTATCTTTAAACACTCGCACATAGAGGGGAGAGCTTACAACGACGTTTCGGTCCAATGGACCATTTACAAAGTCACTTTGTAAATGCTTCAAGTCGGACCAAAAAAACGTCGTCGTAAGCTCCCTCTATGTGCGAGTTATTTGTGTATCGTTCCAGTCACGGTATTGTGACTTTATTATTTAAAGACATACGAAAAAAATACACAGTGAAAATAGGAAATAAAATCTGAGCTCTTTCATGTATACGGACATAAAACACTCAGATTTTATTTCTTATCTTCACTGTGGTATTTTTTTTTATATTTGTAATCGCGTGTTTTGTGCTTTCTTCCAAGACAGTGTATATAGACCGAGAGTTTGAGCGTTAGTGACATGTTCTAGTGTTTGCTGATGTTGCTTTCTAAACCAATTTGTCTATAAACCATACCACGGGTGGGGTTTGAACCCTCAGAGTCTCAAAACCCCAGACCGGGTTCAAACCCCACCCGTGGTATGGTTTGTTTGCAATCGTGTCATTACGATTTTGTGAGTCAATTTGTTTATATTAACAAGGCTTATACCAAGGCTGTTCTTACTCATCCGACGGGTTTAATGCTTTGCTCCTGACGTCATTGTATCCACGAGAACTGCCTGAATGAAAGGAGGGGTAAGCCAGTGGAAGGCCTCTGTCAGATGACCAAAAGCTCCAATGGTGGGTCATCACATGACTAAGACCCGCGTCAGGTAGCACTTGTCCTGCTCCCTGACGAACCTAACCTAACCTGCCGTAATGGAACTGTAATCTGGAGGTATTTCAAGAGCTGTATTGCCATTTCCATTCACTCAACCAACAGCCTCATCCCTCAGTTCCATCCACTCAGCATCATCCCGTGGAAAGACAAGCTGAATAAGAGGTTGACTGGATGAATGGAAGATCAATTAATCAAGAATCACCAACTGTCAATTTGAATCAATCAGAGGCCTTTGTCAACGCCCAGCTGGTTGCGGCGTCTTGACGGAATAACAGCAGAGGTAGACTGGATGGCCGAGGCAGACACTTCCTGGCCAGCCAGGATGTGTGGTTCGTACGTATGATGCCCTGCTGATTGTAATAATAGCCAGGTTGATCAGACCTCCATACATCACAAAGTCTGGTCTGCGACCGAGCCGTGGAAGAGGCACTAACGCCAGAATTCCCTGAGTAATTCTTTACGGCATGATAAATCCCCGTGCCGCCTCCGATCTACTAACATACCTGTGAATGGTATCGAGAGTTTCTCAGGAACGCCTGTTCAACCACACTGTTGGTGTTAACGGCCTGCTGTCGCACTCGGCCCCAAATCCGTTTAAAAGACAACAAATACTTGAGTTTTGGTTATGGTGGGTTGAACACTAACACACCCTCCGCGGCCTCGATGGAATAAATTATTCAGTAAGGGCGGCAGCCAGCTTGGAACAGGGGTCAACTTAACACCTAATTA
>NC_069449.1:19328434-19408434 GCF_026875155.1 Cherax quadricarinatus
CTTACTTTTTGTCTGGTCAACCAAGCTGTCACTGTTAGAGGCTAGCGCACCCGGAAAAGCATCAGTGGCTGATGGTGCTTTTCTGAGTTTGTCTGGGCGCCTGTTAAGATTACATCATCTTCAAACTAGCGTCGCCCGTAACACCGCAATGATAATAAACTCTGATAAAGTTATCATCATAACCCTCACACCATATTCATCACCACGCTATGTTCATCACCACGCTATGTTCATCACCATGCTATATTTATCACCACCCTACATTCATTACAACCTTTACCAGCTAGCTGATGATTTCTGGGATCGCAGTCTCCGTGATCTTCTCTGACCTGGTATCGTTACAAAAAAACAAAAGGCACAATACCGTGACTGGAACAATACATAAATAACCCGCACATAGGAGAGAGAAACTTACGAAGGTACGGTCCGACTTGGACCATTAACAAGTCACACACGAGCATTAGAAGGTAAGGGAGCCAGAATATATATGAGGAAAGGGCAGAGACAGGAGAAAGTAGAGACAGTAGTGGAACAGATAGTTCACTACCTCTTCCACTACTAGTGTGACTAGTTAATTGTCACAATTCGGACCGAAACGTCGTAAGTTTCTATGTGCGGGTTATTTGTCTATCTCATCGTTATGATCTACTCAGACTGTTGGTACATATAGGATATAACCGAAGGTCAACGCCCCTGCGGCCCGGTCCCAGACCAGCCCTCCTGCATGATCAAGACCTGGTCAACCAGGCTCTTACTGGCTGGTCAGGCAATGATTTGAAGAACTTGTCCTATACCCTCTCCCTCACAGACCCAAGTCGTAATGAACGACTTGGAATCGAATGGACGAGGATTCGAACCGTGGTAATGGTGATACAGTATTGTATCGCCTCGGTTGGAGTCCCCGTCCATTCTTTCGTTCATTCAGTAGACGTTTCACCATCCAGTGGCTTTATTAATACGAAGACGTAGTGAGAAGAATGTAGAATTACATACGAAGGATGAGTAAATCAGTCCCTCAGCCTCACCGTAGTCTTGAAGAACTCAAGACTACGGTACTCAAGACTACGGTACTCAAGACTACGGTACTCAAGACTACGGTACTCAAGACTACGGTACTCAAGACTACGGTACTCAAGACTACGGTACTCATGACTACGGTACTCAAGACTACGGTACTCAAGACTACGGTACTCAAGACCTTACGGTACTCAAGACTACGGTACTCAAGACTACGGTACTCATGACTACGGTACTCAAGACTACGGTACTCATAACTACGGTACTCATGACTACGGTACTCATGACTACGGTACTCATGACTACGGTACTCATGACTACGGTTTCTCATGACTACGGTACTCGTAAACTACGGTACTCATGACTACGGTACTCAAGACTACGGTACTCAAGACTACGGTACTCAAGACTACGGTACTCATGACTACGGTACTCATAACTACGGTACTCATAACTACGGTACTCATAACTACGGTACTCATGACTACGGTACTCATAACTACGGTACTCATGACTACGGTACTCATGACTACGGTACTCATGACTACGGTACTCATGACTACGGTACTCATGACTACGGTACTCATGACTACGGTACTCATGACTACGGTACTCATAACTACGGTACTCATGACTACGGTACTCATGACTACGGTACTCAAGACTACGGTACTCAAGACTACGGTACTCAAGACTACGGTACTCAAGACTACGGTACTCATGACTACGGTACTCATGACTACGGTACTCATGACTACGGTACTCAAGACTACGGTACTCATGACTACGGTACTCATGACTACGGTACTCATAACTACGGTACTCATGACTACGGTACTCATGACTACGGTACTCATGACTACGGTACTCATGACTACGGTACTCAAGACTACGGTACTCATGACTACGGTACTCATGACTACGGTACTCATGACTACGGTACTCATGACTACGGTACTCATGACTACGGTACTCATGACTACGGTACTCAAGACTACGATACTCAAGACTACGATACTCATGGCTACGGTACTCAAGACTGCGGTACTCAAGACTACAGTACTCAAGACTACGGTGCTCAAGACTACAGTACTCAAGACTACAATACTCAAGACTACGGTACTCAAGACTATTGTACTCAAGACTACGGTACTCAAGACTACGGTACTCAAGACTACGGTACTCAAGACTACGGTACTCAAGACTACGGTACTCAAGACTACGGTACTCAAGACTATGGTACTCAAGACTACGGTACTCAAGACTACGGTACTCATGACTACGGTGCTCAAGACTACGGTACTCAAGACTACGGTACTCATGACTACGGTGCTCAAGACTATGGTACTCAAGACTACGGTACTCAAGACTACGGTACTCATCACCAGCAACAAGGCTGAGAGACTGATCACCTCATCTTTTGTATATAATTCTACAGTCTTCACATTATGTCCTTGTATAGATAAAACCACTCGATGTCGAAATGTCTACAAATAAAGACGCCCAGATGTTGCACACTTGTATAATTATTCATCAATACCTCACGTGCATAAAACCTGTCATGCATGATGGAATACGTTCAGTAAAAGACACAAGTACCATTAATGGCACAGTAAAACGTCACATCAGTTGCACTCGTTTTACCTATTGTCCGCAATTCTTACCAACATTATTACACGATGGAACATGAGAGGGAAATATGGCAAGCTATCGTTCCTACCTCCCATCGTGTAATCCTCAGGAGTACCTACGATATAGCTCAAATACGGGGGAGTTTCGCAGTCATTTATCTTGTATATGAAGGGAGGAGGGTGCTGACGAGCCTTGGAAACCTTTATCCTTATTGAGATATTCCTCGACACACTTACGCCACCCTTGCTGATATCCAAGGCTGTTGTGCACCATCTGCAGCGTCTCCCTAACAAATTATTACATCTTTCTCTCCTGCGCTCTAAGGAGTGCAATTTAGGTGTTTCCAATAATTTAGGAGCTTAAATAAATTGATAGGGTTGGTGAAAGTTGTTTGTGCATTCTTCAAAATTGTATTTCCTTCTACCTTATGTGAGGCTTTTGGTGTACAGCAACAGACCTGGTAAATGATGGGTCCACCAAGAGCAACAGCTTGGTTGACCAGGCAATCACTAGATAAGCCTGGCCTAAGGAGCTCATCGTGTATCAAAGGCTGACATCTGGTTTTAAATTTGCACACAGAAATATCCTTTTGAAAGCAGAAGGATGCCTTCGAAAAGTGCTTGACAAAGCTTCTAGAGAGCAAAACGTTGCCAAAATAAAAATGTCACATTAGTTGCACTTGTGTCCTTTTACTTTACATATTGTCGGTAATTCTACCGACATTATTGCGACTCCTGTGTTGCTGGGTAAGGTAAGTGTTTTGCCTGGTTGGTTATCATGTATGCTAATATTTCAGAAATTTTGTAGCTTCTAGTATTACGTTCTATGGTGTCAGTGACTGCGATTAGCGAGGCTTCCAGACATCGTCGGCGTCTAAGGTCTTGTGTTCGGTGAGGACGAGTCGTGCCTCATCCCAATTCATCAAATGTCCCGTGGAGGATACAGGGACACTTCGATGTTCGCTCAGGCGGACCGAAAGATCTCTCTCTGTTTCCCCAACGTTTCATATCATCTTTGTCAAGGTCCCAGGACCGAAACGTCTGCAATAAGTGTTGTATCTGAACGCATTCGTCTCCCCCTCCCCCTATAATATGCCCTGCGAATTGCGGGTTTCATGCCCATACCCGTTGGCATTATGCCCCTACATTCAGTCTTATAAACCATTACATTACGCTGCGGTATTGCATATCCTTTCATTACATGAAATAATATGCAATACCGACAAGTTGATGAGACGCGTGTGCAGCACCTAAGAACATTAAGAATGGAGGAACACTGCAGCAGTCCTACTAGCCCATACTAGAAGGGTCCTTCTCAAAAATAACCATTCCCACCCACCCACTCAAGAACATAAGACAAACCCAGCCCTTCTCACTCATATTTGGACGTCTTAAATATAAATAATAACAAGAGATACCCAGGTGTAGTGCATGTGCTTTGTCCGCTTCGTAGACAGCTTAGATGAGTTTAGATTTAGAAAGGATGTAGGAAAGTACTAGTTTGGAAATAGAGTTGTCGATGAGTGGAACAGTCGGTCTAGCAGGGCCATTGAAGCTAAAACCTTGGGTAGCTTCAAATTTATGTTAGATAAATACATGAGTGAGAGGGGTTGGATAAGAATGGGACTTGCACAGGAGTTAATATGTCGTGGGGGTTCAGAAGGAGATATGATGGATAAGGTAAACGCACTTGTTGGATGGTAACGATATATATTGTCAGACTGTGGTAAGGAAGGGATGGGCCCAGCCTGCCGTGTTACTGCCTGGATGTCTAAACGCGGAGTGAGGACGAGGCAGAGCCTCTCACTCACTCATGCTGTATCCTGTGACGTCATACAGTCACAGGCCTAGGTATCTTCTATATAGGCTATACAACATCATGTAAGGGATTCAGCAACTATGCTGACAAATAGATTTATCGATGCTTATTGCTTGGATGGCATTGAAAGTGGGTGGGACAAATATTTTTAAGAGGGCTTGGGTTTGAGGAGGACATGCCTAGTATGGGCCAATAGGCCTGCTGCATTGTTCATCCATGCTTATAAGACATAGGCGGGGTACTCACCGAGGGCGAAGCCATCCTTGGTCCACTGCGCTTTGCCCTGCTGATGATCAATCTCGCAGAAGAGTGTTACACTGCCTCCAGCTACCACTTCCACGCTCTGCGGCGCCACTCGGAACGTCTGCGGCAGGGTCCACCCTGGAGGAGGAAAGACAGAAAAGTTAGGTCAATGGTCTGGTGCAGATCACCCGCAGCCTGCGCCACGGCTGAAAACAAGCTTGCTTGATAGTACTTGGGGGGATACATCTTTTGTGAAATGACGTGGCAATGACACTGTATCACGGACATGAAATTAAATGATAATGTGACGTGACATTAGATGACAGTGCGATATATTAAATGACAATGTGACATCACATTAGATTACGCTGGAGCAAGATACCAGGTGACAGTGGGACATGACATGACTTAGATGACTGTGACACGATCTTAGATGACACTGTGACGTAACTATATGACAGTATACAATTACCTCTGACGACAGTGTGACATGACATCAGGTGACAGGAACATGACAATGGGTGAACCTTTTATGGCACTGCGACACAAGAAGGAATTAGGACATGGCAATTAAAGTAATACATGGCACTGAGGGGCACTGGTGTACCATGCCCTGACATACCCTCCACATAATATAGCAGTAACTAGTATACTTTAAAAGGGAGGGGGCATCACTCACAGGGTCTGGGTCCGAGCCGCAGGGGGCGATGACCCCCTTCCTCCCCAAGAGTCGATTAAAGGTAAATACAGTAGTCAAAAGCATTTCATTAATGAACACCAGTACCTGGAGAAGGGGATGTGATCAGGTTTGATCCAAGGAAGGGAAGGATAGCTCCAATTCCTTGAATCAAAAACCCTTTACAGCATCCGGGCACCTCTTAAAGAAAAGACTACCTTAAATAAGACAAGTAAGTGTACAGGAATGTTTCCCGTGAGGGAGAGAGAGAGAGAGAGAGAGAGAGAGAGAGAGAGAGAGAGAGAGAGAGAGAGAGAGAGAGAGAGAGCTTCCCGAGGGAGAGAGAGAGAGAGATGATATAGCTTCAGCAGTAGCGGGGCCATGGCCGCCCTGGTCACCATCCATCAGCACGAGCAAGTGGGGCCCTGACTCTCTGACAAGACCTGCTTGTAGTACAAGCTGCTGCTACACGACTCTAGTAAGCAGGGAAGGAGGGAGGGAGCGAAGGAGGGAAGTATAAATTAAGGGAGGAAAGGGAGGAAGGAATGTATAGAGGGAGAGAAAGCAACAGTAGCAGCCATCAAGTTTGTGGCTACTGTTTAGGTCGCCTCTGTGAAGAGCATCAGTGTGGCTATACATCACAGTGAACCGTCTCTATGATGTGGCAAAGTTTCCTCGAAAGAACAACCATTAAGAGGCCGCTGACGCAGAGAGAAGTAGGCGGCTTCAAGATACATCTTAATTCTTTATTTTTTAGTTTCTCCTGCATTTGAGGTAACGAAGAGAGTCTTGCTGCAGAAATGGAAAACGGGCATAGAACCATAACTGCTCGTATAAATTCAGCGAAGCATCTGAACTACTGGGAAAGCTTAAAGCTTCTTGAACTGTAATTCTTGGAACGTAGGTGAGAAACAATCTATACTTGGAAAATACTAGAGGAAATGGTCCTAAATCTGCAATAATTATTGAATTAAACCTTAAGCACAATGGACCCCTACTCTTAGTTGAGATTTCACTGGGAAACTAAAACCTTAGGGGTTTACCGTACCCGAGGAATGGAAGGCCATGCTGGCTTTGATCCTATGGAAGCGAAGGGCGGCCCACTTCCTTTGATCACAAGCCCTTCGCCGGCATTAAAGCACCTGGAAGTGGCTGTTGTTGAAAAGCCTTGAACCCTTAAATACTTACCTAATTACTTCTAATACACTTATGCGCCCCAGCCTCTAATTAAGGTGACTTTAAGACCTCTAGCCAGCCACCTCCTCTCTCGCCAGAGCCTATTTTGTGGCCTCTAGCCAGCTTCCTGCTTTCTCGCCAGAGCCTATTTTGTGGCCTCTAGCCAGCTTCCTGCTCTCTCGCCACAGCCTATTTTGTGGCCTCTGGCCAGCGTCCTGCTCTCTCGCCAGAGCCTATTTTGTGGCCTCTAGCCAGCTTCCTGCTCTCTCGCCAGAGCCTATTTTGTGGCCTCTAGCCAGCTTCTTGCTCTCTCGCCAGAGCCTATTTTGTGGCCTCTAGCCAGCCACCTCCTCCCTCGCCAGAACCTATTTTGTGGCCTCTAGCCACCCACCTCCCTTCTCGCCAGAGCCTATTTTGTGGCTTCTAGCCAGCCGCCACCTCTCTCGCCAGAGCCTATTTTGTGGCCTCTAGCCAGCGTCCTGCTCACTCTCCAGAACCTATTTTGTGGCCTCTAGCCAGCCACCTCCTCTCTCACCAGAGCCTATTTTGTGGCCTCTAGCCAGCTTCCTGCTCTCTCGCCAGAGCCTATTTTGTAGCCTCTAGCCAGCGCCCTGCTCACTCGCCAGAACCTATTTTGTGGCCTCTAGCCAGCGTCCTGCTCTCTCGCCAGAACCTATTTTATGGCCTCTAGCCAGCGTCCTGCTCTCTCGCCAGAACCTATTTTGAGGCCTCTAGCCAGCGTCCTGCTCTCTCGCCAGAGCCTATTTTGTGGCATCTATCCAGCGTCCTGCTCTCTCGCCAGAGCCTATTTTGTGGCATCTAGCCAGCGTCCTGCTCTTTCGCCAGAGCCTATTTTGTGGCATCGATCCAGCGTCCTGCTCTCTCGCCAGAGCCTATTTTGTGGCATCTATCCAGCGTCCTGCTCTCTCGCCAGAGCCTATTTTGTGTGCATCTAGCCAGCGTCCTGCTCTCTCGCCAGAGCCTATTTTGTGGCATCTAGCCAGCGTCCTGCTCTCTCGCCAGAGCCTATTTTGTGGCATCTATCCAGCGTCCTGCTCTCTCGCCAGAGCCTATTTTGTGGCATCTAGCCAGCGTCCTGCTCTCTCGCCAGAGCCTATTTTGTGGCATCTATCCAGCGTCCTGCTCTTTCGCCAGAGCCTATTTTGTGGCATCTAGCCAGCGTCCTGCTCTCTCGCCAGAGCCTATTTTGTGGCATCGATCCAGCGTCCTGCTCTCTCGCCAGAGCCTATTTTGTGGCATCGATCCAGCGTCCTGCTCTCTCGCCAGAGCCTATTTCACTTCAGTTTTAGAATGCTTCAAGTCATTTTCAGACGAGTGTCACAAAGCTGTTTTCTCGCTTCAGGACGTAAAATGTGAGGACTTGTGGCTGCCTTTCCCTACCTTCGATGGCCTTCCAGGGTGTTTCCTTACTCCCTCAGTCCCAGTACTAAGCCAGGCTTGTCTGGTGCTCACCTGGTCAGCCAGGTTGTTTCTGCTGGTGGCTCGGTGGCACACATATCCATCACTGCCCTGCTGATCTGGCTATTTCCACTGTATGTACTATATAGGTTTTGCGCTGTTTTTAATAATAATAATAATAATAATAATAATAATAATAATACAAAGATGACTGCGTTGTATTATATTATTATTTAGGCACTTGCAGTAATTTCGTGCTAAAAGTGACAGGAGAGTCAATGCTCTCTGCGCAATAACTTATCCGGTCATAATAGGGCTGTTAGCGTAGAGAAATTTTTCCAGGAATTAGGCCCAAATTGCATTTAAATATTCTCAATTACTGGCTAGGCATTTATGTTTAAAATGAAAGTTTCTATCACACGTGAAATATTTTTTTCTCTTGCACTGGTGAAACACTTGCACGCACTTTTTTTCATTATTACCCGGAGGTCTCTTGCACTCAATTGTTGTTTCAAGTTTGGACTCCATTTTCTACTGGGTTTCACTTTTTTTGTTTATGTTTTATGGTTTTTTTTCTTCTTGCAGAGAAGCCGCGAGGAAAAAAAATCGCAACCTTCAATGTCAGGTCATGGACTGGGGAAGGGCACCAGACGAGCCTGGCCCATGGCCGGGCTCCGGCAGTAGAAAGACTTGGAACTCACAAAAGGCTTTCAGATGCTGCACCGCCAGGATCACGGTGCCAGACGCACAATCTCAGAAGAAGAAGAAGAAGAAGAAGAAGAAGAAGAAGAAGAAGAAGAAGAAGAAGAAGAAGAAGAAGCAGCAGATTGTGCTTCTAAGATTCTTTCCACTGATCAAATTAGTGGAAAAACCATGTCCACACTGTCCATAATTCATTTAATAATATATTAGTCACATTGCCCCCATCCCCTTGCTGCCACCAACACCTGACCTCACCAGACCTGATCTTGCAGGTCTGCAGTGAGCACAATAAGAGAGCACTGTATCAGCATCCGTGGCCCTCAGACTATTCAACTTCTTACCAGAAGATATCAGAAACACTGTTGGAACAAATGTAGAAGTCTTCAAGAGGAAACTGGACGGATATCTTCACCAGGTGCCAGATCAACCAGGTTGTGATGGATATGTGAGGGCTACGGGCCACCAGCAGTAACAGCCTGGTTGACGAGGGAAGCACCAGACGAGCCTGGACCATGGCCGGGCTCCAGGAGCAGAAAAACTCTCGGAACTCATCAAAGGCATATGTGTGACCCCTCGCAGTGACCTGTGTGACGTCTTTCTCCGAGCCTGACCTCAGGTCCTTGTTTGCTTTTTAAGGCGGTGCATTTGATCATTCTTACGTACTTTATAAAGCTCGTTTACTTACCAGAGAAACTGAGAATGACTATTTTAACATTTCTTTGGGGATATTTTGCGGTTTTCGATGAACGTGACGTTGCATAAGTCAGCGCCCGGGGCAGAGCGCATGGACATGCCAGTGGCTTTATCGAAGTCAAGTATGGCTAGCTGTACGTGGTCTAAGGTTACTTTTCATTGCTGGCTACCTGGTCAAGCAGGCTGTAGCTGCCATGGACCCGCAGGCCTAAACAGCTACAAAGTGGCTCTTTTACCACTTGCTTTAAGTCGAAGATCAGATAAATAAAAAAAGCGAGGATAACGTAAGATCCTTCAGAAAAGGATCTAACCCCCCTTCGTCTCTGCCTGTGAGTCTTATTGCACTTGATCCTACTGTTCTCCCCCCTCCCCCCTTCCTCTTGCTCTCCCCCCTCTCCCAGTAGAATCTCGTCCCCAGTTCATCACTTGCCTCTTATCACACCATCATCCTCCTCCACCACCTCTTCCTTCCTTCCTCTGGAGTGATAATCCCCTCAAGGCTATCTTTATTTTTCTTACCTAGCTTATCTCCTCCCCCTTCCCCAGATACCTTACCCCAGTCTCTGTCTCTCTCCTCCCCAGCTCATCTATGCGGACAAAGGCTGTCCTCTCGTCCGGACTGCTTTAATTTCCCTAATTATCTCCGCTAGATCTTAGTATAATTAGCACCTGATGACTTGTGCTCATGTGGCGTCCTTCTTGTCCCCTGTCAACTGTGTTGAGGGCGCCCTCTCCCCTCCCCGAGGCGCGTCATCTGTGAAGGGGCATCAATTCCTCTTCCCCCCGACCCATCCCTGAGGCCTCGTCTGTGGAGGAGTATCAATTACCCTCAGTGGCGTCACCTGAAGAGAGATCAACCACTTCCCTAAACGAGGGTCAGGGAGCGTCCTGGATGAGACGAAGAATGTCTACTAGATGCTCCCTGACCGTATCATCCTTTGCACTGTATCATCCTTTGCAGACGATACTAGGATCTGCATGAGAGTGTCAACCATTGAGGACACGGCAAATCTCCAAGAAGATATAAAACAAGTTTTCCAATGGGCAACAGAGAACAATATGATGTTCAATGAAGACAAATTCCAACTACTCCGTTGTGGAAAACTGGAGGAAATAAGAGCTAGAATTGAGTATACTACAAACTCTAATCACACAATAGAGCGGAAAAGTAATGTGAAGGCCCTCGGAGTGGTAATGTTTGAGGATCTCATCTTCAAGAATCACAACAATGCCACTATCACATCTGCGAGGAAACTGATAGGATGGATAATGAGAATATTCAAGACTAGAGATGCCAAACCAATGATGATCCTTTTTAAATCACTTGTTCTCTCTAGGCTGGAATACTGCTGTACATTAACATCCCCATTCAAGGCAGGTGAAATTGCAGATCTAGAGAATGTACAGAGAACCTTTACTGCATGTATAAGTTCCATCAAATACCTTAACTACTGGGAGCGCCTGGAAGTACTTGACTTGTACTCACTGGAGCGCAGGCGAGAGAGATGCATTATAATCTACACCTGGAAGATTCTGGAGGGACTTGTCCCTAATATGCACACAGCAATCACTCCCTACGAAAGCAAAAGACTTGGCAGGTGATGCAACATACCCCCAGTGAAAAATAGGGGCGTCACTGGTACACTAAGAGAAAACACAATAAGTGTCCGGGACCAAAGATTATTCAACAGCCTCCCATCAGCCATAAGAGGAATTACAAACAGACCCCTGGTTCTCTTCAAGAGGGAGCTGGACAGATACCTAAAGTCGGTGCCGGATCACCCGGGCTGTGGCTCGTACGTTGAACTACGTACGGCCAGCAGTAACTGCCTCGTTGATCAAGCCCTGATTCGCCAGGCTGCCTGGTGGTGGACCGGGCCGCGGGGACGTTGATTTCCGGAATGCCCTTCAGGTAGACGAGCAAGGAGGGTAGTGGGTATCATCTAGCAGGGATGAATAACGCTGCCTGAACCAAGACTTCACCCAGCAGGGATGAGAAACAGGGAGTCAAGGTAATACTTTACAAAAGGAGACAACCATGACCTACAAATGGTTCGCCAGCCAGGTCGTGACGGTCATTGTAAGACAACAGTCATCAACAAGGTAGTTTGACCTTAGTATGGGTTGAGACCTGGGTTGAGACTTGGACCTGACTGGCTTCGGCCAGTGGCTTTGGCTAGTAGGTGACATGGACCTGTCTAGCATGGGCCAGTAGGCCTGCTGTTGTGCTCCTTTTTACGTTATATTCCTAAAGCCATCACTGGTTATAACCTGAGTATCACCTTTTTTTCCAGGAAAATAGCATACCTGTTATATGCCTGGAAAAACTGTCGAGAGTACTTGCACTCTCCAAGTACAGGCAAACCTGTAATCAAACTGAATGGTCCTTCAGCACTTGTAGCCAGGCCTGAGGCCACACTTCTTGCTCAACAAGGCTGTTGTTTCTAGCAACTTCTGCCTTATAAGGGCCACTGGTGTGAATTGTTACCTGTACAACTTAAAAAAACACACATTATTCATAAACGACTAAGAAATATATGTTGCGATTCACGTGTGTGCAAGGGATGGAGTGCAGCTGGCTAAGCCAGGGGTGGCAGCCTGGCTTAATCCACTCGAGGAGCCAGAGCTGGGTTTTCTCAGGCTTTAAACTAATAGCAGGTAAGAAACATGGGCGAGTGCGGAGAAATGGTAGAGTGCGAGTTTATTTATACGTTTTGAGTAACCCCTTCCTCTCTTCTCAGAAATTCCGCTGGCAGAGCTGCAGTTTACAATGTTTCGCCCGTGATGAACTGTATGCGCTTCTGTCATCTGCAGCTCTCCCGTCACCTGTGCTTCTGTCATCTGCAGCTCTCCCGTCACCTGTGCTTCAGTCATCTGCAGCTCTCCCGTCACCTGTGCTTCTGTCATCTGCAGCTCTCCCGTCACCTGCGCTTCTGTCATCTGCAGCTCTCCCGTCACCTGTGCTTCAGTCATCTGCAGCTCTCCCGTCACCTGTGCTTCTGTCATCTGCAGCTCTCCCGTCACCTGTGCTTCTGTCATCTGCAGCTCTCCCGTCACCTGTGCTTCTGTCATCTGCAGCTCTCCCGTCACCTGCGCTTCTGTCATCTGCAGCTCTCCCGTCACCTGTGCTTCAGTCATCTGCAGCTCTCCCGTCACCTGTGCTTCTGTCATCTGCAGCTCTCCCGTCACCTGTACTTCTGTCATTGCAGCTCTCCCGTCACCTGTGCTTCTGTCATCTGCAGCTCTCCCGTCACCTGTGCTTCTGTTATCTGCAGCTCTCCCGTCACCTGTGCTTCTGTCATCTGCAGCTCTCCCGTCACCTGTGCTTCTGTCATCTGCAGCTCTCCCGTCACCTGTGCTTCTGTCATCTGCAGCTCTCCCGTCACCTGTGCTTCTGTCATCTGCAGCTCTCCCGTCACCTGTGCTTCTGTCATCTGCAGCTCTCCCGTCACCTGTACTTCTGTCATCTGCAGCTCTCCCGTCACCTGTACTTCTGTCATCTGCAGCTCTCCCGTCACCTGTGCTTCTGTCATTGCAGCTCTCCCGTCACCTGTACTTCTGTCATCTGCAGCTCTCCCGTCACCTGTGCTTCTGTCATCTGCAGCTCTCCCGTCACCTGTACTTCTGTCATCTGCAGCTCTCCCGTCACCTGCGCTTCTGCCATCTGCAGCTCTCCCGTCACCTGTGCTTCTGTCATCTGTAGCTCTCCCGTCACCTGTGCTTCTGTCATCTGCAGCTCTCCCGTCACCTGTACTTCTGTCATCTGCAGCTCTCCCGTCACCTGTACTTCTGTCATCTGCAGCTCTCCCGTCACCTGTGCTTCTGTCATTGCAGCTCTCCCGTCACCTGTACTTCTGTCATCTGCAGCTCTCCCGTCACCTGTGCTTCTGTCATCTGCAGCTCTCCCGTCACCTGTACTTCTGTCATCTGCAGCTCTCCCGTCACCTGTGCTTCTGTCATCTGTAGCTCTCCCGTCACCTGTGCTTCTGTCATCTGCAGCTCTCCCGTCACCTGTGCTTCTGTCATCTGCAGCTCTCCCGTCACCTGTGCTTCTGTCATCTGCAGCTCTCCCGTCACCTGTGCTTCTGTCATCTGCAGCTCTCCCGTCACCTGTACTTCTGTCATTGCAGCTCTCCCGTCACCTGTGCTTCTGTCATCTGCAGCTCTCCCGTCACCTGTACTTCTGTCATCTGCATCTCTCCCGTCACCTGTACTTCTGTCATTGCAGCTCTCCCGTCACCTGTACTTCTGTCATCTGCACCTCTCCCGTCACCTGTACTTCTGTCATTGCAGCTCTCCCGTCACCTGTACTTCTGTCATTGCACCTCTCCCGTCACTTGTACTTCTGTCATTGCAGCTCTCCCGTAACCTGTGCTTCTGTCATCTGCAGCTCTCCCGTCACCTGTACTTCTGTCATCTGCACCTCTCCCGTCACCTGTACTTCTGTCATCTGCACCTCTCCCGTCACCTGTACTTCTGTCATCTGCACCTCTCCCGTCACCTGTGCTTCTGTCATTGCAGCTCTCCCGTCACCTGTGCTTCTGTCATTGCAGCTCTCCCGTCACCTGTGCTTCTGTCATTGCAGCTCTCCCGTTACCTGTACTTCTGTCATCTGCAGCTCTCCCGTCACCTGTACTTCTGTCATCTGCAGCTCTCCCGTCACCTGTACTTCTGTCATCTGCAGCTCTCCTGTCACCTGTACTTCTGTCATCTGCAGCTCTCCTGTCACCTGTACTTCTGTCATCTGCAGCTCTCCCGTCACCTGTACTTCTGTCATCTGCAGCTCTCCCGTCACCTGTACTTCTGTCATCTGCAGCTCTCCCGTCACCTGTACTTCTGTCATCTGCAGCTCTCCCGTCACCTGAACCGACCTGTCTTCAACACACATGACAGTTGCTGTCCTTGATAAGACAGACATGCCCAGGTCTGTATAAAACTTGATCAAACTCCCGTTGGGCGAAACGTTTTATAATCCAGCGTCTTTGATTTACTGCTCTTTGATTTACTGCTGGAACTGTTGTCTTCCAACAGTATGAAGTGTGCTGGAACTGTTGTCTTCCAACAGTATGAAGTGTGCTGGAACTGTTGTCTTCCAACAGTATGAAGTGTGCTGGAACTGTTGTCTTCCAACAGTATGAAGTGTGCTGAACTGTTGTCTTCCAACAGTATGAAGTGTGCTGGAACTGTTGTCTTCCAACAGTATGAAGTGTGCTGGAACTGTTGTCTTCCAACAGTATGAAGTGCGCTGGAACTGTTGTCTTCCAACAGTATGAGGTGTGCTGGAACTGTTGTCTTCCAACAGTATGAAGTGCGCTGGAACTGTTGTCTTCCAACAGTATGAGGTGTGCTGGAACTGTTGTCTTCCAACAGTATGAAGTGTGCTGGAACTGTTGTCTTCCAACAGTATGAAGTGCGCTGGAACTGTTTGTCTTCCAACAGTATGAGGTGTGCTGGAACTGTTGTCTTCCAACAGTATGAAGTGTGCTGGAACTGTTGTCTTCCAACAGTATGAAGTGCGCTGGAACTGTTGTCTTCCAACAGTATGAGGTGCGCTGGAACTGTTGTCTTCCAACAGTATGAAGTTGCTGGAACTGTTGTCTTCAACAGTATGAAGTGCGCTGGAACTGTTGTCTTCCAACAGTATGAGGTGTGCTGGAACTGTTGTCTTCCAACAGTATTAATAAGTCACGGGGTGTGACTTTGCTGACTTATCCTGGGATCAGTGTAAATAATGTATTGTGTGTGTGTGTGTGTGTGTGTGTGTGTGTGTGTGTGTGTGTGTGTGTGTACTCACCTTGTTGTAGTTGCAGGGGTCGATTCACAGCTCCTGGCCTCTTCACTGGCCGCTACTAGTTCACTCTTCCTGCTCCATGAGCTTCATCATACCTCTTCTTAAAGTTATGTATCGTTCCTGCCTCCACTACATCACTTCCCAGACTATTCCACTTCCTGATAGCTCTGTTACTGAAGAAATACTTCCTAACATCCCTGAGTCTTCAGTGTGTGTGTCATAAATAGGAAGAGAGAGAAAGAGAGAGCCGAGAGACGTATTAACCAGTTCAGGAAGTCAGAACTTCCTGGCCACGAGGCGGCGACTTCCCTCGTTACCCGCTGCACGATACCTACCTTTACACCAGTGCTAAATCACCTCTTGTTTCTCCCTAGTTAAAAACACGTCTGAAACAGACCCTTGCTCTGCACTGTCTGGAAATAACGACATTCCTCGTTAGTTTCCCCTCCCAGCATCCCAAACACCTTCCATCAAAGAGAGAGAAAAAGCAAGACGAAGGAAGGTAGATGCGAAAATCAACGATGGTTCTCGTTTTTTTTCTTAAGTGTAAATCCTCCTCGTCTCAAAGATATCTATATTCCTCAAGAATTAAAATGACAATATAGGCCTCGCATATTCTATCTTACTACCTGCTGTTCTGTTATCCCCAAGAAGTGAAACCTTAAATAAGATGCGGCATACATACCCGTGAATACTCATCATATGAGTATACCATCGGTATCCCAAGGACTATGCATGGTATGCCCTCTGTGTCAGGAATACGCGCGCCCACACTCAAGTGTGTGTGTGGGGGGGAGGGGGGATCATTGTTACCTCGCTCTTCCCAAGAGACCCACGAGAGTTCGTTCGTTCCGGACAATAATCTCACCGGCGGGCCGTTCCCATGCCAGGCCTCCCGACACTATAGACAGATACACTTCAGATTAAGTGTAGCACCAGTACAGACAGTACAGTGATTGCAAAAATACACTACAGACCACCTGTGTTGACCGCAAGGGTTGAATGTGGGACTGTTACACGTACACTTGGTTGGCAGCACACTCGGCTCACATACTGAGTGTCCGGAGTTCGATCCCCGGCAGGAGGTGGCCTCCACCACCACCTCCTGCTTTGACTCACCTGATTACAGCATACAAACCACTTCTCCGACCATATGCCGCACTTTCTTCAAGATTGAAAGATTGAACACGTCCATTCCAGGCTAAGGGACTGATTACCTCAAACTACACCTCTTCTTACATCGTTCTTTGTATTAGACTAATGAAGCCAGTGTGGCAACACATTTTCTCAATAAACATTCCCATATGTTGCATAAATGTCGTATTCTGCAACTTGTCGGATTTCTAAACCATTTATCAGGCCTACTGGTCTAAACTGGTCAGATCAGTAAGCTCTACCTGGCAAGGCCTAGTTGACAAATACCATGGAAGAGTAGTAGCCAAGCTGGCAGTACGGCACGACACAGTATTTTTTTCTGTTGTTCGTACCTGTCAATTGCCATCTGTCTGGAGAAGTTCTGCCGGAGGATCTTCCTGGGGTCAACGCCCCCGACCCAGTCCATGACCACAATTTCACCTGTACTTAACAGAAACAAAACCAACAGTACCGACCTGTCAGCTTCCCTCCCTTTCCTCGTCCCTCCATCCCATCGTCCCTCTCCCTCCCTCCCATCGTCCCCCTCCCTCCCTCACGTCAGGCTCGAACCTCCGCCTCAACAACACAGAACAAACGAGGGTGGGGTGTTACCCAGAGCTTGCAAGGTCGCCACACATGGAACCTATTAGAGGAGTCGGATCGCTTACCCTCGGAGGATCGGATCCCCTTACTGGAGCACTGGTTCGTGGACTAAGGGTGGGAGGGATGGAGGATGTAGGAGGGTAAAGAGAAGAAGATGGAGTTTTTATTTTCGCAAAACAACCTCCCTCCCCCCCCCCCCCCCCACAAAAAAAAAAATTCAGGGCTCAAAAAATTGTAAGCATATGAAATAATTTAACGTTTAAAAATAAAGTAAAAATTTCTAGAAATTATATATATATATATATATATATATATATATATATATATATATATATATATATATATATATATATATATATATATATATATATAAATATATATAAATTTGAGACTAAAATAGCTATGAAAGTGACAAAGTTAAACAAAACTTTCCGTGGAGAAAAAAAATGCAGAAATTAGCATAGTGAATGTAGGAGAGAGAGAGAGAGAGAGAGAGAGAGAGAGAGAGAGAGAGAGAGAGAGAGAGAGAGAGAGAGAGAAATATACCATTTTGCTCACAATACATCACTGATGCTCCCAGTATGTCTACCCACATCTCAAAATATCGACCAAAACATCATTACTCACCTCTTGAAACGTTTCGCCTGCGTAGCAGCCTTTTCAATTGGATACTGTGATTTCTCAGCGGGTAGCATAATGTTGGCCCTAGTGAAACTATCTTACGCAGTATTCCTTTTGACGACGTTTCGGTCCATCCTGCACCGAAGTGAAGTCACAGGTCGGGGAAATTCGCTAGTGAGAGTTGAGCTCTATGAAGCTGAACTCTTCTCCAGGTTGAGGGACTGACCACCTCAGCACCATGGAGCCGAACTCTTCTCCAGGTTGAGGGACTGACCACCTCAGCACCATGGAGCCGAACTCTTCTCCAGGTTGAGGGACTGACCACCTCAGCACCATGGAGCCGAACTCTTCTCCAGGTTGAGGGACTGACCACCTCAGCACCATGGAGCCGAACTCTTCTCCAGGTTGAGGGACTGACCACCTCAGCACCATGGAGCCGAACTCTTCTCCAGGTTGAGGGACTGACCACCTCAGCACCATGGAGCCGAACTCTTCTCCAGGTTGAGGGACTGACCACCTCAGCACCATGGAGCCGAACTCTTCTCCAGGTTGAGGGACTGACCACCTCAGCACCATGGAGCCGAACTCTTCTCCAGGTTGAGGGACTGACCACCTCAGCACCATGGAGCCGAACTCTTCTCCAGGCTGAGGGACTGACCACCTCAGTACCATGGAGCCGAACTCTTCTCCAGGTTAAGGGACTGACCACCTCAGCACCATGGAGCCGAACTCTTCTCCAGGCTGAGGGACTGACCACCTCAGCACCATGGAGCTGAACTCTTCTCCAGGCTGAGGGACTGACCACCTCAGCACCATGGAGCCGAACTCTTCTCCAGGTTGAGGAACTGACCACCTCAGCACCATGGAGCTGAACTCTTCTCCAGGCTGAGGGACTGACTCCCACAAATACTTTTCCTCCAAGGTTGACGGACTCATTAATATCTTTATTTCATTACTACCCCTTCCTTTGTATTTGACTGAAGCCTATTGTGTAGGCGAAACGCTTCATCAATGAAGACATTCAACTGCTTCACGTGTCAGTCATCAACTGTTACACAGTGAAATGCAGACAAAATATTTTATATAACATAGTTTTGGGACTGAAGTGAAAGCGAAAGCTTTTAATTCGTGTCAGCCAGGCAGTGGCCAGGACAGTAGCAGGTGAGAGGTCTACCTACCTGGAGTCTACCTGGAGGGCATTCCGGGGATCAACACCCCCGCGGCCCGGTCCACGACCAGGCCTCCCGGTGGATCAGGGCCTGATCAACGAGGCTGTTACTGCTGGCCGCACGTAATCCAACATACGAACCACAGCCCGGCTGATCCGGCACCGTCTTTAGGTATCTGTCCAGCTCTCTCTTGAAGACAACCAGGGGTCTTCCCGAGGTGTGTTTAGTTCAGTATGTGTAGGAAGGCGGCGGGTGAAGTCCTCATGGCGTTAGTGTGAATAGGTAGTTTGGAGATTTTTTTTTTTTGGTATGCTATAGGTAGTTTTGTGTTTAAGTGCTCTCGTTTATTTGTAAGGCCCTTGTATGCAGAGGCTTGTTTATACGAGAGTACTGTATGGTGTTTTACCTGCTGGTAATTAGTCTACCAGACAGACGTGAAGACGGAGGTATGTCATGGTGCCTCCCTGATGACTTATTTTAACTCATTACCAGCAGTGTGCTAGTGAGCTAATGTGAGCTGGAGTGTTTTTTTTTTGTAGTTATTAGTTGTATATAAGTTACTATTAATATAGATATATTTTTATATAGGTGAGTTTTTGTCCTTCCTTCCTGTTGAACAGTCTTGGGCCCCGGACACTTATTGTGTTTTCTCTTAGTGTACCAGTGACGCCCCTACTTTTTCACTGCGGTTATGTTGCATCGCCTGCCAAGTCTTTTGCTTTCGTAGGGAGTGATTATTGTGTGCATATTAGGGACCAGTCCCTCCAGAATCTTCCAGGTGTAGATCATGATGTATCTCTCTCGCCTGCGCTCCAGTAAGTACAAGTGCTTCCAGGCGCTCCCAGTAGTTAAGGTGTTTGATGGAACTTGTACGTGCAGTAAAGGTTCTCTGTACATTCTCTAGTTCTACAATTTCACCTGCCTTGAATGTGGATGTTAATGTACAGCAGTATTCCAGCCTAGAGAGAACAAGTGATTTAAAAAGGATCATCATTGGCTTAGCATCTCTTGTCTTGAATGTTCTCATTATCCATCCTATCAGTTTCCTCGCATATGTGATGGTGGCATTGTTGTGATCCTTGAAGGTGAGGTCTTCGGACATTACCACACCCAGGTCCTTCACATTACTTTTCCGCTCTATTGAGTGATTAGAGTTTGTAGTATACTCAGTCCTAGTTATTATTTCCTCCAGTTTTCCATAACGGAGTAGTTGGAATTTGTCTTCATTGAACTTCATATTGTTCTCTGTTGCCCATTAGAAAACTTGGTTTATATCTTCTTGGAGCTTTGCCGCTGTTTATTTCAGTGTAATTTTATAACCCCTAGACAGCAGTGTGAGCAGCCTTTAGGAGCCAGGAACATTTTATTTAAGTTACGACATCAAAGTCGTAACATCAACTCATCAATCCTTTAACATGCGTTTCCTGTACAACATTCCAATTCATTTACCTCCTCTTTCTTCTCCGCCTCCTTTTTCACACTCTCTTGAAAGGGGTGGAATGAGAGGGAAATATGATTGAAATGGATGTCACAGATAGATTAAAAGGCATAAATAAACGGAAGGAGAGAAGGATAGTGAGAGTTTAGAGGAAATGTGTAGAAGGGTCAGGAGTTTCAGATTCCCAAGGATGGGGGGGGGGTAGAAGAACCAGGGGGAGGGGTCCCAGAGGTGCCTGGGGAAGGGATGTAAGACGAGAGGGGTGCTAGGAGGAGGGGGGTACCAGGAAAAGGGGTGCCAGGGGGAGGGGTGCCAGAATCAAGGGAAAGGATACCAAAACCATAGGAAAGGGTACCAGAACCAGTAAGAAAGGGTGCCTGAAGCAGAGGGAAGGGTGCCAGAATCAAGGGAAAGGGGTGCATGGACCGAGGGAGGACGGGTGCTTAGACCTAGGGGATGAAAGGGATGGAGGGAGGTGATGAACATACTCAAGCAGCCTAAGGGAGCTCAGTTGAGCACAGTTTAGAGGAGAGGAAACCAGAGCCTCGGTAACACAAGTCATTAAACTGACAATTAGCGTCAAGGATCATAGTGCGTGCAATTTCAAAACAAGTTAGTAATTTGAAGGTCAGTGAGCCGCCAGTAGCAATAACCTGGTTGACCAAACCTGGCCCAGGGCCGGGGTGTGGAGCAGGAAAACTCTCAAAACCCATCAAAGGTAAACAAAGGTAAAAGTACCAACTTGTTAGCGAAACGTCGGAATAGTGTGTTTCCAGAGTTCCCCTACTCCCGCAGCCCGGCCCTAGGCCAGGCTTATCTGGTTCAACCAAGCTGTTGCTGCAGGCGGCCCCATTGGTTCTCATATCCATCACAACCTGGTTGATCTGGAATCTGGTGGAGACAATTGAAGACTACTATACTTGTCCCAGAAATGTCTCTGATATCTTCTGGCAAGATGGTCCCAAATCTGCACACAGAAATCACTCCCTATGAAAGTAAAAGACTGGGCAGGCGATGCAAAATGCCGCCAATAAAAAGTAGGGGCGCCATTGGTACACTAAGGGAAAACACCATAAGTGTCCGGGGCCCAAAACTGTTCAACAGCCTCCCATCAAGCATTAGGGGAATTGCCAATAAACCCCTGGCTGCCTTCAAGAGAGAGCTGGACAGATACCTAAAGTCAGTCCCGGATCAGCCGGGCTGTGGCTCGTACGTCGGACTGCGTGCGGCCAGCAGTAACAGCCTAGTTGATCAGGCCCTGATCCATTGGGAGCCTGGTCATGGACCGGGCCGCGGGGGCGTTGATCCCCGGAATAACCTCCAGGTAACCTCCCCCCGGAATAACCTCCAGGTATAACTCTTCCCTCCGGATAGTTCCTGTTTCCCTTCCGTTACTCTCCCTCCACCTATTTTCCCTCCTCCGTCTCTCTGCCCTCTCTCTCCCTTCCATTTCCATTTCCTCCGCCCTTTTCTAAGAACTCAAGGCGTCACACCATGACGGTGTCACATTACGAGGTCACATGAATGTATCACATCATGGTGTAAAATTATGAAGAGGTGTCATGGCATCATCACATGAGTGTCACACCCCGAAAGCGTCACACCCCGAAAGCGTCACACCCCGAAAGTGTCACACCCCGAAAGTGTCACACCCCGAAAGTGTCACACCCCGAAAGTGTCACACCACGAAAGTGTCACACCACGAAAGTGTCACACCACGAAAGTGTTGTGCGTTATGTAATTGAGGAAATGCAAGTTGTGTGAGGGGGGGAAGTGGGAGAGGGAAAGGGGGAGAGAGGATTAAGGGCTGATCTGAAAAGGGAAAGGGGAGAGGGGGGAAATGGTTGATCTGGAGAGGAAAAAGGGAGGAAAGGGGGAACGCCTTAAGTTGAGAGGAAATGTGGAAAGATTAAGTCACAGTGGTAAGGGGGTTTCAAATTCCCAAGGGGGAGGGGGGCAAGGCCAGGGGAGAGAGTGTCCGGGGAAGGGGGAGTGCCAGTGAGTGCCAGGGAGTGCCGGGAGTGCCGGGGGGGAGGAAGATTAAGTGAGTAATCCCTGTCAGAAGATGCCACTCTTACTGCTCCAGCAACCCTCAAATGTGAGGCATGAGGGGAAACAAGAGGCATGAAAGGGAATGAGGTATGAGCGAGGTATGAGGGGGAGATATGAAAGGGTATGAGCGAGGTATGAGAGTAAATGAGACGCATGAGGGGGGAATGAGGTAAGTAGGTGTAGGTGGGTGGGTAAGTGCCGTTAATTTACACACACACACACACACACACATACACACACACACACACACACACACACACACACACACACACATACACACACACACACACATACACACACACACACACACACACACACACACACACACACACACACACACACACACACCACACCACACACACACACAGGCTGGATGTGTAGTCCCGAAACTGGCTCCTAGAATTTAACCCAGCCAAATGCACCGTATCATCCTTTGCGGATGATACTAGGATCTGCATGAGGCTGTCATCTGCTGAGGACGCGGTTAACCTCCAAGAAGATATAAACAAAGTTTTCCAGTGGGCAACGGTAAACAATATGATGTTCAATGAGGACAAACTCCAACTACTCCGTTATGGAAAACTGGAGGAGATAATAACTAGAACAGAGTATACTACTGACTCTGGCCATACAATAGAGCGGAAAAATAATGTAAGGGACCTGGGAGTAGTAATGTCTGAGGATCTCACTTTCAAGGATCACAACAGTGCCACGATCGCACGTGCAAAGAAAATGATAGGATGGATAATGAGAACTTTCAAAACGAGAGATGCCAAGCCCATGATGATCCTTTTCAAATCACTTGTTCTCTCTAGGCTGGAATACTGCTGTACATTAACATCTCCATACAAAGCAGGTGAAATCGCAGATCTAGAGAGTGTACAGAGATCCTTTACTGCACGTATAAGTTCTGTCAAGCACCTTAACTGCTGGGAACGCTTGGAAGCACTTGACTTGTACTCGTTGGAACGCAGGAGGGAGAGATATATCATAATCTACACTTGGAAAATCTTGGAAGGAATGGTCCCAAATCTGCACACAGAAATCACTCCCTACGAAAGTAAAAGACTGGGCAGGCGATGCAAAATGCCGCCAATAAAAAGTAGGGGCGCCATTGGTACACTAAGAGAAAACACCATAAGTGTCCGGGGCCCAAAACTGTTCAACAGCCTCCCATCAAGCATTAGGGGAATTGCCAATAAACCCCTGGCTGCCTTCAAGAGAGAGCTGGACAGATACCTAAAGTCGGTGCCGGATCAGCCGGGCTGTGGCTCGTACGTCGGACTGCGTGCGGCCAGCAGTAACAGCCTAGTTGATCAGGCCCTGATCCATCGGGAGGCCTGGTCGTGGACCGGGCCGCGGGGGCGTTGATCCCCGGAATAACCTCCAGGTAGCCTCCAGGTAATGCAAAGTCATGAAGATCGGAGGAGGGCAAAGAAGACCGCAGACAGAGTATAGGCTAGGAGGCCAAAGACTGCAAACCTCACTCAAGGAGAAAGACCTAGGAGTGAGTATAATACCGAGTACATCGCCAGAAGCACACATTAACCAGATAACTGCTGCGGCATATGGGCGCTTGGCAAACCTGAGAATAGAGTTCCGGTACCTCAGTAAGGAATCGTTCAAGACTTTATACACTGTGTACGTCAGGCCCATACCGGAGTACGCAACACCAGTTTGGAACCCACATCTGGTCAAACACGTCAAGAAATTAGAGAAAGTGCAAAGGTTTGCAACAAGGCTAGTTCCAGAGCTAAGGGGAATGTCCTATGAAGAAAGGTTAAGGGAAATCGGTCTGACAACACTGGAGGACAGGAGGGTTAGGTGAGACATGATAACGACATACGAAATACTGCGTGGAATAGACAAGGTGGACAGAGACAGGATGTTCCAGAGATGGGACACAGAAACAAGGGGTCACAACTGGAAGCTGAAGACTCAGATGAGTCAAAGGGATGTTAGGAAGTATTTCTTCAGTCATAGAGTAGTTAGGAAGTGGAAGAGTCTGGCAAGAGATGTAGTGGAGGCAGGAACTATACATAGTTTTAAGACGAGGTATGATAAAGCTCATGGAGCAGGGGGAGAGAGGACCTAGTAGCGGTCGGTGAAGAGGCGGGGCCAGGAGCCGAGTCTCGATCCCTGCAACCACAATTAGGTGAGTACAATTAGGTGAGTACACACACACACACACACACACACACACACACACACAGGACCCAATCCGTCTCCAGTCACTGCCTCTCCCAGTCTCTTATTGCCTCCTGCTCAACAGTGGTCCCCAAGAAAGACTATCCTTCTCTCCCTTATCCTCCCATCCTCCTCTTGGTAAGTTAACCCCCAGGTCAAAGACCACAGGGGTTAGGTCAGGTCACACTGAGGGCACTGGTAGCCTCACAGTTCACTGCTAACTAGATACAGTTACAGACATAATTAAACGGGGTAAGGCAAGGAAATCTACCCCTTTTCTAAGGGGTCCCTTTTCATGAAAAGGGATTGGAAGAGGTTAATGGTAGAAAAGTATTATGTTAGTCAGGAGAAATGTATTGGTTTGTCCTGGTACGGGTCAGCTGCGTGGAACGTTTGGTCATGAGACCCTGAAGCGCAACAGGTCCCTGGCACTGTCCGTGGCACTGAAGGGCAACGAGTCAGGGCTCCTGCCGCCCTGTCCCAGACCAGTCCCCTGGTTGCTTGCCTGATCGATCAAACTGTTACTGCCCGCCACCCGTAGTCCAACATGTGCACCACAACCCGGCTCATCAAGAATCGGTTTGGGCAATATGTCGACTTCTCCCTTGAAGACAGCCAAGTCACTGTTGATGTTCCTCCCCTATGCAGGAAGAGTGTTGAAGAGTCGTGGTCCCTATACACTTAAGTTCTCTCTCAATGTACTCATCACTCCCTTATTTTTCATCGAAGGCATCCTGTATCGTCTGCAGGGTAGCAAGTGCCTGACACTGTCTCCGTGGCACTGTTGGAAAACGAGAGGGAATTGCAAGGGAGTGAGGTAAAAATGATGACGAGGGAGACGGAGGTAAAAAGACGGAGACATGAGAGAAGTGACAGAATTAACCTGTCAGAAGGAGAGACCAGGAGAACCTGGTGTGTGTGTGTGTGGTGTGTGTGTGTGTGTGTGTGTGTGTGTGTGTGTGTGTGTGTGTGTGTGTGTGTGTGTGTGTTGTTGTGTGTCCGTGTGTCTGTACTCACCTAATTGTACTCACCTAATTGTGGTTGTCTGTATGTGTGTGTGTGTGTGTGTGTGTGTGTGTGTGTGTGTGTGTGTGTGTGTGTGTGTGTGTGTGTGTGTGTGTGTGTGTGTGTGTGTGTCCGTGTGTCTGTACTCACCTAATTGTACTCACCTAATTGTGGTTGTCTGTGTGTGTGTGTGTGTGTGTGTGTGTGTGTGTGTGTTGTGGTGTGTGTGTGTGTGTTGTGTGTGGTGTGTGTGTGTGTGTGTGTCTGTGTCTGTGTGCGCGCGCGCCTCTCTCTCTAAGATCACATCAGTGCAACAACAAGAAACTCGTATGCAATAGGAGGATTGATCCAGGTCCGGGCCGCGGAAGCGATGGCCCCTAGAACCATCAACAGGTAGTTCAGTAATATCTACGACCTTTGCCCACAAAGTACACAGTACAATACTCACCGTGGTTTGGTGTGTATGGTAATGCCCCTTATTGCTGGTGGGAGGCTGTTGAACAGTCTTGGGCCCCGGACACTTATTGTGTCTTCTCTTAGTGTACCAGTGACGCCCCTACTTTTCACTGCGGTTATGTTGCATCGCCTGCCAAGTCTTTTGCTTTCGTAGGGAGTGATTATTGTGTGCATATTAGTGACCAGTCCCTCCAGAATTTTCCAGGTGTAGATTATGATATATCTCTCTCGCCTGCGCTTCAGTGAGTACAAGTCAAGTGCTTCCAGGTGCTCCCAGTAGTTAAGGTGTTTGATGGAACTTGTACGTGCAGTAAAGGTTCTCTGTACATTCTCTAGCTCTACAATTTCACCTGCCTTGAATGTGGATGTTAATGTACAGCAGTATTCCAGCCTAGAGAGAACAAGTGATTTAAAAAGGATCATCAATGGCTTAGCATCTCTTGTCTTGAATGTTCTCATTATCCACCCTATCAGTTTCCTCGCATATGTGATAGTGGCATTGTTGTGGTCCTTGAAGGTGAGGTCTTCGGACATTACCACACCCAGGTCCTTCACATTACTTTTCCGCTCTATTGAATGATTAGAGTTTGTAGTATACTCAGTCCTAGTTATTATTTCCTCCAGTTTTCCATAACGGAGTAGTTGGAATTTGTCTTCACTGAACATCATATTGTTCTCTGTTGCCTGGTCAAGGACTGGGCCACGGGGGGCGTTGACCCCCGGAACACCCTCCAGGGAGACTACCTGCTGTTGATTCCACGGGTCCGAATCGCCTGTGGAAAATTGCATTTATCTGAATGTATCATTATATACATAACAGTAATTGAACACAGATAATTATTATTTATCTGTTAGACAAGTAGGAATTTGGGACACCTAGGTCACAAAAAATGTCCCCCTTCGATACCTACCACTGTCATATCCACAAGTTGCTCTGGACCTATTAATTGCCAATAAAAGATACATCACCAGGAATTCTGGTAAATATATAAATTTGTGGACTGTATATTAAAAATAATAAATGGTTATATATATACACAATTACATAACAGAAGGAAAATATATCTTAATATCACTCACCAATTTGACTGGAGATTAATGTGTATCATACTCAGAAAACCTCACTAACTAAATCTATGAAAATAATGCTGGCCAGAATTACACACAAATCTAGAGAGCTTATCTGAGGCTCCTGGAGAGGTCTTGTCCAGTCGCCTGATATCTCAAGTTATGCAGGAATGCATATCCACCAATTTCGCCTCCTATTTGAGAGGTGTCAGCCCAATTTTAATCTCTAGAGCACGAAAAATTCTTCCCATTTCACCAACGTTCTAATACAAATTCAAATAAAATGGCGACTGTTCCTGTCTGCGCAGGCACAGGTCCAGTTTCCCATTTTCCATAATATACTTCTTTTAAAAATACAATATAGGGCATCTATTTACCTATAAATTACCGTATTTCCGGAAAATATATACAGTATTTTCCACATCGCCCTTACGGCCCGGTAACAGGCAGAGTTTAACACAGGCAGCACATTCAGTCTTAGAAAGTGTTTTAGTCTGGCGAGGCGTGACCTGAACTTACTCAAGTGGTACCAGGTCAACCTGGCACTTGTCGCCATGACCTGAGGAAGGTCCCCTGGTGTCGTGTCACTCAAGTTACGCTCAAATTACAGGTCACGCTCTCATGAGGTCAGGTGCCAAGTGACGGGGCCTGCTGGCAGGTGGTGGTGGTGGTGGTTGTTGGTGGTCGTGGGCAGAGGTGAGGGGGGAATGGTTGATAAATAATTCCTTGTTACTCCTCCTACGACAGCTACAACAACTGCAAACTACCACTACTAATACTACCACCGTCACTACGATTAATATATTGATACGACAACCATCGCTTCCATTACTACTGCCACCACCACTACTTATAATAAATATTACTACTGTCTCTATTACTACTACTACTACCACAACCACCACTGAGATTACCAAGCCACCAATAAGAGGACAAAGTCACCATTGAGGGTATCAAGCCACCACTGAGAAGACCAAGCCACCACTGAGAAAACCAAGCCACTACTGAGACGACCAAACCACCACTGAGACGACCATGCCCGGGTCATCTCATAACACTAATCATCACGTCAACAACAAACTATCTTACTCCCAAGTTTCCAATCATTCTTCCTTGTTTGTGAGAGATGGATAGTAAGGAGGAGGGAAGGGTAAAGGAGAGAGAGAGAAAGGAAAGTAGGCGAAGGAAAGGGAGGAGGAGGGAGGGGTAGAGAGAGAGAGAGAGAGAGAGAGAGAGAGAGAGAGAGAGAGAGAGAGAAGAGAGAGAGAGAGAGAGAGAGAGAGAGAGAGAGGTACGAGAGTTAATTAGGGAAGAATGAAGGAAGGGGGCATCATCCTTTCATGGTGGGAAGGGAGGGGGAAGTAAAGGGAGGGGGGAGGGTCGCGGATGCCATCTGGTGTGGAAAGGGGAGAGGGTGGGTGTTTTTTGACACTGTGGAGTGGTTAGGGGATACGTAGGGAGGGGTTGGCAGTGGAGAAAGACTAGGTAGGGGAAGAGAAGGAGGTGGAGTAGTGTTATATGACCCAGCGGTGAGGAGGGGCGGTGTGGAGGGGCGGTGAGGAGGGGCGGGGAGGATGGGCGGGGGTGAGGGGGGGGCAAGGGGGGAGGTAACTTCTATCTCAACCCACACAACGTTTCAACCCAATTATTAATTATTATTGGGAAGCTCGAAGGTTTAATCCACGGAAGAGCAAAATGTCTCTAATACCTCGGATGAAGATCCCTACACCAGCATCACGCCACGCGCCTCCAGGGGGTGACTAACTCGCATTTAATTTCCAAGCGTACTGGCAGGTATAATGACAGGTAGATCAGCAGGTAGATTGACAGGTAGATCAGTAGGTAGATTGACAGGTAGATCGGTAGGTAGATTGACAGGGAGCCCCCAAACTGTACTTTCTTCCTGGAAGAGCCAGTTCATTCTACCTCTCTCTCCCATCATTTCCATTCTCCCTCTCCCTCACCATCCTCCTCCCTCTCTAGCATCCCTCGCCATCCTGCCATCTTCCATCCCTCCCGGCTGATCATCCTAATGTCTCCCAGTCTCATCCTTACGTCAACATGATTGTTGCTGTTTGTAAGCCGATTCCTCCTCTTCCAAGACGATTATCATACATAATCATACGTGCGTGCATGCGTGTACGTGAGGTAGCGTGGCGAGGGTGAAGCCAGGGTGGCGTGGATGAAGCCAGGGTTACCTGGATTACCTGGAGGTTATTCCGGGGATCAACGCCTCCGCGGCCCGGTCCATGACCAGGCCTCCCGGTGGATCAGGGCCTCATCAACTAGGCTGTTACTGCTGGCCGCACGCAGTCCAACGTACGAGCCACAGCCCGGCTGATCCGGCACTGACTTTAGGTATCTGTCCAGCTCTCTCTTGAAGGCAGCCAGGGATTTATTGGCAATTCCCCTAATGCTTGATGGGAGGCTGTTGAACAGTCTTGGGTCCCGGACACTTATGGTGTTTTCCCTTAGTGTACCAATGGCGCCCCTACTTTTTATTGGGGGCATTTTGCATCGCCTGCCCAGTCTTTTACTTTCGTAGGGAGTGATTTCTGTGTGCAGATTTGGGACCATTCCTTCCAAGATTTTCCAAGTGTAGATTATGATATATCTCTCCCTCCTGCGTTCCGACAAGTACAGGTCAAGTGCTTCCAAGCGTTCCCAGTAGTTAAGGTGCTTGACAGAACTTATACGTGCAGTGAAGGATCTCTGTACACTCTCTAGATCTGCGATTTCACCTGCTTTGAATGGAGATGTTAATGTACAGCAGTATTCCAGCCTAGAGAGAACAAGTGACTTGAAAAGGATTATCATTGGCTTGGCATCTCTCATTTTGAACGTTCTCATTATCCATCCTATCATTTTCTTTGCACGTGCGATCGTGGCACTGTTGTGATCCTTGAAAGTGAGATCCTCAGACATTGCTACTCCCAGGTCCCTTACATTATTTTTCCGCTCTATTGTATGGCCAGAGTCTGTAGTATACTCTGTTCTAGTTATTATCTCCTCCAGTTTTCCATATCGGAATAGTTGAAATTTGTCCTCATTGAACATCATATTGTTTACCGTTGCCCACTCGAAAACTTTGTTTATATCTTCTTGGAGGTTAACCGCGTCCTCAGCAGATGACAGCCTCATGCAGATCCTAGTATCATCCGTAAAGGATGATACGGTGCTGTGATGTATATCTCTGTCTATGTCTGATATGAGGATGAGGAATAAGATGGGGGCGAGTACTGTGCCTTGTGGAACAGAGCTCTTCTCTATGGGAGCCTCCAATTTAACTCTGTTGGCCACTACTTTTTGTGTTCGATTTGTTAGGAAGTTGAAGATCCATCTCCCCACTTTCCCAGTTATTCCTTTAGCACGTATTTTATGGGCTATTACGCCATGATCGCATTTGTCAAATGCTTTTGCAAAGTCTGTGTATATTACATCTGCATTCTGATTTTCTTCGAAGGGTGAAGCAATGATGGCTGCCATAGTGAAGAGCTCTGTTCCACAAGGCACAGTACTCGCCCCCATCCTGTTCCTCACCCTCATATCAGACAGATAGAGATGTAACCCACAGCACTGTATCATCCTTTGCGGATGACACTAGGATCTGCATGAGGCTGTCATCTGCTGAGGACGCGGTTAATCTCCAAGAAGATATAAACAAAGTTTTCCAGTGGGCAACGGTAAACAATATGATGTTCAATGAGGACAATTTCCAACTACTCCGTTATGGAAAACTGGAGGAGATAGTAACTTGAACAGAGTATACTACAAACTCTGGCCATACAATAGAGCGGAAAAATAATGTAAGGGACCTGGGAGTAGTAATGTCGGAGGATCTCACTTTCAAGGATCACAACAGTGCCACGATCACAAGTGCAAAGAAAATGATAGGATGGATAATGAGAACGTTCAAAACGAGAGATGCCAAGCCAATGATGATCCTTTTCAAATCACTTGTTCTCTCTAGGCTGGAATACTGCTGTACATTAACATCTCCGTTCAAAGCAGGTGAAATTGCAGACCTAGATTGTGTCCCAAATCTGCACACAGAAATCACTCCCTACGAAAGTAAAAGACTGCGCAGGCGATGCAAAATACCCCCAATTAAATGTAGGGGCGCCATTGGTACACTAAGAGAAAACACCATAAGTGTCCGGGACCCAAGACTGTTCAACAGCCTCCCATCAAGCATAAGGGGAATTACCAATAAACCCCTGGCTGCCTTCGAGAGCTGGACAGATACCTAAAGTCAGTGCCGGATCAGCAGGGCTGTAGTTCGTACGTTGGACTGCGTGCTGCCAGCAGTAACAGCCTGGTTGATCAGGCCCTGATCCACCGGGAGGCCTGGTCGTAGACCGGGCCGCGGGGGCGTTGATCCCCGGAATAACCTCCAGGTAGACCAAGAGGAAAATGAAAATTAAAATGGAAGAGGAAAACGATGAAGAGAGGAAAGAGGAAGTGGGGAAAGTATAAGGAAGAGGAGAAAAAGAGGAGAAAGGGAAGAGGTAGAAGAGAAAAAGAGAAGAAACGGAAGAGGAGAAAGGGAAGAGGAAGAAGAGAAAGATGAAAAAAAGAGGAGAAAGGAAAGAGGTAGAGGAGTAGGAGGTACAACTCTCCCATAACATGAATACAAACTAGGCTTATCACTTCAGCTTCAGATTTGGAGCAGAAAATAGAGGTGCTCAATACCGGTCATGTGGGCGTGAAGTGCTGAGCATGTGGGCGTGAAATGTTCAGCATGTGGGCGTGAAGTGCTGAGCATGTGGGCGTGAAATGTTCAGCATGTGGGCGTGAAGTGCTGAGCATGTGGGCGTGAAATGTTCAGCATGTGGGCGTGAAGTGCTGAGCATGGGGGCGTGAGTGCTGAGCATGTGGGCGTGAAGTGCTGAGCATGTGGGCGTGAAGTGCTGCCAATGTTATTCCCATACGTGGACAACATACCAGATAATGAGACTGTACTCACCTAGTTGAGGTTGCAGGGGTCGAGTCCAAGCTCCTGGCCCCCGCCTCTTCACTGGTCGCTACTAGGTCACTCTCCCTGAACCATGAGCTTTATCGTACCTCTGCTTAAAGCTATGTATGGATCCTGCCTCCACTACATCGCTTCCAAAACTATTCCACTTCCTGACTACTCTGTGGCTGAAGAAATACTTCCTAACATCTCTTTGATTCATCTGTGTCTTCAGCTTCCAACTGTGTAACCGTGTTGCTGTGTCCAGTCTCTGGAACATCCTGTCTTTGTCCACCTTGTCAATTCCTCTCAGTATTTTGTAAGTCGTTATCGTGTCCCACCTATCTCTCCTGTCCTCCAGTGTCGTCAGGTTGATTTCCCTTAACCTCTCCTCATAGGACATACCTCTTAACTCTGGGACTAGTCTTGTTGCAAACCTTTGCACTTTCTCTAGTTTCTTTACATGCTTGGCTAGGTGTGGGTTCCAAACTGGTGCCGCATACTCCAATATGGGCCTAACGTACACGGTGTACAGGGTCCTGAATGATTCCTTATTAAGATGTCGGAATGCTGTTCTGAGGTTTGCTAGGCGCCCATATGCTGCAGCAGTTATTTGGTTGATGTGCGCTTCAGGAGATGTGCCTGGTGTTATACTCACCCCAAGATCTTTTTCCTTGAGTGATGTTTGTAGTCTCTGGCCCCCTAGACTGTACTCCATCTGCGGTCTTCTTTGCCCTTCCCCAATCTTCGTGGCTTTGCACTTGGTGGGATTGAACTCCAGGAGCCAATTGCTGGACCAGGTCTGCAGCCTGTCCAGATCCCTTTGTAGTTCTGCCTGGTCTTCGATCGAATGAATTCTTCTCGTCAATTTCACGTCATCTGCAAACAGTGACACCTCAGAGTTAATTCCTTCTGTCATGTCGTTCACAAATACCAGAAACAGCACTGGTCCTAGGACTGACCCCTGTGGGACCCCGCTGGTCACAGGTGCCCACTCTGACACCTCGCCACGTACCATTACTCTTTGCTGTTTCCTGACAAATATTCCCTGATCCATTGTAGTGCCTTCCCTGTTATCCCTGCTTGGTCCTCCAGTTTTTGCACTAATCTCTTGTGTGGTACTGTGTCAAACGCCTTCTTGCAGTCCAAGAAAATGCAATCCACCCACCCCTCTCTCTCTTGTCTTACTGCTGTCAACTTGTCATAGAACTCCAGTAGGTTTGTGACACAGGATTTCCCGTCCATGAAACCATGTTGGGTGCTGTTGATGAGATCATTCCTTTCTAGGTGTTCCACCACTCTTCTCCTGACAATCTTCTCCATGACTTTGCATACTATACATGTCAGTGACACTGGTCTGTAGTTTAATCCTTCATGTCTGTCTCCTTTTTTAAAGATTGGGACTACATTTGCTGTCTTCCATGCCTCAGGCAATCTCCCTGTTTGGTTAGATGTATTGAATATTGTTGTTAGGGGTACACATAGCGCCTCTGCTCCCTCTCTCAGGACCCATGGAGAGATGTTATCTGGCCCCATTGCATTTGAGGTATCTAGCTCACTCAGAAGCCTCTTCACTTCTTCCTCGGTTGTGTGCACTGTGTCGAGCACCTGGTGATGTACCACACCTCTCCATCCCTCTGGAGCCCCTTCTGTCTCCTCTGTGAACACTTCTTCGAATCTCTTGTTGAGTTCCTCACATACTTCACGGTCATTTCTTGTTGTCTCTCCTCCTTCCTTCCTTAGCCTGATTACCTGGTCCTTGACTGTTGTTTTCCTCCTGATGTGGCTGTATAACAGCTTCGGGTCAGATTTGGCTTTCGCTTCTATGTCGTTTTCATATTGTCGTTGGGCCTCCCTTCTTATCTGTGCATATTCGTTTCTGGCTCTACGACTGCTCTCCTTATTCTCCTGGGTCCTTTGCCATCTATATTTCTTCCATTCCCTATCACACTTGGTTTTTGCCTCCTTGCACCTTTGGGTGAACCATGGGCTCATCCTGGCTTTTTCATTATTCCTGTTTCCCTTGGGTACAAACCTCTCTTCAGCCTCCTTGCTCATTGTTGCTACATATTCCATCATTTCATTAACTGGCTTCCCTGCCAGTTCTCTGTCCCACTGAACCTCGTTCAGGAAGTTCCTCATTCCCGTGTAGTCCCCTTTCCAGTAGTTTGGGTTCATTTGTCCTGGCCTTCCTGCTTCCCCCTCCACTTGTAGCTCTACTGTGTATTCGAAGCTCAAAACCACATGATCGCTGGCCCCAAGGGGTCTTTCATATGTGATGTCCTAAATATCTGCACTGCTCAAGGTGAATACTAAGTCCAGTCTTGCTGGCTCATCCTCTCCTCTCTCTCTTGTAGTGTCCCTTACGTGTTGGTACATGAAGTTTTCCAGTACCACCTCCATCATCTTAGCCCTCCATGTATCTTGGCCCCCATGTGACTCCAAGTTCTCCCAGTCGATCTCCTTGTGGCTAAAGTCGCCCATGATCAGGAGCTTTGCCCTGCATGCATGAGCTCTTCTGGCCACTGTAGCCAGTGTGTCAACCATCGCTCTATTGCTCTCGTCATACTCATGCCCTGGTCTCCTGCTGTTCTGTGGTGGGTTATACATCACTGCAATTACCACCTTGGGACCTCCAGAGTGAAGCGTTCCCGCTATGTAATCACTTTCTTCTCGGCTGTCTCCTCTCTCCAGCTCATCAAAATTCCATCGGTGCCACTCCTCCACCCCCCCTGTTCCTTCTATCTTTCCTCAGGATCTAGTATGCTGTTGGAAAGATGGCATCTGTTATCATACCTGTAAGCTTGGTTTCTGCGAGCGCTATGATGTCCGGTGATGTCTCTTTGACTCTTTCATGCCACTCCTCCCACTTGTTTGTTATTCCATCAGCGTTTGTGTACCATACCTTCAGTTTCCTTTCCAATACTGTGGTTTGGGGGGCCTGTGGGGGTGAGAGACCTGGTAGCATACTGTGGGATTCTATGATTGGGGGTTGGGTGGAAGCTGTGGGCATGGATTGTAGTTTGTGTTGGGATGGTGTGATACGTTGTGGGGTTCTGAGGATAGTTGTGTGTGTGCTTGCCCTTGCTTCTCTGTTCTGCTCTGACTGACCTCCTTTCCTATCTCCTTTCGCTTTTCTGTCCTCTCCCTCAGCTGCTGTCTCTCTGTTTGTGTTCTGTCTCTGTCTAGGAACACCTTCTAGTACTCTTCCAAGTTTTTCAACCTTGGTTTCTCTTGGAGGATCCTGTTCCTCACTGTTTCTGTCCTGAGAATCAGCTTGATCGGTCGGTTTCTCCCCTTCATGTACCCCCCTATTCTCTGAAAATTTACAATCTCATCCATGTCTTCTCCCCCTATTTCCGTGATGATTTTCCCAATCTCCTTTCTTTCTTCCTGCTGTCTTTCAGCGTGTGTCTTTTCCTCTCTCTCCCGAAGCCCATGGATAAACACTGATTTTGCCCTTTCCTCCTCCCATTGCCTCTCCCTCTGTGACTCTGGTTCCTGTCTGTATATGGTCATCTTCTCCCTTGATTTTTCCAGTGGCTCTTGGTAGCATGGTTGTGCCTCAGCATTCGACTTATCTCCCTCTCTATCTGCATCCAGCTGCTCTTTCCTTTTACTCCCTGACCCTTCTTCGCAGGCTGATATGACCTTAGCATAATTCATATCTCCTTCCTTCCTGTTCATCCTCTCAGCTTCATATGCTGTGTCTTCTCTGGTCACTGCCCCTGAGACTTGCTTCATCCTGTTTACCTCAAACTCTAGGACCCTTACCCTGTCTACTGCAGTTTCGACTTGTGCCTCCCATTTCTTCGTCTCCTTCTCCAATCTCATTTCCCATTTCGCAGAGAGCTCTTTCTCCATTTTTTTCAGAAAGCTCTCCTAATTTTCTCTCCCATTCTTGCTACATCCTTCTCCACTGCTCCTCCATCCATTCCTCCCTACCAATACCATTGTCATCTGATCCCTGATTCCTACAATTCCCAACCATTTTTTTTTTAGTAAAGGAAAGAGAGAAAGAGAGAAAGTGAGAGAGAGAGAGAGAGAGAGAGAGAGAGAGAGAGAGAGAGAGAGAGAGAGAGTGAAAAGGAAAAGGGGGACAGAGTGAGAGAAAGAGAGGAGAGAAGGGAAAAAGAAGAGGAGGAGGGAAAGAAGGGAAGAGAAGAAGAGAGAGGAAGAGAGAAAAAGAGGAAGAGAGAAAGAGGAGAGAGAAAAGAGAGAGAAAGAGAGAGAGAGGAAGAGAGAGGGAGAGAAAGATTAAGAGAGAGAGGAAGAGAAAGATTAAGAGAGGAGGAAGAGAGAGGAAGAAAGATTAAGAGAGAGAGGAAGAGAGAGAAAAGATAAAGAGAGAGGAGAGAGAAGAGAGAGGAGTAGATAGAGGAGGAATGAAGAGACAAGAGAAGGAGAGTGAAAGGAGGGTTAGAGGTATTACATAAGGTGTGAATCCTGTATATGTTGTGTGTGTGTGTGTGTGTGTGTTGTGTGTGTGTGTGTGTGTGTGTTGTGTGTGTTGTGTGTGTTGTGTGTTATATTGTGTGTGTGTGTGTGTGTATGGTGTGTGGTGTGTGTGTGTTGTTGTTATGTGTGTGTGTGTATGCATGTGTTTTATGTAAGCAGTCCTTATTTCCCTCGTATGTACTACATATGTTTCTCATATGTACCCAATCTCTTGGTTCCCACTGTACTATCTTGTGCCTAAAATTACGTTCAATTCTATATGCTAGGCTTCATTAAGCTACCTCTCATACTAGGCTATCTATCATTAACTGCTTAACTCTCCTAAACCTCAATAAATTCTATTAAATGCCAGTAAATGCTGCTTATTCTAATTCTGATAGCTCGAGTTTCCAGCTAGAGACTGGTGCTGACCCCATGCAACTCAAACTAGGTGAATATTACTTGCAGCTGGCAGTGTAGTAATGTTGTCGTCCTCCTGGGTCCCAGTATGAAAATGCTTGATGCTTCTCGGTAATTTTTCCACTAACTTCCTGTAGGCACTGTGGTCTCTAGCTCATCTAATTTTTTCACTCACTCACTGTATTTACTGACACATCTATACATATCTCTTATCTCCCTGGTCTTGAGTCGCACTTATTCTTCAAAATACCCCACTGCGTTATTATGGCAACACTATTTAGGCCTGACACAACCGGTCACCTTCATTCCAACGGCCCCCACTAAACACTTAGTCACTATTTCCTTTGTTCATTTTTGTGATCACTTATATTTCCTTTTTTCGGGGCTTAAGTGATTATATGCACTCTTATGCGTGCACACGCCTATATCCCACACTCTATTCCTTATGGCACAGTCAGAAATTACCACCAAAACACGAGCTCAAACCGCGTGACTCCTCCACGAGTGTGTGTGTGTGTGTGTGTGTGTGTGTGTGTGTGTGTGTGTGTGGTGTGTGTGGGTGATGGAGTGGGTTGATGTAGGAGAGAAGAGAAGATGAGAGAGAGAATGATAAGGAATTCGGAGACGTGAAAACTAAGAACGAAGTGAGAAGTAGTGTGAGGTCGAGAAGAGGAGTGAAGGAAGAGTGCTAGATGTAGAGGGTGCCTGTAGTAGTGGAGGATGCCAGAAGTAGTGGAGGGTGCCAGTAGTAGTGGAGGATGCCAGAAGTAGTGGAGGGTGCCAGTAGTAGTGGAGGATGCCAGAAGTAGTAGAGGGTGCCAGTAGTGGAGGATGCCAGAAGTAGTGGAGGGTGCCAGTAGTAGTGGAGGATGCCAGAAGTGGAGGGTGCCAGTAGTAGGAGGATGCCAGAAGTAGTGGAGGGTGCCAGTAGTAGTGGAGGATGCCAGTAGTGGAGGGTGCCAGTAGTAGTGGAGGATGCCAGAAGTAGTGGAGGGTGCCAGTAGTAGTGGAGGATGCCAGTATGGAGGGTGCCAGTAGTAGTGGATGAATGCCAGTAGTAGTGGAGGGTGCCAGTAGTGAGATGGTAGGGGTGCCAGTAGTAGTGGAGGATGCAGTAGTATGGGGTGTGGTGGGGTGCCAATAGTAGTGGATGATGTCAGAAGTAGTGGGGGGTGCCAATAGTAGTGGATGATGCCAGAAGTAGTGGAGGGTGCCAGTAGTAGTTGAGGATGCCAGAAGTAGTGGAGGATGCCAGTAGTAGTGGATGATGCCAGAAGTAGTGGAGAATGCCAGAAGTAGTGGAGGGTGCCAGAAATGGAGGGTGCCAGTAGTGGAGAGTACCAGAAGTAGTGGCACCCTCCACTAGTGGCTTCTATATAACGAGAAGTGAAATATCCGTCTGCTCACATTACCAGTTATTCCTTTTACACAGGTTTGGTGCGCATCCACACAACGGTCACACTTGTCAAAGGCTTCTGGAAAATCAGTGTACACCACATCAGCATTCACCTTGTCTTCCATTGCATCTGCATCCAAGACAACGTTGTAATGGTGTAACAACTCTGAAAGGCAGTAGCAACAGCCTTCGTCTTCGCCCATGCTGCCCTGGAGTGTGCAAATGGTGCGATACTAAATGATTGATAGTCTAGCTTCTTAGCAGCCGTTCAAAGATCTAGATGTGTGAATTTAGTGCTATTTGTATTAATTGATATAAATATTATATATACTAAGTTCGTCTTGCAAATCATCGTGTAAAATGGGGGCAATTTAGATCATGGTATATATGATATCATACTCTTGTCCAGGTTTCTTCTCTCGAATACTGTAGGCTCTCTGTCTCAATACTACCATACCTCCTCTTCCCCTCTACCCCTTCTACCACTACATCCTGTGCCCTCACGACTCTAATCTACATTATTCTTAAACGTCATGGAAGCCGCCCAGGCCAGGGCCTGGGCCAGGCCAGGCCTGGGCCAGGGCCAGGGCCGGGCTCCACCTCGATGAATCAACTGCAATAATTAGGAGTGGCAAGGGCAGGGTGAAGGAACTATCAGGGTCAGAGGCATGGGAAACGGGGGAGGGAGTAGTGAGGAAGAAATGGAAAATAGGGGGAGGGATGGAGGGGAGAGGAACTTGAGAGAGGGGAGAATGAGAGGGGGGAGATGGGAAAGGGGAGAAGAGGGGAAGGGGGGGGAAATAGATGGGAGAGGTGAGAGGAGTGTCAGGGCTAAAGAAGAGAGGGGGGCAGGGAATATGAGAGGTCTGGGAGAGGTAGAAGAGGAGAGGGGGCAGAGAGGGGAGATGGGAAATGAGTGGGGGAGAGAGAGAGGAAGGAGAGAGAGGGAGTTGGGAAAGAGAAAGATGGGAGAGAGAGGGGGAAGAAGAGGGAGAGAGGGGAAGAAGAGTGAGGTGAAGAAGAAAGAATAGAAAGAAGAGAGAGAGAGAGAGAGAGAGAGAGAGAGAGAGAGAGAGTTGAAAACACCAAGAATTTTTTCCGTCACCTCTGCCCCAATCCCGTTCTCTCTTCCCTGGCTCCTTCCACTCTCACTCTCCTCTTCCCCTCCCCCAACACTGGGGTGAACGCGTCGTCTTCAGCAACGAAGGTATTTCATATTTTAGCCAGCATTGAGGCGTGTTAGTGGTGCCCAGGAGGGTTCAGTGGACCCTGGAGATGCTGGGGGAGGTGCTGGGGGAGGAGGGGATGGTGGTGGGGGAGGTTGTGGGGGAGTTGGGTGATGTTCTGGGGGAGGCGGGGATGGTGGTGGGGAGGTGCTGGGGAGGTGCTGGGGAGGTGCTGGGGCGCAGTAGGCCTGTTGCAGTGTTCCTTATTTCTTATGTTCTTATGAGGGCAAATATTCTATTATTGGGGTGGATCTGTGAAGGACCTGCCTAGTATGGGCCAACAGGCCTGCTGCAGTGTTCCTCGTTTCTTATGTTATGTTCTTATGAATATCGGGAGGAAAAGAATAACCAATATACCATTGGTATCCTTGTGATATACCTTTGATATAACTGTGATATACTAAGCCACCAAATAATATACTCACTCAGCAGCTGTCTGGTAGAACTGAGGTAATGAATCACGACGTAGTTGCCCACGCAAGGCAGGGACCAGGAGTCGAGATTCGACACCTGCAACCACAAGGTGAATACAGTCGTAATTAATGGAGGAAACTAAACGGAACCAGTTCGAATCCGCCCCTTCAATCCCCATATCCAGATACCAATCAATTCCAGAAGCTAAATGTCACACAACGGAGGCGTCAGCGACTGGAAACGCCAGCAGTAGCAGTGGCAACGCCAGCAGTAGCGGTGGCAACGCCAGCAGTAGCGGTGGCAACGCCAGCAGTAGCGGTGGCAACGCAAGCAGTGACGGTGGCAACGCCAGCAGTAGCGGTGGCAATGCCAGCAGTAGCGGTGGCAACGCAGGCAGTAGCGGTGGCAACGCCAGCAGTAGCGACAGCAACGTCAGCAGTTGCGGGGGATGGGGGAGGGGAGAATGAAGAGCAACGTATTTAGACGAAAAGGAGAAAATTCCCAGCTAATTAGGCTGGAAAAAAACGGTGGTGGTTCCTGGGTTTTTAGTCAAACATAGCCGCTCCAACCTGGCCACCGCGGTAACCCAGCATCGGGGAAGAGGGTTGCGGGGAAGAGGCGGGGAATGAGCATGGAACACTTGCCTGGAGGAGGGGGAAGAGGAGAGGATAGGCTAGAAGAGATGCAGGGGAAGTCACGGAGATGGAGGAACCTGGGGTAAAGAAGGAAAGAGGAAAGTTAAAAAAAAAAGTGGAGTTGCCAGAGGATGGTTACATCTGTTGTACACCTGTCAATGATTCCGGGGATCGTCGCTCCCATCCCCTCCCCGCAGTCCCGCCTCACACCTGTCTTTCTACCTATTGGCCACCTGTTGATGGCTCTGGGGGTCGTGTCTTCCGTTGTCAGGTCCCGGACCAGACCTGGTGCACTGCATCAATCTCCTTGAAGCCTCAAGCAGCATCTTACTGAAGTCTCAAACAACATCAGTCTCATTGAAGCCTCAAACCGCATCAAGCACCGTCAACCTCAATGAAGCTTCAAGTAGCATAAATCTCACTGAAGCCTCAAGCGCCATAAATCTCACTGAAGCTTCAAGCACCACTAATCTCCTTGCAGCATCAACAGTACAAACCAGGTAGTAGGCACCGGAAGCTACATGATCTTTAACGAAAGCAAATATTCGACTCCTTTTACTCATTTCTTAAAACATCGTCCGTCTCCCATCAAAATAGAATAGCCCGGAAAGAAAAAAAAACACACATTCACCATTCATTCTTTAGCTGTCTTGCCAGAACATAACCAAAACGTGAAAACAGTATGTGAAATGAATTACTAATCTTTCCATAAAGAGTGACACACACGTGTCACAGGAGGAAGGCCGGACAATAGGAGCTTTTCAAGCAAGTATGAGCATGCACTGGTGTTACTCTTTTAGATATCTGCACGCTTCTGACTGTAATATTATTGCATAGTGACACCTGCCTTTAAGACGAGTGACGGTAATGACCCAGAAGAGTAAGAGAACGTAACTGACAACATGGAAATAAGTCACTCTGTCTGACTTTTTTGGGTTATCCTAGGTTCTCTACACATATGCTGCTATGTATGATAATTCTATGTAACTGTATTGTGTATGCCTGAATAAATTTACTTACTTACTTACTTACTAATCAACTCATTCATGTACAGATCTAGAAAGTGCACAAAAGATCCTATCTTCTTAATATTCACTCACTCACATACACAAACTACCAGGACAGCCTACGGCCCCTCCAACTTTGTTCTCGGTAGCGCAGTCGACGGAGGTGATACAAAGCTGGGAACTACCTTCGGGACTCAATCCATACCTGTGATTTTCCTGTCACCTCACTTTTCCTACTCTCGCAAGCTCAGTAATTCCTTGCTGGGGCTCGAGGCACTCCAGGATGTTCCTTATGCATCCAGGGACGACACAGGAAGCTTCTCGGTGTTTACTTAATGGTTTCCGGGGATCATCGCCCCCTTCCCCCCACCCCGGCACACCAGTCTCTGACCTCTTTGCGGGATGAGAGAGACGCAACTCTTGGTGTAGGGACGGGTCACTGACTGGTGGAGACATGAGAGGGTAGACAACCTCTTTAAAGTCCATTGAAGAAGTTTGAGGCAACGAGCTGGTGGGTACCACTACATCAACCTATTCGGAGGTTTTATCCAAGTACAGCTAATCTAATGAGCTTAAGTACGTCTCTCTGCCTGTCTCTCCCTTCACCCCACAAACCCATCCTTCCCCATACCACTTTCCCCTTCACAAGACAGTCCCAATTCCTCGTTCCGTCAACCCTCTTCATCTCGCAGTCTAATGAAACGTGCAGCTATTCACCAGTGATTTTACCTGTGACCTGTTTTGAGGGTTCTTCCACCTCACCTGCCCGGTCTGAGGCCAGTCTTCCCTGTTGACTGCCTGGCCGAAAACCCAGAGCCATCACAACTTCACAGATTCAGAACTTGTAACAGCAGGTTGTCAGCTTCTTCAAGAAAGCTATTGTCGTTTCAGTAATATGTCTATTATCTGATGGCACCATGTTGAGTCTTTGGCTACAGTGACCAGGTCTTCAAAGGTCTCTCTCTCTCTCTCTCTCTCTCTCTCTCTCTCTCTCTCTCTCTCTCTTGCTTGGAGGTGTTTAAATGTTTTCTGGATTATTTGCAGGCAGTATCCGGCCCCTCTACATTTTCCAGCTCTGTTATCTCCCGTGCCTTGGAAGAGGCTGTGAACACACAACCATAGTCAAGCCGTCACAACACAAGTAATTTGGATAATATTATCAATGAGTTATTTTTCTGGCTTTGAAAGCCCTCATTATCAACCCTGTCATTTTCCTGGCCTTTACTGCATTTTCTTTCATTTTTTTTTTTCCAAAATGACAGATCCTCTGACACTTGGTTATCTGTTTTACATTCTTTGGTGCGCTCTGTCTGTGTTCCGTGTACTGTGCTCTCTATATGTGTCCCATGTACTGTGCTCTCTGTGTTCCGTGTACTGTGCTCTCTGTCTGTGTACTGTGCTCGCTTGAGTTCTTCATTCCTAAAATACGCAAGTAGAGAAAATTTGTCACCGTCATATTTTCGTTGTCCCATTCGAAGATTTCAGATCTCTGTAGTTTTTCTTTTACTACAGAGGTGACTTTTCTACTTTGGTACCCAATTCTATAAAAAGATAATACGAAGCTGCAGTTCGCGTCCACCACATCTGCTCTGAGGATGGGAAACAGAAAAGGTGCTAGCACTGTGCCCTGGGGTATTAAACTATATTTTTCTGTGACCAAAATTTCCATTGTCTACTACCACTCACTTATTTTTAATCTATCTGTCAAGAGTCCTCAAATTACATCAATTACATCAAATTACATTATGCCCTTCTGCGGCCTCTGTAATATTGTCACGGTTATGTTTTCTTCTCTCACGGCCCGGCCATGGGGAAGGGGAGGCCTCACTGGATGTTGCTGTTGGCGGCCCGCTGTCCCACACACCCATCACAGCCTGGTTGATCTAGAACACCGCGGAAGTAACAATGCAGTTTCCCCTTGAAAAGCTTCCATAACTATTCTAGCAATATTTCTGCCATCTGCTGGAAACAGATTGAATAGTCGAGGTCTACGGATAGTTTCCTCAAGGACCTCAAAGGATTAAGGGACGTTAAAGGTCTTTAAAAGGGAATTAATGCTGAAATATCTTCATGATGGAACTTAAGTTCAAGTCAGTTCCTGATTAGCCGGGCTGTAGTGCCTACGCTGGACTGTGTAATGATAGCACCAACAACCTGACTGATAAGGCTATCAACCAGAAGCCACAAGTGCCAGCAAATAATTATCATTATTATGGGAATGTCATTGAACCAAAAGGTAATTAGGGTATAGCTAAGGGAAGAATTGTTCCAATTCCTTGGATTAAGAGCCCTCCCTCCCCTCCTCCACTAGTTTCAAGGATGATAAAGTATCCAATAGACAGACGAATGAAACAGGTGTTAAATACACTGGTATATATATTTCCGAGAAATGTTTCACGTGTTTCTAATTGATCTATTTCCGAGAAGTGTTGCACGTGTTTCTCATGAACTGGTCGGTACAGCGTAGCATTAATATAACATACAGTATACATGTATACGCTAAGACAGTATACAGGTAGACAGCATAATGAATTAAACACGTGTGCAACACTTGGAAATCTTTATTAAGGAAACGTGTCGCCACACAGTGACTTCATCAGTCCAATACAAAGAATGGTGAAGATTAGAAGACTGAGGTAATCAGTCCCTCAGCCTGGAGTCTATGTAATCAGTCCCTCAATCTTAAATGAACCATTTATCTACATGTATACAGTATAAAGGTATACATGTATACAGGTATACAGTATACAGGCGATAGGCATGTAGATCAAGGCTCCTCCACTTCACTTTCAGTCTAAATTTTATAACTACACATACACCGTTACTTATGTACTCACGCGCACACGCATGAGTGCATAAGTAACGGTGCCTCGTGACTTCTTCATCCTTGACCACACACACACACACACACACACACACACACACACACGTGTGCGCTAAGGAAGATGCCAGACAATGGTACAAAAAAGAGCCACCCCCTCCCTCCCTCCCTCTTCCCCTGCTCCCTCTCTTCCCCGTTCCATTTCCTTCCTTTTTTCTCTCTCTCTATCCTCCTCTCCTTCCCTCCTTCGCTCCCTCTCGTTCTGCCTGACTGAGACTCGTCAGTGTTTACAACTTCTCCTTGTCTACTCCTCAATTTCCATGACCTTTTACCTTCCCAGAGTCATATTGTCCTTGGAGTGTATACTCTCACACCTCCCAACACCCCTCCCTCCCTTTTCAACACCCCTCCCTCCCTCCCAACACCCCTCCCTATCTCCCGTCCTCCCAACACCCCTCCTCTTCCATCATCTTATTTTCACTCCCTCGTCTCCTCCCCCTTTCCCTATCTTTCACCCAACACCCTCCCTCCCGAGAAACCAAATTACATAAGAACATAAAGAAGGAGCACTGAGTAGGCCTACTGGCCCATGCTAGGCAAGTCCAAGTCACCCACTGGCATAAGCTTTTTTTATCACGCTCTTCAGCCTGATCAGTTGAGACCTTTCTATCATGGTAACTTAAAAATAATAATGAAACTAATAAAAATAATAGTAACGACAATAATAGCAGAAATAATATTAATAAAAATACGCTAAGAAGCAGAAGAAAAGGAGAAAAATGTGATAATATACACATGGGAGATGTTGGAAGGTCATGTCCCAAATCTGCACAATACCATAACAACGTACTGGAGAGAGAGAGAGAGAGAGAGGGGGGGGGAGAATCTTCATTGAAGAAACGTTTCGCCACACAGTGGCTTCATCACACACAGAAATCACTCCCTACGAAAGTAAAAGACTGGGCAGGCGATGCAAAATGCCGCCAATAAAAAGTAGGGGCGCCATTGGTACACTAAGAGAAAACACCATAAGTGTCCGGGGCCCAAAACTGTTCAACAGCCTCCCATCAAGCATTAGGGGAATTGCCAATAAACCCCTGGCTGCCTTCAAGAGAGAGCTGGACAGATACCTAAAGTCGGTGCCGGATCAGCCGGGCTGTGGCTCGTACGTCGGACTGCGTGCGGCCAGCAGTAACAGCCTAGTTGATCAGGCCCTGATCCCTCGGGAGGCCTGGTCGTGGACCGGGCCGCGGGGGCGTTGATCCCCGGAATGATCTCCAGGTAACCTCCAGGTAATCAGTCTAATACAAAGTAGAAATGGGTAAGGAGAGGAGGAGATTCAGGTAATCGGTCCCTCAACCTGGAATCGATGTGTTCAGTCCATCATTCTTGTAGGAAGTACAGCATAGGGCCAGAGAGGTGGCTTATATACTGCAGTCAGGCGAGTCAAAGATTCCCACGTGTTGCAGAGTGTCTCAATTCTTCAACTTGTCGGTTTTTAAAACCATTCATCACATCTGTCAGACACTGTAATATCATGGGATCTTGGTACAAAGACTTCTTAAACGCTTATCCAACCTTTAGACAACCACCTACTTTCACTAGTGGCAGGTCCCACTGTGATACCACCTACTTACACTAGTGGCAGGTCCCACTGTGATCCCGCCTCCTCCTGCTTCGACTCACCTGACTGCAGTATATAAGCCACATCTCTGGCCCTATGCTGTACTTCCTACAAGAGTGATGAAGTGAACACATCGATTCCATGCTGAGGGACTAATTACCTCAATCTCCTTCTCTCCTTACCCATTTCTACTTTGTATTGGACTGATGAAGCCACTGTGTGGCAAAACGTTTCTTCAATAAAGATTCCCATATGTTGCACTGATGAAGTGACGAGGATAGTGAAGTTTGGAAAATACTTCAATTACAGTGCATTCTTCCTCAAGGAACTGACTGCTGCAGATTCTGAGTGTGCTCAGGAAAAAGCCTATAATTACACCACGTTTAGTTTTGGTGTCGTGGTGAGAGTAGAAGTGGAAAAGATCGTGTTGGTTGGTAGGTTTTCGATAGATTTTGAAACGAAGTTCATGGTCAGCTTTGCAGAGAAGAAGTCAAGGAAGAGTGTTGTCGACTTCTTCTAGTGTGAACCTGACCCAGCATTCTCAACCTGACTTCATCCTATAAATACTCACGTACCTTCCACACCCAGGTAGATCCGTTTGTGACTTGATAAAGCCCACTGTGTGGGCGAAACGTTGTCAGTAAAGGATCACATTATACCGCATGTGTGTTTATATTTCCACAATACGAGAGCACTGTATCAACATCCGTCGACCAGCGGGTCGACAACAACAATAGCCTGGGCGACCAGACGGCCAACAGGGAAGCCTGAATTTGTAAAAATGGTTTAGAAAAGCCGACAAGTTGATAATAAGCCTTGTGCAAAATTTGGGTATTTTTATTTTGGAGATGGAGCTTATATACTGCAGAGAGATGATGTGTAGCAGTCGTAGGCGGCGTCACCAGTGGATAAAAATCACTAGTCGAAGTAGGTCGGGTCTATAACTTAGGCAAGCTTTGAAGAATTCCTTGCATGGAAATCCCAAGATATTGCTGTATCTGACAGTTTGTATAAACGGTTTAGAAAACTGACAAGTTGATAACCGAGACACTTGGTTTTCAAAACCAGTTATTCATATCCTGTCAGATACAGCAACTTCTTGGGATCTTAATGCAGGAAATTCTTCAAAACTTGCCTAGCCTATAGGCATGACCTATTTCCACCAGTGGGTTTATCCACTGGTGACGCCGCCTACCACTGCTTCACATCATCTCTCTGTAGTATATAAGCTCCATCTCCGAGTATAAGTTGCACTGTTATCAAGACTGATGGGCTGAACACGTCGACTCCAGGCTCAGGGACTGATTATCTCAAACTTCTCTTCTTCCACCTTTCCACTCTGTAATGGACTGATGAAGCCACTGACTGGCGAAACGGTTCCACAGTAAAGATATCCAAATGCTGCACAAGTGTCTCATGCATCAGCGGGGTCAGTCCCCAAGCAGGTTCCTGGAGGGTCAGTCCCCAGGCAGGTCCCTGGAGGGTCAGTCCCCAGACAGGTCCCTGGAGGGTCGTCCCCAGGCAGGTCCCTGGAGGGTCAGTCCCCAGGCAGGTCCCTGGAGGGTCAGTCCCCAGGCAGGTCCCTGGAGGGTCAGTCCCCAGGCAGGTCCCTGGAGGGTCAGTCCCCAGGCAGGTTCCTGGAGGGTCAGTCCCCAGGCAGGTTCCTGGAGCAGCAAAACTCTCGGAAGAGGTCATAGATAAATCATAAGTGAAAATAAATAATATCAAACAACGAAGCGGAAATTATTTATCTAAGATATATTTTCCTTCGTGTTTAGGGAACCATAAATTTCGAAGACGTGAAAGCCAAACCTTTTCAAATCTGTTGGCGATCGATTATGTTTAATTTGTAAAATTCAAAATTTCCAGCATATTTACCAGATCACAATTTACAATTGTGAGCAAAAAAAAAAAAAAGATTTTTTTTTTTTACAAATTCAAAATACGCACCAGCCGTGTTGCATGCAACATTACCAGTTATATGATAATATAAACAGAGCTTCAATTAAGTCGGGCCAACTGTGAAACCGGCTCTTCCAAATTCCAGGAATACCATGGGCCGGGAAGTGAATAATTTGACCTTGTTCATTAGGACCGCTGGTTCAACACTTGTTATAAAAAAACGATGAAGAATGAGACACTTATCCAACATTTGGGTTTCTTCGGGGAAACTTTGGGCCCAGCCGGGACTGTTTCTCACCTCTTTTTTCGGGTTTGAAAGACACGTTTAAAAATTGGGGTATTTTGATTCCGAACTTTCGCTACAGATTACGACTCCTTTAGTCGATTACGGGGAAAGCACAGAACCCGTAGGAGTAAGACAAGTCACCTGTCTAAAACCTTCGAATGTAGTTTTGAGAGGGTAGTCCCTCACTTGGGTTTCTCTCCCCAAATTTTTACAAAAGTATATAAAGGTACAAAAGCGTTGAAAACTAACGTTTTAACAAAAGGGTAAAAAAAAAAAGATGCTTGGGGATAATATTGGTAAGAAAACACCCTTTTCCTGCGGGAAAGTTTATAAATACACACACTGGTGGGTTTGGGGCTCCAGACCTGTGGAAAGTTTATAAAACCACTACTGTGGTTAGAGATCCCTACCTGCTGGAAAGTCTTTTTACAAAACACCACTATGTTGTTAAGATCCAGTACCGCTGGAACTACACCCACTACACGACACACCTTCCCCACCTAGCTTTCCCCCCAAGCCTCTTTTCCCCCCACTCCCCCCCCAGCTACCCCCATCCCCCTCCACTCCCCACCAGCACCCCCATCTTCCCGGGTTTTCTCCCCACGCTCACTTCTCCCCCCTGTTTCCCCCCCCCATATATTTCAACGCCTCCCTTCTCCTTCACGCAAACAAAAAACTCATCCAAAAAAACAAATACAAAAATTTACAACAAATACAACCATCTAAAAGTACAAAAACTAAAAATCTTGTCAAAAAAGTTAGAAATCCTTAACTTGAATAGCTTGCAAAAAAGCTAGGGTCCTAATTGTAAATACTTGTAAATAAAGAGGGACCCTTTAAACCCTTTGTAAAAACCCGTGAAAAAAAAGTAAAACCCAAACAACAAATAAAAAAAATTAAATTAACAAATAAAACCAACAACTACAAAAAACGAATAAATTGAAACATCATCAGCTAATGTAACGAAAAACCCAAATATTTTCTCTTTCTCTCTCCCCCTCCTCTCCCCTCCTCCCCCCTCTCCCCTCTCCTCTCTCTCTTCTCTTCTCTCTCTCTCTCTCTCTCTCTTTCTTTTCCCCCCCCTCTCTTCCTCTCCCCCTCTTCTCTCTCCTCTTCTCTCTCGCTCTGTTTTCCCCTCGCTCTGTCTCTTCTCTCTCTCTCTCTTTCCCCCCTCCCCCTCTCTCTTCTCTCCCACCTTGTTTAATAAAAAAAAAGTAAAAAATTTTCGTTCTTTTTTTTAAAAAGCGAGAAAAAAGGAGCGATTTTGTTTTTTTTTCTTTCAATATTTCCGCCCCTGAGAATTAAATTATATTTATTTTAATTACATTTCTTATTAGGGTTCTCAGCTATACAACTAACGGGGGATACGATTTCGGGAGGGGGGTCACGCCCCCGCGGCTCGTTCCCAACCAGTATCCCCAGTTGCTGGACTGATCAACCCGGGTTTTATACCCAAAGTTATTTGAGCTTTAAAACCACGATGCAACCTTGGCCTCCTCTCCCAAATTCTAGACGTTTTTGTTCCGGAGGAGGAATCGCAGCTTTCCCGTCCATGTTACGGGCCCCAGTTTCCTCAGGGGTTCGCTATCGGTCTAGAACTGACGACTTTCCCTTGAAGGGGCACACCATTACTGAATTAAGACTTTAACTCTCCTTCTCTTCCCCTCTCCTCTCCTCTCTCTCTCCTCTCTCCTCTCTTTTTTCTCTCTCCCCTAACACAGGATGCACAGCCAGTAAAATCGCCCACTATTTTTTACGACGTTACATGTGGGAAAAACCCCCAGGGGCGCTACACTGTTCTAAAACAATTTTTACTGATAGATACTACACCCCCAAAGGAAGCAGTGTTTATAATCAAGGGGGAATACGCAAAATAATCTTATACTACGACAACGTTTCGATCAGGCTAAACCTTTATCAGAAACTGACAAAGCTCATCACTGAGCGAAACGTAGCGGCGGTAACAGCCCACACCACTGAGGGTTACCACCTGTTCAGTGGTGTGGTACATTTTGCCATGCTCATGTCTTCTCTTTGCAGTGGATATCACGTCTTCAGACTCTCCTATAAATTTCAAGCAATTTTGCATATATATATATATATAATATATATTTTATATATATATATATATATATATATATATATATATATATATATATATGTCGTGCCGAATAGGTAAAATCAATTAGCAAGATCTCGTTTAAAATTAAATCCTTTTTAGAAATTTCTCTTATATATTTAAAGACATTTTTCATTTATGTTAATGTAAAAATAAATAATTTTGTAACAAAAGTGCCGTAGGAAACTTACCTAACCTTATAATAACAAGCGCAATTTAATTTAGCCTAATCCAACTAAATATATTTTGCATAAGTTTACAATGATTTAATAAACAAACACGATGAAATATATTTTTTTTCGTTAGGTTCAGAATGATTTTTGCGAAAATACTGCATACACAAATTTTCGCTTGCCTTATTCGGCAAGAAAAGCGTTGCTATTTAAGCCAAAGTCGCAAGTTTTACCTATTCGGCACGACTATACATCCTTGACCTCTGTTTTCACGCCGGCAGTGGCCGGTGTGTGTAGAGGGTGGGGAGAGTGTCTTCTGCTTTATCATACAAGACTCATACACCTAGATAATACTCGATACTTCTTAATATAGATGGAACAGTTCTCAGGAGATACCCTCAGTGTGAACTTCCAAATTCTGTGCTCTACTCTTTCCCATGCACTTCCGGGTACCTTATATACGGTATATACGGTATATACGGTATACACAGTATGTACGGTATACACAATATGTACCGTATACACAATATATACGGTATATACAATATATATATGCACAAGAATATCCTCAAGCTCTTACAACAACTGTCCTGGCTCTTTTCTTTTGTGTTAATACAGGATGAAAGATGTTCATGCAGGTTCCACATCTTGCATTCCACTATTGTTGAAACCTTCATATATTCCACTGATGTTGCAGGAGAGGAGCTTCAACCTTCATATATTCCACTGATGTTGCAGGAGAGGAGCTTCAACCTTCATATATTCCACTGATGTTGCAGGAGAGGAGCTTCAACCTTCATATATTCCACTGATGTTGCAGAGAGGAGCTTCAACCTTCATATATTCCACTGATGTTGCAGGAGAGGAGCTTCAACCTTCATATATTCCACTGATGTTGCAGGAGAGGAGCTTCAACCTTCATATATTCCACTGATGTTGCAGGAGAGGAGCTTCAACCTTCATATACTCCACTAATGTTTCAAGACAGGAGCTTCAACCTTCGGATAACTCTCAGGTCTGGAAGGAGAGGGCCTGGTCTTCCAGACAACCTCCTCTCCTCTTCCAGACGCAGTAAGAGCTCAGGAGAGTATCATTATCGAACTTTTTTCTTGTCAAATGATTTTTCAAAAACACAAAAAAAGTATCTGTGAAGAGGGCAAAAAAATTATGAATTTTGCCCCCTCCCCCCACAAACTTTTTAAAATACACAAAAAAGACGCACGAAAAGTATAACGTTTTGCCACTGATTTTGAAAATACAGAAAAAATTAACGAAAGATTTAAAACTATCATTTTTTTTTTTACACACAGTCATAGGAAAGAAAATTTCCGAAGAGAAAAGAATTTCTCACTTTCAAAACCCAGGAAAAAAAGGTAGGTTAAAAATTAATTATGTTTCCTACGGACTTTGAAAACAGAATACAGTAAGAGGGAAAAATAGATTATTATCCCAGCTGACTTTCGGAGAGAGAGAGAGAGAGAGAGAGAGAGAGAGAGAGAGAGAGAGAGAGAGAGAGAGAGAGAGAGAGAGAGAGAGAGAGAGAGAGAGAGAGAGAGAGAGAGAGAGACAGACAGACAGACAGAGAGAGATTGTAAACATTGATTTTCTTTATTCCTAGCTCCAACAGCTGAGGTGGCCGGGATGACCTGAGGAGGCCGGGATGACCTGAGGAGGCCGGGATGACCCGAGGTGGCCGGGATGACCCGAGGTGGCCGGGATGACCTGAGGAGGCCGGGATACCCGAGTGAGGGCCCGGATAACCTGAGGAGGCCGGGATGACCCGAGGTGGCCGGGATGACCTGAAGTGGCCGGGATAACTTGAAGTGGCCGGGATAACCTGAGGTGGCCGGGATGACCCAAGGTGGCCGGGATGACCTGAGGTGGCCGGGATAACCTGAGGTGGCCGGGATAACCTGAGGTGGCCGGGATAACCTGAGGTGGCCGGGATAATCTGAGGTGGCCGGGATAACCTGAGGTGGCCGGGATAATCTGAGGTGGCCGGGATGACCTCAGGTGGCCGGCATAACCTGAGGTGGCCGGGATAACCTGAGGTGGCCGGGATAACCTGAGGTGGCCGGGATGACCTGAGGTGGCCGGGATAATCTGAGGTGCCCGGGATAACCTGAGGTAGCCGGGATAACCTGTGGGGAGAAAATTATTTATTTATCCCGGTCCGGGTTTTAAGAAAATAAACAAAGCAAGAGATACTTCAAGATAATCTTAAGAATCTGATGCTCAGGTGAGACAATGTAAGACAAGGAAATTGTCTTATTTCTGGACCAGAAGGAAGGAGGAGGAGGAGGAGGAGGAGGAGGAGGTGGAGGAGGAGGAGGAGGTGGAGGAGGAGGAGGAGGAGGAGGAGGAGGAGGTGGAGGAGGAGGAGGAGGAGGAGGAGGAGGAGGAGGAGGAGTGGTGGAGGAGGAGGAGGAGGAGGAGGAGGTGGAGGAGGAGGAGGAGGAGGAGGAGGAGGAGGAGGAGGTGGAGGAGGAGGAGGAGGAGGAGGAGGAGGAGGAGGAGGAGGAGGAGGAGGAGGAGGAGGAGGAGGAGGAGGAGGAGGAGGAGGAGGAGGTGGTGGAGGAGGAGGAGGAGGAGGTGGAGGAGGAGGAGGAGGAGGAGGGGAGGAGGAGGAGGAGGTGGTGGAGGAGGAGGAGGAGGAGGAGGAGGAGGGAGGAGGAGGTGGAGGAGGTGGAGGAGGAGGAGGAGGAGGAGGAGGAGGAGGAGGAGGAGGAGGAGGAGGAGGAGGGAGGAGGAGGAGGAGGAGGTGGTGGAGGAGGAGGAGGAGGAGGAGGAGGAGGAAGGGGAGGTGGAGGTAGTGAAAGATAGATAGTAAAGAAATAGATAAAGAAACAGGGGAAAGACAAAAAACAAAGAGGATAAGAAGGTGAACAATAAAAAGCTGAAAGAAACAAGAGATGGCAGAATAAGATGATACATGGTGAACCAACCATGGGATCATCTCCCATTCTTCTCCTCCCATTCTCCTCTCCCCGCTACTTCTCCACCATGTCCCTCTCCCCCATCTTTAACCAGTCTCCCTCATCCTTAATTCCTTCCTCTCTTCCAATGTGTTTTAATTCTCCATATTTCAATCTTTCTTTTATTTATTTCTTCAGCTTGTATTAGCCTCTCCCGTTTACACTCTCTCTCCCATCTTCCCCTCGCTCACCTCCACTCTCCCCTCTTTCATTTCTCTCTCCCATCTTCCCCCTCGCTCACCTCCACTCTCCCCTCTTTCATATCTCTCTCCCATCTTCCCCTCGCTCACCTCCACTCTCCCCTCTTTCATTTCTCTCTCCCATCTTCCCCTCGCTCACCTCCACTCTCCCCTCTTTCATTTCTCTCTCCCATCTTCCCTCGCTCACCTCCACTCTCCCCTCTTTCATTTCTCTCTCCCATCTTCCCCTCGCTCCCCTCCACTCCTCCCCTCTTTCATTTCTCTCTCCCATCTATCCCCTCGCTCACATCCACTCTCCCCTCTTTCATTTCTCTCTCTCCATCTTCCCTCGCTCACCTCCACTCTCTCCCCTCTTTCATTTCTCTCTCTCCATCTTCCCCTCGCTCACCTCCACTCTCCCCTCTTTCATTTCTCTCTCCCATCTTCCCCTCGCTCACCTCCACTCTCCCCTCTTTCATTTCTCTCTCCCATCTTCCCCTCGCTCACCTCCACTTCTCCCCTCTTTCATTTCTCTCTCCCATCTTCCCCTCGCTCACCTCCACTCTCCCCTCTTTCATTTCTCTCTCCCATCTTCCCCTCGCTCACCTCCACTCTCCCCTCTTTCATTTCTCTCTCCCATCTTCCCCTCGCTCACCTCCACTCTCCCCTCTTTCATTTCTCTCTCCCATCTTCCCCTCGCTCCCCTCCACTCTCCCCTCTTTCATTTCTCTCTCCCATCTTCCCCTCGCTCACCTCCACTCTCCCCTCTTTCATTTCTCTCTCCCATCTTCCCCTCGCTCACCTCCACTCTCCCCTCTTTCATTTCTCTCTCTCCATCTTCCCCTCGCTCACCTCCACTCTCCCCTCTTTCATTTCTCTCTCCCCATCTTCCCCTCGCTCACCTCCACTCTCCCCTCTTTCATTTCTCTCTCCCATCTTCCCCTCGCTCACCTCCACTCTCCCCTCTTTCATTTCTCTCTCCCATCTTCCCCTCGCTCACCTCCACTCTCCCCTCTTTCATTTCTCTCTCCCATCTTCCCCTCGCTCACCTCCACTCTCCCCTCTTTCATTTCTCTCTCCCATCTTCCCCTCGCTCACCTCCACTCTCCCCTCTTTCATTTCTCTCTCCCATCTTCCCCTCTCTCATCTCCACTCTCCACTCTTTCATCTTCCCCTCTCTCATCTCCACTCTCCCCTCTTTCATTTCCCTCTTCCATCTTCCCCTCGCTCTCATCTCCACTCTTCCCTCTTTCATTTCCCTCTCTCATTTTCCCCTCGCTTCATCTCCACTTCTCCCCTCTTTCATTTCCCTCTCCCACCTTCCACTCGCTCATCTCCACTCTCCCCTCTTTCATTTCCTCTCCCATCTTCCCCTCTCTCATCTCCACTCTCCCCTCTTTCATTTCCCTCTCCCATCTTCCCCTCGCTCATCTCCACTCTTCCCTCTTTCATTTCCCTCTCTCATCTTCCCTCGCTCATCTCCACTCTCCCCTCTTTCATTTCCCTCTCCCATCTTCCCCTCTCTCATCTCCACTCTCCCCTCTTTCATTTCCCTTCCCCATCTTCCACTCGCTCATCTCCACTCTCCCCTCTTTCATTTCCCTCTCCCATCTTCCCCTCGCTCATCTCCACTCTCCCCTCTTTCATTTCCCTCTCCCATCTTCCCCTCTCTCATCTCCACTCTCCCCTCTTTCATTTCCCTCTCCCATCTTCTCCTCTCTCATCTCCACTCTCCCCTCTTTCATTTCCCTCTCTCCATCTTCCCCTCGCTCATCTCCATCTCTCCCCTCTTTCCATTCCCTCTCCCATCTTTCCCTCTCTCATCTCCATTCTCCCCTTTTGCATTTCCCTCTCCCATGTCCCCTCTTCTCCCATTCCACGAACTCTTTGTCCCCTCCCTCTCCCACTCTTCCTATCCCTCCCTCTCTTTTCCAAACATGATATTACGCTCTCTCTCCTCTCTCTTCTCCTCTCTTCTCTCTCTCTCTTCTCTCTCCTCTCTCTCTCTATTACAGCTGCAGATTTAGTTTACCCGTAAATCGATCCCAGAGGAAGACCATACGGTCTAGCACGTAAATTTTGCCTCCCTACTGACCAGTGAGAGACCAACTCTCGAACCACGTCACAGGCAACAGTAACGGTAACAGTTTAATCGATAAAACAACAGTACTACCAATTAAAAAAAATGGGAGATAAACGCGTATAGATCATGCGGTAGAGAATAACAGGAACGTCAATGGAAACAGCAACTAACGAGGTATCAAAAACGGATAACGGTAAAGGCAACGATAAAGAACAGTAAGGGCAACGGAAGGAGAGACGCAAAACGGCAAAAGTGGCTACAGTGGGAATTCTAAGTTAGAAATGTAGCAAAAGCAGTAACAGTATCACCAACGGTGAAGAAGCAGTAGCAACACCAGGAGGGATATTAGCAACGGTGGAATTAATAACGACGATAGTAACGCCAGAAACGATACTAACCTGGAGGTTACCTGGAAGTTATTCCGGGGATCAACGCCCCCGCGGCCCGGTCCATGACCAGGCCTCCCGATGGATCAGGGCCTGATCAACTAGGCTGTTACTGCTGGCCGCACGCAGTCCAACGTACGAGCCACAGCCCGGCTGATCCGGCACTGACTTTAGGTATCTGTCCAGCTCTCTCTTGAAGGCAGCCAGGGGTTTATTGGCAATTCCCTAATGCTTGATGGGAGGCTGTTGAACAGTTTTGGGCCCCGGACACTTATGGTGTTTTCTCTTAGTGTACCAATGGCGCCCCTACTTTTTATTGGCGGCATTTTGCATCGCCTGCCCAGTCTTTTACTTTCGTAGGGAGTGATTTCTGTGTGCAGATTTGGGACCATTCCTTCCAAGATTTTCCAAGTGTAGATTATGATATATCTCTCCCTCCTGCGTTCCAACGAGTACAAGTCAAGTGCTTCCAAGCGTTCCCAGTAGCTAAGGTGCTTGACAGAACTTATACGTGCAGTACAGGATCTCTGTACACTCTCTAGATCTGCGATTTCACCTGCTTTGAATGGAGATGTTAATGTACAGCAGTATTCCAGCCTAGAGAGAACAAGTGATTTGAAAAGGATCATCATGGGCTTGGCATCTCTCGTTTTGAAAGTTCTCATTATCCATCCTATCATTTTCTTTGCACGTGCGATCGTGGCACTGTAATATCTCCAGCGTCGTACTAGTTAGTTGTAGTAGTAGTAGCAGCAGCAACAACTGTAGTAGTAGTAATAGTAGCAATCATAGTAATAGTATCAGTAACAGCAACAGGAATAGTATCAGCAATAGCAGCAATAGTAACACTGACAAGTGGTAGCAACACTGAGGAGAGGTAGCAACATTATGAGGGGTGGTAGCAACCCTGAGGGGGTGGTAGCAACACTATGAGGGATGGTAGAAGCACTATGAGGTCTGGTAGCAACACCATAAGGGGTGGTAGCAACACCATGAGGGGTGGTAGCAACACCATGAGGGGTGGTAGCAACACTATGAGGGGTGGCAGCAAAACTATGAGGGGTGGTAGCAACACTATGAGGAGTGGTAGCAACGCCATGAGGGGTGGTAGCAACACCATGAGGGGTGGTAGTAACACCATAAGGGGTGGTAGCAACACCATGAGGGGTGGTAGCAACACCATGAGGGGTGGTAGCAACACCATGAGGGGTGGTAGCAACACTATGAGGGGTGGTAACAACACCAAGAGGGGTGGTAGCAACACCATGAGGGGTGGTAGCAACACCATGAGGGGTGGTAGCAACACCATGAGGGGTGGTAGCAACACCATGAGGGGTGGTAGCAACACCATGAGGGGTGGTAGCAACACCATGAGGGGTGGTAGCAACACCAAGAGGGGTGGTAGCAACACCATGAGGGGTGGTAGCAACACCATGAGGGGTGGTAGGAACAGTACTAACGGAGGTAGAGGCTATTTCATGGCTTTCCGTTCTGTCTGTTGCGTCTGCCTGAGGCTGTTACTGGGTAGTCTTCACAGTGCTATTATCTCCCTCCCCCAGGCTGTGTGTGTGTGTGTGTGTGTGTGTGTGTGTGTGTGTGTGTGTGTGTGTGTGTGTGTGGTGCGTGTGTGAGGGGGGAGAGAGAGGGAGAGAGAGAGAGAGGGAGAGGGAGAGGGAGAGAGAGAGAGAGGGAGAGAGGGGGAGAGAGAGAGAGAGAGAGAGAGAGAGAGAGAGAGAGAGAGAGAGAGAGAGAGAGAGAGAGATTCTATCCACTACATCTAGCTCTCTGTGTAAGTCAGCTACTCCCTATCCAGTGTATCTGGTCCCCTGTGTGCGCTAGCCTGTCACTATCTAATGTACGTAATCCCCTGTGTGTTGCTGTGAGATGCAGTGTACACACATGGGAATGAGCATCTCTCTCTCTCAGTAACAACACGCGCTCCCTCGTGTTTAAAGATGTCCCAACAATCTTCAGATATACCACAACACGAAAATACAGGTTAAAATGCAGCAATCTAACCTATACTTTTGATATACCTGCGACCGGTTACGAGAGTGTCACACGCAGGACCAGAGAGACTACGCAGCATCGGACCTGCTCTAACCAGCATCGGCATCTGACCTGCTCTGACCAGCACTCGGCATCGGACCCGCTCTAACCAGCATCGGCATCTGACCTGCTCTGACCAGCATCGGCATCTGACCTGCTCTGACCAGCACTCGGCATCGGACCCGCTCTAACCAGCATCGCCATCTGACCTGCTCTGACCAGCATCGGCATCTGACCTGCTCTGACCAGCACTCGGTATCGGACCTGCTCTGACCAGCACTCAGAATCGGACCTGTGACCAAAGCTCCCATATATATGACCTGCGCCTCATATCACCTCTCCCTGCATGTTATCTGTTAACCTGTTAACGGGGATCTTCGCTCCAGCGTCCCGGTCTTAGACTAGACCTTTAATTTACGGTACTTTTATGACCTCGTACGTATATATACACAAGTCTAAGTAAAAAACACGAAATTATTTCTTACTCAGAATAGTAATGTTTCTAAGTAGTCTATGGTTTTTAATACCTAGTTTCTATCTAATGGCGTCTTATTTATATCTAATGGCGTCTTATTTCTATCTAATGGCGTCTTATTTCTAACTAATGGCGTCTTATTTCTAACTAATGAACTAATGTTGCTGTTTCTGTTAACGTGCTGTTTCTGTTATCGTGCTGTTTCTGTTATCGTGCTGTTTCTGTTATCGTGCTGTTTCTGTTATCGTGCTGTTTCTGTTATCGTGCTGTTTCTGTTATCGTGCTGTTTCTGTTATCGTGCTGTTTCTGTTATCGTGCTGTTTCTGTTATCGTGCTGTTTCTGTTATCGTGCTGTTTCTGTTATCGTGCTGTTTCTGTTATCGTGCTGTTTCTGTTATCGTGCTGTTTGTTACTGTTTCAACCTAATGTGATGCTGTGTCTTCCTCGTGTTATGCAGACATATAAGAAGTGTTGGAGAGTGTAAATTGGGATAGAGGGATGAACAGGGGGGGAGGAGAAAGTAGAGAGGGGGATAAAATGACAACGCGAAAGACGGGGATGGGAAGGGTTCTCAGAATGGTGTGTGAGGGAGAGAGAGGGAGAGAGAGGGAGAGAGTGGTGATAATGGAGTCCCACAATCGACCTGTCCTGCCCACTTTCAGAGAGCTCTCGTGTTTCTGGTGACAATTAACAAGTAGTTATACACTCACTACTCTACTCTACTATACTCTCTCTCTCTCTCTCTCTCTCTCTCTCTCTCTCTCTCTCATAGCTCCACTTATCTCTTTTTTAACCAATTATATTTTTTACAATTTCCTCTCCCTCATTATTTAAGAGCATTAAATATTTAAAGTTAAAACGAGGAGCATCGCCCCAGCTGCTCAGTCTATCCAAACCTCCCGAGTCCCTGATTCATCCCACTGTTGGTATCTGTAGCTCGCATTTCGACGCAGCTACAGACATTGCCTTCACAGTTTTCGGAAATTTCCATTTTTTTTTTTAACTTATACAGCATTCTAATTTTTTCCCTGCTTATTATACCCTTATATCTCTTCGTCTTTCAATCCATTCCACTATTTCCTTTTCCTCCTCCTATTTTATATTCCCCTCCCTCCCTCTCCTCCATTTATCCTCCTGACCCAGGCCTCCCAGCCTATCATGCGTCTTATGTGCGATAAAGTAATAACATTTACTAAGTTTCTCCAGCTAAGTAATCAGTGTCCCTCTCCACCACCACCACTAACACCTCCACCACCACCACTAACACCCCCACCACCACTACTAGCACCCCCACCAACACTACTGACATGATCACAAATCACTTCGATTCCCAACAGTTGCACAAGCCAGGGCAGCGCGGGTTCAGAGCAGGTCGCTCCTGCCTCTTGCAGCTACTTGACGACTATGATAACGTCTTGGATGCACTGGAAGACAAGAAGAATGCAGATGTAGTCTACCTGGAGGGTATTCCGGGGATCAACGCTGCCGCGGCCCGGTCCATGACCAGGCCTCCTGGTGGATCTGGGCCTGATCAACCAGGCTGTTACTGCTGGCCGCACGTAATCCATCGTACGAACCACAGCCCGGCTGATCCGGCACTGACTTTAGGTATCTGTCCAGCTCCCTCTTGAAGAGAACCAGGGGTCTATTGGTATTGCCCCTAATGGCCGGTGGGAGGCTGTTGAACGGTCTTGGGCCCTGGACACTTACTGTGATTTCTCAGTGTACCAGTGGCGCCCCTACTTTTCACTGGGGGTATGTTGCATCACCTGCCAAGTCTTTTGTTTTCGTAGGGAGTGATTTCTGTGTGCAGATTAGGGACCAGTCCCTCCAGAATTTTCCAGGTGTAGATTATGATATATATCTCTCGCCTGTGTTTCAGTGGGTATAAGCCAAGTGCTTCCAGGCGCTCCCAGTAGTTAAGGTGCTTGACGGAACTTGTACGTGCAGTAAAGGTTCTCTGTACATTATCTAGTTCTGCAATTTCACCTGCCTTGAATGGGATGTTAATGTACAGCAGTATTCCAGCCTAGAGAGAATAAGTGATTTAAAAAGGATCATCATTGGCTTAGCATCTCTTGTCTTGAATGTTCTCATTATCCATCCCATCAGTTTCCTCGCATATGTGATAGTGGCATTGTTGTGGCCCTTGAAGGTGAGGTCTTCGGACATTCCCACACCTAGGTCCGTCACATTACTTCTCCGTTCCATTGCGTGATTAGAGGTTGTAGTATACTCAGTCCTAGTTATTATTTCCTCCAATTTTCCATAACGGAATAGTTGGAATTTGTCTTCATTGAACATTATATTGTTCTCCGTTACCCATTAGAAAACTTGGTTTATATCTTCTTGGATTTGCCGTGTCCTCAATGATGTCACTATCATGCAGATCCTAGTGTCGTATGCAGTGCTATGGTTTACATCTCTGTCCATGTCTGATATGAAGATGAGGAACAGGATAGGTGCGAGTACTGTGTCTTGTGAAACAGAGCTCTTCACTATGTCAGCTTCCGATTTAACTGTTTTCCACTACTCTGTGTGCGAATGGTTAGAAAGTTGAATATCCATCTACCTACTTTGCCAGTTATCTCTTTATCATGCATTCTGTGTGCTATTGCACCATGATCGCACTTGTCAAAGGCTTTTGCAAAGTCTGTGTGTACTACCTCTGCATTCTATTTGTTTTCCGGTGCATCTAAGACCATATCATAGTGGTCTAGCAGTTGCGAAAGGCAGGAGCGACGTGCTTTTAAACCATGTTGCCCTGGATTGTAACATTTTTGGGAGTCCAGATGGTTTGCTATCCTGCGCCTTAGAACCCTTTCAAAGATTTTTATGATGTGGGACGTTAAAGCTCTTGATCTACAGTTCTTAGCTATTGCTTTGCTGCCACCTTCATGGAGTGGGGCTATATCCGTTGTTTTTAGTGACTGTGGACTCTCACCTGTGTCTATGCTCCTTCTCCATAGCATACTTAGGGCCCGTGAGAGGGGTTTCTTGCAGTTCTTAATGAACACAGAGTTCCACGAGTCTGGGTCTCGGGCAAAAGCCTTTGACAAATGCGATCATGGTGTAACAGCGCACAAAATGCGTGCTAGAGAGACAATTGGCAAAGTGGGCAGAGGGATCTTCAACTTTCTAAACAATTGGACAGAGAGAGTAGTGGCAAATAAAGTCGGAGGCTGCCACAGTGAAAAGCTCTGTTCCAAAAGACACAGTACTTGTCCCCATCCTGTTTCTCATCCTCGTATCAGACAGAGATGTAAATCATAACTCTGTACCATCCTTAGCAGACGAAACTAGAATAAACGAGACTGTCACCCATTGAGGACACGGTAAATCTCCAAGCAGATATAAACCAAGTTTTCCAATGGGCAACGGAAAACAATGACCTTCAATGAGGACAAATTCCAACTACTCCGTTATGGAAAACTGGAGGAAATAATAACTAGGACTGAGTATACTTCAAACTCTAATTACACAATAGAGCGGAAAAGTAGTGTGATGGACTTGAGAGTGTTAATGCCTTAGAATCTCGACTTCAAGGATCGCAACAATGTCACTATCACATCTACAAGGAAAATGATAGGATGGATAATGAGAACCTTCAAAACAAGAGATGATCCTTTTTAAATCATTTCTCTCTAGGCTGGAATACTGCTGAACATTAACATCCCCATTCAAGGCAGGTGAAATCGCAGATCTAGAGAATGTACAGATAACTTTACTGCACGTACAAGTTCTCTCAGACACCTTAATTACTGGGAACGCCTGGAAGCACTTGATCTGTACTCACTGGAGCGTAGGCGAGAGATAATCTACACCTGGAAAATCCTACAGTGACTGGTCCCAGATCTATACACAGAAATCACTCCCTACGAAAGCAAAAGATTGGGCAGACGGTGCAACATACCCCCAATGAAAAATTGGGGTGCCATTAGTACACTAAGAGAAAACACAATAAGTGTCCGCGGTCCAAGACTGTTCAGTAGCCTCCCACCAGCCATAAGGGGAATTACCAACAGACCCCCGGTTGTCTTCAAGAGGAAGCTGGACAGATACCTAAAGTCAGTACCCGATCAGCCGGGCTGTGGTTCGTGCACTGGACTACACGCGGCCAGCAGTAACAGCCTGGTTGATCAGGCCCTGATCCACCTGGAAGCCTGGTCAAGGACTATGTCGCGGGGGCGTTGATCCCCGGAATACCCTCCAGGTAGGTAGACACTAGCACTTCACCTCTCCCAAGCCACCTTCACCAAAACCACCACCATCATCATCATCATCATCATCATCATCATCATCATCATCACCAATTCATCTCTCCAGCCCCCACTATCCACACACCTCTACCACCACCCCCACCCTCATCTCCCTCAACACCACTCTCATCTCCCTCGCATCATCTCCTCCTAGTCCACCTTCTGACCCCGACGCCCACAACACGCCCCTGTCTCCACCACATCCTCTCCATCCCTCAATCCTATTTCTTCTCTGACCCTCCCTCCCTCTTTCACCTACCTACCCATCCACCACTTCCCTCCCACCCTCCCTCTCATTACACACACACACAAAACACCACACCACACACACACCACACACACACACACAGGTATGATAAAGCTCACGGTTCAGGGAGTGACCTAGTAGCGACCAGTGAAGAGGCGAGGCCAGGAGCATGGACTCGGCCCCTGCAACCTCAACTAGGTGAGTACACGCCCAGGAGCTGTGACTCGACCCCCCCTGCCCAACCAAATATGTAAGAGAAGGCTCAGTACCTCTGAGGGAACAACATGCTGGAGGGAGTTAAACTTAGATTACAGTTGTCTCCTCACTTTCAAGGATCACAACAGTGCCACGATCGCACGTGCAAAGAAAATGATAGGATGGATAATGAGAACTTTCAAAACGAGAGATGCCAAGCCCATGATGATCCTTTTCAAATCACTTGTTCTCTCTAGGCTGGAATACTGCTGTACATTAACATCTCCATACAAAGCAGGTGAAATCGCAGATCTAGAGAGTGTATAGAGATCCTTTACTGCACGTATAAGTTCTGTCAAGCACCTTAACTACTGGGAACGCTTGAAAGCACTTGACTTGTACTCGTTGGAACGCAGGAGGGAGAGATATATCATAATCTACACTTGGAAAATCTTGGAAGGAATGGTCCCAAATCTGCACACAGAAATCACTCCCTACGAAAGTAAAAGACTGGGCAGGCGATGCAAAATGCCGCCAATAAAAAGTAGGGGCGCCATTGGTACACTAAGAGAAAACACCATAAGTGTCCGGGACCCAAGACTGTTCAACAGCCTCCCATCAAGCATTAGGGGAATTGCCAATAAACCCCTGGCTGCCTTCAAGAGAGAGCTGGACAGATACCTAAAGTCAGTGCCGGATCAGCCGGGCTGTGGCTCGTACGTCGGACTGCGTGCGGCCAGCAGTAACAGCCTAGTTGATCAGGCCCTGATCCATCGGGAGGCCTGGTCGTGGACCGGGCCGCGGGGGCGTTGATCCCCGGAATAACCTCCAGGTAACCTCTACCTCCTCTGCCTGTCTCTACTACGTGTCTTCTCTACCCCCTCTGCCTGTCTCCATTACCTGTCTTCTCTATCCCCTCTGCCTGTCTCTTCTGTCTCCTCTACATCCTCTGTCGTAACGTTCTCTCTTCTTCATTAATATCGTTCTCTTTAAATTATTTCTTTAATCACCCATTCTTCCTATCTTTACCACTCCCTCTTTCAACACCACTAAACACCCCCTCCCCTTTAAGCCATCACCACTACTAATACCCCCCTCTCCATTACGCCACTGCCTCTAACACCCCCTCATTACTTATTCGCTACTAGAACCCCCTCCCATTACACAGCCACCATTAGTACCCCCTCCCACTTACACAACCTCTACTAGCATCCCCTCCCCACTGCACAACCACCACTACTAACACCCCTACCGCTTTTGCCTCGCCCCTAACCCTTCCACCACCTCTTGACCCCTACCTCTATCCTCACGTACCTCCAAACCCCCCTCACCCACCACATCCTCCCATTACACCTCTTTCCCCCCTCCTCCTTCTCTCCTTCATCCCCGCCTGGAGGAGGTTTCGAAGGGCATTTACAGCTTCCGCTGATCTAAGTCACTTGTCTTGGTGGCTGGCTGTCTTGGGTAGCCTCTGGGCACGCTGGCCCAGCCGGGACGCTGTCTTGGGTAGCCTCTGGGCACGCTGGCCCCGGCCGGGAAGGCAATTACCTCTCGGTTTAAGAATATGTCTCCCGGTATACATCCGGACCGGGCTGAGAGACAAAGGGGCACCTTTAGTACAGGTACTTGGCTCGAGTACAAGCAACTCGAAGCCTAGTACAAGTACTAGACTTCCAGCTGCGATAACATTGTGGTGCTCCTTGAATGCAAGATTTTCTAACATTATCACTCCCAGGTCTCTCACTCTAGACTTCGGTTTTTACCGAGTGATTTGAGGTTGTCTTGTACTTAGTCCAGAATTATTTATTGGGCACAGTACCGAGACCCTAAAAAAAATAGATTCCAAAATATCTCCTAGAGAAAGCCCTAAATTAACTAAATTTGCTGCAGTTCAAAGTTCCACTGTATATACAATGCATAGGTCTTATAGTGACCTTAATTAGGGCGAGATACCAAGCCCTGAAGTGATACCTGAAGAATACTGGATATCTGACGGGTCAGGTTTCTAGTTAGGCCTATACTAGTTTCTCACGTAATGGGTCGAGTCTGTAACTAGGGCCCGATACTAGCCCTCGAGTATTAGGTCTCCATCTAAGGCCCCGATACCAGCTCTGAAGTGCAGGCGATATTCCCGGATTTGTTCCTTAATGGTGGAATTCTGCCGCTAATGGTCGCACCTGAATACTGAATACCAGGGTTTTACCTGGTCTGGGTTTCAAGGCTTTCTGGTACACTCTCGATGCTTGGATTTAGATAACAATGTTCCTGGGTGTTTGTGCGGCTGTGGGAGAGAGAGAGAGAGAGAGAGAGAGAGAGAGAGAGAGAGAGAGAGAGAGAGAGAGAGAGAGAGAGAGAGAGAGAGAGAGAGAGAGAGAGAGAAAGAGAAACAAGAATTTTTCACATTTTATGTGAGTCACAGGTAGCCCAGACACAAGTAGCCCAGCCATAGGTAGCCCAGTCACAAGTAGCCCAGTCACAAGTAGCCCAGTCACAGGTAGCTCAATTTCAGGCTCTGGGTGACCAATGCATTTTAGAGTGCCAGATTTTTCCCGAGGCTTCATGCTGAGATTTCCAGACTCTGTACTGCAGCTGTATTGTTTGTTGTTCTGGCAGCTAGGCATAACAGATGAAATCGTGGGGATGTTGATGTGAAGTGGTCAGTTGCTCAGCCACGGCTTAATGCGCAACACAAACGTGTGATACCTGATCTTATTCACAGACACGTGTCTCGTTAAAAAAAATAAAAACCACATGTGTCTTATTTATAAACACTCGTCTTATTCAACCTTCAAGACCCCCTTCGCTGGTATCAAGACTATCACCAACCTTCAAGACCCCCTTCGCTAGTATCAAGACTACCACCAACCTTCAAGACCCCCTTGTAAAGTAAAAGGACACAAGTGCAACTAATGTGACATTTATTGTGGCAACGTTTCGCTCTCCAGGAGCTTTATCAAGCTCCTGGAGAGCGAAACGTTGCCACAATAAATGTCACATTAGTTGCACTTGTGTCCTTTTACTTTACATATTGTCGGTAATTCTACCAACTTTATTACAAGACCCCCTTCGCTAGTATCAAGACTATCACCAACCTTCAAGACCCCTTCACTAGCATCAAGTCTACCACCAACTTTCAAGACCTCCTTCACTAGTATCAAGACTACCTCCAACCTTCAAGACCCCTTCACTAGCATCAAGACTACCACCAACCTTCAAGACCCCTTCACTAGCATCAAGACTACCACCAACCTCCAAGACCCCCTTCACTAGCATCAAGACTACCACCAACCTCCAAGACCCCCTTCACTAGCATCAAGACTACCACCAACCTTCAAGACCCCTTCACTAGCATCAAGACTACCACCAACCTTCAAGACCCCTTCACTAGCATCAAGACTACCACCAACCTTCAAGACCCCCTTCACTAGCATCAAGACTACCACCAACCTCCAAGACCCTTCACTAGCATCAAGACTACCACCAACCTTCAAGACCCCTTCACTAGCATCAAGACTACCACCAACCTTCAAGACCCCTTCACTAGCATCAAGACTACCACCAACCTTCAAGACCCCTTCACTAGCATCAAGACTACCACCAACCTCCAAGACCCCTTCACTAGCATCAAGACTACCACCAACCTTCAAGACCCCTTCACTAGCATCAAGACTACCACCAACCTTCAAGACCCCTTCACTAGCATCAAGACTACCACCAACCTTCAAGACCCCTTCACTAGCATCAAGACTACCACCAACCTTCAAGACCCCCTTCACTAGCATCAAGACTACCACCAACCTTCAAGACCCCTTCACTAGCATCAAGACTACCACCAACCTTCAAGACCCCTTCACTAGCATCAAGACTACCACAACCTTCAAGACCCCTTCACTAGCATCAAGACTACCACCAACCTCCAAGACCCCCTTCACTAGCATCAAGACTACCACCAACCTTCAAGACCCCTTCACTAGCATCAAGACTACCACCAACCTTCAAGACCCCCTTCACTAGCATCAAGACTACCACCAACCTCCAAGGCTGCCATTTGAATACACGTTTAACATGACTTTATAATTTGAAATTCACGTTGTACTTGAGATTTACATCTCAAGGAGAAGGACTCCATGCCAGAGAAGAACTCTTAAACCCCTACGGACTTGGCCCTTCCTCGTGACGGTAATCTGGAACAGAACTGTGTCGTTAGAGAGTAAACTCATTTCTGTTGTTAGAAGACCGCCAACAGCAACAACATTGTTGACCGGGCAATCAACAGGTAGGTGTGACCACGGGCAGGACCCAGAAGGAAAATTATGGAAACAGATCACAGGTAAATCACACAAAACAAAAGGAAATAACTGTTTTTCCACCATTCACACATTACCTTATTAATTACTTCCTATGCTTATAGCGTTTCCTTTCCAATGAAATAGGCGTAGTCTGAGGCTGGGCCGCTGTGACCATGATCCCCCGGAAGCACAACCAAATGTAGAGTATGGGACCGAGGAGCAGTCCCTGAGGCACGCCAATAATTGCACATCCAGGTACCACCTGTTAAACCATTCTCTGTTTCCTGTCTGAGAGACACGTCTCTCAAACACACTTGAGGTTTCTGTTTACTAACCTTAAATGTCCCCTTTACTAACTTTAAATGCCCCCTTTACTAACTTTAAATGCCCCCTTTACTAACTTTAGATACCTCCTTCAGAAACTGTCTTTCCTGAAACACCAACAGCGTCATGCGACTTTCAATAACCTTGTTGTGGAACACGGAGCAAAGGTAATTATAGATCTCTAACGAAATCATTAGAGAAGCTATAACTGTGATATTCCTCTTGTGTGTCAATTAAAATGCAGGTTTTAAACTTACGTTACGAGAGAGAGAGAGAGAGAGAGAGAGAGAGAGAGAGAGAGAGAGAGAGAGAGAGAGAGAGAGAGAGAGAGAGAGAGAGAAACTGCGAGCACCAAGAGACTGGTAGTTCATAAATCAGACAGCAGAGGCAGGTTTCCTGCAGTGTTTACAGGTAGTCACTACTACTACTACCAGTCTCTTGTCTTCTCTCTCTATTTTCCTCTCAGGCGCAACGGGAGAAGCAACAGTCTAATCTGACAACGGTAAACAGGGGAAACGTGAGCCCAGATGGCGGAGCTGCTTCTCTCGACCCTCCTAACCCTCCTTCACCATAAGAACAGGAGAGTGGTGCAAGTGAAGTGAGGTGAGGTGGAGGTGCAAGTGAGGTGAGGTGGAGGTGCAAGTGAGGTGAGGTGGAGGTGCAAGTGAGGTGAGGTGGAGGTGCAAGTGAGGTGAGGTGGAGGTGCAAGTGAGGTGAGGTGGAGGTGCAAGTGAGGTGAGGTGGAGGTGCAAGTGAGGTGAGGTGGAGGTGCAAGTGAGGTGAGGTGGAGGTGCATGTGAGGTGAGATGGAGGTGCATGTGAGGTGAGGTGGAAGTGAAATGGAACTAAGGAGCGCAAAGAAGAGGCAGATAACGTAAGGAGCACTGCAGAAGACCTGCTGGCTCATGCTAGGTAGGTCCGAATCGCATCCGTTAAAGAAGAAAGGAGCACTGCAGCAAACCTACTGGCCCAAGCTGGCTAAACGACTTTCCAGTCCCCGCCGAGGCTATCTGCAGAGAAAGACTATCTACCAAATCACAAATCTGCACACAGAAATCACTCCCTACGAAAGTAAAAGACTGGGCAGGCGATGCAAAATGCTCCCAATAAAAAGTAGGGGCGCCATTGGTACACTAAGAGAAAACACCATAAGTGTCCGGGGCCCAAAACTGTTCAACAGCCTCCCATCAAGCATTAGGGGAATTGCCAATAAACCCCTGGCTGCCTTCAAGAGAGCTGGGCAGATACCTAAAGTCAGTGCCGGATCAGCCGGGCTGTGGCTCGTACGTTGGACTGCGTGCGGCCAGCAGTAACAGCCTAGTTGATCAGGCCCTGATCCATCGGGAGGCCTGGTCATGGACCGGGCCGCGGGGGCGTTGATCCCCGGAATAACCTCCAGGTAACCACCATGTTAAAGAACTACCACTACTAATTCGTTAGAGACTTGTGTACTACTATCTCGATATGTATCAGATAGTTGTGGCAGGGGGAAGTAGTATACCTTAAATAGGGCTGAGCTTTGACACCAACTAAGGGTGCGAGTGGATGTGAGTTGGACCTGACTAGCTTGTGCTACTAGGTCAGATGCCGTGCTCCTTCCTTAAGTGAATGTGACCTGACCTGACTAGGTTGGGCCATTGACTTGAGCCTCGCATGGGCCAAAAGGCCTTCTGCAGTGTTCCTTCTTTATGTTCTTAGCTTGCAAAACTGGTGTAAGAGAGAGAGAGAGAGAGAGAGAGAGAGAGAGAGAGAGAGAGAGAGAGAGAGAGAGAGAGAGAGAGAAAAAAAAAAAAAGACAATGTACAGTTCAGGACATTTATTAAAGAAAACGTTTCGCCCATGTCTTGACCTATACATAAATTTCTTTTTGTACATCATGTCGGTATCACCAGAAGGGATGAGTTGAAGATGAGTAGTGATGAGTGGTGACGTGTACTTAGCTCTGTGAAGTCCTGTTTGTACGCTCTCTACGGATTGAACCAAGATGCCCTCCATCGAGCAACTTTACCAGCAGCTTAAGGAAGAGTTGAGGATGGCGAAGATGGAGATTCGGCGACTGACCGAGGAAAACAAGAAGATTCGTAGTAGTCCTCCTGTTTTGAGTCCTCAGGTCAAGAAGGGAAACTGGTCAGTGGCTGAACAGCAGGGAACAAAGTTGACGATCAAGAAGACGAATGGAAAGGTAGAAACGATGAAGAAGAAAAAGACTGCCGTGGAAACTGTTGTGGAAACATCTAATACATTCTCAGTGCTACCTGACGAATGTGAGTCGACTACTGGGAACGTCACGACGAACGACACCAAGGAAGGTAAGAATATTGTTGTTGTTGGGGATAGCCAAGTTAGGTATATGGATAGGGCGTTCTGCTTGAAGGACAGGAGTAGGAGAAAAAGGGTTTGCTTTCCTGGGGCTGGGATAGAGGATATTGTTAGCCATCTGGATGACATCATGAGAGGTAATGGGAGCAATCCTATTATCTGTCTCAGTGCTGGAGGCAACGATGTTGGCAGACGTAGGAGTGAAGACCTGATTAGCAAGTATAGGTCAGCAATAGAAATAATTAGGAGGAAGGGTGGGAACCCTGTCATATGTGGTATTTTGCCAAGGAGAGGAGTTGGAAATGAATGGTTGTCCAGGGCAATTGGTGTAAATTGCTGGCTGGACAAATACTGTAAGGAAAATGCGGTAACATTCATTGACAACTAGGACCTCTTCTATGGCAGAAATGACATGTATGCCAGGGATGGGGTTCACTTATCTAGGTCTGGGGTGGGGGCACTGGCAACTGCAGTGGGGGGAGCTGCTAGGACTTTAAACTAGGAATAGTTAGTGGTATGGGTTTTGGCAGGAAAACAGTGAAGTCCCAGTGTAGTAATATTATGAGTTCTAGGGGAACTAGTAATAAGCAGAACGAGGTAGATATTGAAAAGCCAGTGAAACTAGGTGATAAGGACAGTAACAGGTTTAGTAGAAAAACAGAAATGAGCAGGAAGGGTAAAGAGAAAGGAGAGTCTTTCAATATTTATTTTGCTAATTGCCGTAGTGCTAGGAATAAGATGGACGAGTTGAGATTAGTTGCTAGTGCAAGTAACATTGATGTATTTGCCTTAACTGAGACGTGGCTTAATTCAAAAAGTCGGGACATTCCTGCGGAATGTCACATTCAGGGTTTTAAATTGTTCCAAGTAGATAGAAGTATCGGGAAGGGGGGTGGGGTGGCATTGTATGTCCGAGATCGCTTGAACTGTTGCATAAAAACGGGTATTAAGTCTGAAGTAACACATACAGAGTCTGTTTGGATAGAATTTTCAGAGGGGCATGAAAAACTGATTTTAGGTGTGATATACCGTCCCCCAAACTTAGATAGGGACCAAGGGAGACTACTATGGGAGGAAATTGTTAAGGCCACAAGGCACGATAATGTAGTAATTCTAGGAGACTTTAACTTTAGTCATATTGATTGGAATTTCTTGACTGGGAATTTAGAATCACACGACTTCTTAGAAGTAGTTCAGGATTTTCTGAAGCAGATTGTGACAGAACCTACAAGGGGTAGTAACCTGCTTGACTTAGTTCTTGCAAACAATGAATCCCTTGTTAATAATTTAGAAATTTCAGAGGAACTGGGTGCTAGCGACCACAAATCAATTACATTTAGCATTGAATGGAAGCACGATAGTAGGGATAACTCAGTAACAGTCCCAGATTTTCGCTTGGCAGATTATGATGGGCTTAGAGAACACTTGTCATCTGTTGACTGGGGTAACGAAGAGAGCTATCAATATGACAGTTTTCTGAACACTATGCATGCTGCTCAGAGAACGTTTATTCCTTATAAAGAAATTAGATCAAATAGAAATGACCCAAAATGGATGAATAATAGGCTGAAATATCTACTAGGGCATAAGAAGGGAATTTATAGGAGTATCAAAAGAGGTGAGGGTCATCTTATGAATCAGTATATTGACATTAAGGGGGACGTTAAAAAGGAGATACGAAAAGCTAAAAGGGACTATGAAATTAAAGTTGCTAGGGATTCGAAAACTAACTCAAAAAGTTTTTTCCAGATCTATAGAACAAAAGTTAGAGAAAAGATAGGTCCCCTTAAAAATAACTATGGGCATCTTACTGACAAGGAGAATGAACTGTGCTCGATTTTAAATAATTATTTTCTCTCGGTTTTTACACAGGAAGACAATAACAATATCCTAGTAATTATTTTTATAGTGGGCTAGAAGAAGATAAATTATGTAACATCACAGTCACTAGTGAGATGGTTATGAAACAAAGAGACCGACTGAAGCAAAGTAAGTCGCCGGGTACTGATGAGGTTTTTTCAAGGGTTCTTAAGGAATGCAAAATGGAACTCTGAACCATTAACTAATATTTTTAATTTTTCTCTTCAAACAGGTGTAGTGTCTGATATGTGGAAGATGGCTAATGTAATTCCTAATTTTAAAACAGGGGACAAGTCGTTACCGTCAAATTACCGCCCAATAAGCCTGACCTCAATTGTAGGCAAATTACTAGAGTCAATTATAGCTGAGATTATAAGAAGCCATCTCGATAAGCATAGCTTGATTAATGATACTCAGCATGGATTCACAAGAGGCCGGTCTTGTCTAATTAATTTATTAACTTTCTTCAGTAAAGCTTTTGAGGCTGTTGACCACGATAAAGAATTTGATATTATTTACTTAGATTTTAGTAAGGCTTTTGATAGAGTTCCGCACCAAAGACTGTTAAAGAAAGTGGAAGCTCATGGTATTGGGGGAAAAGTGCTCTTGTGGATCGAGTCATGGCTCACAGACAGGAAGCAGAGTGTGTCCATAAATGGGGTTAAATCCGAGTGGGGATCTGTAACAAGTGGCGTTCCACAGGGATCAGTCTTGGGCCCGTTGTTGTTTATAATATATATCAATGATGGAAATAAATGGTATAAAATACCGACACAATGGAAATATAAACACATATGCAGTATAATGTGATCAATAAAGGATCACATTATACTGCATATACTTCAAGTCTCTTCTGCTTCTATCAACTTTTCTGTACTCGACTGAAGAAGCCTACTGTGTAGGCGAAACGTTTCGAAATAAAGATACCTAACTGTTGCATATGTGTCTTACCTAACATACTGCATATGTGTTTATATTTCCATATGGTATAAACCTTGGTAATAAATACCGACAAGTTGGTTTAGAAAGACACGTAAGCAAACACTATAACATATTTATTAGAAAACGTTTCGGTCCTGGGACCTTGATCACTTCTAACATACAGAGGTAGAAAGACATTATATATATAGGCGGAGAGTGAGATGTGACGCACGTGACCTGATGAATGTCATAAGAACATAAGAATGGAGGAACACTGTAGAAGGCCTTCTGGCCCATGCGAGGCAGGTCCTTATCAAAACAACCTCTACCTATGATGAGGACGGGTAGACGATGAAATCATGTGACTCCTGTGTTGTTGGGTTGGTGCTGCTTAAGTATCATGTATGCCAATGTTTTTGAAATTTTGTAGTTTCCAGTGTTGCGTTCTATAGTGTCGGTGACGGCGATTAGTGAGGCTTCTAGGCACCGTCGGCGTCTGAGGTCTGGTTCGGTGAGAACGAGTTGTGCCTCGTTCCAGTACCTCTGTATGTTAGAAGTGATCAAGGTCCCAGGACCGAAACGTTTTCTAATAAATATGTTATAGTGTTTGCTTACGTGTCTTTCTAAACCGTATTTCCATATATCAATGACCTTGATGAGGGAATTACTAGTGATATGAGCAAATTCGCCGATGACACAAAGATAGGTAGGATAACTGATTCAAACGTAGATGTTATGGAACTTCAGGAAGATTTAAACAAACTATATTCTTGGTCAGAAAAGTGGCAGATGCAGTTCAATGTAGATAAATGCAAGGTTCTGAAGCTCGGGAGTGTCCATAACTCTAGCACTTATAAGTTAAATGATGTAGAACTTAGCCATACAGATTGCGAAAAGGACTTGGGGGTTATGGTGAGCAGCAACCTTAAACCAAGACAGCAATGCCTAAGCGTATGTAATAAGGCAAATAGATTACTGGGATTTATATCAAGAAGTGTAAGCAACAGAAGTCCAGAGGTCATACTGCAGCTTTATACATCATTAGTAAGGCCTCACCTAGATTATGCAGCTCAGTTCTGGTCTCCATATTACAGAATGGACATAAATTCGTTAGAAAACATTCAGCGTAGGATGACTAAATTAATACATAGCATTAGAAATCTTCCTTATGAAGAAAGATTGAAGACTCTTAAGTGACATTCACTTGTTAGACGAAGAATGAGGGGAGACCTGATCGAAGTGTATAAGTGGAAGATAGGTATTAATAAAGGGGATATTAATAAGGTCTTGAGGATATCTCTCCAAGGGAGAACCCGCAGTAATGGATTTAAATTAGATAAGTTTAAATTTAGAAAGGACATAGAAAAGTATTGGTTTGGAAATAGGGTAGTTGATGAGTAGAACAGTCTACCTAGTTGGGTTATTGAGGCTAGGACTTTGGGTAGTTTCAAATTTAGGTTGGATAAGTACATGAGTGGGAAGGGTTGGATTTGTGTCGGACTTGCACATCAGAGCTTATTTCTTGGGTAGCATTGAAAATTGGGTTGGGCAAATGTTTTGTTAGTGGGATGAATTGTAAAGGACCTGCCTAGTATGGGCCAACAGGCCTGCTGCAGTGTTCCTCCTTTCTTATGTTCTTATGAGTGACTGAGGGGGTGAGAGAGAATAGAAGGGGGTGGAGGGAGATGGAGAAAGGAGTAAGGGGGGGGGGGGAGAGGATGCAGATCGTGGTCTCAGAAAATATCAGAGTTTCCCAGGGTGCTGCCTGACCGCAGATCTGAACCACAAGCTCAAGAAACCGCAGATTTGAAACCGCAAGAAGTTCACTGGATGTCTGCCGCCTTATCTGCGGTGGCCGCAGGCAGTGGGGCCACAACCTTTCCCTCCCAATTCCTCCTTCCCTGGGGGACCCCCTGTACATACCTAGTGCTCCATGCAGGGGTCGAACCATAGCTTCAGCTCCTGTACTAACCTGGTGCTCCTAGCAGGGGGTCCGAACCATAGCTCCTTTCACCTTCAAGCACCAAACAAAGCTGACCCGTTGACTCGTTGGAACGCAGGAGGGAGAGATATATCATAATCTACACTTGGAAAATCTTGGAAGGAATGGTCCCAAATCTGCACACAGAAATCACTCCCTACGAAAGTAAAAGACTGGGCAGGCGATGCAAAATGCCGCCAATAAAAAGTAGGGGCGCCATTGGTACACTAAGAGAAAACACCATAAGTGTCCGGGGCCCAAAACTGTTCAACAGCCTCCCATCAAGCATTAGGGGAATTGCCAATAAACCCCTGGCTGCCTTCAAGAGAGAGCTGGACAGATACCTAAAGTCAGTGCCGGATCAGCCGGGCTGTGGCTCGTACGTCGGACTGCGTGCGGCCAGCAGTAACAGCCTAGTTGATCAGGCCCTGATCCATCGGGAGGCCTGGTCGTGGACCGGGCCGCGGGGGCGTTGATCCCCGGAATAACCTCCAGGTAACCTCCAGGACAGGGCTGTGAGAGCAGCACAACTCTGCCAGCAACTCATGAGAGGCATATCACAGGTGTATAACAAATCCACAAGTCTGCTGGGATTACCCTAATTTCCGGCATATAAGGCGCACGACAAAGGTATCATAATGGTAATCAGTAATATTGAAGGGATAATTACTCTCTTACCTTACACTAAAGCGTAACACGGAGCCTACCCTTAACCCTGACCTTGAGCATATAAGGCGCAGGCTGAATTCCCAAGACTATTTGTTGGAAAAAAGGCGCGCCTTATATGCCAAAAAATGCATCTTTCTTCTTTACGAGACGGATCAACGATCTTACAAAGGTGCAAAACATGCAGCAGATTTTTATCTTACACAAGTTAGACCGGACTTAATGACAATAGAGGAAACATGGACAGTGATACTGAGATGAATTGATAGGGTGTACAGGGAGAGTGTTCGAGAGGCGGGAAACAGGTACACGAGAGCACAGCAAGAAGTTGAAAATACAGATGACTCACAGGGATGTTAAGAAGCATTTCTTCAGTCACCGAGAAGTTTGCATGTAGAACGACAAGGACGTGTGAGTGATGAAGGGTTCACACACAGCTTTAAAAGGTACGATAGGGCTCACGAAGCCAGGAGTGTGTCCAGCAGCGGCAGCTAAGAGGAGGAGACAGGAGCTAAAACTTAACCCTGCAACCACATATGGTTGAGCACATATAGATGAATATGATAGTACCTCACCTCTGGTAGTGGGTTGTTAGGAAGGAGGGGCTGGAGGAGGCAGGGAGGAGGGGGCTGGAGGAGGCAGGGAGGAGGGGCTGGAGGAGGCAGGGAGGAGGGGGCTGGAGGAGGCAGGGAGGAGGGGCTGGAGGAGGCAGGAGGAGGGGGCTGGAGGAGGCAGGGAGGAGGGGGCTGGAGGAGGCAGGGAGGAGGGGCTGGAGGAGGCAGGGAGGAGGGGGCTAGTGGAGGCAGGGAGGAGGGGCTGGAGGAGGCAGGGAGGAGGGGGCTAGTGGAGGAAGGGAGGAGGGGGCTAGTGGAGGCAGGGAGGAGGGGGCTAGTGGAGGCAGGGGGATGGGACTGGTGGAGGCAGGGAGGAGGGGGCTAGTGGAGGCAGGAGGAGGGGATTGGTGGAGGCAGGGAGGAGGGGATTGGTGGAGGCAGGGAGGAGGGGCTGGAGGAGGCAGGGAGGAGGGGGCTGGTGGAGGCAGGGAGGAGGGGGCTGGTGGAGGCAGGGAGGAGGGGATTGGTGGAGGCAGGGAGGAGGGGGCTGGAGGAGGCAGGGAGGAGGGGCTAGTGGAGGCAAGGAGGATGGGGCTGGTGAGGCAGGGAGGAGGGGGCTGGTGGAGGCAGGGAGGAGGGGGCTGGTGAGGCAGGGAGGAGGGGATTGGTGGAGGCAGGGAGGAGAGGGCTGGGGCTGGAGGCAGAAAGGAGAGGGCTGATGGAGGCAGGGAGGAGGGGCTAGTGGAGGCAGGAGGAGAGGGCTAGGGCTGGAGGCAGGGAGGAGAGGGCTGGGGCTGGAGGCAGGGAGGAGAGGGCTAGGGCTGGAGGCAGGGAGGAGAGGGCTTGGGGCTGGCGAGAGGTGAAGGACAGGAAAAGTGGAGAAAAATGGATAGTGAGGAGGAGGATAACTGAGGATGGGGGATAGAGAAGGAGAGAATGAGCAATAAAGTATGACAACAGAGGTAATGAAGAAGGATAATAATAACTATTATCATTATTACTATTTGTCATTATAATTACTACATTATCACTACATTAATTTTGCTGTTTAGCATTATATTTACTGGGAAAGCGCTAAACACTTAGGAGTGATGCAACGCCTGGGAACCTGAAATTCATCAACTTTGATCCGAGGAAATGCAAGGGGTAACTACAATCCCTTGGATCAAGAACTCTTCACCAGACACACACGGCACATCTTGCCTTTGTTCATCACTTTAAATAAACGTAGATAAGTATGTTTATGGAGGAACCTACAATGTAAACAGGCTGACTGATGTTGTAGTGGCCAGGCTTAGGCTTGGTTACAGGTACTGACTGATGTTGTAGTGGCCAGGGTTAGGCTTGGTTACAAGTACTGACTGATGTTGTAGTGGCCAGGGTTAGGCTTGGTTACAAGTACTGACTGATGTTGTAGTGGCCAGGGTTAGGCTTGGTTACAAGTACTGACTGATGTTGTAGTGGCCAGGGTTAGGCTTGGTTACAAGTACTGACTGATGTTGTAGTGGCCAGGGTTAGGCTTGGTTACAAGTACTGACTGATGTTGTAGTGGCCAGGCTTAGGCTTGGTTACAGGTACTGACTGATGTTGTAGTGGCCAGGCTTAGGCTTGGTTACAGGTACTGACTGATGTTGTAGTGGCCAGGCTTAGGCTTGGTTACAGGTACTGACTGATGTTGTAGTGGCCAGGCTTAGGCTTGGTTACAGGTACTGACTGATGTTGTAGTGGCCAGGCTTAGGCTTGGTAACAAGTACTGACTGATGTTGTAGTGGCCAGGCTTAGGCTTGGTTACAAGTACTGACTGATGTTGTAGTGGCCAGGTTAGGCTTGGTTACAGGTACTGACTGATGTTGTAGTGGCCAGGCTTAGGCTTGGTTACAGGTACTGACTGATGTTGTAGTGGCCAGGCTTAGGCTTGGTTACAGTACTGACTGATGTTGTAGTGGCCAGGCTTAGGCTTGGTTACAGGTACTGACTGATGTTGTAGTGGCCAGGCTTAGGCTTGGTTACAGGTACTGACTGATGTTGTAGTGGCCAGGCTTAGGCTTGGTTACAGGTACTGACTGATGTTGTAGTGGCCAGGCTTAGGCTTGGTTACAGGCACTAACTGATGTTGTAGTGGCCAGGCTTTGGCTTGGTTACAGGCACTAACTGATGTTGTAGTGGCCAGGCTTAGGCTTGGTTACAGGTACTGACTGATGTTGTAGTGGCCAGGCTTAGGCTTGGTTACAAGTACTGACTGATGTTGTAGTGGCCAGGCTTAGGCTTGGTTACAGGTACTGACTGATGATGTAGTGGCCAGGCTTAGGCTTGGTTACAGGTACTGACTGATGTTGTAGTGGCCAGGCTTAGGCTTGGTTACAGGTACTGACTGATGTTGTAGTGGCCAGGCTTAGGCTTGGTTACAGGTACTGACTGATGTTGTAGTGGCCAGGCTTAGGCTTGGTTACAGGCACTAACTGATGTTGTAGTGGCCAGGCTTAAGCTTGGTTACAGGCACTAACTGATGTTGTAGTTGCCAGGCTTAGGCTTGGTTACAGGCACTGACTGATGTTGTAGTGGCCAGGCTTAGGCTTGGTTACAGGTACTGACTGATGTTGTAGTGGCCAGGCTTAGGCTTGGTTACAGGTACTGACTGGTGTTGTAGTGGCCAGGCTTAGGCTTGGTTACAGGCACTAACTGATGTTGTAGTGGCCAGGCTTAGGCTTGGTTACAGGTACTGACTGATGTTGTAGTAGCCAGGCTTAGGCTTGGTTACAGGTACTGACTGATGTTGTAGTTGCCAGGCTTAGGCTTGGTTACAGGTACTGACTGATGTTGTAGTTGCCAGGCTTAGGCTTGGTTACAGGTACTGACTGATGTTGTAGTGGCCAGGCTTAGGCTTGGTTACAGGTACTGACTGATGTTGTAGTGGCCAGGCTTAGGCTTGGTTACAGGTACAAACTGATGTTGTAGTGGCCAGGCTTAGGCTTGGTTACAAGTACTGACTGATGTTGTAGTAGCCAGGCTTAGGCTTGGTTACAAGTACTGACTGATGTTGTAGTGGCCAGGCTTAGGCTTGGTTACAGGTACTAACTGATGTTGTAGTGGCCAGGCTTAGGCTTGGTTACAAGTACTGACTGATGTTGTAGCGGCCAGGCTTAGGCTTGGTAACAAGTACTGACCGATGTTGTAGTGGCCAGGCTTAGGCTTGGTTACAAGTACTGACTGATGTTGTAGTGGCCAGGCTTAGGCTTGGTAACAAGTACTGACCGATGTTGTAGTGGCCAGGCTTAGGCTTGGTTACGAGTACTGACTGATGTTGTAGTGGCCAGGCTTAGGCTTAGTTACAGGTACTAACTGATGTTGTAGTGGCCAGGCTTAGGCTTGGTTACAAGTACTGACTGATGTTGTAGTGGCCAGGCTTAGGCTTGGTAACAAGTACTGACCGATGTTGTAGTGGCCAGGCTTAGGCTTGGTTACAAGTACTGACCGATGTTGTAGTGGCCAGGCTTAGGCTTAGTTACAGGTACTAACTGATGTTGTAGTGGCCAGGCTTAGGCTTGGTTACAAGTACTGACTGATGTTGTAGTGGCCAGGCTTAGGCTTGGTTGCAAGTACTGACTAATGTTGTAGTGGCCAGGCTTAGGCTTGGTTGCAAGTACTTCTGGCAGTCTGGGGGACACACAGATGATCAAACCAAATGCAAATTATGTGGTCAGGCATATGGTCACTGTCTTGAACGCTATGTGCTTAACTCTCTACTTATTAAGGAATACAGAGATAAACAGTATAATAACCTGTAACATGTCAAGATATCTTATCAATGAAAATAAGATGCCATATACTAAGCAAATTTCTTAAATTTACTTGTAACAGGTAAGTGAACTGTAGATATAAATCCAGATGTACATCTGTTAACGCTTTTGGGGCCTAGTTCCTAGG